>OZ035883.1:9645463-10845463 GCA_964034835.1 Muscina levida
GATTTTTTGAACGTAACGTCTAGCGAATGGTAAATGCATAACTTTTTGAATAGTTATAGATGAAAGATTTTTATTAGGATTTAATCAGCAAACAACAGCAACAACAAAAAAAACATACATATATATACTTATAATAATAAGAACAGAAAAAAAACAAAACATCAAAAAGGAATTTATTGTTACATTTAAGAATTAGAGTATATCGTAGTACTTAGGGTCTATTAGGGTCTAATTGATAACAAAAAACAAAAATTTCGGCCGAGACGAAATTTGGTAAACTCTTTATCGGAAAGATGCAGATTCTAAAGGGGTTTGGTGTAAATTAAATTAGTATTTAAAAAAATAATAAATTAATAATTTTATTTTTTGATTTTCCGAATAAATATTGGATTTTGGGAGCTATTTAGTATCCCTAGACATGTTCAGATTGCATTGGTTGGTTTAGAGTTATTATTCGGTGTTACCTAAACTATAATTTCACTGAATAGATTATGCAAAAACTGTAAATTCCCCAAAATTTATACTAAAAAAATAAAAAAAAAAAATTTTGAATTTTTTTTGGAAAAAAAACAAGAAATGTTTAATTTTTTGGAATAACCATTATAGCAGTTTAATAAGCGGACTATTAGGATAGAAAGCGCTATATTCAAAACTGTAAGAACTGTAAGCCAAAAACTGGTTTCAACTTTTTCGAGGGACCCATAAGTTTTCTAAATGTTAGGGGTAAAAAAAAAATGGCCACCCAGCCGAACTGAGCTAGGGTTTTAGTCATATTCGGTAGTACTATCGAAACTAATAGTCACGTTTGGATGTTTTTTAAAATGTTTGATTTTGTGTCACAGTGTTAAAAGTAATGAAGTTCATTTTCAGAGATGTAGGTTTTTGGGGTTCTGAAAATCCAAGAGCCATTCATCAGCGCCAATTACACCCCATTGTGTGAACAGTATGGGCCGATGTTGATTTTGATTAAAACACAAATTACACTATGACACAATTTGATGGTCATTGTCTCGGGGGTGAACCAAACAAATATCAGACGATAGCATTAGACCTCAGTAACAAAACCCTAAACTCCATTTTGCCCCACTACGTCACTACGTTTTTACAGTGGTTTGAAGTTTGATTTTTTTGGTCAAAAGTTAAATCAATGAATATGAAAAATCATCTGTAAAAGTACCCCAAACGTACTTTCATGTACATTTCATGTCTCCGGGGACCTATATTAAAACAATCAGGGGAAAATTTTCTCGGAACATTTTAACCCTCTAGCTCCCTCCCGTATGGGACATTTTCGGCCCAATTTTGAAACACTGTTTAGAAGTCAACTTTGGACGGAGGTCAAGGATTAGAATCTTCGATAGAAATATTCTCCGAAAAATTTCACTAAGAGTCACCGAAGACAAATAACCTCTACGAGTCAAAGGTTCCAAAATAAAATCAAGATGAAATGTTAAAAAGTCTATTTTTGAGCAAACAGTGCAACGCACTTTTTTGGGAGTGAACTAAACCAATATCAAACGATAGCATTTGACCTCAGCAATAAACCCCTATATAACCCCAAAAATCCCTTCTGCGTGCGCGCCTACGTCACAAAAGAAACCTACATTCTAAATTTCACGGTTCTATCTTTAGCCGTTTGGGCTGGGGAGTGATCAGTAAGGTGGGTCGCACTTCATACAAATAAAAAAGTTTTGCCGGTCACCCCCTAGAATGAAAGATAATTTAAAAACGAATTCAAAAAAAAAATAATTTTTTTTTGCCACGCCCCTTGACCCCGCGCATTGGGTTATTTGTTTCCTGTGTATCCATTAATAGTCCGATCGTAATGTGTGACATACCAATGTTCTTGGACTGACAACAGCTACATTTTCTTCTCTGATCACTTTTGACTCCGACGTCAATTTCTAGAAGATTCTACCAGAATCTCGGTTTTTACCACCCTAAATCAAATTTTTTTCGTAAGTTTTTTTAAATTCCATGATGTTTTCTCTTTTACCATATATATTTTTATTCATAAACAAAAAAGTTACAGAGGTTTGCAACGAAATTTTCTCTATGTGGTTCGTAGGGCCTCTGTCATAAAGTACATGAAAATAAAATTAGACAATGGGGCGTGGCACCGCCCACTCAAACCGTTAATCGGTCATATCTCACAAAGTATTAGAGTTACGAAGACGAGATTTGCTACATATGTTACTGGTGCAAGGAGGAGTACGTTTCGCTGGAAAATGGGCGGTGCCACGCCCCTTTTGAAAAAGTCGTTATATCGATCATATGAGAATGATCACTGCCTCAACCCAAAACGGCTAAATCTAGAGCCTTGAAATTTAGCATGTAGGTTTCTTCTCTGACGTCGATGCGTTTTTTCTTTAAATTTGTACCCTTAAGAAGTAAGAAGTGGCAAACAGGATCATAAAATGTATCATTGTAATTAATATGTACTTTAATTTAATGACCTAACCGCGGTATTAGCCGGGAGATATGAAATTGGCATATTTAGAGGATAAACAGAGACAAAAAAGTGAAAATGGTACCAATCGCTAAAAGCAAACGTTTAAAGCTGCACCAGAATAAATGATAATTCAAAGTGTAGAATGAATATTTTACATACAGGAGAATTAGTTCGCTGGGAATTATTTTTCCCAAGAATAAAAACCTCCTTTTTACATTTGGGGAAATTCGTGCTTTTATGTAAACAACAGAACTTTTAATAAAAATATTTATTGATACAAAATTATACTTTCTGGTACTATAATAGTACTTAACAGTACAACAAGTACTTTGTAAGATAACAAATTGTACTTGTACATAACTTTTTGGTACAAGAAATTGTACTTTTTAGTACAATAGGATAACTTTTTGGCACAATAAATTGATCTTTTTGTTACAGTAAATTGTTCTTAACAATACAAGAAAAGTAAATTTGGTACAATAAAAGTACTTTTCGGTACAATACCAACAAACAAATATAAAAATTACATTAAACAAACCAAGTAAGTTTTCATCAAAGCATGGACGTAGTATTGCTGACACCTATTAGCAATTCTAATAAAAATATCATATAGACTTCTTTGCATTTAGTATAAAATTAAATTTTTTTCTGGAAAAAATTTGGGAGACCTCTCGGCCTTTAAATTTAAAAATTTTAGAGGCCAAAGGAAATTAACAAATCGTGATTAGATTCCAACAAGTACTCAACATTTTAATCAATAATTTGGGATATTGGTCAGATAGTGATAGTATTATATCAAAGATGTTTTTTTTTCAGAAAATATTATAATTTTATTGTTATTAGATTGAACAATTTTTTTTTACATTGCAAGTTAACTAAAGGGAACTCTAACTCTTTAATACCCTTTGCATCCTATGAATGGGATATGGAAAAGCTTCTAGCATTTGCTTCTATTTTTAGAATCACGCAACGAGACCTACAGTTTAACGACGAATGCTGGCCTTTTGAGTGGCTTTTACTGGACATGCCGATTGACTTGTCTACTCGGAAGATGGCGCCTGTGATCAAAGAAATATTGATGGGATCAAACTCAGGCCACGCGCATCGTAGTCGCATAATCTTACCATCTTGCAATAGTCGACTTTAATGCTAAAAGGATGGCAATACTGCTAAATTGCGCCAGCGTAATATATTGACGTTTTTTTGCAGAAAAAATACGTGACGAAAAGTTGTAATGTCAAATTTTGACTTCCTCTATCCTAGAGATTTCTTGACCGATATTGTTGAAAAATTGTGACTAAACTACTATCCAATTGGACTAACCTTGGTGCAAATTTCATCCCGATCGAAAGACCGGTTTCAAAAGTTGGGTCAATTGACATGAAATCCTCCATATATATGCATAGATATATTTCAGGCAGTGATGGTATATTTGACGATTTATCGTCATTGTGACGATTTTATGTCCAAAAAAATAGAAATGACGTTTTGACGATTTTTACCCCTTAAATGACGATTTTTACAAATTACAGATTTCCTTTCAAAGTTTGGGCTTGGTAACCCTTTGTGTTCAAGTTCTGAAACGATTTGAATTTAAAAATAAATTCAAATCATGAACCTTAATGAATCCGAATGTATTAATAAATGGTCCAAAACAGTCTTTCTCTATTATTGTAAAAGAGTATCAACATTTTATTCAATACTATGAACTGCAAAATTTAGACTCCGAATTCCGCGGAGTATCCCAGTTAGATTTTAGAAAAATATTTAATAGTAACAACGAAGAGTTGTTGAAATTTTTAAAAACAGTCTCTGAGCTATGACGTGCGGACTCTAAACTACTTTTTCCAGTTTTAACAAAATTTATCAAAAAAATTCGAATACTACCACATTCGTCGGCAAAGGTAGAAAGAACATTTAGTCAAGTTAATTTAAATAAAAATAAATATAGAAACCAACTAGAAAATTTTCAATCGAAGTTCAGTTTTTGTTTGTTTTTTTAAGTTATTTTATTCAATGAATTATTTTATTTAAATTAATTTTAAATAAAACATTATAAAAAATTTTTTTGTTTTTTTTTGTATTAGTTTGTTACATACTATGGGAAAAATGTGTAAATTTTTATGTAAAGATTTTTTGACGATTTTAAAATCAGGTTTTGACGATTTCAAAACCCAAAATTGACGATTTTTGTCCAATTTCGTATACCATCACTGATTTCACGATATATTTATTTCGTTTTTTTTTAATTTTTTTACGTTCAGAATATTTTATCATATATATTTTTTACCCATTGTGCTGAACATTTTCTTTAAACAATTATGGCAAATAAATACCATAAACTGTACTTTTGAAATTTTGTCACAGAGTTCAATAAAAATATAAGTAAACTTTTAAAAAATTTCACACATAAGGATAAGATTTTTTTTCTCAAGAATGAGATTATATTCTTAACATTTTCAACAAATGTTGTTATAATATTAAATTTCCTGATAAATCAAAAACCATAAAGAATAACCTATAAAAACCACTGCGTAAAAAATAAAGAGTTTACCAATCTGAAAATCTATATAAAAGACACAAGCATTTCACCCACATCTCTTATATGTACTTATTTAATATTAATTATACTAAAATAAAAACTGAATATATATTTGTTTTCATGTACATGTATAGACAGTAGGGTGAGTCTTAAAAAATGTTTTTGGAATTTTTCATGGGCCAAGTTAAAATTTTATTAAGACGTATAAAAAAACTCTATGTGAATTTTTTTAATTTTTTTCTTAAAGGTTTAGGGGTCGCTACCGGGGTTCGAAATTCAAAATTTTACCGTCATCCTGTGGGATAAGCTGAATAACTCGAGTAAACCTTAACTGATCCTTATGAAAATTTTTCAGTATCAATAATATCCATAACGAAGTAATGGAATTGTAAATGGGCAGAATTGCCCCACCCCTTCTGGTACCTCCCATACAAAATTACCTATTTTTTGATAATTAATATTTCTCCCATAACTTTCAAACGGGCAGATGGATTGCATTTAAACTTGGTCAGTTTAATTACCTTTTAGTAACAGATAAACTCCCAGAAAATCAAAACCTTTGTCACACCCCTTCTGGTACCTCCCAAACAAATGACCGAATTAACCCCCATATTTTTACCTACATATCTTTTTAGTAAAAATACTGAATTCAATAAAATTTTGTGTGAGTTGAACACATGCCAAAATTTAACTCGTGAGTGACTATAGACTATATAGGCCAACCCCTTCTGGTACCTCCCATACAAAATTACCTATTTTTAGACAAATTATTTTTTACCAATAATTTCCAAACGGACAGCTGGATGGCATTTAAACTTGGCCAGTTGAATTACCTTGTAATAGCAGATAAACCCCCAGAAAATCAAAACCTTTGTCACACCCCTTCTGGTACCTCCCATACAAATGACCGAATTAACCCCCACATTTTTACCTACATATCTTTTTAGCAAAAATACTGAATTAAATAAAATTTTGTGTGAGATGAACACATGCAAAAATTTGACTCGTGAGTGGATATGGACTATATCGGCCAACCCCTTCTGGTACCTCCCATACAAAATTACCTATTTTTAGACAAATTATTTTTTACCAATAATTTCCAAACGGACAGCTGGATGGCATTTAAACTTGGTCAGTTTAATTACCTTGTAATAACAGATAAACCCCCAGAAAATCGAAACCTTTGTCACACCCCTTCTGGTACCTCCCATACAAATGACCGAATTCACCCTCATAGTTTTACATATTTATGCTACTTATTTGACAGAAAATTTTGATTTTTTTCATAGGTTAACTTAAAATTTTGTTAAGTCGTACAAAATAATGCGCAGTTTTAAACGTAGAAGTCATATAATATGACTTATGCATTGTATTTCGGGAATATGACCGGTCCTGAAATATTAAAAATGCCTGGACAAAAATTGATCATTCCAATTTTAAACCTGGCATATCGGATGATCTCATATTAAGACAAGTAAAGAATTCTGCGAATGTTATTTGTTTTGCCGAAAATCAGCTTAAAGAGTTTCAGCCACGAGAAGTCTACAAAGAGATACTTAAGCTGACAATAATATTCTGCGGGATGTTCCAAAAACACAAATATTCTTCAGAGCACCAGCAGGTCTTCACCGTGCTAGATGGAAGGCTAAGGCAATATATTCCTTAAAAATATATTTATTCAGAGAGCAGTTCAAGTTAAACGAAAGCGAATTATGTGGAATACAGGATGTTTGCATTTTTATAAATAATATTTACCTTAAATATTGGTTTGAATCCACTCCTGGACCTTCGGCTTCAAGAAATGACCTCCAGTTATTAAAAGACTTGAAGTCTTATGCAACAATTAATAAAGAGACAACGGCAATAGCCTTAAAAAAAATTCTAGGTCATCTATGGTATTTTTAGGAAGATTTAGTTGGATTTGCATTTTTGATGACAAAGTTTCTCATGAAATTAAGAAGAAGATGGTAAATGCTTTAAACATTCCAAAAGTCTTGAGCATTTTGTATCCAACAATACTCTTAGATTTTTCACCATAACGGGTATTAAATCGGGGTTCCTAAAAAAATGTTGAAGATTGGGAGCAAGATGCAGACTTTAAATTAAGTAAAGAATTAGTTCGGTCTAGTTGAAGTTTGTTATGATATTGCTAAACACGGAGTGGCCTTGATGCAGGAATAAAATAAATTGCGTACACATTATGGAGAACAGAAGCAGTTCCTATTATTATTGGTGAAAGAATTTAGAAAAAAATATTCAGATCCAAAAAAATCTACTATGTGTAAATATTATTTTACAATATTTTAAAATTTAAAGAAAATTTTAAGCAGCAATACACTTGTTTATAATTATATTCTTTAATTTTAAGTTTTTCATGCAATGAATTCATGTTTAATATTAATTTATTAAATTTTTATTTTCGAAATCTACCTTTTTAAATAATAAAACTTACTTAATTTCCCTTTGCACCCCATGAATAAGGTATGGGATAGCTTCTCGCGTTGTTGTGAATTAACACGCTTTCTATTTTTAGATTCACAACTAACGGCACCTACTTGTTTATCGACGAATGCGAACGTCACTGTTTGAGAAGCTCTTACTAGACACGACGATTGAATCGATGCTTAATACTGCGAAGTTGCTGTCAACAACATTCGAGGGGAGCCGACAATGAAAGAAAATTTTTTTTCCTTTTTTTTCTTTTTAAGATGACTGGAGCCAGGTTTGAACCTGCGATCTCCCGCATAGTAGTCGCGTGTTCTAACCACTATGCCACGGCCGGTCCCTTTTTAAACAATAATACAACAAAAACTGATGAACAAATTTGAAATAAATCATTTCTTATTAACTGTACTGTAAAAATTTCGGTGCCGTGACATAACCCCACACGGACATAATCCCCAAAACGATTTTGGGGCTTATGTCCGGACAACTTGTCGGACATAATCCCCAATGAATCTGCGGTGGGGGGCACGCCCCCGCCGCATACGTCGTAGTTTGTTAGTTACTTAAAAAGTCATTCTTCCGTCCGCCCACCACCCCCATTTCATCAACTTCATCAACCTTTTTCATTACTTTTAGTCGCAAAATTGGTTTGGGTGTTATGTCCGTTATATTTGTTGGGGCTTATGTCCGTTATGCCCCGCGGACATAATCCCACATGCAAATTGGGGGTTATGTCCGCAGAGCGAGGCGGACATAAGCCCCAAAATCGTGTTGGGGATTATGTCCGTGGGGGTTATGTCCGGGCACCAAAATTTCTAAGTTGGACTGCAAATCAGTGGAGGGGGGCAAGACAATAGCGTTGCATTATCTAAGTTCAATATCTAATAACATTCATTAAACTAGATTTATATTTAAGATAAGCATTAGTAAAATTACAATAAGCGTATATCTTTAGCAAAATATAAATGAATTCAGCATACTTAAAAAAAAATTTATGTAAAAATATGGGGGTTAATTCGGCCATTTGTATGGGAGGTACCAGAAGGAGTGTGACAAAGGTTTTGATTTTCTGGGGGTTTATCTGTTATTACAAGGTTATTAAACTGACCAAGTTTAAATGCCATCCAGCTTTCCGTTTGGAAATTATTGGTAAAAAATAATTTGTCTAAAAATAGGTAATTTTTTATGGGAGGTACCAGAAGGGGTTGGTCAATATAGTCCATATTCACTCACGAGTCAAATTTTTGCACGTGTTCATCTCACACAAAAATTCATTGAATTCAGTATTTTTACTAAAAAGATTTGTAGGTAAAAATATCGGGGTTAATTCGGTCATTTGTATGGGAGGTACCAGAAGGGGTGTGACAAAGGTTTTGATTTTCTGGGGGTTTATCTGCTATTACAAGGTAATTAAACTGGCCAAGGTTAAATGCCATCCAGCTGTCCGTTTGGAAATTATTGGTAAAAAATAATTTGTCTAAAAATAGGTAATTTTGTATGGGAGGTACCAGAAGGGGTTGGCCTATATAGTCTATAGTCACTCACGAGTTAAATTTTGGCATGTGTTCAACTCACACAAAATTTTATTGAATTCAGTATTTTTACTAAAAAGATATGTAGGTAAAAATATGGGGGTTAATTCGGTCATTTGTATGGGAGGTACCAGAAGGGGTGTGACAAAGGTTTTGATTTTCTGGGAGTTTATCTGTTACTAAAAGGTAATTAAACTGACCAAGTTTAAATGCCATCCATCTGCCCGTTTGAAAGTTATGGGAGAAATATTAATTATCAAAAAATAGGTAATTTTGTATGGGAGGTACCAGAAGGGGTGGGGCAATTCTGCCCATTTACAATTCCATTACTTCGTTATGGATATTATTGATACTGAAAAATTTTCATAAGGATCAGTTAAGGTTTACTCGAGTTATTCAGCTTATCCCACAGGATGACGGTAAAATTTTGAATTTCGAACCCCGGTAGCGACCCCTAAACCTTTAAGAAAAAAATTAAAAAAATTCACATAGAGTTTTTTTATACGTCTTAATAAAATTTTAACTTGGCCCATGAAAAATTCCAAAAACATTTTTTTTTTGCCAAATAAGAATCAACCAGTGTAAGAATGACAGTGTATGGCGGGTTACACATTAACTTGTTCTATTGTATTTGGATCAAAATCATTTTTTTTCTGGTGTTATATAATATAATATTTTAAAGCGTTATCATTTTATTTAATTCGTGTGTGTGGCCCGCTTTAGGTTAACTTATAAAATGTATAGAGTATGAAATCCTTATGTGTCTCCTTAGCCTTTTTAGTCTTACAAAGGCCCGATTAATGCAGGTTAACACAAAGTGTGTGCGAGCGTAGGAAAAAGAATGTGTGAGAGAAAGAAAGAGAGAGAGAATGAGTATAAACGCAGGTTTGGTGTCAATTAGTTGTAAAAAAATCGATCGTATATAAGTTAAGTTTAATAACCATAAGTTAAATTAATCATTACTTTAAGTCTATATATTTTATGTTCGTAAACACATTGTAATGTGGTAAAAAAAAAACTAAATTTAATCTTTCCCAACTTTCTAAATCCCACAATGCATTTGAAAATTTAAAAAGAAAAAAAATGTTTTATGAGTCACAAAAACTAGCGATAAAAATCGTTATAATACTACTCAAAATCTACACCTTATAAAACCATTGTTCTCTAAACGTTTCCTGTCATCCCTAACAAAACGAAAGAAAAAAAAAGTTCGTTCATCTCCTTTTTCTATAATAGTTTAATAAGTAGTAATAGCATCGAATCAACAAAAAATAAAAAAATATAGTTAACAAAGTGTTACAAAACACCACCACCACCATATGGTACACCGTACACCCTCATACCCATCACCACCCCCTCACTTCCATTCACTTACATCACATTAAGATTCCCCACAAGCCAACCAACCAAGTTACCAATTACAAAAATCACCACAAAAAATATAACAAATACAAATCACTCACACACACACACAAACACCAATAAATGTGGGAAAAGAATTCAATTTTTGAAATAGATTTTACATACGTCCAGTTCCGAAATATAATGTACTTTAGCAACTAACTAACACAGAGATGAACACACGAATGAAACGCCAGCAAATACCAAAGATTGAAATCAAAACTTAATACAATGAAAACAAAAAACGTAAAAATGTTTAGAGAGAGAAAATACAACAAAACATATTTACTTAGAGAATGCAGCAGCAGCTTTTTAACATAGACAACAATTTAAAAGCAAAGTTTGAAATGTTTTGAAACGTAAATTGAGTTTATATATTTCGGAAAGCAATGAAACGAATTGAAGTTATTATTGAATTAAATCACAATTGTCAACTCAAAAACTTTATGAAATATTTAAAAAAAAAATACACAAAAACTCATCTGAAATAGAACATTTTAAAAATTGGGGTGTTTTTATTTCAATATAAATTTAAAGACGTCTAAGATGAGGTAAGTATTATTTCTTTAATGGATTTGTAAGACCGTGGTTCAATTATACTTTTATGTACAGTAAAAGTACTTTTTAGTACAATTATTTGTACTTTGTGGTACAATAAATGTACTTTTTGGTGCAATAAATTGTACTTTTTGGTACAGTAAAATTTATTTTTTGGAAAGAAGAAAAATAATTTTTTGAAAAATAAAAATGGGTTGGAAATGTAATGTGTTTATTTTTGTTGTAGTATGTGGATTGTTTTTTTTTATCTGTACTTTTTCTTAATTTTAAAAACATTTCTTTGCATTTATCTTGAATTTCTTTGGAAATATGTATATGAATTATTTTTTGTTTCTTTGTAATTTGAATATTTTTTTTTGGGATTTATTATTTTTTGTTAGATTTCAAAGTTTTTAAAAGAAGCAATTTTTTTGTATTTTTCATTGTTCTTCTTGTAATGTATAAAATTTAATTAAATTTCAAACAAACATAGAATTTTTAAGAAATATGATGATAGAGAGTACAAAAAAACGGCCGCAGCCGAAATTTTTTATTAATAAATTTGAGCAAAGCCGTCAATAATCTTTATACAAGCCAAAATTTTTGAAAAATTCACAAATGATTTACAGAAAATGAAGAAGGAATTAAAAAATCAATCAAATTTCTTCAAAGAGAATGTTGTTAATGGTAAGCAAAAAAAGAAAAGATTTTATATATTAGTCTGTAGTTTCAAGCAAAGAGGAGCGGCAATTGTTATGCAAACAAAGCTTTTTAAAAAAGCGCTTGGTAACTCAAAAGATTTTTTTTAAATTTGTCCGAAACATCAAAAAAATATAAATGGCATGACTTATCAATGGTACCTTAAGTACCATGTTATCCCAGTTTATATCAATGTGCATTGTGGTGTTAATAACTTTGATTTAAGTATCCACAAATAAGAGGTAATGGAAGAATCGAATGGACACCTATTTGGTGCTCTCTAGAGCCTCATAGTTGTTGGAGCAAAATTTTAACTTCATTTTCGGTTTACTGGGACGTAACTGAAGATGATAGCATCTTCACTCATTTCCAGCCAGACCTCGCCAGATTAAATACATATCAGTCTTTTTTCGTAGGATTAAATTATTTAAATTTCCTGCGTTAGTTTTCGTTAGTCAAATCAACATTAAAACACATAACTATTCTTATGCACAACTTTTTTACATAAATGTAACTAATTTCAAACTGGCGTAACTGCTCCGTTGTTGTTTTGTGGTAATACTGTGCATATATGAGAACGGTGCTATCATTCGTCGTATTATAATAGCTAGATGTGGCAATTCCAACAATTCACTACTCTATGCTTACCTGGCAACTTTACACAGGTATACTAAATACACAGTTTTGACTATTGTGAACGGATGCAATTTCCCAAAAAGGAGCAAGTAATAACTATTAACTGCTTTAGAGCGATGGGAAAACTTCACCAAAATGTTCAAAAGAAGGCACCAGTGGTGTCATAACTTCATACAAAATATGGTAGAGTGATTATAGAGTTAATGTTTATAGCAGTTATTTTCTAATAGATCTTCTCCTTAGCCGCATTGACATTATTTGTATATGAAATTAAATCCTGATTTTTTAACAATTTAATGTATATTTTCTATGAGTAATCATTGTATGATCTTACTTGAGTAAATATTAATTTGTACTTAATTTTAGAAGCTCCACCAATATATGAGAATGTAATCTAAAATATTTTTTAGTTTGTTTGTTTGTTTTATTGGTCGTGGTGAATATATTTGTGGTCACAAGTCATAAGTTTTTTTTTAAAGAAGAACAGTTTAAAGTTTAAAACAAACCTTTATATATCAGAAGTTTTTTTTTATTGTTCAACTTTCTTACGGATCTTAATTTGCATTTGATCACGGTTTTTGATGCCAACTTATGCTGTACAAAACTGAGACCTTAAAAAACAAATATCTCTTACCTCACTATTGGTTAGTCACATACATAGATAAACGGACTTATTGATCTGTTTTTATTTCTTATTATAAATACAAGTCTTTCTTGACCGATTAAACTGTCCGATATAGTTGTTAAGTTTAATTGGAATAAATACATTTTAAGGCAAAATTGTTTGTATGTAGTTGGCACTAATACTAGACAAAAACGCTTTGCCAAAGTTACCCTGTAGTAAATAAAATAATCGGTTGATAAAAAACACTAACTATAAATTAACTATTTTGGAAATGACTACAAATTGGTTTAAATCTCATGCAGATATCAACCAATCTACAAATAAATAAAAGCAAAATAAGTAAATATGAAACCAAAAGAAGCATGCCATGATGTCAAATGTCGTTTGTGTTAAAAAAACTGAATAAGTTCAATACTTAATATGTATATTTTCTATGAGCAGTTACAATTTTATTTTTAGTCATTGAATTTTCTATTAATTTTAGCAACCACATTGTTATAATAATAATGAATAAATATTTTTATATAGTATAAGTATAATATAATATATAGCATAAGATATATAATTATATATATTTAATAAAAATTAAACTGTTTAAAAACTAATTTTTTAAAAAGTGGTTTTTAAATAATTTAGTTTAAACCGACTACAAATTGGTTGAAAAATAAGTAGTTAGTAGTCAATTGAAAAGTCATGCAGAGATTATCAATTGACTACGGCCTATGACATGCCTATGTTAAAATAATGAGTCGGCGACAAGGAAAATAGTCACTTAATCAACTAGATGTGGTTATTAAAAAACCAGTTTGAAGTTACTTAAAAATGTGTTTCACTTCCTACAGGGTAAGTTTACATTTATTCACCATACCTGGAGCAATCACATAAGTGTTTAAATAATTCATAGTATACTTTTAGGATTCATATACTGTGTTTATGTGTTAACAACTGTAGCGTGTTTTATGTATAATCCCTGCGACGATGAATATGTTCATGTTTTCCTTACTGTCGTCAACTTACATTTTTTCGGGGGTGCAACAAAGACTGCACTGTTATTCCAAAGAAAATAAATAAGAAAAAAACTATGTTTGGCTTGTTTTTGAATATTTTGTATTGGCGTCAGTCGCAATTGAAAGTTCGTAGTCGGGTGAACGTGTCATTGTAAGTAAAAAACTAGTGTGCTTATATTACAAAGGTAAAAAGACCAGTAAAAGTCAATTAAAACGTCGAATAAAAATTAAAAAGAAGAATTAATGCAAAAGAAGAAGAATTAATGCACTATCCAAATAGTTAGTCTAAATACTTAAACGATTTTGTTATGGCAGTAGTATCAGTGAAATAACACATCACATGTTACTAGTAAAATCATTAGTAAAAGGTTATGCGGAAGGTGGCAATTGACTACCGCCAATCTCATCCCCATGTCAAATCATGCGTGGTAATTCTCAGAGATCGCTAGTCATTCACTAGTTTCGCCAACTGCAGGGATACTAGCAACGATATTATTATTTAAATTGTTACTACTACGACTAAAAATAATTTTCTGGAACACCATGATTTTGAAAAATTTTGAAATTTATATAATGTTCAAAATATTTGGGTATTTCCAGCGGAAGGACAAACGAATTTGTTGTATAAAATTGCTATATTTTTTTATTTTTTGTAATAATATTGTGAACAAAATCAATAAATTCAAATCCATGTTAACAAAACAAATTATATATGTGAACTGGACTCTGTGAAAAGGGGGCTTACGTGCTAAAACAAAATGTCAAGAAAAACTATGTTAAAGATAACAAGTTAGTATTGGTATTTCTTTTGGCTTTAATGGCCTCAAACTTTTTGCTCGGGGATTTTGGGGATCGCTGATTACGAATCCGGTGCTAGTTTTTAAAAATTCAAAATGACGGATCGAATATAGCTGACATTAAAATCAAAAACTTATCGGATGTGCTTAAAACTGGCTGCTCGGGTTTTTTCAGGGTCGCTGATTATGAATCTAGTATAAGATTTTGAAAAATTCAAAATGGCGTATCCAATGTGGCTGACAGTTTTAAGCAAAACCGATAAGTTTTTTGTCAGCCATATTGGATGCGCAATTTTGAATTTAAAAAACCGACTCCGGATTCGGTATCAGCGATTCCAAAGACCCTTGAGCGTGATTCAGCGATTTCAATCATATTTTTTCCTTTTGCTAGATTTTTAAAAAAAACACAAATTTGTTTAGTTGCAGATTTACTCTTCTTTAGCTTTAGTTTAAATAAACTTTTTGACAAGTTATGACTTTTTGGTTTGCGCCACGTGATGGAGCCATCTTAAAATCTTTAAGACTCGGCAAAAAAGTGAATAACGTTTAATCGGAGCGCTCTCGCTTACAAAGAAAGCGACGATGTGAGTAAATGCCATTTCAGTTATAATTACGTTATAAGCGGAAATTTAAGCGAGCTTGATAACACGCTTGATTACGAAGTAAGTGACGATATCAGTAGGTGCCATTTCAATCGAAGTTATAATGAGTGGACTATATTTTTTACATTATATACGCGTGACATTCTAAGTACGTAGATCGCTCGCTTAAAATGTCGTACTGATGTCATGGATTACTAAATAGGTACTGAGTATCCAGGGGTAAAAATACCCATTACTTAATCACTGATGTTAGCTATATTTAGTAGCAATCCGTGATGATTCTCTCGCTTATATTCCCCTTTAAATTTAGCAAAGGAGTGTCAGAGGCCATGTAATCGGCACGCTCTCGCTTTCAAAGTAAGCGACGATGTTACTAAGTGTCATTTCAGTTGCAATTACGTTATAAGCGGAGTTTTAATCGAGCTTGATATTACGCGTTACGAAGAAGGTGACAATGTCAGTAGGTGTCATTTCAATTAGAGTTATAGTGGACGATACTTTATACATTACACACGCATTACATTCTAAGTACTTAGATCCTCGCCTTTGAAGATTTTAGATATATTGGGAAAAGTAGACGTAGAAATGAAAGTGGAAAATGTTTCTACCTCTTAAAACCTTATTCGGACTATTACGAACATTAAAAAAATCGAATCGGTCAACGCGCTCTCAAGAGATGCCCTTACCAACAAACTTTTTATAATTTTTTATTTATATAGATAGTAATTTTTGTAGAATTTATATCCGATCAGTTTAGTATTATCCATTTAAGTAAGAACTTGTTTATTGGTATTTTCTCTAGTTATATTTAACTTAAAAATGTCTCTTCTTGCAAGTGCGTCTTACCCTCTTCAAATAATGCTTTTCTTACTTTTTCAAGCTCTCCCAGTAAAACTTGGCTCGTTTTCTAAGTACAAATGATCTTGTCACTAATGTATGACATGTTATCAATGATGTCAAACTAATTTTAAGATAATGAAACTCTATCGCAATGAAAACATCTGCAAGAGGACCCCAAACAGTCATTAGAACTGTACAAAAGTTTAGAACAAAAGTTAAGATCGTGCAGAAAACAAGTGCTAAGACATTGCAATCGAAAACTAATTTTATTGCTTAAGATTCTTTATAATAGTTGTGCAGGTTTTAACTAAAATGTTTAACATAAAACATTTCAAAGTTTTTGTGTGTGTTATATATAGCCTTGGATGGATACCTGACATATGGGCAGCTGACAATTTAATAGGTAATACATTTAAAAAAAGAAAAAGAAAATTATAATAAAATATTTTAATAATAATTTCTAGACTGCTCTAGTAATGAACTGGTGACTTCGGTTTTTGGTGATCCTATTGATTTGACTTTTAATGGCACAATTAAAACTTATGCAAATGTTTCGATTAGTACGATTTTGTCTACATCTAATAATGAATTTGATATGAAGTACATAGATGCTCGCTTAGAGAGCGTTAATAATACGGCTGCAGGAAATGCTACCAGGAATCTAATTATATTTACTACGGAAAATTTTACCAACTATGCTAGGGAACAAACAGCAGCCAGGATATCATTGAAAATCAATTTGGGTTGCGGCCAGGGAAAGGAGAGAATAATAGTAAGTGTTGAGTTAAGTTTCTAAAAATTTAAAGCAATAATTTGTATTTGTATTTAAATTATAATAATAACATAAATCTGCAAAGAGAAAAATAAGTGTGAATCCGATTAACACCCGCATTTTCCCCATACACGTACCGTTTTGCTCGAAGGGGGCCATTTCTTTGATTTACTTAACATCTAACTAAAAGTGAAGTAAGTAACTGAGACCGAAGGGAAGGGGAGGGGCTCCGGAGAAGACATCTGATTTTCATCTAAAATAACCTCCTGAATCCGAAGATCACCCCCATTTTCCCCCATCGTCAACCGTTTTCTCGGGACGCCCCCTTTATTTTGCTTTACTAGTGAATTTCATCGAAAAAGTTTAACAATTTTTTACTTATAATTTTATTAATTTATATAATATTGTTTTTAATATGTATTATTATTAAATTTTCCATTTAATTAACTACAATATACATTTGGTACTAGTTTTTTCAATTTCATTCCCTTAGGTCTTCTTTCAACCCCTCAAGGAAGCCAACTATTTTAGACCCGCCTTTTCTCAACCCATCTATGAGCTGACCCTGCCGACGCCCATATTCGCTGGATTCGATCTAACCACCTTAGTGGTGATCTCGGCCAAAGATGATGACCTAACAAACAATCAAATCAAGTTTACATCAATCACTTCGACGCTGCATCATATCAGTGTCAGCACCCAGAATGTTACAAGTGATGATAAGAAAACCTATTTTGCAAAGTTAACATTGGAACGAATCTATTTGGAATTGCCGCAACAAATTGAGTTTGTCATAACAGCAACAGTGAGTAAATAGCAAAGTGATGTCAGACAAACAGTGAAACCTGTAAACAATAGATACGGCTTCCGCTGCAAATACTGCAACTATTTATAGAAAGTTATACATAAACAAACACGACAATTCGAATTCAAATTAGTTGTCAAATGTTTAGGAGTCATATATATTGCAAATGTTTATCGATAAGAGGCATTACTGTTTGCAAAAACAAAAAAGGAAGTTTGGAAGTCATTCTGAATGTTTTACTTGCAATGCGCCAATGACTTGATGAGTAATATGCGGCCATGTTAAAATATTTGCAATGAGAATAGTGAAACTTGCACAAGATGTAGAGAAAATATTTTAAAACAAAAGCATTTAAAGTTTATTTAAGAAATTTGAAGATAAAGTGTTCTACGGTGGTACTAAATTGTATAAGGCATTCTGACAGATAAGAAAATTTCAACTACGTAGGAACGCATGTCCGGCTATACTTGTGGCAGTATAAATGTCAGACTGCTACAAGTAGGAGACTGAAAATATATACAATGAATTGTTATAGTTACAGGAAGATTGGAGTTTAAAAGTGGACTAAATCTGTAGTATAGGGACAATTTTGCACACACAAGGACTAAAACAAACCCCCTAGCTTCTTACAGTGTATTTTATTTTAATAGGGTTATTCATTAAAAAAAAACCTTAAAATGGAATTGGGTGTCAGAAACTTTATTACGACCCAAAAGAAACACATATGAAAGTTACTATTTAGCGATAATGTCAGTCGAGTATTGACAAACATTTCTGATTAAAAATAAGGTGACAGCTTTGACAACAGTCAAGTATGATGTGTTAAAAAAGTAAATGAAAAACAAAACTTCTAAATGAATCACACTTTGCTAGCAACACCCTGCTACAATTTTCAATTTTTTTACATTTTTGGTCCAGATCCATTAAAATCTGTTATTTCTTCACATTGCTGAGATTCTTACTTTTCATTTGATCGTTATCATATGGTTCGTGGAAATATTTGATTTAATTTTTGGAAAGTAGAGTATTCTCTGAAACTTTGAAGTCCTTTTAAAAAAAAATCCTGACGTTCTGGCGATAAACTGAGTACGCAGTTTTACTACATAAGGTGTCTAGTTTCACATATAATATATATGGTCTTCGTCAAGTATGAAAACCACTGTTGCACGGTGTAATATGCTAAAGAGAATTCTATCTTTTACTACTTAATTTTATTTTAATTCAATTACCTCAACATTACTCTTTTAGGACAGTGGCATTCCCCCAAAAAGTTCCAATGCCACCGTTATCGTACGTGCCGATCGCTCTAGAAGTTTGCCTCCGTTACCCAGATTTGAACAACAATTGTATAAAGGAAAAATTAATATCGATTTATCAATGGCACCAATACGTATAAAATTAACCAATGAATCGTATGATCCAGCGATAAGTTTTAGTTTAAATGGAACATCATTGCAAGGATTTGAATTGTTGGATACTGAAAATGGCGCTGTTGCCCTACAATGGAATGCCTCTCTTGTCAATCAAACATATGTAGTAACGCATCAGCCATGGGACTTGGAAGTAAGGGCCGAGCATCCAAAGCTAGCAGAGGTTGCAGTAACTAGTGTCGTCATAGAACTGTCGGATTTTCGAGGTAAGTTATAAGAATTTTTATTACTCGCAATGACTTAATTCGGTCTAAGATCGGGAAATAAAAAACAAATTGAAGTGTAGGTGATATCCCAATCTTAATCATTGCAATCATAAAACCAAAAAATGTGCAATTTTGAGACAGAAACCGACAATTGCGACAAGATATCTATATAAATATATATATCATTGGAAAGGCCTAAGATTCTTCTTTTCAAACCCGTAAAGGTTAAGAAATGTCATAAGTGATAATCGTACGTCAAGATTTTGAGAGTGTAAGGAAACTTTGGTATACAGATTAATATTGTACTCGACCAGACCTACAACATGCACTAGTTTATTCCATAAGTTACAAATTCCATTTTCCCTAATAAAAATAACAAAACGTAAAATTTATTTTAATATAAGATTAAACAAATCATTTGGGATTTTACTTAAACAGAAAAGATACTCACATGTAAGAGAAGTTGGTGTAGAGATTTCTGGAATGAAACGTAAATGCAAAAACTAGGTGTAAATGAAAAAGTTTTTGAAGAAAAATAAATGTAATGAAATAAACAGAGATTCAGAAAAAATTCGGTGCATAACCAATCGAAAGTGACGAATTTGCAAACGTAATACAAAATATTGAAAAACTAATGCGCACATATGGTCTATGTTACCCTACGCTTTTTCTTTGTCTGTATTTTATAAATTTATTTATAAAATATATATTCAATAAATATATAAAATATGTAATTAAAATTAAATTAAAAACTGTTTTGTACAACAAAAAAAATGTAAATAAATTACAGGTTGATTCAGCAAAAATATTTCTTGGTAGAATAAAATCATTTTTTATGCCATAAAAGTATTTTTTATGCAATGAAAATTCTTTCTGATACAATAAAATTATATTTTGCTATAAAAAATTTACTTTTTATTACAAGTTTAAAATTAAAGTACTTTCTCGTACAATAAAAGTACTTTTTGTTACCACAATGGTACTTTCTGACACAACTTAAGAATTTCTTGGTACAACAATAGTAGTTTTTAATACAATTAGAGTAATTATTGAATATTAACGGTCAAATTCAAAAAATAAAAATACAACACTGGTGCTGGACATTTTCGGCTGATATCTACTTCGCATGTACATGTTTGACATAATTGTAGATATATATACAGTTGATGATGTACCATTGTGCATCAGTTGGTCACAAAGGGGTCTGAAGATGAACTCGTCATGGAGTTCGAAACGCGTCATCCTAGTGCGTGACACACTGAATTTGACCAAAATATTTAAACAATAAAATAAAAAAACACTTTTCTGATCGTAAGCCGAATTTGATGTATCATTTGATACACTTAACGTAAATTTAATATATAAAACACGATCGACTAAAATTAACAATCAAGCGGTAAAATATAAGTTTTTTTGGTGCACTTAAAAAAATTTTGGAATAATAAAAGTGCATTTCGATACAATAAAATTATTTTATGTTACAACAACATGAAGAAGATTACATCTCCACTTTTTCCAAGCAGTCCTCGCGCGGACTTAGTTATATTCTATCAGCTCGAATTTCTGCTTCTGGTACTTTCAATACAAATGTACCATTCCTCCCACTTTTGAAATCGAGAATTAATATCAATACACCTAATGCGATTGTGCCCAAATTCTGCACTTTTTTAAAACAATAACTATATAAAGTTTTAGAGAAAACATTTGAAGCCTAGCCACTCCCCTTCTAGTGCCTCCTATACAAATGTACCATTCCGCCCACTTTAGATAACAATAACACAGTGATACAAATGTGAAGGAAAAAAATATACAGGGGTAGCATTTCTGTTAGATTGGAGTCCATAGAGTACAGTGATACTTTTATTTTTTTCTCGGTCACTTCGTTAAGTAATGTTTTTATAGCAAATTATATACATTACACTGCATCACGACAAACTTAGAACGTTGGGAAAATGAGAATTCGCAGTTTTTTTCTCGCTTTTGTTTTACTTAAGAAGCCGCCATTTCACTATATTTTTAATAAAAGGTGAAAGTCATAGCTTTAAAACAGATGTAAGCTTTTGAAAATTGGTTTACAAAGAGAAGACTTATGAATTTTGGAACTTGTAATTTTAGGAAGATCGTCATTTCACTTAATTTGCTATAAAAACATTACTTAACGAAGTGACCGAGAAAAACTATAAATATCACTGTACTCTATTCTTACAGTCATACTTACAGAATAGCTATATGAGAACCCCTGTATATTTTGTGTGTAGCACAGTGTAATTTTCTTCATATAACACAGTGCAACAGTGAAAAAAACACCCGAACGAGACTATATAGGTTCGATAGTACAACCCGAGCTGAGTAAAACCCTAGCTCAGTTTGGCTAGATTAGCTACCAAATTTTTTTTTTGGCCCCCTAAACTTTTTGAAATCCCTTGGACCCCTTGAAAAAAGGTGACATCAATTGTTGGCCAACAGTTTCTACAGTTTTTAATCTAGCTCTTTCTCTTCTTCAGCAAAGTTTTAGCTAATAGTCCGCTTAAGAAACTGATATAATAAAATTTCCCAAAAAAATTAGACTTCCCTCGTTTATTTTCAAAAAACTTCGATAAAAATTCTAATTTTTTCTCTATTTTTTATATAAGTCGTAGGGAATCCAGATTTTTTGCATACTCTATTCAGTGAAATTGTAGTTTAGGTAACACCGAATAACTTCTCTGAACAAACCTATGCAATCTGAACAAGTCTAGGGATATTAAATAGCTCTCAAAACACAATATCTACTTTGAACAAATCAGTTTTTTAGGAGTTTTAGGCCATTGTGCAATGTTTTTACTTGCTATCTTTACCAAAAACGTACTTATTGTATAACTGAATAACTTCTGTAAACAACCAATATGATCGGAATACTCCACCCCCTTAATTGTTCACAAAGAGCATTAGGGTGTTCCTTATATGGAATTTTTTCGAATTTCGTTAAAAATATGTATTAATCGCGATGTTGGTCATCTATCTTCACCTTACGTTTCTTTTTGCCAATATTAGGAATATATTGTGAGAAATTTTGTATCGATAGTTGGACATTAGGGTGTGCCGCAATGAGGTTAAAGTATGAATTTGTTCTCAAATCAGTTTATTGTCGCTGAGTATTTTTCTTTCGTATATAGACTAAGTAGTAACAAGCCGTTCAATAGCTGAAATAACGACCTAAAATAATATGTGTTTGCTTTTACCATATCTCTTATAGTCGCCGAGATATTTGATATAGAAGTTAGGGTATTTTTAAAAAAATTATTAAAAATGTTGAAATTGAATTTCGATGTAGATTATTATGGGCAATTATATATTTCAACTTTTAAAGGTTAATCAAGTTAAAATCTATATGTTTAAAAAGTATATGTGTATATTATCACTATCTCTATCAATTCTTGAGATATCAGGCGTTAAAAAACGGAATTTTTGACTGTATGCATAGCAATGTCTAATGAACTTTTGTTCCATCTGAATACCCATTGAATACTTACCAATAATGATTTTTATACGATAAAAATAAAAAATCCCCTCAAAAGACCATTGGATATTAATGGCTTTGGTGACATTTGTGACAATGGATATACAGGTGAAACAAAAGTTATGTAGTCATTGCTATGCTTTTTAAGCCCCTGATATCTCGAGAATTGATAGAGATAGTGATAATATACACATATACTTTTTAAACATATAGATTTTAACTTGATTAACCTTTAAAAGTTGAAATATATAATTGCCCATAATAATCTACATCGAAATTCAATTTCAAAATTTTTAATAATTTTTTTAAAAATACCCCAACTTCTATATCAAATATCTCGGCGACTATAAGAGATATGGTAAAAGCAAACACATATTACTTTAGGTCTTTATTTCAGCTATTGAACGGCTTGTTACTACTTAGTCTATATAGGAAAGAAAAATACTCAGCGGCAATAAACTGATTTGAGAACAAATTCATACTTTAACCTCATTGCGGCACACCCTAATGTCCAACTATCGATACAAAATTTCTCACAATATATTCCTAATATTGGCAAAAATAAACGTAAGGTGAAGATAGATGACCAACATCGCGATTAATACATATTTTTAACGAAATTCGAAAAAATTCCATATAAGGAACACCCTAATGCTCTTTGTGAACAATTAAGGGGGTGAAGTATTCCGATCATATTGGTTGTTTACAGGAGTTATTCAGTTATACAATAAGTACGTTTTTGGTAAAGATAGAAAGTAAAAACATTGCACAATGGCCCAAAACTCCTAAAAAACTGATTTGTTTAAAGTAGATAGTGTGTTTTGAGAGCTATTTAATATCCCTAGACTTATTCAGATTGCATAGGTTTGTTCAGAGAAGTTATTCGGTGTTACCTAAACTACAATTTCACTGAATAGAGTATGCAAAAAATCTGGATTCCCTACGACTTATATAAAAAATAGTGAAAAAATTAGAATTTTTATCGAAGTTTTTTGAAAATAAACGAGGGAAGTCTAATTTTTTTGGGAAATTTTATTATATCAGTTTCTTAAGCGAACTATTAGCTAAAACTTTGCTGAAGAAGAGAAAGAGCTAGATTAAAAACTGTAGAAACTATTGGCCAACAATTGATGTCACCTTTTTTCAAGGGGTCCAAGGGATTTCAAAAAGTTTAGGGGGTCAAAAAAAAAATTGGTAGCCAATCTAGCCAAACTGAGCTAGGGTTTTACTCAGCTCCGGTTGTACTATCGAACCTATATAGTCACGTTCGGGTGTTTTTCAAAAAGTTTGATTTTGTGTCATAGTGTAATTGTGAAAAAAAATAAAATGCGTTCATCGATTGTCATGATCCATGTCGCATATTCTTCATAGGTTATGTGACTTTACTGGAGAGTAGTAGACTCTTGACCCTTTTATTCGTTTTGCATTTTTCATGATTTTTTTAAATAAAAAATTTTAATTTTTTTTAAATAGAATCAAACATTTTATTTTATTTGAACAAAAACCACACAGACAATATTTTTGTAATTTTTAAAAATTCAGATTTTTTCAAAGGTTACTATTACATCTTTAAAACAATAGGTTAAGAAAGAATAATGTTATGATTTTTTAAAACTACCAAAATACGATTAGTACCTGTATCTTAAAAATTCGATCTGATCATAAAAAAGGATATTAGATTTAAAATCAGCGACCTCAATTTAATAAAAAACTGGTATAAAGTTCTAGTCAACACAAAAAAAAGTTCAAATTTGTTCCCTTGTGTAATACTGCCCTCTCTTTCCCTACAAATGCACTCCAAATTTATTTGATTTTATACAATGTTATTTAAAGGAGTTCCAAAATTAAATTTAAAATGGATGGAAAATGGGATATTACGAACCAATCACATTCAATCATAATGACTTTACTTCCTCTTCCTCTTAAAATCTAACACTTAACATACATATGTACCTTGATTCAAAGACTTGAACTCTCACAAAGACCTATAATAACTCTCTCACCTTTCGCTAGTGTCGAAGAACGAGAAACTCAACTACATTAACATTCGTGTATTTCGCATATTTATCTTTCATTTTAAATTGCTCGATAATATGAGAGGTGTGCCGTTAAAACAGAATAATAATAGTAATACCAACTACAGCGGAAACTCAAACACATTAACATTCGCGCAATTCGCATATTTGTCTTTCTTTCTAAATCGCATGAAAATATGACCGGTGTGCCGTTAAAACAGAACTGCCCAATCGGCTGATGACTGTAACTTGTGAACAACGATTTGAATTTCTTTAACGGACGAATTACTTAAATTATGACTCTGTGGCCGAAAATTGCACGCATTGCCCAAAGTTCTAAATTAGACTAAGGAGAATTGACAAAAAGAGCCAAAGTTAGGAATGGAACATTGAAGAACTCAACAATAGAAGAAGAAGAACAGTTTTACAAGAATGAATTACACAATACTGTCATCATCTCTACATTAAAATCTCTTTCCTCTCATGTTTTTACTTCCTCTTCCTCTTAAAATCTTACAATTTATATACTTCCATACATAGTATGTACGTAGCATACAAAGACTTGGACAGTCACAGATACCATTAATAACACTCTCACTTACCTTTCGCTAGCGACCAAGAACAAGAATAATCGTAACATCAACTGTAGCGGAAACTCAAACAAATAAAATTCGCGCATTTCGCATACTTGTCTTTCATTCTAAATCGCGTGAAAATATTACCGGTGTGCCGTTGAAACAAAACTGCCTAATCTGCTGATGACTATAACTCGCGAGCAACAATTTGAATTTGTTTAAGACGACAATTAACTGATGTTAATGATGATTAACCAGTAGACACTAAGGAATATTTCATTTATATGCACTTTCCATTAAATTTTTTACACTGTTGACGGATGAATTACTTAAATTATGGCTATGCAGGCAAAAATTACACGCACCTTGCTTAAAGTTTTTAATTAGACTGAGAAGAGTTGACAAAAACAGCAAAAGTTAGGAATGGAACATTGGAGAACCCGACAATAGAAGAAGATGAACGGTTTTTTTGCACAATACTGTCATCATCTCTCCATTTAACTCTCTATCCTCTCATGCTCTCATCTCAGATCTAGAAAGACCTTACTTCCCCTTCCTCTTAAAATCTTACACTAGAAGTAGGTACTGCCATACATATGTAGGTTGCATACAAAGACTTGGACTCTCACAAAGACCTTTAATAATTCTCTCACTTACCATTCGCTAACGACGAAGAACGAGAATAACCATAACAGAAAACCAAACGGAACCTCAAACAAATAAACATTCGCGAATTTCGTATATTTGTCTTTCATTCTGAATCGTGTAAAAATATGACCGGTGAACAGAACTGACCAATTGGCCATTGACTAAAACTCGCGATGAACGATTTAAATTTTCTCTACACGACAATTAACTGAAGTTTAATATGATAAACTAGTAAACACTAAGGAATATTTCATTTCTATACGCATTTCGTTAAATTATTTACCCTGTTGATGGACGAATTACTAAAGACATATTGCAATGCATTACTAAAGCTCTCATCTCAGATCTTGAAAGACCTTAATTCCTCTTCCTCTTAAAATCTAACACTTGATATACTTCCATACATATGTACGTAGCATACAAAGACTTGAACTCTCGCAAAAACCTTTGATAACTCTCTCACTTACCTCTCGCTATCGACGTGAAGAACAAGAATAATTGTAACATGAACTAAAGCGGAAACTCAAATACATACATTAACATTCGCGTATTTTGCATATTGGTCTTTCATTCCAAATCGCGTGAAAATATGACCGGTGTGACGTTAAATCAGAACAACTGCCCAATTGGCCGATGACTATAACTCGCGAGCAACAATTTGAATTTAGTTTACCCGACAATTAACAGAAGTTTCGGATGATAAACTAGTAGACACTATGGAATTTTTCGTGTCAATGCACTTTTCATAAAATTATTTATACTGTTAACGAACGAGTTAATTAAATTATGGCTCTGTGGCCAAAAATTACACGCATCTTGCCCAAAGTTCTTAATTAGACTGAGGAGAACTGGCAAAAACAGCAAAAGTTAGGAATGGCACATTGAAGAACTCAACAATAGAAAAAGAAGAAGAAGAGCTGTACAAGATGAAATTGCAAAATACTGATGACAGCCTCTCAATTTAACTCTCCTTCCTCTCTTGTTTTTGTTGGTAAACTAGATATTTTGTGTTACATTACCACATCTCTACTCTCACGAAGCATGAGAGATGAATAGAGAGGTATTAGTTGGTGCGATGACATTTAAGAGGATCTACCCATATTCCTAGATCTTAATATAAAAAAATCGTTTAGAATTGTATTATTAGAAACTATTACCTTACATATAACAAAAAGAACTATGCAACATCAAATAACATTTGCAAAACTCACACTTTACACCATGTAACCAAATAGAAACATTGTTTACCGCAATATCTTTAACTTTATTTAAAACTTCCTATCTCTTAGCCTACTTCCACTTTATGAGTTTGTATTACGATGCTGTGCTCACCCCTGATGGCCATTTACTCATGTCCCCCATCATATTTAATCCATTCATTTATAAACCGGATATTACATTCACTCTATTGGAAAGCCCTCAAAAGATGTTTGGTGTTGCACATTCTGGCTTTAGAGTTGAGGTACTATTAATGCCCAAATTTAATTTGAACGCCTTTGCCAACAATACATTCGTCAAGTTGGCCCTGCAAGCGTCATGGGAGCATCTGACCGCCGTCACTCATATTATCATCGAATTGCCACAACGATCGCTGGTCGGCCAGCAACAGCAACAACAGATGTTCCAATTTGAGAAACCTTTGTACGTGGGCAATTTTACTGAAATGCATAAATTGGAAATGGAAACTATAACGCTACAAACAGATGTCAATACATCTCAATTAATAGAGTTTACATTAAGCGGAGAATTCAGTACATTGTTTCAAATTAAAGTTAATGGCAATCAAGTAAAATTGGAAATGAACTCGACTAGAAACTTTAAACACGATTCCCCATTAATAATGGTATTGGCAGCAATGGAAGGCACTAAGAAAGCTTTTACAACTTTGGTTATTAACACACATCAGCAAGGATCTTTAGCAAAGACAGCTAATATTTTCAAGTCTCATGCAATAGTGGGACAACTTTTAACTAACAATCAAACGCAAACGCTTTTAATGGAACCCATAGATTTGACAGAGGTGAAAAATATAAACTTTTATGAGTTTTCTTTGGAAGGAAGTAAGTATTTAAAATGTGTCTATTTGAGCCTTGAATTAAGTTTTATTTTATGTGTTTTCAGGTTTTTCGTCATATTTTGATTTGATAACAAATCTCACGTCATTGATAATGCAGCTGGATCTGAGAGGAGTCTTGCCAAATGTAACTAGCCTGCAGACTTCTTTTGTCACATTGTCTATCAATGCTAAGTTTCGTGGATCGAAGGATGTGGTGGATAGCATGATGGTCATCATTGAGTTGCCTCAAAAAGGTTGGTATGGTATTTTAGAAACTTGTACTATAATCCTTCACACTATTATGAGTAAATACTTTTGAAAAAAAAAATTAAACAGTCCACTATTCAAACTTATAAAAGATAATAAAAATATAGCGAAATTAAAAAATAAAAATACAAAAATATTAAAATATAAAGGCCTTATTCATAATAATTTATAAGAGGTTTATAGAACAATTTTTCTATGAAAATTTGAGTTATAAAACTTTAATAAAAGTTTATGAATACCGCTGTAAAAATATAAAAATATAAAAATATAAAAATATAAAAATATAAAAATATAAAAATATAAAAATATAAAAATATAAAAATATAGAAATAAAAAAATATAAAAATATAAAAATATAAAAATAAAAAAAAAATATTAAAATATAAAAATATAAAAATATATAAATATAAAATTACAAAAATATAAAAATATAAAAATATAAAAATATAAAAATATAAAAATATAAAAATATAAAAATATAAAAATATAAAAATATAAAAATATAAAAATATAAAAATATAAAAATATAAAAATATAAAAATATAAAAATATAAAAATATAAAAATATAAAAATATAAAAATATAAAAATATAAAAATATAAAAATATAAAAATATAAAAATATAAAAATATAAAAATATAAAAATATAAAAATATAAAAATATAAAAATATAAAAATATAAAAATATAAAAATATAAAAATATAAAAATATAAAAATATAAAAATATAAAAATATAAAAATATAAAAATATAAAAATATAAAAATATAAAAATATAAAAATATAAAAATATAAAAATATAAAAATATAAAAATATAAAAATATAAAAATATAAAAATATAAAAATATAAAAATATAAAAATATAAAAATATAAAAATATAAAAATATAAAAATATAAAAATATCAAAATATAAAAATATAAAAATATAAAAATATAAAAATATAAAAATATAAAAATATAAAAATATAAAAATATAAAAATATAAAAATATAAAAATATAAAAATATAAAAATATAAAAATATAAAAATATAAAATATAAAAATAAAAATATAAAAATATATAAAAATATAAATATATAAAAATGTAAAAATATGAAAATATGAAAATATAAAAATATAAAAATGTAAAAATTAACTAGTTTACGCAAAATTGGAACACATTTACAGCCGTAGTTTAAGAGTTATCAAGGTAAATAAGATATATAAATGTCAGAAAAAACTACTTTTACTACCCATAAAAAATCATCTCCGTCTGTCTGTCCCCCCGATTAAAACCGTAGTTTAAAAGCTCCCGAGTTGAAATTTGGTATACAAGCTTCTATCCTCAAGGCAGAGGTTACATTTCAAGATGAGCAAGATTGGACACAAACTACTCTCACCTCCCATTCAAACTCCCCATTTTGGGCACACCCAATAAAAAAAAACGTCTGTCTGTGCCCGCGATTACAGCCGAAGATTAAGAGCTATCGAACCGAAAATTAGTATGTAAACTTCTATCCTCTAAGCGGGGGTTAAGTTCTAAGTTGAGCGAGATCAGACAAATATTAGTCTCACTTCCCATACAAAATCCTCAGTTTTTAAGGGTGTCCGTCTGTCTATCCCCCCGCATACAACCGTACTTTGAAATCTGTCGAGTGGAAATTTGATAAGCAAGCTTATATCCTCTAGGCGGATTTTAAGTTCCAAGATCTGCGAGATCATATAAAAACTACTCCCACTATTCATACTAACTGCCCCTTTTCCGTCTGTCTGCCCCGCACTATTACAACCGTAGCTTAAAAGCTACCTAGTTGGAATTTGGTATACAAGCTTCTATCCTCTAAGCGGAGGTTAAGTTTTAAGATAAGTAAGATCGAACAAAGACCACTTCCAATACAAACTGACCCTTTATTCAAAAAATATTCTTAGCTAATGTAAACTAGAAGTATTCAAATCCAAAATTAGGAAATTCATCAGTTAGTATTAAGTACGTTATTTATTGTTTGAAAATACTCAAAACAGATCTAATGAATAAATTTTTAATTTAGAGCTAAACTTTATTCTTTGAACATTTACCATTAGTCATGGACATCAACAACAATATTTCTTTAAATATCATAATCTATCATAATTTATTTTTCAGACTGTCCAAATCTTGTAACACCATTTCCGGATCCTCCCATCTTTGCTAATAACAATTATGTTTTTAATGTATTCGTAAATGAAACTGGATCTTTGGGATTTGTCAATGCCTACCTCAAGGGAACCAATAGCACTTTACACTATATAATAGAAGTGGAAAATGGTAAAAATAAACAACGCAACGATCTCTAAAGAGAGTTCTCTTTTATTACGTCATTTGTTTCTCTTGATATTTCAGATATTTTGGCCCAAAGCCTTTCGGTAAATCCTTTTACTGGAGAATTGCTGCTGTACAAGCCCATGGAGTTGGGCAAATATGTGTTCAATATAACAGCGGAATATATGGAAGCGGGGGTTAAAGCTCAAGTTCAAGCTCTGCTTAAAGTTGAAGCTAAAGAAGAATGTCGAGTATTCGAGGGTCCAGCTGTGGAAAAAAGTTTAGTGATAAAGCATATCGACGAGGAGAAACCTTATTATGGCTTATGGAATATGAGGCTTAATAGTAATTGTAGTTTCGTTTTGATGGGAACATGGCCTGTTAATAAGGGTAAGAATTGTAAACATGGGCAGCATAAGTCATGACATACTACATATCCTATGGAACTTGTTTAAATTTATTCATTTATCTTATGATAAGTAGAGTAGAGCCATCTAGCATATATTGCCCGTTCGAGTGGTTTTGGTTGTAAATAGCGCCACCTATAGTATATTTACGACACCAATATAGAAATATCTCTAATATATCTAAAACATAAACGTAAAGATTCATTGCAATCAGAGGGACATTTCAAGACTCTGTACGGAAGAAAGATCGACATGGTCTTTGAAAATATTTACACAGATTATTGCAGTAAAAATACTTTTCTTAGATTATTGTACATAATGATCTCCTTTTTCAAAGTACACTGTGTGTTTTTCCTGCCAATGAAATTCAGAATCAGTTAGCAGTGTTCATATACTTAAAACAACTTTGAAAATAAAATAATACCATTTGTTGGGATCAGAAGTACACATTTTCTTATTAATTTTTTATATTAACATTTACAAACATTCCTTTTATTTTTTTCCCCTTATTCCTCAGAATATGTTTATATCAATCAAACCACTCAGATGTTGGACATATGGCCGATTGATCGCGAGGATTCTATATTTGAACATATGGCAGAAGCAGAAATTGTTATTAAATTGAAGCTAGTGTGTGGCGAGGACCCGGAAATATTAACGAATAACAATTCAACCTCTCTCAATTTTGCTGCCAATGCAACTCAACTTCCGCGAATGTGGGAAATCCCTAATGTCGATCTCATATACAGTCAAGACATAGACTTCTCACCCGACACCATGTGGTTGCATTTGAAAATCGACGACATTAACGATAATGCACCCCAATTCAAAAATGCCAATGGTCCTCAGTATTTGGGTTATCCTGCTGGCAAGGTAGCATTAGATATCTATCCTGAATATTTAACACAGATCGAAGCCACAGATCGGGATTTGGAATGGAATTCTAAAATACTTTATGCCATAAGAGAAAATGCATATTTTGATATAGAATCTGAAACGGGTAAAATTTATCCCAAAGGTCGAATACTACAGCCACAGCAGCAGGTGGAGTTGATTGTCATTGCCATCGATCAGGGTGGCAAAGGTTTGATGTCGGGTACGGTGGTAATAGTGAAAGGTCTTTCACCTGACTTCTATAGTTTAATCACAATTAAAGGAAATGCCACATTGTCGTTGGCAGAGGCTTCACAGCAGTTAAGCGAAGATATGGATTACGAAGTGAAAATCATTAAAATGTCGTATGTACCCCAGCTGGAGGTGAGATCATCAGATTTTGATACGGGTGTGGTGTGCAAGGCCTGGATTTATGCCTACAGAGATCAACAGTTGGTCGAGTGCAAAGAATTGCAAAGGTGAGATTATGTTATGCTATTTGAATACTTCACTTACCATACCGGTCAAGTCCATATGAAAAAAAGGTGATATGTATTTTAAAAATTCTGTTAAATTTAAAAGTTCAATAACTGAAATAAAAGATTCAACGATGTAAGTTATGTTCAAAAGTGTTCATATTTATTATTGGAGGAATTTTTTTTCTAGTAGAAAAAATATGATCTATTAAAAATTTAAAATAAAAATTGGCAAAAATCTAAAATTGTAATTGAAGCAATAATTCAGTAATTGTTTGTTTAAAAGGTACGATAGATATCTTTTTTATACAACAACATTTCATATTTGTCATATTTATGGCGGAGAGGATTTTTAATGTCATTGCATTTCATTATTTTATATCATAATTTTAATATATATTTTTTTAAAATTATTTTACCATAATTAAAGTTGATAAAAACATTTCTTTCAGTGTAGTAATACCTTACTTATATTTCCCTGTTTTACTTTCTAATTTTCAGCAAATTCCTTGAGCACTCCCCAATTCCTAACATCGTCAACATAGAATCTTATGCAGAAGCCGCCGCATTTCAATCGAACGAAGCCAATCAAACTCGCCAGCCCTCCACAGTGGGATATATTGTTGCCATCAGTCTCTTATCTATCATTAGCTGCTCCTCTATAGGTAAAGTTTGATCTTCATTTCACCATAAATAGTTGAGATTTAATTGTATTTCTTAATTATTTTTATTACCGAAGTCTTTATTATTTGGCGCTTTTATTATTACAATGGAACGGAATCTGGATATGATACAAAGTGCACTCTTAGTACCCACGATGGTCAGCAACAACATCAGCAGCAGTCACAAACGGCATCGTCGCATTATCGTGGGAATGGACAGTCATTGGAATGTTCGAATGGCGGAGGAGACTCTGCTAATCGTGTGAAGTTTAGTACGACGATTGTTGAAAATGTCAATTGTGATGACAAATAAATAACTTTTAAAATCTTTTTAATAAGAACTTAAATTAATTTCAATAATATAATAACTATTTAAATGTATACAAAAATTTAATCACAAAAGTTAAAAATATTATATATTAAAATATTTTCTGTTTAATATTTTATTAATATCTTATTTTTCAGTTGATGAAGCAATGAATGTAAATAAATGAATACGTACAACAAAAAACTAAGAATTTATAAGAAAATTATCTTCAGACATGCCATTTGTAAAAAATGGTGTTACAAATATAAGGGGTGCTCGCTATTTGGCCAAGTATTGCAGTACTTTTAATATGATTTGTTGATATTTAAAGTAATTTTCAAATATTAAATACCAAATTGCCTATACTCTAGACACTTTAGAATTCTATTCATACGGACACCCCTGAAAGGGTGATAGGAGTTTTTTGTCTGATCCGTGGAATTAACCTACGCTTAGAAGATAGAAGCCAGCATACTAAATTTTAGCTCGATAGCTCTTAAACAGACAGACGGACCCCCAAATAGGCGGTGCAAGTAGTTTTTGTCTGATTTGCTCATCTTAGAAATTAACCACCGCTTACAGGAATGAAGCTTGTATTTCAGCTCGATAGCTCTTAAACTACGACTGTAATCGCAGAGACAGACAGACGGACACTACCAAAAAGGGACAGTTTGTATGGGAGGTGGAAGTAGTCTTTGTCCGATCTTGCTCATTAGCAATCTTAACCTCCGCTTAGGGGATAGAGGCTCGTATATCAAATTTTAGCACGATAACTCTTAATCGCGGTGACAGACAGATGGATATCCCAAAGAGGCGGAGTTTCTATGGTAGGTTTCTGTCCGATCTTTCTCATCTTAGAACATAACCTCCGCTTATAAGATAAAAGCTTGCATACCAAATTTCAACTCGTATTTCTTAAACTACGGCAGCAATCGTGGGAACGGACAGACGGATACCCAAAAAATTGGGGATTTTGTATGGAAAGTGCAAGTACCCAGCTAACCAAATGATCCGACATTGGCTGATATCCGACAAGTCTGCACATTGTCTGATCGTTTCGAATTCTTATCGACATGACTGGAAATTGTTTATTTTGCTTGTGCAGAAGTTTCTTTTAGATTTCTTTACGATTTCGTAGCTTAATGTCTGAGGGATAATCAATTTCTTGTGTGCAGAAATGTCTGCACGAAATCGGTAAGATTTCTTAACGAAAGTCGGAGAGAATTTTGTTATTGCTTTTTGATTTCTGCTTTACCGACAGTCTGAGGGAATTTTGTCTCTGCTTGTGCGCAGTCTGAGGAAACTTTGTCTTTGCTTATGCGCAGGATGAGGGAATTTTGTCTCTACTTGTGCTTTGTGACACAAGTACCGTAATTTGATTTATTTGTTTATGATTCTTTGGTGTTCTTTGTTTTCAACGGTGTCCACTGTGAATTGAAGTAATAAACACGTTTGTAAGGTGAACATAAGAAAGTGAAAGTGGTAAAACATATAACATAAACATATAACATATTTTAGACTTTTTTATAATTTTATTACAGATTTCTGTCATGATATGTCGGCAAATATATCGGACTTTTCTAGGATTTTATAATAGATATCTGTCAGATATCTATCTGCACGATATGTCGGCAAATATGTCAGACTTTTCTAGGATTTTATAACAGATTTCTGTCAGATATCTGCACGATATGTCGGCAAATATATCAGACTTTTCTAGGATTTTATAACAGATTTCTGTTAGATTTCTGCACGATACGTCGGAAAAACTATCAGAATTTCTTACGATTTTATAACAGATGTCTGTCAGATATCTCAACGAAATGTCGGGAAAACTCTTAGAATTTTCTGTGATTCTATAACAGATTTCTGTCAGATATCGGCTCGGACATGTCAGTAAAATTTTCAGAATTTCCCAAGGATATTACTTCACAATTCGATAAGATATCTGAAAGATTTTTCGGCAAAAACAAGCGAATTTCCCCCGACGAATCTTGCAGACATCGTGTCAACCCTCCCATATGTTTTTCGGCACGAAATCTTACGGAAATCTGTACCGAAATCGGGTTCTTTTGCCGAAATTCGTAACGAAATCTTAACGACATTTGGTTTGCTGGGTAGTTTTTGTCCGATCTTGCTCATATTAGAACTTAACCTCTTCTTAGAGGTTATATGTTTGTTATCCGAATTTCAACTCGATTGTTCTTAAACTACGGCTGTAATCTGGGGACAGACAGACAGATACCCCAAAAAATAGTGAGTTTGTATGGAAAGTGCAAATAGCCGATGTTGCTAATCTTAAAATCTTCGTATAGAGGACATAAGCTTGTATAGCTAATTCAGCAGAATTGTTCTTAAACTACGACTGTAATCGGGGGGACGGACGGACACCCCTAAGGGAGTGGGTATGGGAGATGGGATTAGTTTTTGTCTGGTCTTGCTCATCTTATAAAATTTGCTTCTACCGCTCTAACTAGCCTAAATATGCCCATAGAGTAGTCAAATGTATGACCGACCTCCAATATTTTTGCAACCCCAACAGGTTCTCAGATCATATTTAACCTCTATCTTCAACCCTTAAGGTGGTCCCCATACAATTTTTTATTTTTATATTTTTTTTGTGACGCTTATTTTAGGACCGACTCCCATTAGAATTTCATCCTAACCTTTTTCCCATACCGATTTTTATGAAACTTCAGAAATATCTTAATTTTATCACAAAAAGTGGTTGGATAAGATTTCGTTGCCCTACAACGATTCCTTTTATTTGTGCCCAACGAATGTATGAAGACGTTACATTGTTCTACGTTCAGCCATTTGCCACTACCTTATGTTTGAAGTTATGGAAATTATCGGAAACTCGTGCACAATACCAACCCTATTTTTGACCCATGGTTTGTTGGACAAATTTTCTTAGAATACATCATAATTAACTTTTTCATAACCGCTTGGTCAATTTTGAGGTATGAGATCAGGTTCTTAGTGAACCCAATGTTTTATGCTAATATTCGATTAAGGAATTGTATTTTTTTCTCGCAAATATGGGCATATGTGGGCGACGCCTTGCCCCTTTGTGCCAAATTGGTTCCAAATAGCCTTATATACCTCTACTATAATGTGAAATTTTCAGGACGATTAAACTATTATTATGGCTGTTATAAAGGTTTCTTTTTAATGAGGCGTGGCACAGCCCACTTCCATCCCGGCTGTATTTCATACTGTACCCCCAACACATTCAAAATATCAGGTAAATAAAAGGTATATTATAGTTCATGAGGTACAGTCTATTAAAGTTTAAAGTTTTATACCACAGCCACTGTTCAAATCCAGCCAATTTTTTTGTTTGATCACGAAATTTGCTGCCAAATGCATCCACACAAACTTTCCTGGCGATTGGAGAAACAGTCCTTGAGATATTGCAGTTTCGAAAATAGGGTCCAGTGGGCGGGGCCCACTTTATATATAAAAAATGCAAGTACCCTATTTTCACCAACAACCACACAACTACATTCTTTGATAATTTCAAAAAGATAGGTCAAGCCGAGTCTATATGGTGCGAAAAAATGCACAGAATTTTATCGCAAAAGTCCGACTCAATTCGTACTAATTTGTGTTTTTGTGAAAGAAGAAAAAAATTACTTCTATTTTTGTCAGGTTATGTCACCCTCTTTATTATACCCTTCACCATGTGCATGAACAGTGTCAGGGTATATTAATTTTGTTCTTCCATTTGTAAAGCCCATAAGAAGGTGTGGTAGGTATGACAATATATATATATATATAAATGATCAGAATCGAAATCTGAGTCGATTTAAAGGTGACCGTCTGTCTGTCTGTCTTTCCCCGCGATTACAGTCACAGTTTAAGATATATCAAGCTGAAATTTGGAATGCAAGCTTCTATTAAAGCGGAGTTTATCTTCTTAGATGAGCCCGATCGGTCAAAAACTACTCCCACCTCCCATACAAACTACCCCAATTTGGGGTCTGTCCCTGCGATTACAGCCGTAGTTTAAGGGCAATCAAACTGACATTTTTTATGCAAGCTTCCCTGCACTAAGCAAAGATTCAGTAGTAAGATGAGCCCTATCGGTCAAAAACTACTCCCACCCCCCATACCAAATCCCTCTTTTTGGGGTGTTTATATGTCATTCCCCGCGATTACAGCAGTAATTTAAGAGGAATCAAGCTGACAAGCGGAGGTTCAGTAGTAATATTAGACCGATCGGTCAAAAACTACTCCTACCTCCCATACAAACTCCCCCTTTTTGGGGTCTGTCCCTGCGATAACAGCCGCAGTTTATGAGATATCGAGCTGAAATTTGGAAGGCAAGCTTCTATTCTCAAAGCGGAGGTTAAATTCTAAGAAGATCCCAATCGGTCAAAAACTACTTCCACCTCGTATACAAACCCCCTTTTTGGGGTGTTTGCCTAACTGCACCCGCGATTACAGCAGTAGGTTAGGAAATATCAAGCTGAAATTTAATATGCAAGCTTTTATAGTATAATAGGAGATTACGTTGTAAAATGAGCAAGATCGGACGAATACTTCTCCCACCTTCTGTACAAACTCCCAGTTTTTGGGGGTGTCCATATGTATGTCACTGTAGTTTATGAGCTTTCGGGCTGCAATTTGGTATGTAAGCTTCTGTCCAGAAGTAAAGGTTAAGTACTAAATATAGAGCTTCCTAAGTATTATACCTACAAATAAATAAAGAAGATCACGTTTTTCATAGTTTCTCATCTCATTGAAACGTACGACCTCTCACATATGTGACTATGGAATTGCCCATATATAGGTTTGACCTTTAACCTCTTTGGGTTAAGACGTGCCCCAATTTTGTCGAATTTTGCTTAAATTTTGACAATAGCTGTTTTATATCAACTGACACAATATTCTGTTGGGGCATTATCGAAAATCCAAAGTTGAAATTTCGCAACCTTCCTAATGTATATATATTGTCATACTAATCACTACTCCTTATGGGCTTTACAAATTGATAAACAAATTGAATATACCCTTCGATCCCTTCGTGAGCGTGGGAAGGTTTATAGTTAGGGAAATAATATTTTTAAGAAATTCTGCCCACTGTACTTAAGTGGCGGTGATTTCCAAATCAATTTACAGTTAACAAAAAAATTTCCCAATTCATTCGCAAATAACAACAACTCATTTTATATAGGTTATAGATACTTATAACATTTTGCCCAAATACTAAATCATCTACGGTGTTTATCAATAGGAATCAATTTCGAAATTTCAAAATCCCTAAACAAACTTAGCTATTGATATGAATACATACATATTGAACATTTTATACTGTTTAAAATGCTAAAGCTCTTTCTCTCTACGATTATTTTCTTTTCAAATCTTTTATGGCGTAGTAGTAGGAGCTACATACCTTACTTACTTATTACCTAGGTACCTAGTGTTTATCTTATCACTTTGGAAAATGAAGTAACACAAACTACGTCGGGGGGGAAAAGACAACAAAACAATGTACAAACAAATTTGTTTAAGCGATAAGAACACATAAGTTAATTGCAGTTTGAAAAATAATACTATTATCGCTCCAAAATGAACCTCGGCAAAGAATACAAGTGTAGAGCAGAGACTGCGAAGAGAATGTTCCAAAGGTGCATATTGTAATGGAAAAGTGAATGTTTTTTTTTTTTGGTAGGTGTAAAACGAATATACATTCGAGTCAATTTAGTATCCCAAATCCGAATTCTTATGATAGTGAAACAAAAACAGAATAGATACGCTAAGTTCTATGTAAGTATACATAGTAACAAACTAAACTTATGGTTATTCTGTTTGGTAGGGTGCCAAACACAAAAGTAATGTGGTGCTTTCTTTTACCGCAAACACTTCCAGCTTGAAATGATTTTTAGAAACTTTACAATATTCGTAATTTGTATTTCACTGTTTTTTTTATTTGATTTGTTTTTATGAGTGTGTAACAAAATATAACACAAAAAAATTAAGCACGTTCTAATATTTCGTGTTAAATATCGATGTTAGCAAAAATTTAAAAAAAATATATGAAAATTTACAATGTACAATATTAAGTACATACATATACATAGGTATATGTACAATGTACAATTGTACATATACATTATGTACATCAGTTAAATCACATTGAATAAAAATGAATCACATCATTGCATTTCAGGTTGAGCAGTTCAATAAATTCTTAACGCTTCCTTTGGGAGATATCTCAGCCAATACACTTTGTTGTTGCTGCCATTATAAATTCCCACTAGAACGATCGGTCAGTTTTCTTTCATCAGCTGACAATGCTGTAGCTTGCCACCACAACAACAACAACGACGACAATAAAACATTACAACAATAAATTATTGTTAAATATTTATAAAATATTTTACAAAGCAAATAAATTCTCTCTTCTTCTCATTTTTTGTGTAAAATTTAAATGCCAACAAGAAAAAAAGAAAAAAAACGAAACAGGAACAACAACAATAACGCAATAATTGCAATTACACCAGCAATAACCACAACAATATCAGCAACATCATCGCCAGCAGCAACAACAACAATAACAACAGCAACAAGTACATTAGTAACAGCAGCAGCAGCACTACATAGCATCGATATCGCCTGTAATATAAGAATCGCGGCGTAAAGTTAGCTGTCGATACCACTTGGTGATGGGGCAGGGAGTACGATTTTTGGTACTTTTTGTAAAATTATAGATCGTATTATATTATATACAAATTAAATGAATAGAAACAAATATATTTACGCCACGGTTGGAAGGATGTATTAAATTTGTTATTCCATTTAAATGTCCGTAAAGAGGCGTGGTAGGTATGACAATACATATATGTACATATATACAAACAATCAGCGTCGAATTCTGAGACGATTGAGTTGGTCTGTCCCCACGACTAACCTTCTGTTCTCTAAGCGGACGTTACGTTTTAGGATAAGTAAAATCAGCACAAAAACTACTTCAACCTCCCATATAAACTTCCCTTTCGTATGTTACATCCTTAGTTTAGAGCTATCGACCAGAAATTCAGTATGCAAGCTTCTATCCTCTTAGCGGTGGTTATGTTTTTAAGATGACCCAGATCGGACAAAAACTACTCCCACCTCCAATACAAAATTCCCCTTATTGGGTTCTAAAAACCATTAAAGAAAGTTGGGTTATTTTTGATCTTAAGTGTCTGGAGTATTAACAGTAAACATAGTTTTTTTTTTATTTTTGCAATTTGGTTCGTGCTGTGTTTTTGTAAGTTTATTAAAAATACTGCTATACTTAACAAAATACTTATGATCGTAAATATCCCTAATATTTGTATCACCATTTTTATATACATATCCTACAGATAGGAGCAGGGTTTATATCCTGTTATAGCTTTAAATTTGATACGACCCAAAAGTGTAACACAAAGAAGGAGTCACTTTTGACCCTAGGTTTCTTTGACCCAAATTCGATTCATGACTTTTAAAATCGTTTGAGCCATATCCGTCTGTCTGCCTGTCCGGCTGGTACGCACGATAACTTTCGATAGTCCCAACCAATTATTTTGAAACTTTGCATGGGTTAATATTTCCCCAAAACTACTTACGGTGTAGCAAATGGGCTACATGGCAACGCCCTTTTTTGTACCTCCCATACAAATGTTGTGTATAGAAATGTTTAGGAATCGAGTAATAATATCAATAAACCAACGCGATCGTGCCCAAATTATGTACTTAGTAAATCTATACCAGGATAAAGTTTTGCGGAAAATATTTTTTCTAGCCATGCCCTATCTGTACCTCCCATACAATTGTACAACTCCGCCCACTTTAGAAATCGTGTAAAAATATCAATATACGCAACGAAATCGTGCCCAAATTCTATATTTAGTAAATATATAGCAGGGCATAGTTTTGGAAAAAAAAAGGATGTCTACCACGCCCCATCTGGTACCTCCCGTACCCATCTGGTATCGGCCACTTTAGAAATCGATAAATATTATTAATAGACCCAACGCGATCATGCCCAAATTCTGTATTTAGTAAGGCTCAAGCAGAATTAAGTTTTTGCAGAAAAAAACCAGTTTAGAAATTTCAGTCAGTTAAACTGACTGATAAATACCATCACCCAATATAAGATATTGTTTAAGTCTTGAGTTATTGAAATTAATCGATTTGTAATTAAAAACAGTTAGAAAGTTTCAGTCGGGCAACCCGACTTACATTTACCCTTACCCTCAGTAAAACAAATAAGTTTCTATTATATTGATATTATTACTCGATTTCTAAAGTGGGCGGAGTGGTACATTTGTATGGGAGGTACGAGAAGGGGTGTGTCTAGGCTTCCAGATTTATTCTCCAAAACTTTATCCTGCTTGAACTTTACCAAATACAGAATTTGGGCACGATCGCGTTAGGTCTTTTAATAATGTTAATCGATTTCTAAAGTGGGCGGTACCAGATGTTTATGGGAGGTACCAGATGGGGCGTGGATAGACTTCCAATATTTTTCTCCAAAACTTTATCCCGTTATTGCTTTACTAAAAATAGAATTTGGGTACGATCACGTTTGATTTATTGATATTATTTCTCCATCTCCATAGTGGGCGGAAAGGTAGGTTTGTATGGGAGGTACCAGAAGGGGCGTGGCTAGGCTTTCAAAATTTTTTCCAAAACTTTATCCTGTTATAGATTTACTAAATACAGAATTTGGGGACGATCCCGTAGGGTGTATTGATATTATTACTCGATTTCTAAAGTGGACGTAATGATGTATTTGTATGGGAGGTACCAGAAGGGGCGGGCCCATTTGCAATACCGTAAGTAGTTTTGAGAAAATAATAACTCGTGCAAAATTTCAAAAGATTTGGTTGCGTCTTTCGAAAGTTATCGTGCGAACCAGCCGGACAGCCACCAGACAGACAGACAGACATGGCTCAAACGACTTAAAAAGTCATGAATCGAATTTGGTTCAAAGAAACCTTGGGTCTGAAGTGACTCCTTCTATGTGTTACACTTTTGGGTCGTATCAAATGATATATACTCTCATCCCTAAGGGTGATGGTATAATCAGGAAGTCTAGCCACCTTCCTTCTGGTACCTCCCATAAATATGTATCACTCCGACCACTTAAGAAATCGAGTGATAATATCAATAAACCCAACTCGATGGTTCCCAAATTCTGTAGTGTGTTAAGCTATAACAGGACAAAGCTTTGGAGAAAAAATTGGAAGTCTAGCCAGGCCCCTTGTGGTACCTCCCATACAAATTCACCATTCCACCCACTTTCTAAAGTAATACTGTCAATAAACCTAACGCCCAAATTTTGTAATTGGTAAAGATATATCAGGATACAGTTTTGGAGAAAAATCTGGATGTCTAGCCACCTCCATTCTGGTACCACCCATACATATGTATCACTCCGCCGACTTTATATATGGAGTAATAAAATCAATACAGCCAACGCAAGCGTACCCAAATTCGGAATTTAGTGAAGCTAAATCAGGGAGAAAGTTTTGGATAAAACAACTGGAAGTCTAACCACGCCCATTCTGGTACCTCCCATACAAAAGTACCACTCTACCCACTTTAGAAATCGAGTAATAATATCAATATACTAGACAATTTTATGTTTTACTGTGGGTGAGGGTTGACAGGTCGTGTCATAGTGGTTAGAACTCGCGACTACCATGCGGGAGATCCGTTGTTCGATTCCCGGTTCTAGTCATCTACATTTATCTTTCATTGTCGGCCCCCTCGATGTTGTCCACAGCAACTTCGCACTGTTAGTGTCGAGTCACTCGACATGTCTAGTAAACACTTCTCAAACACTTCTCAAATTCGTCGATTAACAAGTAAGTGCCGTTTGTTGTTAATCTAAAATAAAAAGCGTCTTAGTTCACAACAACGCGAGAAGCATCCCATACCTCAGTCATGGCGTGTGAAGGGAAATTAAGTTTTAAGTTAAGAGGGTGAGGGTATATGTAAGTCTGTTTTCGCGGCTGAATCTTTCTTACTGGTTTTAAAATGACTTTATACGTTAGGGCGGCAGCGAAATCTATAGACCATTTTTTTTGCGGAAATTTAAAAATGCAATGTTCGATTAAGGATTTGTATTTTTTTCTCGCAAATGTGTAATTGGCGTGTGACGTGTGTGGGCAGCGCCTCGGCCCTTTTTTGTCCACTTGGTTCCAAATAACCTGGCTATATCTTTACTATACTGTAAAATTTTCAGGACGATCAAACTATTATTATGGCTTTTATAACGGTTTTTTAAATGGGGCGTGGCACAGCCCACTTTTACCTTGGCTGTAATTAATACTGTAACAACAACACATACCAAATATCATCTTTCTACCTCTTGTTGTTTATAATATACAGCAGTTCAAATTTCAAGTTTTATACCATTCTCACTTATCCGATCCCGCCCATTTTTTTTGGATCACGAACTTTGCTGCCAAATGCATCCACACAAATTTTCAAGGCGGCAGTCCTCCAGAAATTGAGGTTTCAAAGATAGGGCGGGGCCACGTCCACTTGATATATCAAAAATTGAAGTACTCTATTTCCACCACCGACCACACACAGCTACATTCTGTGAAAATTTCAAAAAGATCGTCAAATTGTTTTCGAGTCTATACGGTACTAAAAAAGACAATTAAATAAACACTAACTGATTTTCATATATATAGATTTGACATTTGACCTCTTTGGGGCACGGCTTAAAGTTGTCCGATATTGCTTAAATTTTGACCACAGTCACATACACATAAAACAATTGACACAATATGCCGCTCGGGCATTACCGAAAATCCAAAGTTGAATTTTCGCTGCCACGCTATATAAATACATATATTTCTTTTAAAAATTCTCCTTCTTTCTATTACCGATCTTCAAACTCAATTGTCATACAAGTACAACTTTCATCGCTTCAATCGCACCTCTCATCTCTATTTTCATTTCGTATTACATCAATTACTAACGAGAGCGCGAGTGAGTTCAAGTGTAAAAAAGCAACAAATTGTATTTGTTATGGCTGCTGGCCCGTCCATTCTCCTTCGTCTTCCCCAACATCTTTGCATTAGTACACCGCTCGCCAAACGGTCATTCCCCGTTCGTTCTTCATTGCAATCGTCAGTCAATTGAAAGTAAACTCAGTCGTCAATCATATGCTCGATTGAGAATTGTTGTTTGTGTTGTGCTTGCCTTTGTTGTTGTCGTTGCTGTGTTGTTCATGTTGTTGCTGCCGCTGCAGTCAGTGTCTTCTTTCGTAATAGCTGAATGTATGGGCGAGTGTGGATCGATGGATGGCTAGAGATGGATGTGTCGGGCTGGCCGTCAGTGGTTCCACAATCTACTATGAATCGCGCGTACACCAACACCAACATTACAATAACATTCTAATAAAAAAAACGACAAGAAAATGAAGTGAGAGATTACAGCTTAATGCAAGTGAGTTACAGTGGGACGAGAAATGAATTTGAAGGTCTGAAAAGTGTATTATTAAATGATGAACATTTTTGAGGAAATTTTTCTTAAAGTGATAATAAATAATGAGTTCCAAGCCTAGACTGTGGAATTAAGAAATCTTAGTTGATGCTTAAAAGTTTAACTACAAATGTTATGTGTCATGTGGCATAATTGTGTCATATGTCATGCTCGAGCGGAATATTGTGTCAATTTTAGCAAAATTGAATAACTTTAAGCCGTGCCCCAAAGAGACCAAAGTCACATCTACTTATATATGTATAACTATATGAAAATGAGTTTGGTTTGTTTATTTCCTTTTTTACACTAGAAAACGGCTTAAACAATCTTTTTAAATTTTCACAGATTGTAGGTGACATATCAAATGGCCGTGGCCCCGCCTATTGGACCCTATTTTTGAAACCGCAAAAATTTTAAATTTGTGTGAATGCATTTGGTAGCAAAGCTCGTGAATCAACATAAAAAGGAGATCGGATCAGTGGGCGTGGTATAAAACTTGAAACTTTAATATGTTGTATCTCATGAACTATAATAGGCGTGTTGTTGGTACAGTATGAATTACAACCAGGTCGGAAGAGGACTATGCCATGCCAAATTTAAAACTAACCGTTATAACAGCCATAACAATAGTTTGATCGTCCTGATAATTTCACTGTATAGTACAGATACAACCAGGCTATTTGGAACCAAGTTGGCGAATAGGCTAGAGGCAATTCCTTAATTGAACATTAGTAGAAAACATAGGATTGAATAAGAACCTAACCTTTGACCTCTTTGGAGCACGGAAAATAGTTGTCCGATCTAACTTAAAATTTGATCATGTATTTTTTACATCAAATGGTACAAAAATTCCCATCGAGCATTTTTAAATTTCCAGAAAAACAATTGTCCATACATAAACGGTTGATGATAGGATTTCAGTCGTATTGTCAGACGAGACGTACAGTCAAATTGTAGAAAAGGCTACAACCAACAAATGTTATAAGTTGAATTCAATATTTTTGGGCATTTAGTAATTTTGCATGAGGTTTCCGAAGGGATAACATATGGTACCAACTTAGAACTAAGAAAAAAGTCTCGAACAAAAATCTTAAAAGAAATCATAATTTTAAATGGGTGGAGTAAGCCTCTCGTTTTCTGAAGTTTCACCTATGAATACAAATTATAAAAAGTAAACTATTTTAAACTTTTGAGTTTTTTCTTTAAAATATTATTGGAAAATTAATAATTTTCGGGAAATTCTTTAATTTGTTTATAAGGTACCAGTTGAGGCAGAACAACGTGTTCGATTTTTATTCGTAAGTCAACGTTCAGAAAACTGATGCACAGTTTGACTGTATTCAGTATGCTTATAAAAAAGCTATGTATGTAAAACTATGAGGGTGCACTCGGTCATTTGTATGGGAGGTACTAAATTACTTACTTAAGTGGCCCATTACAACTTACAAACATGGTTCATAAGTTTGAGGCCTGAAGTACTAAAGAATTCCACACGCTTCGGTCTTGTGCGTGTGTTCTCCAGTTAGTCCTACCAGATGGTGGCACATCGCCTACCACTTGGTCCTTCCAACGGAGTTTGGGTCTCCCTGCTCTGCGCCGTCCTTCAGGTTCGCCTTCAAACACCTTTCTCGCTGGAGCATTTACATCCATCCTGGCAACATGACCCAGCCATCGTAATCGTTAGACACTATTAATGCTGATAAATTTTCATAAGGATCAGTGAGTTATCGTTCCCACCAGCTAGTCATTCAGACACATAGAAAAAGTGACATAAGCCTTTGCATGTGTCAACCACATATTTAACCTCATGCCTAGAAGTTAATTTATATTGTGATCCGAGGTAGGTCTAGAGAGTAGTATAATAATAATGAAAATGGTTTTAAATGTGTGTTGATAAATGTTTTCACACATAGGCGGTTATCATAAAGTCCATATGACGTTTTTCTGACGATTTTTTGCTAATAAACCAAAAAATTTTTTTTGAGTTTGTTCGATTAAAGTTATCTGTTATATTAATTGGTATTAGAACACCGAATGTTAATAAGATTTTATACATTATTTATACACAGCAAATAACTTTAGTTGGCTAAAATAAAAAATATTTTTTTTTCCTAATTTTTTGTCAGCTATATTATTATTTTCTCAAGAAGTTGAAGAGACATTGGCTCAACGACAATATCGTAAAAAATTTAATGTGAATTTTTTTTTAAATAATTTAATGATTTTATTTAAAATTAAAAAATGTTACTATTTTATGGCGAATAGTAGAATACTTAAGAAAGCTATTACAAAAATTTACAATTCCTCAATCAAGAACAAAGTAAGAAGAATTTTTCAAAAAAATTCCCCAAATTTTAAAAAAAAAATAATAATTCTCATTTTTTGCGCACTTTTAGGAACATGTTAAAAAAATTTAATTAAATTTGGAGAGATGACCCAAAATTTGTGTGATCGCTTCACATGGTATTACTCTATGCTGCTTTTTTTTGTCTTACCATCCACTCACTAACACTCTTTTCTTCGCTCTCATCCCACCGTGCAAAGACAACGATATATTACTTTGCTGTCTTCTCTCACACTGAGAGCTTTTTGTGTTGTGTTGTATTGAGTTTTCGTTGCCGCTTGTTTTGTATTTTCTTACTTAAGTTTCTTTGGTTGTTACTTAAGATTCTTAGTTACGGTTTGACGCTTTACTGATCACAACAGAAAAAACGTACGAAACACACGCTAGCGCCAAGAACGCTTAAGCAGCCGCGCGATCGCGTATACTTAATAACAAACAACGGAACAAAACCACGAGTAGAGTACGGTACGTCGAAGAGGTGTTCCCCATTCAACTTACGTTAAAACAAATAAAGTAAAGAAAAGAAACAAATTAAGATAAACAATAATGAGCGCCTACAAAATAGTGGAAGTTTAGTGAATTGTGAAATTTGTATGCAAGCAACACAGGTGCCCAACGGCCCCGCAAAACAACCAAATGCTAAAGATTCCATTGATTCTTTAAGAAATACGTTTAACAAAATAAAAAAAAAAAGTAAATATTGTTTAACATAATTATTATTAATTTTTCATACAAACTTCCGTTTTGGGAAAGTAAAACCGCTGTTGGCATGTAAATGCCCTGAAAAGGGTGTAACCCGGGGCGAGTGATAGATTGTGTGGAAAAAGTTGTCATGAAAAGAAGAAAAAAATAAAACAATAATAATAAGCAATTACGTTAAAGCGATAAGAAATCGTCTCGTTTTGGTATTTGATAAGAAATGAAGAAAGAATGTGTTTGAAAACAATTTATTTGTTAGTGTTTTGGTCATTTTAGGTCAAAAGCTGCGTTAAGTGAGGGGTGTGGTGGTGACAAATATGATTAATAAAATTATGATTAATACCTACGACTTGAAGAGTGTAAAACAGGAATGACTTAATCATTGTTCAATTCTTAAGACATTCGCATAGATTCATTTAACAATTAAGTTGGTTGTCTTTTGGTGGTGGTAAGTGAATTGCTTTGTGTTGCTAGTGTGTCGTGATGTTTTAATGGATTTGTTATATACAAAATTAATTACACTTACATTTTAATGGTTTTTTTTGCAGTTAATCAGTTTTTGATTAATATATTATTTTTTATTATTATTATATTAAAAAATTACCATAAAAAGGAATCTGAGATTAAAAAACAGCGCCATAAATGTTTCAAAGATATTTAATTGCATTAAACTACAGTGTGCACTCGATGAACACTAATAAGCTGAGATGGATTTTCGATCTCAAATTGTCACAATAACATAAATAACATCACTCTATGTACATATGATATTGTTTAACTCTCGAGATGTTTAAAATAACCGAAATGAAAGGAAAGTAGTTATGTATTAAAAATTATAATAAAATATTTTAAGGCGTGTGGCCCTCTTTAGTGGGGGTAGCGAAAAGGGTCAAAAAACTATATTTAATCTTAAAAGATACCATTATTTCTAATGTGTGGGCAATTCTTTCGGAATCTTACGTTTCATCTATAAATACAACATATTGAAAGTGTGTAAACTTTATAATTTCGACATTTTGAGGAATTCTTTAAAAATATTATTGGAAAATATTAATTTTAAATTTTTCAATTTTTATTCGTACGTCAACGTTTAATAAACTTTAACCATGTTTGACGGAATTCAATGTACTTACAAATAGATATAAACATATGTAAAGGGTGGTTAAATTTTAAGGGCCGATGTTGAATGTGAACCACACATAAACGTCAAGTTCTATGCAGCATTTCATTTGACATAACTCAACTTCAGACTAACTCAATTTAAACCATGGAAAGATACACAATCAAGCAACGTGTTAAAGTTATTCAGGCTTTTTATGAAAATGGGCGTTCAGAACAAAATGCGTATCGTGCACTTCGTGATTTTTTCGGTCAATTTAATCGTCCAAATGTGCATACTTTCAAAAAATCGTGCAAAAATTTGAGCAAACCGGGTCTGTAGGAGATGTGAAAATACCAGTTCATACGCGTACAGCTCGTACTGCAGAAAATATTGCTCGGGCCGTATTTTTATCCAAAATGAGGCCGGTCAGGCAGTTACTGTGAATGGTGCTCGCTATCGTGAGATGATGGCGAACTTTTTATGGCCCGAATTGAAAGATAAGATTGTGGACGATATGTGGTTTCAACAGGACGGTGCCACACGGCTAACGAAACAATGGCTCTTTTGCGCGACAAATTCAACGGCCGTGTTATCTCACGTGGTGGCGATGTCAGTTAGTCGCCACGATCATATGATTTGACACCGTTGGACTTCTTTCTTTGGGGCTATTTGAAAGAAAAGGTGTACGTCGATAAGCCAGCAACAATTCAAGAGCTAAAGAATGTGATAATTCGGCACATTAACGGCATTTAACCTGAATTATGCCTCAGCGTCGTCGAAAATTTGGACCATCGGATAGAAGTGTGCCGCCGAGGTCGCTGCGATATTTTGTTCCATACGTAATTGAACCATACCAAGATTATCATAACAAAAAGAAATGACCATAATTTCCTAAATATTTTGTGTTTTTATTCAAAATCAACATTGGCCCTTAAAATTTAACCACCCTTTACAACTATGAGTGTGATTTGGGTCATTTGTATGAAGGGTACCAGAAAGAGAAAGTTATCCAAAAATACGTAATTTTGTATGGGCGGTACAAAAAGGTGTTGGTCCAATTCTCGCCCGACTAGACGAGACATACTATAAAACTAAAAAAAAAGGTTAAAGCAAACAAACATAAAATGTTAAATTAAATATCTTTCCTCATATAGTCAAATAAATTTTCCAAAAATAGGTTATTTTTTATTGGAGGTGCCAGAAAGGGGTAGGTCGATATAGTCCATATTCATATCTGAGTCAAATTTCAATAAGTTAATATATTACTCAAAATATGATATAATTCAGTGCACTTACAACAAAGATGTATGTATGTAAGACTATGAGGATAAAATCACTCATTTGTATGTGAGGTATCGGTAGGGGTGTGGCAAATGCTTCGGTTTTCTAAGTATTGATCTACTATTTAAAGGTTATAAAACTGACCAAATTTAAATATTCTCCAGTTGTCCGTTTGCAAGTTACGTCAGAAATAGTAATTTCCCAAAAATTTATCGGATGCCATTTGTATGGGGAGGTACCAAAATGGGTGTGGTAGATGTTTTGTTTTTCTGGGGTTTTACCTATTTCTATAAGGTTATTAATCTGACAAAGTTTACTTATCCTGTCTAATATATCTAATATAAATTTTTCAGAAATAGGTAATTTTGTATGGGAGGTACTAGAATGGTTGGGGCAATTACACCTATTTACAATACCACAATTACATTTATGAAAATATTAATACTGGTAAACTTTCATAAGGTTTAGCTAAGATTTCCTTGAGTTATCTTGCCAACCAGCCAGACAGACATAGCTCAATCGCCTTACAAAGTTCTGAAACAAATTTGGTCTTAGAATACTGGGGGTTTAAATCATCTCCTGTAATACGTTACACTTTTCTCGTATCAAATGATATATGCTCTCATCCTTCATACTCTCTCCCCCTCCCCATCTATTTGAACGCGCTGTCCTACGCCGATATCGTTATACAGCTCTTACAGCTAATGGTTCATCCATCGTTAACGATGATGAATCAAAATATTTTGCAAAGTATAGACAGATTGTTGCCGGCCGTGTCATGATGGTTCGAACACGCGACTATCATTTGGGAGATCCCGGGTTCGATTCCCGCCTCCAGTCATCTACTTATTTCGTTTATTGCCCTCAATGTTATCGACAGCAACTTGGAACTATAGTGTCGAGTCAATCGTTCGCATTCGTCGATAAACAAGTAGGTGCCGTTAGCTGTGAATCTAAAAATAGAAGCGTTTTAATTCATAACAATGCGAAAAACGAACTTATACCTCATTCATGGAGTTTTACGTTTTTTATAAAAACAGTTCTGTTTGTGTCATTACCTAGAATTATGTGGTGCTGAGCAAGACAGGTAGGACCAGTGTCTGGTAGAGTTGGATCTTTGTTCGTGGAGAGAGGGCATTGTCATTTTAGCAGCGGTGCTCTGCGATCAATACTCGTCTCTTGATTTCCAGGCTGACATTATTTTTGTTTACATAAAGTAGACAAAATCATCTATCCCTTCGAAGTTATAGTTTTCAGTTTACTTAGCGTTCCAAGCCAGAAGACTCTTTGTTCGACTCTTTATTCGGATAGAGGAAGTTACATATTTTACATAAGATTCAGCAGGAATATTGTCGGGTCCAATTTTTATGCCGAACAGTTTTATTTTTGAATTTTGAAAAAATATCGGCTTCGTTGCGTATACCGAACATATGCAAAAATGGGGGTGATATTCGGATTCATATAATCATTTAAGTAAATCAAAGAAAAGTGGATGACCAAAGGAAGTGGGATACAATTTAGGTGATATTCTGATCCAGGAGGTCATTTTACATAAAATTCAGTTGGAATAGTGTCAGGAGCAGTGTTATTATTTAATTTTGAAAAAATACCTGCTTAGTTGCGTCTATCGAACTTACGCGTTCATTGAGGTTGAACTGTAATTGTATTGCCTTCATATAATATGAGTAATAAGGTGATAACAAAGTTATATGTCACGCGGTTCAAAACTAAAAAATCCCCACAATTGCAGTGATTTGAATTTGATTATTTGTGGAACTAGACGTCAAAATGTTGTAAACTGGTGAAATCTATAAAAAAAATCTTGTATTCGCATATTAAAATAAAATAATTTTTGTAAGAAAAGGTAACTGTTTAAAAAAAAATTTGAAATTTATAGACATAATGACCTTGTGGAAGTATTCAATAGTATTTAATATTATTATGTGCTCCAAAATGATTTATTGTTTGGATTTTTTATAGTGTTTTTCTCCTATAACAACGATAAAATGAAATTTGAAAGTAAATTTAAAAAAAAAATTGTTTTTATTCGGTCTGTTTGTGTTTGAAAAAAGTTTATAGCAGAATGATATTCTCATAATATAAAACAATAAAATAATTAATTTTTTGGGACTGGCCGTGGCATAGTGGTTAGAACACGCGACTACCATGCGGGAGTTCACAGCTTCAAAACATGGCTCCAGTCATCTTAAAAAAAAATAAAACTCTTTCATTGTCTTTCGAATGTTGTTGACAGCAACTTCGCAGTATAAGTGTCGAGTCAATCGGCATGTCTAGTAAGAGCTTCTCAAACATTATCGATCGCATTCGTCAATAAACAAGTAGGTGCCGTTAGTTATGAATCTAAAAATAGAATGCGTGTTAATTCACAACAACGCGAGAAGCTATTTCATACCTCAATCATGGGGTGTAAAGGGAAAATTAAGTAAGTAAGTAAAATAATTGATTTTATCTCTAAAAAACAATCCTAATGTCCAAAGGAAAAATATCAGATTCTTGCATCCAAATTATTTACAAATATGCATACACTTTAAGCACAACAGGATCAAGTAATGAGTATATTATAAACCATCATTAAAATATTATGACCAAACTCTCTTTTGTTGTCATTATAAGTTAATTATGAAGAAACCGGATAATTTTATTGGCAGTACAAGCAGACATTTTGATTGATATTTATCACCTACAAATTTAATACTGCGAATACGTCAAGTGTTTAATTTTAAAATTCAGTTTAGAAATTGTCATTGTTAAATTTTTATAGAGTAGACAAAAATAACAATTTATGAATATTATGAGATTTCGGTATTCAAAATCATTTTCTAATATAATATTATTAAATTGATTAAATCGGATGTATGCATCACTCAGACTTCAATTTGCAAAATCTTGTATATATCGTAATAAACCAAAATAATTTTTAAGGTGAAAATATGTTTTGTATTCAAAAGACACAAAACACCTGTTTGCCTAATAAAACACAGTGTTTCGGAACAAGTTGTGGTATGAGAGAACATAAGAGTTAGTACTCATGTGTTAAAAAATTTATGATTTGTTTCGTTATTCTTACTATATTTTTTTTATAAAACGTAAAAAAAAAACAAAACTATTTATTGTTTGATTAAAAAAAATCCTTTTTTTACGATTTAATTATATTTGAAAAATATTTTCTTTAATTCAGAAATGCATCAAATGACATATTTCACAGTAGTAATATTCTGTTGTTATTTATGGAAAAATCCCAATATGAGTTAAATTTCTATGTATGTGCAGTGACCCAAATAGTTAAAAGCCACATTTCCTTATCAAAATTCCCGTTTTATTCCATTATCATTTTCTTTCTGTTTTCTTTTTGACAAATATAAAACTTAAACATTTCATTTCATTTACAGCAAATAAAAATATTTATTCATTGTGAATCACCGGTAAAACAAAAACCTGTCCCTGTGTTAAGTTCCACGAATTATCACTTCACTGCAGCGCAGCCTCATCAGACGTGCAATAAAATATAAAACATTTGTGTTTTTTTTTTAACCAAAATGTATTTTCTGTTGAAAACATTTTTATAATTGTACAAAGCCCTATACCACAAGGCAGTTTTTGTTCTGCTTACACATATGATTTTGTTTAGTATCAAATCAGGTTATTTAATCGTACAGAAATCATTATTGGTGTGGATAAAGATTTATTGAAGGTGATGATGTTTACACCGCAGTAGATCATGATGTGGGTGATTGGTTGGCAACTTTACTTAGTTGAATTCTTGGGGATTGAGTTGGCTTCTGATGAGCAGAGTTACATTAAACAGCGACTGTCTGTTTCATATCGGCACATTTGGTTGATCATTCAGAGATCCAAATCTGAGATACATACTATGGCTTAATATATATTTTACAAATTTGTTATCTTTGAGTAAAATATCTACAGAGCGGCCTCATATGTCGCCCCGACCACTAGCAGTGATACAAAAGTATGGCAACAAATAAATAAAAGGATCTTTTTTGAGTTTTAAGTTTTTATTTCTACTAATGGATGGATCAGAAGTGATAAGTCGTTACTCCACAAAATAAAATGAAACAGACGTGCTAGTTAATTACAACTATGAAAGTAATATAAAGAATACAAAAATATATTTTTTTCGGACAACAATACTAAAAAATCTATTGCCACAAAGAATTCAATAGCAATCAATTATTCCCAGAAACTACGTAATTTTTAGAAGGGAGACAGATATTCTAAATGATACTTTCCTTTCTTAAGCTGAAAATCAGAAAATTAAGTATGATATTATTTTTTGAAAAATTGAAAATGCAATATAGCGCTGGGATTCGAACCGGGCACCTTCGTCATACGCGTTACATCTCTGGCGAGAAGAATCGTTTATTATGTCTTCTTAAAAAAATTATTATTATTTTTTTTTTAACAATTTGTTTTATAGTTTATCTTTCTTTCTCATTAAACGCTTTTCATACAAAAATCTTACAGCTGATCTCTGAGATGATCTGCTCATTAACAATTATCCGTCTTGAAACAATAAAATTCTTCCCTTTGCTTGTCATATCAGTTTTATTTTTATTAATTTTGATTCAGAATTATCTTACAGTTGCTCATTTGCTTGCCATATTCTATTCTGATAAGTTTATATATAAAAACAAAACAAAAGTAAAACACAACCGAGAAAACAATAAATACAAAGAAAATTTTTTAAATAATTTTAAAATTATCGCTTGTCAGAAACAGAAATACAGTGAGAGTAAGAATATACATATTTACATACAAACATACATATGTAAGCAGCTGAGTGTCTCTTAGAAGCGGGTGTATGGTCGCTCACTCATTCATTCTATGAGATGCTCTAATTTAAATGCGCCCGCAAAAAAACAGACAGATCCGCGACAACATTTCACGTTGTGTCATTATGAAAGCACTAAGGCAATCCCACAAACAAATACGAGGAGGCAAAGTACACTACATAAGTGATGCAATTTTTACTTTGAGTTTAAAGTAAAATTTATGATTGTCATGAATTTAATTTCATTGCCTAGTGATCTTGGTCTGTTCGGCTGTTGACAATAAACAGATGCTTAAGTTATTCGAATGGAATGTTTTTTTCGCCTTGTGAAGTATTATAGCAAAAAAAAATACAATTATATTATTTTTCGATTGATTAGCTTTAATAATATTGATAATTTTGTATATATAAACAATATACAAATGTATAAGTTATTACATAGACATATACCTATATATATATTTGCATATTAAATAAAAGTTTTTGAGCGACAGTGTTGTTGAGTCATCACCACCGGTGTCTTTGAATGATTAATCGTTAGAGTAGCAATAATCAATTTTATATTGATTTTTTTTGTTAGTTTTTTGTTTCGTAGAAGTTTTGAATAAACATCTAAAATTGTGTGTTTGAATAAAATTATTCCCTTATGATGTATAAAATTTATGTGGCACGTTTTGATTAACCTGTTAGAATGCAGTTGGCATAAGTCACAAAATAACAATTTGTAAAAAATGTAATACATATTTTGAAATGATACATATTTAGGTACTAATTAGGAATTCTCTATGGTGTTTTGGTACCTAACAACTAAATTTATTTTTTCTTAAAAATAAATTAATAAAATATTACCGAAATAAAATAATTGAAAAATGTCTTTATGAATTTTAATAAAATTTTAGGTTATATATGTATGTTGCAAATTAATTACAGTTTGACTGCATTTCCTTTTCCTGCGCCATGAAAAAAATAACAATCAGATATACAAGTGATAAGATAAGATTTTTGATTTGTTGTTATAAAAAACTTGACATTCTTATTACGAATTCATTTGCGCAAGTTTCCGAACAACTCACATATGTCAGATAACAAAAGTTGATTGTATCAGAGTCTCGTATTTGCAGTCACTGTTTAGTTGTATAGCGATGGTTCTATAAACATTTGCAGAAAAATTTTAATAATATTCTTAAAATTGGCAGTAATATAAACTTTGGGTTTGTTTCTAATGGTGACTCTTAAATAAATATCCAAAATTTTTAGAAATTTATCTTGGGCTTGTGATATGAATAGGGTTACTTTAGAGGAACAACAACTCAAAAATTTAAATTTTACATTATATCGCTTGCTAAGCGCATAGTAGCAGCGGTTTGCAATCAATACTCGTCTTTTGATTTCCAGGCTGACATTATTATTTTTGTTTATGGCGGAGCCAAGGTAAACAAATTCATCTACCACTTCAAAGTTATAGTTGTCAACGTTCACGCAGCGTTCCAGACGAGTGGACTCTTTGTTCGTTGAAACAAATAACTTGGTTTTGTCCTCGTTTATCACCAGACCCACTTCAGCCGACTGCTTTTCAATGCTCGAAAAAGCCGCAGTAACATCTCGCAATCCACGTCCAATAATATCTATATCATCAGCATACGCGAGCAACATGTGACTTTTGTTGAAGATGGTGACATTTCTGTTTACTGCAGCCTTCCGCATGATCATCTCCATCATAATGTTAAAGAGATCGAATGAGAGACTATCTCCTTGTCTAGATTTGTGTCTATCTTCACTGAAGACTTCGTATCAGTCAGTGTCATCCCGTAAAGTCGAATTAGCTTCACGGAGATACCAAACTCAGCCATAGCATCCAACAATTTCTGTCGTATCAGACTGTCCACGAACAGATGGTAGGTGTCGATCTGCATTTCTTGGGTCTTAATCCCGCGATAGTTGGTACACACTAAGATCGCCTCTCTTTAGCGCGGGACATAGGACACTCAGATTCCAATCATCGGGCATGCACTCCCTAAGGCAAATCGTGTTTATGAGCTGGTGCATGCATGTTACCAGCTCATCGCCGCCGGTTTTAAAAAGCTCTGCCGGCAGTCAATCAGCTCCCGCAGCTTTATCTTTTTTAAGTCTTGCAAGTGCCGTGCTGATATCGTTTTGGCTCGGTGGTGGACAATTTACTCCATCGTCGATGATTGGCGTTATTTCGTCACTTATGCTGCCTTCGGGAACGAGAAGAGATCGAAAGTGTTCCCTCCATATTTCCAGCACACTTTGAGTGTTCTTGACCAGATTTCCGTCTCTGAACTTACAGGTGGGGACCCCTGTTCCAAAACCTTTGCTTTTTACCTTTTGGTAGAACTTTCGGGCTTCACCTCTATCTCTGTAATTGTCGATACCCTGACACTTTCTTTTCTTCCACAGACGCTTTCACCGCCTGAAATGGCGTTTTATCTCCCTCTTCTTCTCATTAAAACACTCCTGTACAGCATGCGTTGGCTGCAGTTTTGCCCTGTATACAGCATTATTTTCCTCAGATATCTCGCGACATTATTCATCTTGCCATCACTTGTCTGGCCGTGGTTTTTCATAACCCAGTACGGTCGTTGCGGCAGTGGTCATAGAATTCGTCATGCCATTGGGTGTCGGGAACATCAGAATTAGAGGAGATTTCTAGTTGAGAGAGATGGTTGGAGTAGGCATTGGCTATCACGTTAGTATGCAGCTTTGTGATGTCTAGCTTTCGTTGCTTTTCGTTACGAACATTTTTAGCACAAATCAATCCTTCAATCGATTACCACGTGATCAATCTGGTTACTTGTCTTATGATCAGGGGATATCCGGTTTGTCTTGTGGATATCTTTATGCGGGAATTAGGTTATACTCACTACCATGTTTCTTGCTGACGTGAAGCTAACTAGTCTGAATCTGTTATTGTTGTGTAGACTGAATTTTCCGACTGCTGAACCAAGAGCATCTTAATTTCCTATTTCAGCATTAAAATCTCCCAGAATAATTTTAATGTCATAGGCAGAGCAGCAGTCATATATTTCCTCTTTAATGTCCTCGTCGTTGTCTTCCGTCAGGGCGTGAAGTAAAAATATTTCGCCTTGATGCGAATAGTGGCTATTCGGTCACTTACATGGTTAACTGCGAGACCAGATGTCGAAGTATCTTGCCGACTATGAATCCACTTCCAAATTCGTCCCTTTCTGCTGTAAAAGATGTCACAGTTCTTTCGTCGTGTGTATCCATGTACTGCCAATATCATTTCCTGTATGGCGGTGATGTCAGCCTTGTATTTGTCGAGGACATCCACCTGCTGGATAGAGCCACCTTCTCTATATAGAGTTCGGTCATTCCAAGTGCATATCCTTAAATCATGGTCCTTATAACGTTTGCGTGGGTCGTCAACATTTGGGGCGGTTCTTGTTTTTTATTTTCCTCGTGTTTTCATAATACAGTACAACACATGATTTTGGGACTCAGTTCTAAGAACTGCACCTGAAAGCAGCCCCAAAAAGAAAAAGTTCTGCATTATTCGTTTTGTCAAGTTACATGCTATAATAATTTAATATCGATTTGAAGTTAGTAAGTATTGTATAGGGCAATTTGTCACGTTTTAGGCTAAAACGGCTACTTTTACGTACAGTTCTCAGAATTGAATGCCAAATCAATAAGCTGAAAAATGTTGTACTGTGTAATAATTGATTTTATTTGAGGAGAGTGGCTTCTTAGGCCACCGCGCACGATCCTAGTTTCTTTGGATTGCCAAAACCACAAAGAGAGCTGTTGGGTTGAGCTTCAGTAACTTCTGTTACCTACTTCCTAAGATACCTTGGTGGTGGCACGGCATTTAGGTTACTCAACATCGCGCCTTCTCACATTCGCTACACTGAACGAATGATCAGTGGCATTGCCCGAAGAACACGTGATCTATCGGATTTTTATGAGCTGCTTGAGGACCTCCAATGTTCAGAAATACTTAAAATAGAAAGTCAATTTCCAATTTCTTAAACTAGACTGCAATATGCTAAAGTTTATTATAAAATATGTATATATAAAATATTGTTTTATAGCCAACTAAAAATTATTACTTTATAGTTAAATTTGCATAAATTAGAATACAAAATTCAATTCAATCTTTTTTGGTGTCTACTCAGATTGCAGTAGAGTCTACTGCAAAATTATCAATGTGCTTCGAGTTAAAAATTAAAAACTTCATGACGATTCCAATGCTAATTACATTCCCATGTCTTGCATAGAAACAAACAAATAAACCTCTACTGCTTATATTAATTATTCAAAAATTCTTTTCACTTCAACACTTTATGGTTAATAAAATAACCGGTAAACTGTTGAAAAGTAAGAATAAGCATTTTTTACAATTACTATTACTTGTTTTACATAAATTAACTACCAATGTAAGCAAAACTTAAAATAATGTAAAACAGAAAAAACACAATTTCTAAAGACATTAAAGACAAAAAGACTTTGTAACAACACAACAAAAGTACAATTTATAATTACTATTTTTTAGATATAAACAAAAATATTTAATGTCATTCTTAGCAATGTTATTAAAAATGTAAATTTTTAATTCACTTCACAACCACAAGAAAAACGAAAACAAATAAAAACAGCTAAACACGCTTCGAAATGAAACTTGCTGTCTTGTATGGCTTAGTTCTTGTCATTACCGACTTTATGACCTTCTCTCGTCAGCACTCTCACTGTATGTTTTGTTGACCCACTGTTCCTGATACGTTATGAATGAAAAGAAAAATGCAAGAAAAGTGTTTGATGTTCTCAAGAAGTTGTTTGGTTTTATGTGTGGGTTTGAACTCACACACAAACACACACTCACACAAGTGCTGGGATTTCTGTATTTTTCTGTTTTCTTTCATTTATAGAATTGGTTTTCTTAGTTTTTGTTATTATAATTTATAATTACTAGATTGTGGTGGTGGATTTATACGATTTTTATATAATTATGATTCCATCAATTCTACCCACTTGCAGTAAGCCTGGAATTACCACTGGAAGGAGGTTATAGTTTAGGATGATAGATTTATTTGTATGGTTAGTAAAAGCGCAAAGAATGAATGATCAATGAACTGACATATTGGGGCTGAAATCTTTGTATTTATTTTGTTTTTAAAATTTTAGATTTACAAAATTTTAGATTATTTGTGACATCCAGCAAAAATATCCATATATGTACATATCACAGTACAACATTTTTCATCTCATTGATTTGGGACTCAATTCTGAGAACTACACGTGAAAGTAGCCCCAACAAGAAGAAGTTCTGCATCATTGACATAACTCGAGAACCACTAGTCCGATGTAGCTGAAACAAATTTAAAAAAATTCAGAATTACACTTCCTAATAACGGATTTATTTTGTAGCAGTCACAATAAAACTGTTGTAATGCGTGGCGTATGATATACGTGGAATATTTCTTATGATAATCATACGCCATCATATAACAATATATCAAAAGAGCCTAAAATTCCCCTATACGATACTTGCTAACTTCAAATCGATATAAAATTATTGTGGCATGTAACTTGATAAAACGAATGATGCAGAACTTTATCTTTTTGGGGCTACTTTCACGTGCAATTCTCAGAATTGTGTCCCAAAATCATGTGTTGTACGGTGTATTATTAAAAAACAATATAAGGAATTAAATTTTTCGACCATCTGGTACATAGAGTAACATAATGATCTCCTCCACAAATTCTTTCATTGTTTTTTAATTCCGGGATGTGACTGCAGCCTTCTCAGGTATACAGAATCAGCGAAAATGGGCCTAACGGTGAACGAGGACAAAACGAAGTTGTTAGTTTCAACAAACAAAGAATCTACTCGTTTGGGAACTGCGTGAACGTTGATAACTATAATTTCGAGGTGGTAGATAATTTTGTCTACCTAGGCTCCGCCATCAACAAAGAAAATAATGTCAGCCTAGAAATCCCGAGAAGAATCCTGCTTGCAAATAAATGCTACTACGGACTAAGCAAGCGATTCAATGACAGAGCCCTCTCTCGACGATTAAAACTCCAGCTATACCAGATACTGGTTCTACCTGTCTTAATGTATGGTTCAGAATTCTGGGTTATAACACAAGTGGATGAATCGTTTCTGGCGGTATTCGAGAGAAAAATACTCCGTAAAATATATGGGCCCATCATCGTTGACGGAGAGTATCGGCGTCGTATGAATCATGAGCTGTAGGAGCTGTACGCTGACATTGACGTGGTCAGACGCATTAAGGTGCAACGGTTGCGTTGGCTAGGTCATGTTGTACGCATGGACGAAAATGTTCCAGCTCGAAAAGTCTTCGACAATGAACTCGATGGACGGCGCATAAAAGGCCGACCAAAACTCCAGGTTACTGAAAACCTTACAGAACTTGGTGTGACTAACTGGAGAAGAAGCGCAGAAGATCGAGGCGCTTATAATATTTTTCTACCTGCGATATATAATCCACTAGGATTGCAAAAACAACAACAACAATGTTTTTTTTATTCCAATATTCTATCGTCTCTAACATATCGTGCCAACATTAAGAAAAAAAATTAATGGTTTACTCGTAACGACAAGTGTTGATAACTCGCTGGGCAATTGTGCTTAAGCAACCGGTTGCAAGTTAATTGGCTGCAGTTTTAATTACCCACCACAGAGATGATACCCTCACACATCATCATCTGTATTATTGAATTCTGTTAATATGTATGAGGATTTAATATTTACATATGGATTTAAATTTCAATTTATTAATAAATGACGTGTGTGTGTGTGTTATCAAAGTAATATATGAGAATTACAATGCAAATTAATTTACATATGTATGTTAATCTGCAAAATATAATTCAGAATAGTAAGAGCCAACAGCTAACATATAAACTGCAACTTTAATTTTTAGACTCACACAGTGGCACCTAAATTATACAAATGAATCCGAACGTCAGCTGTTTGAGAAGCTTTTCATAGACTTTTACTGCGCAATTGATCGCGACAACATCGAGAGGCAGTATATAATACAAAAAAAATATGTTAACTGAGACAGGAATCGAACCCTGGTTTAACGCATGATAGTCGAGGTCGGTCCCCAACATATAAACAGCTTGACTCTGTTATAAAGGGTTTTCCTATAAGAGATGTTACAGTTCGTCGTGAAGCACCTTGTCGGACCGCAATACAGAAATTGGACAAGAACAAGTTAGTGATGGGAAGAATAAAACCCGCGCACGTCGCTCAAGAACAACTGAGAATATTGCTGCTGAAGCCCAAAATATTGAAGAAAACCCAGGTTTGTCCATTCCTCGTCGTTCTTTGGAATAGGGCATTTCACAAACGTCATTACACCGTATTTTACATAAAAACTTGGGTCTTAAGGTTTATAAAGTTCAGTTAACATAATAACTCAAGTCGGCCGATCATAAACAACGTGGAGTCTTTGCTGATTGGGTCTTTGAAATGCATAAAAATGATCCGGAATTCTATCGAAAAATCATCTTAACTGATGAGGCCCATTTTCACCTTGGTGGCTACGTCAACAAGCTAAATTTTCGCATCTGGGGTTCGGAAAACCCAAGAGTTGTTGTTGAGAAGCCTCTCCAGCCTCAAAGTTTGACTGTTTGGTGCGGTTTATGATCCGGACGGGTCATTGGACCTTACTTCTTCGAAAATGAGGTTGGATCAACATTTACGGTGAATGGAACACGCTATCGAGAGATGATTAATGATTTTTTATGATCTGAGTTGGATGGTATTGATCTGGACACATTACTTTCAACAAGAAACAATTAATCTTTTACTGGAAAAGTTTCCGGACCGTGTTATATCTCGTAGAGGTTATCGCAATTGGCCACCGAGATCTTGTGATTTAACACCTTGCGACTTCTTTCTTTGGGGCCACGTGAAAGATAAGTTCTACGCCAACAGCCCAGCGTCGATTCAAGAACTCAAAGATAAAATTCGTGAGGCTATTGAGGACATAGGGCAACCACTTTACGATTCGGTTATGGAAAACTTCATGAAAAGGATATGGTGCTGTAAGCGTGCTCGTGGTGGCCATTTGTTTGATGTTGATTTTCATTATTAACGGCATACCTTCCTCTTTATTATGAAATAAACATTCGATCATTTATCTCAAAAATTGAATTTTTCTTTGAATACTAAAATAACACCTCTTATTGGAAATACCTGTATAATTCACTAAAAATTTCTTACCTCGCTATGTCTTTAAACTACCCAAATGTTCTTCTTGCATAGTATGCCAAACATACCCTGTATGCGTGTATTGCCAGCACATTGCTACCGTTTTTATAACATTCTAATAATACCACATAACTTTTACTAGCACCCTCGTTTAAACTAAGTAATACATATTTATTACACTTTGTGGTTTTGTTAGTTTTTTTTACTTGAAATATAATAAAGTGCTAAATATTAGAATTCGACAAAACAATGGTCTATTGTTTTACATTGTTATATAATGATTAGATGTAATAAAGTATCATATGATTACAAAACATCTTAATATCACAATAAAAGACATTTACATGAGATGCGATTGTTTACACTATTGGTTACATTTTTTGTGGTCATAAATTCACAAATCGCATTAAATTCTTTTCAGTAATTGCTGTGTGATATAAAATTGAACAATGATATAGAAGAATTTGTAAACATTAGATTAAAAAAATTAATTATTTTATATCCTTTAAACAAAATTAGTTTTTTTTCGTTTTAAAAGTGATCCCACCCATTAAAATCTAAATGAGAACATAAAATGATAATACGAGACAGAAGACCAATACAAACATTTCAGTCAGGTAATTTGACTGATAAATATCCTCACCCTATGTATGACATTGTTTAAGTCTGGAGTTATTGAACTTAACAGATTTTTAATTGAAATTACTTATATAGTATATATATTTGCATTCGTGTGGATCGTAAATGGTTGTAGATAGAATTTTCGGTTATAAGACCAAATGTTTGCAGACATGCAGTAAAACTGTAAATAAGGTAACATTGTAAAAAGTTTTAATAAATTTATCAACAAATGTAAGAGTCTATTCAATGTTTCTAATCTTTTTATCACTTTGTATGGGGTTACCGAAAGGGTCTTTAAATTTAACTCCAAAAACTATTTTGCCACGACCCATCCGCCCTTCCATACGTCAAAACTTTAAAATTTCGTTACATATTCATATTTGTTGTGCCTACTGTTACCAGTGTACTAATTTCATCTCTTTAAAAACCTTAATTTCCTTTAAACACCTCATGAATGAGGTATGGTATAGCTTCTCGATTAGCTTTGCAGGAATACCAAACTCAGACATGGTTTCATATAACTTATTCCTTATCGGAGAGTCGAAGGCAGCTTTTTAGTCCACAAAGAAGTGGTAAAGTGCCGATCTGCTTTTCATGTTTTTTTTTCCAAGATTTTTCGTATAATGAAAATGTAATACGTCGTAGATTTACCAGGTCTGAAACCGCGCTCATAAGGTCCAATTAATTTTTCTTCAATTGGCTTTAGACGTTCACACAATAAGCTCGAAAGGACCTTGTAAGCAATTGGTAATAGGCTTCTTTCACGGTTGTTCTTACATTCACTACGATCTACTTTCTAGTATATGGGACAAAACAGATTGAGACTCCAATCCCGGGGCATGCTCTCCTCTTGCCAGATGTTCTTAATGAGCTGATGCATAATCCTAATCAGCTCCTCCCCGCCTGCCTTAAACAATTCAGCAGGGAGACCATCGGCTCCAGCAGCTTTGTTGTTTTTAAGGCGGGATGTTGCGGCACGTGTCTTGGAGCGGAATCTTCTAGAGTGGTGTCCGTATCCAGCAGATTGCTGAAATGTTCTCTCCATATCTTCAGAGCGTTATCCGGGTCCGTCACTAACTGGCCATCGCTGTCCTTGCAAGGAAAGAAACCATGTTCCACGCATTCTCGCCTTACCTCTCTGGTAGAATTTTCGGGCTTCCCCTCTACTTCGGAGCAAATCTGTGCACCTATCCTGCCTCTTCTTCAGCTCTTTCTTTTTCCGTCTAAAAAGACGAGTTGCCTCTCGTCTCTTCACCCTGTGCCGTTCACGAACAGCTCGCGTTGCGATTGGCTGTAGTTTCGACCTATATGCGGCATCCGTCTCTCTCTTGGCATTGAGACATTCATCGTCGTACCAGGCATCATTATGAGACGGTTTTGAGTACCCAAGTGCGCTTCTCGCAGTCCGTTCTATGGAGTCGACTATATATTGCTACTGAGAGGTAATATTATTAGGGGTTGAAACACTCCGCATTTTACCGATGTCCAGCATTTGTTATGCCTGATTACGTACGTTTTTCGCCATGCTTAGCCCTGTGCATACCTTAACTGCGGTAAGGTAGTAATCGGAGTCAATGTTCGCACCCCTGATCAGTCGTACGTCATTACTTAATGAAATAAATACTTAATGATTATATATTAAACCCCTGTTGTTATTGTTAGCCCCCTTCATTAACGGTTACCCCTAATGATATCCAAGGTTTTAGCAACTCACACAATAAATCAATTCACTTTCGTCCCTCACTGTTCACTGTACATTTCATTGAATCTATAATTCGACGAATTTACATAAAATTTGCACTCACCCGAAAGTAAATTCCACATTAGTGAAGCAACAACACCAACACAAATCATGAGTCAGTATCAAATGTTTCAATTACAAATTCAAATTCCATGTCACGATGTTAATGACCCAATGATTTTATGTTCTATTGAAAAGCGAGAACAGCACTCTCGCAAATATATATTTAATAGTGTTTTTTTGTTTTTTTTTTTTTTACTGCAATTGAATATTTATAAGAAATCAAATAAGAAATCAAAATGCGAATAATTACTGAGACACGTTTATCGCAATGCGATACGGCAAAATTAATTAAAGCGCATCACCCCAACACTGTCACAAGAGTAGATAGAGATTGTGCAACTGCAAACGCTGTTAAATATTAATGGGGGTTTGTTGGGAGAAAAGAAAAAAATACATACACTCATTCATATTACATTTCGGGCTATGAATGATATCTTCTAAGCTAAGTGAATTTATATAAGTCGTTGATAAATGGAAGACTTGGGGAGTGTTTAAGCTTTTTTTAATAGGCATCTGTATTCGAGTGTGCTAACGGCCAACATCAATCGGGGCGGTCGTATCTCTAATTAAAGTATAAGTTTGCATCATGTTTCTATCCTACTGTTTTTTCCATTATAATCTTTTAAACTAACATTCGTGTCAAGGCTAAAGGCCTGTGGGCATATATACGTTCTTTAAAAATTCTTGCCGATATTTGTATTTATTGAATTATATACTTTAATTGTAAATTTGTTTAATAAGCCTAGCTGACATTTACAGCGTTTTAGGCGGAAGCCAAAAACCCACTACTGACTAAACATACGTCACGTCACAAATTTGAAATTATTTGCAATTACTGTTATTAACTCTAATTGGAGCTGGATGTATGTCATCTTTCAAACAATTCAAATTGAAATTCGTCTCAGGTCTCACCAGAGTAAAGTAAATAGAAAACACACAATTGAAACATAACGCGAGACAATGAGCGAAGACGATCATAATGATGCTCCACGAAATGATCCAACCAAACACTCAAACAATCATTCAAGCCCCCTCATTCAACCAACTATATACGTTCAAAGACACGGCTGCGAGCGAGATCTTCTTGATCCAACAACCATAAGAAATGAAGCCGATCAAACGTAACAAATGATCAGATAGTAGCAATCATTCAAACACACCTCAAAACCCCCACTATCCAAGTGGTAACAACATCACGACGACACATGCAGCAAGCAGCAACGTAATGTTTTGCCCCAACTAACTAACAATGGCAGTGCAGCGACACAAAATGTAACACCGCTCCACTGCTGCTATTAAGGTCATATGTTGCATGGAAAACATAAATATTTTCAAAGAAACTCCGCTTAAAACTCCAACTGAGTAGTTTTACGAAACTATCAGGAGAGTGGGAGAGAGGTGTTTGCGCGAGTTAATAGCCACAGATCTCTAGAGGAATGGGGGTTATGCCTTGAGGTGTTAACTAAGCGATCAGTTAATGAAAAACCTCAATAAGTAGGAATGTCGTAACAATAAACGTAAAGCGGATCTTGACTACAACAAATGAATGTTTTTTTTTATGCCAGCTAATGTACGAAAAGTTTGATGCTCCCAATGTTGCACACAGTGGTTTAGGGAGGCGGAAGTGAGGAAAATGTTTAAAGAGTAATTCCATGTGAAACAACCACAAACATTTTTGGGTCATCTCTCCAAATTTAATACAATTTTGCTAACATGCAAAAAAAATTAACTTTAATGAATATGACACGAACCTATAGCTCACAGGAAAGCAATGTATTTACAAATGAATCACATGACGATCCTAGTGCGTATAGATTCACCATTCAATGTTCCTCATTCCATGTTGAAGGCATTTAAATTGGCTGGCTGCCATTACATTTTAAGAGCTATGAGAAAAATGCACTTAATTGTTCCACAAATCCCTTGTGTTCTAATAATTTGACCTTTTTGTGAACGAGTGAAGTAATTTTGCTTGAACACATGCTAATGCACTGCAAGAAATTTATTTATAAATTTATCTATAATTAAATTAGTATTGTTAGTATAGGTGGTGCATTAGTAAGTAGTGATTTTACCACCTACGAACTAGTGCCCAGTTTAAAAGGGAAGTTATAATAATTACTCTTCGGTAAATTGACCAATGACGAGGCATACATTTATTTTAAAGTTTCGGCTATGTTCCATTAATTACACGATGCTACAGTCATTTGGAACTTACGTAGAGACCTAGTGCATGTTGAAGGTCTGGTTGAGTACAACATGAATCTGTATATCAAAGATTCCCAACACCCTCAAAATCATGACTTATGGCACAAAAACCGGATTTTCGGGTCTTTTTTCACTTATGTACAAATAACTCAGTAAATTTTTAACGATTTTGGAAAGAAGAATCTTAGATCTTTCCAACGATAAATATACATATATTTATCCAGACAACTTGTCATGCTAATCTGTCAGATTTGATGAAGTATGTACATTTTTTATGAACATTTAATTTTTATGTTTATGTCCTAACAATAAAAAAGGTAAAAAAACAAACTCTTTTGTACATCACAAGTACTTTTAGGTACAAAAGTACTATATGATACGATGAAATGACTTTTTGGCACAAAAAAAGTACTTGTTGGGACATTAAAATTACCATTTGATACAATAAAAGTAATATTTGGTGCGATAAAATTACTGGTTGGTACAGTAAAAAATCTCTATGGTACATAAAAAATACTTTTAGGTACAACTGAATTATTTGTCGATAAACATAAACAGCAACAAAAGTACTTTTTGAAACAATTGAATTACTTGTTGCTGCCCAAAAATTTATGATAAAAATTACCCTTTGGCCATTTAGTACATAAAACGTACTTTTTGTTGCAATAAAAGTTCAATTTGCTGCAATAAAATTACTTTTTGGTACAAATTCAGTAATTTTTGACACTGGTACATTAATAGTATTTGGCACAATAAAAGTACCATTTCATACAAAAAAAAGTACTTTCTGACTCTTTGGTACATAAAATAGAAGTACAATTTCGTACAATAATGGAAATATTTATATTAATAGCACCTGTTGGTACAGAAAAGATACTTTTACTTTAAGAACTATTTGGCACAATAAATGTTATTTTTGGTACAGTAAAACACACTTTGGTACCTTAAAAGTACTTTTAGGCACAACAAAAGTACTATTTCATAGAATAAAAGGATGTACTTGTTGGTACAATAGAAGATCCATTTGATACAAAAAAGTACTTTTTGACATTTTAATACAAAAAATGCTTTTTGGTGCAATAAAAGTACTATTTGATAGAATAAAAGTACGGTTTGATGCTATAAAAGTATCTGCTGGTACATTAAAAGTACTTTTGATACAATCAACGTACTTTCTGATAGTATTTTAACTCTTTGGCACAATGAAAGTGTTTTTTGAGACAATAAAAGTATTTTGGGTACAACAAAAATGCTTTAAAAAATATTTATTGTTTTTATACCTTTCACAGCGAGCACGCACGGATCGAAGGCTATATTCAGTTCGTAACGCCCAATGTAAGCTTCGAATTATGAGGCGTTTTAAAGATGTCCGTCTGTCTGTCTGTCCCCGCGACTACAGCCATAGTTTAAGAGCTACCAAGCTGATATTTGCTAAAGAAGCTATATTCTAAGTGGATGTTTTTGGGGGTATAAAATTCATGCTTATCATATCATCAATCAATGTGGTATGCAATCATCTATCCTCTTAACAGGAGGTTAACTTCTAAGATGAGCGAAATCGGAAAAAACTACTCCTACATCTCATAAAATATCCCCTTTTTTTGGAGGTCTGGCCCGTAGTTTAAGAGCTTTTGAACTGCTCGGTATGCAATGCGAACTGATTTGGTATGCAAGCTTCCATACAAACTCTCTCTTTTTGGGGGAGTCCGTCTGTCTGCTCCCTTGATTTCAACCGTTGTTTTAGAGCTTTCGACCTGACATTTTTTTATGCTTTCTAGAAGCTGAGGTAAAGATACAAGATCCGACAAAAACTATTCCCACCTCCGATACAAACATCCTCTTTTTGGGTGTGTCCGTGTGAGCTATCGAGCCGAAATTTGGTGTACAATTTTATATTTTCTAGTGGCTAAGTTCCTATACCAACTCCCCTTTATTGAGGGTGTCTGTCTGTCTGTCACCGCGATTACACCACTAGTATAAGAGCTTTCTAGCCGAAATTTGAGCAAACCCCCATAAAAAACTTACGCATTTTAGTGGTTAAAAAATCATAACAATATTATCAGCTCATTTAAACGATTTAAGCTTAGCAGTTGATATTTTAAAAGTAATAACAAAACTATTGAAAAAAAAATTTGATGTGATCGGATCAAAGTATCGTCCACCTCTCATACAAACTCCTCTATTTTTGGTGTACAAAATATAGTTATAATGCAAATAACTAGTTTTATCACCATTTTTGTATATGATGAAGGGTATCATGAGTCCTAACGTCAACTTTTGCCAATTGACCCGACTATCGAAAAGTTGTTGTATAGAACTGCGAGGGAACCGATGAAGAAATGTAGATGGCTGTGCTCAAACAGGGTTCTAGCACAGGTTACCTGGGTGATTGTCCTCTGTAACTTTTTTGTTTTTGATTAAAAATATATACGGTAAAAGAAAAAATTTCATGGAATTTAAAAAACTTTTTCATCGTTCCGAAAAAAATCTGACTTGGGGGTAAAACCCGAGATTCCGGAAAAAACTTCTAGAACTTGACGTCAAAAGTGATCAAAGAAGAAAATGTAGCTGTTGTCATTCTAAGAACATTGATATGTCACACGTTACGATGCGCGGGATCAAGGGGCGTGGCAAAAACATGATTTTTTTTAATTCGGTTTTAAATTATCTTTCATTCTAGGGGGTGACTGGCACAACTTTTTTTTATCGACCCACCCTAGTGTTCACCTCTATTTTAACTTCAAAGTCAGGTATAAACACACTCCTCCAAGTTTAATGGTTCTTTATACAAGACCTTTACCTTTAAAACCCTTCCAACAATTCTATATAGAAGTGAAATAAAGGAGAAAAATACCAAATGTCACTTAAATACTGCAGATCTTTGGACCTTACAGTACCAGCTTCTTTAATGCTAATTGTTACCCTCTTAAATTTTGAATTTCTATAAAACCTTTATTGGGTCACGTAAGCTTCAGCAATAGGGCAACTTTTCAAATTTTATTTTGCGGTTTTTTTATTTACCTTCAAATACCCCTGCACAGTAAGTGTGCAGCTAATATTAAATGTCTGCATTATTATTACTGTTAATTGTAAGATTTATATTGATACAAAATAAATAGAACTGTCTCTATTGTTCCAAAATTCGGATCACTTCATTGCCTTATTTAAATTAATTAACTGGCTTTTTTTACGCTATCATGACTACGTCTGAAAATATAGAACGTCTTTTGCAACACCAGATAATTCGCTGAGTAAACGATCGTCAGCCAAATTCATCAAGTTTTAACACGATACGTTTATCAACAAATCGCACGTGCTACTGTGCTCGCCTCATGTTCATCTACCTACGAGGGAAGCAGAGAAAGAGAGTGAGAGCACCACAAGATCATATTCAACTAATTCTAAATCTCTAATAGATCATAACGCAGCACTAATATTTGAATTTGAAAAACAAACAAACGACTGATAAATTCACAAGCAAACAGGTGGCTGTATAGGTAAATACAAACAACAGAAAAAAACCGCTTCAACAATAAGAGAATATCACAAAAGAAAGCAAAGCAGAAAATAAACTCGCGCATAGATATAACCAGAATAATGAATTTATATATAAAACATTAAGTTCACTTTCAACTGTCTCATGGCAATAATTTAAATTTTCTTTATGTCACATGCAAAAAAAACACAACAACACACATTGACAAAAGTAGAGCGATCAAACCCACCAGCCGCCGGCGAGCTTCAACACCTCATTTCGCAGCTTTGACATTGAGAGAAACGTAAAAAAAATATATTTTATTTTTATTTATATTCATACACACGTAGACGCCGCCGCCGCCGCACTGCTGACAAAAATAATTCTCATACATTTCATAAATGAATGTGCAACAACGTTTAATTAAAGTTAATTAACATAGCTTACGTTTGTGTTGCTCTATTTTCAGATCTTCATTTAAATGTTTGTAACAACGTTGTGAACACGCAAGACCGTGGACATCAGCCAGCGCCTTTGTTTCCCTTCCTTCATCACAGACAGCTCATTAGAATATTCATTTGAATCATGAATAAATTGAAATCTATGCTACCAACCTCACTTCATGGCTCTGGGTCATCTTCAGCCGGGGACAAAAAACAGGCCGAGAGTTTTGAACCCGAAATTGGTTTTCAAATATCCATCGAATCCAGTGCTCAAAATGCTAATGATCCGAATGCACCAAAGACTGTAATACCGGAGTTAAATGTTCATTTAATAGCCGCCCGCCATCTGCCGTCATTGTTTGGTTTTAAAATCGTACAGGGTTACCTTATCAAAGTAAGTAGTTGGCTTTAGTCAAGACAACAACCAGACGGTCATTTTGGGTGTGCTTTTGTTTGTTTTGTAGGCAAAGCTTTTTCCCGGCACCAAAAGATTGGATAGCACAATACAAACAAATACATGGCCGAAATTTAACGAAACATTCAAGTTTCCATTGGCGCCAGAAATCAAGTAAGTGAACAAAAGAAACAAAATATGGAATAAATAAATTGCGATCGTATCAGGTTTGCTAATGATCATAAGCGGAAAGTTATACTAGTAAGATCAGAAAATACATTATTACAATGCCAAAAAAGACCCTTGGCGATTACGTTTTTTTTTATTAACAAATCACTACCTACGATCTCAATTCAATATAAAATGATTACTTAAGAAATTTATTATACAAGGTGGGCCAAAATAAGTCATCCGAAGTTGTTTGACTCTCATTTTTTTCTAAATGAAAAACTTCGATTCTGTTTTTTCATTATGTTTATTTGAATTACGTCTTGCTAGCAAATGGGAAGTGCCACACCTTATTTTATTGGTGAAGTCGAGAAGATGATATCTGCCAAATGGGCGCCGTCACAATTGATTGACATCGTTTTATGGCATTTTTCATTACTTTGACGAGAACTTCTGGAACCGATTCTCGCACTCGTGTCGAATGTTGTCCTTGAGGGCTTCCAGGGTCTCGGAATTGTTCAGGTAAACACGGGACTTCAAAAATCCCCACATAAAAAAATAGAATGGCTTCTTTTGGCCCACCTTGTACAAAATGATAATATATTTTTTATGAGCCAAGCTTTTCCATAAGAAAAATATCGCTGGTAATTATTATTTCCAAACGAAGAATAATATAATTTAAAAAGGAATATATTGACAAATTTGAAGAAATTTCAAAAAAAGTTCAGATTTATAAAATGAAAAAAAGTTTTGAAGTTACCATTACTAGAAAATTTTTCACTCAAAATTCAGATATGTTAATAAAATTGTATTTTTATTAATGTTTATAATTTAAAAAAAAATAATAAATAGTTATAACTGTATTGTTTTAAAAGCTTTATTTTATTTTTACTATTTTGAAAACTAAAAATTACCTTAATACTAAATAAAATTAAATTAAATTTAAAGTTTTAAAAAAATTATTAAGTTAAATTAAATTTTTTAAAAAATTAAAACTTGATATTTTTTGTTTACTTTAATGATTTTTCCCCCCATAAATTTTCATGATATTTTTTGACAGTTTTCAAAAAATGTTCCACTAGAAAATTTTTAAAATTAAAAATATTGCTCCATGATTGAATTGTAAAAAATTGAAACATTTGTTTATTAATTTGTTTAATTTTTCATTAACGATAAATTTTTTTTCTTCAATTAAATTTTTTTTTTCTAAAACCTTTGAAACACCCCTTTTGGTACGTCCCATGCAAATGACCGAATTTACCCTCAAAGAATTATATACGTATCTTTTTTGTTAGTCCACTGAATGCAGCCATATATGCGAGAGATCAACTCTAATGACAGTTTTACTCTAGAATAGATATGGGCAATATCGGCCTACACCTGGTACTTCCCATACAAAATGACACATGTTTGGAAAAAATAATATTTCTCTCATAACATTCAAACAGACAACTGGGTGATATTTAAATTTGGTCAATTATGAATACGCAGACGAAATTTAAATTCTAGATCAGTATTTTAGCCCTAAAGATATAAAATTTGGTATACAAATAGTAATCGACAGCACTGGTTGACATTTGTAGATGAAATTCTTATTTTCAATTAGTGGGCGGATGGGTGTGGCAAAACTGTTTTTAAGTCCTAGAGAGATAAAACTTGATATGTAAATAAATAACTCGGTACAACAATTGTAAATTTTCCATCACTGGGCAGAGTGGTTGCGGTCAATATATGTTTTAGGCCTAAATTGGTAAAATTAGGTACGAGGCAAAAGAGTTTATATACCCTCAACCTACGGGTAGGAGGGTATATATCATTTGATAAGACCCAAAAGTGTAACACATAGAAGGTGTCACATTAGACCCAATGTTTCTTTGAACCAAATTCGATTCGCGACTTTTTAAATCATTTGAGCCATGTCTGTCTGGCTGTCCGATTGTTACGCACGTACCCAAGCCCCTTTGGTACCTCCGATACAAATATATCCTTCCGCCCACTTTAGAAATCGATTAATAATATTAATACTACCCATGCGATCGTGTATTACTGTATTTAGTAAAGTTGAAGCAGGGTAACGTTTTGGAGAAAAACATCTGTAAGTATAGCCATGCCCCTTCTGGTACCTCCGATACAAATGAATCACTCCGCCCCCCTTAAGAAATCAAGTAATAATATCAATATACTAGAAAATTGTATGTTTTACACTAAAACGTTCTAACTGGTTTAATATTATTTTCGATATAAGATAGTAATGTCGTTGAGCCTCATAATAAGTTTCATGATGGAGTCTCTTCTAAAAAAATATATATGACAAAAAAATTTGGGGAAAAAATATTTAATATTATATTATTGAGATTTTATACAAACTAACATAGCAGATAACTGGATTTGGCCAAAATCAAAAAAAAATATTTTTTTCTAAGTTTTTTGTCATCTATTTTTTTCTCAAGAAATTAAAGAGACTTCTTCATTAAACTTACTGGGGGGCTCACGGCAATATTACCTATCATCGGAAAAAAATTAAAGGTTGATTTTTTTTTCTTAAAAAAAGTTTTCAAATTTCAAATTTAAAAAAAAAAAATAAATTTTTTTACTACTTTATTATTTTTTATTATTTTATTTCCTAAAATTTTAATGAGATTGTGATTTGGCCACAATCTTTTTCTGTGCTCTTTAAGGTACCTGTTTGCTTAATTTCCTCAAATTCGGTACGAAACATTGCCGGACACACTATTATATGTATATAAATGAGGAGCGTAGAATTATGAGGCGATTTAAACAAATTGCATTTCCTCAATCCAGACCAAAGTTAGAAGAATTTTGAAAAAAAATAGCCAAAATTTACATACACTTATCAAAATCAAATATTTTGTCAGTACATATCTTCATGTCCTTATTGCCTATATCGAAATAACATATAGAGCGATGTACTATCTAGATACCAAATTGTATCTCCCTAGGGCTAAAATTCAGTTTTTTACGCCCCCTCCGCCCACTGATTGAAAATAAACATTTCGTCTGCAAAATTTTAAACCAGTCGTGCCACGTACTATAAGTGTACCAAATTTTATCTCCCGATGGCTAAAATATAGTTTTGCCATGCCCCCTCCTCCCACTGCACAGTGGTCCATTTACCTGAATTAGCGTAACGAAATTAATAAAATAAAAAACAATAAAATTTTCGTGAAAAGGTAAATTTTTCTAGAATTATAAAACAAAAAAGAATCAAATAAAAAAAAAAATTTCACCAAACTTTTTTTTTAATTTTGAAATTTTTTCTTAAAATTTTTTTTCTTAATATTTTTTTTTTAATTTGTAGACGTATTAAATTATCTTATTAAATTATTTCAAGTCAACACTCCACTCTGACTCGGGCTGCCGTACTAAAAAAGGTTGCATTTGCAGACCGACATGATGCCCAAAACTTGCAACATACTGAGCAAAAGCAGCTGAAAGCAGCAAATGTTGGGCATTTCATAAAGAAGCCGAAATATATTAACATAAAAGAACAGTCTCTTCACCGGCCGATACCGGCTAACTAAGCTCTACTCTACAGAAGTTAAAATTCGGTCACAAAAAAGGTTAAACAAAAGTGTTGATTTCTACCACAATTTTCTAGCACCTCATATAAAGCATAGGTTACGATACACTTTTTTGTAAACTACATACCTTTATCTTTTAAAAAAATATTTACCAATATGAGTTTTCCCAATTTTTCAGCACAATCTGCACAATTGTAAAAACGCCCTACAACATTTTTGTTGCAGCTGCTTTGAAATTTTTTGTGTTTGAAAGCCTTCAGTTAATTAATTATAGAACATTTGTAAATTTGGAAGTTATCGATTTGCTAAACGAACAGTTAGTTATCGTCGGGAAATAACATTTTAGTAGATTTTGAATGTCGGCAATCTTAATTTCGTTACGCTAAATTAGGGAAATGGACCACTGTGCACTGAGCCAAATTAAAATTTCGTCTGCTTATTCATAATTGTGTGGAAGTGTATTATCAGGATATCAAATAGTATCTTTCTAGGACTTAAAAACGGTTGTTTTTCAACTTTGCAATTTCAAAATTTTAATGATGTGGTTTTGTAAAGAAATATTTGGATAAGAATAATTCACCAACGTTTTTTATGAAAAGTGAAATTTTGTAGTTAAAAAAACTAACAGAAGTCAACCGAAATTTATTCAATGAAATTAGATAACAATTATTTTCCAATTAAAGAACTTTTTTTGTGTGTAAGTTTATAGCTATGGCTTTTGTTTTATTTTTTAATGAAAATATAGCACTTACTTTATTATAAAAAAAAAAATTATTGAAATTGGAAAAGTAAACTAATTATTATAATTTATCAAAAATTATACTGAAAAATGTCAACTTTTCACATTTTGGTGGAAAAAAAACTTTATGTGCTTTGCCTTGCTTAGCCCTCTAACTATAAAAAAATGAAAGGTCCGAGTCTGTACTTTCAATTAAGAAAAAAAAAATTACCGCCAAATATGCATGCATTTGTGGGATATTTTCGTTGTATTTGAAGGCTATATCTTTCGCGGAGGGTTGTTGGGGATATTCTCTTCTTTTGTATGGAGACAACACATGTTTAACTTTTGAATAAAAATTAAATTTTTTAACTTATATGAAATTTTCATATGATTTTAGACAGGAAAGAAAAACACATAAAATCTACAACTTTCAATGGGCGTAAAATCTAAAGTAGGCGTGGCATCCCCAATATGTTTAATTTTTTTTCATAAGGAGAACTCAATTAATAAGTGTCCCGAATTTCGAGTCCCTAGGTCCAAAAATGCAAATTTTTTCAAGTGCAGTTATATGGGAGGTGGGTGTGGCAGTAGGCGGTTTTCCAAGATTTTTTCAAAATTTCTTAATTCAGCCCAGAGAAGCGTTTCTGTAAAATTGCATTGCTGTACGACCACTCCTTCTATTTTTTTCCAAGAAATGTATGGGGCGGTGCCACTGTGCGGCGTATATTTGACTTAAATCGCATTATTATAACCAATTTTATGAACAATTGAAAATCCAATAAAAATACCGCAAGACTTTTTTGTTATATGTTGGGAAAAGTTGGCGTAGAAATAGGCGTGGCCAAATTTTCTTTTTTTTTTGATTTTATAAAACGAACATTATAAAAAAATAAGTCAAATCGGTCCATGCATTCCTAAGTAATGCCCTTACCAACACACAACAATTTGAATTAAAAATATCCAAAAATATTTGCTTATGGAAAATTTCCTCAGTAATGAGGAAACATCACATGTGATTATTATCTATGTTAAATTCAACTTCAAATACATTTTTGTAATTCCATTTTTCTTAAAAAGAAAATTGAAAATTTAAATACATTTGTTATGCCTGATTTCTTTGCATTATGGACTTTCTTTTGCATAACCCAAATAATGAAATGATGGCATTCCATAACTTTCCAATTGTGAACGACCGCATGAATGACTTTATCGAAAGTGCAATGTCACAGAGTTATGCTGTAATATTAAAACTTCAATTCAAATTTTGTTGCTCGTTTGAATGAAAACAAAATTATGTAGAGCAGCACCCTGTCATTACAAAGACCACCCAGCGACTGATCAATGTAATGTGGTTTAATGCATATTTTCAAATATGTTTTTTTTTTCTTTAATATTTACCCACGAATATTGATTGACTAGCAATCAGGCATTTGGCAAACGTCTATCTAATGTGGTTCCCTTGTATTTCATCACACAGGCCCTCAATGAAACATTCATCACGTCGTGGCAGCAAAGCGGCGGTTTCGAATTTTACGCCTGAAGAACTATTTGCTGGACAATTTGTGGTTTTTACAGTCTATGCATTGCTGGAATTACCGCCAACGGTAAGTTAAGACAATAACAAAAACTAAAAAAAATTACAAAAAAACACTAACAATCTCCAGACAATCTTTGTTATTATATATGATCATTTGTTTTTATTTTCGTTGTTTGCTGCTCTCTATTTCAGTCTTTTAACCGCTTTAGTAAAACATATCGCTCGCTCAAGGATAAAAGTTCAAATTTAATGCAAAATATCTTTGAAGGTGATAAACCAAACGATGACAAAGAAAATGCCAAAGAGCAGGATAAGAAAAATAAAAGAAATTCCACGGACAATGCTAGAGATCCTATGCCTCCACTGACCATAAGTGAATCAAGAAGAAATTTAGGTAAAGTTGGATGGTTGTAACAAAATAAAATATTTAATTAATGTATAAATGTGTGTAGGTGCTGTTACTTGTTATCTGCAGCCAAATCTATTTAAACGAAATGCCAGAGGCGTGTTTACTACCGAAGAACTGTGGATGCCCATCAAGGACATAACGACAACGGTGAAAAAGGGACCCAATGACAATAATAATAATGTAAGTTACACTGTAAGCATAGTAGTTGTTATGATCGATATACATAGGTTCGTCATCATTTATCACCAAAACCCACTTTTGTTTACTTATTTTCCCAATGCTTGAGCAGGCTGCAGTAACATTCTGCCATTATCAGCATAACCAGGATGTATTTGTTGAATCGACCGGTTTTTTAATACCCCTTTCAAAACTCTTTAAATCAATGTTTTCATAAATTGTTCTAAATTTCAATTTAGTAACTCCACCATCAGATTTCTTATTAACATAATCCCAATTCAATGTGAGATAATCTCTTATTACCAACCAAATGCCTAAAAACAAAGTGAAAGTAAAATTTCATTCGCACCATTACTTTGTGTTACTATTATGAGCTTTAGGGTCATAATAAACTGTAATCAACAAGTGAGTTAAGCTCTCTGCAGTTACATCATTTTGTTTTTTGGTGTTTAGTGCGTAATATTAAGTTTAATTATGTATAACAACAGTTATATCTTTTCACTTTTGTTAAACATAAGTCATTTCCCATTTTGTTTTTCTCTTTTGTTTCATCTTTCCAGTTGGCGAATTCTGCTAAAGGTGTGATAGAACTCACCCTTGAGGTAAAAGATCTTAGCGAACCCATCGATCCCACCAACTGCGACGACAGCACAGCATCGAATGGCGCTACCCACAGTAGTGCCTCAAATGGCAGCACAACCAGTGTCTCCACCGTGACATCGGGCAAAGAACACAAATCTTGGAATCGTATGACGTCCGAGATGAAACGTAAAATGGGCATGAGCAATGTTAATACCAAAGCCAAACACAATTTAGCCCTTAAAGTGACCACTTCCCGTATGCGTTGCTCGAATAAGGTCAAAGATGAACTGGAGGCGACAGCGGGCAGTGTTTATGTCAAGACTACTGTCTTTGAACATGGCATCTATATTGATTCTTGGAAATCCACTAACTTCTATCCTTCCCTGGCCACTAAATGGGACATAGGCAATGAGGTGGCCACACTCACAGTGCCTCTGCAAAATATAGATAATCTTGACCATGTAATGATAAAGACCACTTTGGCTACCAAAACTAAAATGGCCAAGAAATTAGTACTGGGCACAGTGGTCATCGGGGGCCAGTCAGTGGGATCAGCTGTAAGTGGTACGGGTGCAGAACATATGGCTACGTTGAAACAGGCGCCGCTAAATGAAAAAGTCTCACTGTGGCATTGTTATCAGTGATAGAGTGAAGAAGTAGAATTACGAGTATATCTTGGTTCTTCTTTATCTTAATAATTAATATGACAATTTATTTTGTATTTATTTTAAAAGCTTTGCGTTAACCAAATGATTTCAACAAGCAATAAAAGTATTTTTTTTTAATCATAAGTTTAACAAAATGTTGAGGATTACATTTAAATTAAATTGTACCTCAATTTAGTCCAAAAAGGAAAATAATTATTGTTAATATCTATTTTTTGTTGTTATATTTTACTAAATTAAATTGTTAGTCCCAAAATGTTTGAGAGTCAATTAAAATTTTTTAATTTATTTTAAATAAAACAAATAACTTTTTAGAAAAAATATTATAAAAGTGTTTTTAGTTGAGGGTATATATATACTAAAGATTATGGTGCAATTTTTAGCCTTTTTTGGAAGTTCCATCTGAGACATCTCTTAACAAATATTGTATTCGATTTCTGGGATTGGGATGAAACTTATAACTTTTGTCCTTATTTTTTGAGTTAGTAATAATGTTGTTACATGTACAGATAAAGAAAACATTTCAATTAAGAAAATTCTGTATTTAATTGAATTTTTTATATTAAATTGAATCACTTTTTTTCGTTTTGAATTTTTTTTTTATTATTTTTTAAATAGAATTTTATAAGAATTTTTTTTTTTTTGGAAATTAATTTATTTTTGACAGCGAAACTAATGATTATGCAGAGAAATGGTATAATAGCAGATTAAAGGAATTTTAATTCTTTTTGTTTCGGATTTTTGTTTCATCAAAATTGGAATAATCGTTATTGATGTATGGCCCCCAAACTTGGTTGTAGGAGCTTAAAAGGTTTAAACCCAAAGCTGTACATGTTTATTTACTGCAATCTTACTTAAACATAGGCAGTCCTAAAATCTGGTGGGTTGCACCGAACAAATTCTATAATTTTTAATATATTGTATATAACTATATATAACTTAACCCATATAACTTCCAACTACCCTAGTGGTCACTTTTATCACTTGTATATCGTTTCGTTTATGGGTCATAAATGGTATCCCTAGTGTCATACGTATACTTGGTGTTGGGTATAAGATTCTAATTACTAATATTAATTATTCTGGCTTTCTGAATCAAACCTACCTATTAAGTTAAGGTATGTTCCCAAAAATGTATTTCTGATAAGTTTATCGGTACAACTAACCGAATAGAAGTTAGTGGTTGTTAAAAATGAGTCAAAATCGAAAAATAAAAAACAAAAACACTGCATTATTGAAAAAAATGTATAATATCATCATTGTAATTAAAAAAAAATTACTTGAACCCGAATTATCAAAGGAGTTTTAGTTTGTGAATCGTAAAGGTCTTATACATACATAGATGTTACATATAAATTTAAAAATATTATTTTTACGATGAATTAGTTACATTAAAGAAATATTTGAAATGGAGTGAGATAATAACTGCAACCTTTTGGAAAGCATTACATTTTTAAATTATCATAAACAAAAAAGAAAAATCTTTTCTAACCTTTATTGTCGAATTAATCATTAATAAATTAACTACGAAATTTATAACAATTTCATATTTTCTTTTCAGTTGACTATCAGAAAAAATTTCAGTTTTAAAATCTTCGAATTTGCATTGAAGGGGATAGTGGATCCGATACTGCTCAATCGCTCAATTTACTTACCACCATAATAGGTGACAAGTAAAAAAGTTTTTATCTCACTATCACCCTTTATCGTCGGGAGTGTGATGCAAGGCAAAGCTTCTGATCGGTTTAACTTGGCAAACCCAGAGTGATCCTTGCCAATTGCACTTCAAGTCTACTCACAGAGCTCCGTATTCGTGGTACTACTGCGAACGGAGTACCTCCACGTGGTGACGCCTGGAAACGTGCTTCTGACACCCGTCAGAGCACGGCTAACTGTGAGGGGCGAAACCTAAAACCCAGGCACGTCAGCTCAGAGTGAGCGGTACCCTGGTCAGCGTCTGACCCAGAATGGGCGGCTGCAATAAAATCCTGGCAGGAGGAGAAAACTGCGACGTGGTGCGCTGGGCTTGCAACCCGCCTCTGACGTATAACCGATTGCAATGAAAAGAAGTAAAATAAGAATAAAACGGACCCCCCAAAATATTGACGACCACCGCAAACGAATTAAGGACCATGATTTGAGGATATGCACCTGGAATGTTAGAACACTGTATAGACCAGGTGCCTCCATCCAACTGGCGGAAGTCCTCGAAAAATACAAGGCTGACATAACCGCTTTACAGGAAATCCGGTGGACGGGACACGGGTGCTCACGCAAGAAGTCTTGCGACATCTACTATAGTGGCCATGCGGACAAGCACGAGTTTGGTTGTGGATTTGTGGTTGGCAAGAGACTGCGACACCTAGTCTCAAGGTTCAACCCGGTGTGTGAACGTATAGCCACCATAAGAGTCAAAACTAAGTTTTTCCACATAACACTTATGTATATGTGCCCATGCTCCGACAGAAGAGAAAAGCGATGAGGACAAAGACGAGTTCTACGAGAGCCTAGAAAATGTATATGACCGTAGCCCCAGCCATGACATCAAAATTGTACTAGGCGATTTTAATGCTAAAATAGGCAGGGAGACCGCATTTGAGCCTACAATCGGAAAATTCAGTCTGCACACCGAAACGTCGAACAATGGCATCAGACTGATTGATTTCTCTGCGGCAAGAAATATGGTAGTTAGCAGCACTAGATTTGACCATAAAAATATTCATAAGGCAACATGGTTATCTCCAGATCATTTGACGAGGAATCAGATAGATCACGTGGTAGTCGATGGAAGGCACGCATCGAGTGTTCTGGACGTACGAGTGATCAGGGGTGCGAACATTGACTCCGATCACTTCCTTACCGCAGTTAAGGTACGCACTAGGCTAAGCATGGCGAAAAACGTACGTAAACAGGCACAACGAAAGCTGGACATCGGTAAACTGCGGACCACAGAGGTAGCGGACGCCTACTCCAACCACCTAACTCAACTGCTGCGGAATGCTCCAACCCCTGATAATATAACCTCGCAGTGGCAATATATAGCCGACTCCATAGAACGGACTGCGAGAAGCGTACTTGGGTACTCAAAGCCGTCTCAAGAAGATGCCTGGTACGATGATGAATGTCGCAATGCCACGAGAGAGACGAATGCTGCATACAGGGCAAAACTGCAGCCAATGGCAACGCGAGCTGTTCGTGAACGGCACAGGGAGAAGAGACGAGAGGCAACTCGTCTTTTTACAAGAAAAAAGAAGGAGCTGAAGAAGATGATGAGTGCACTGAGTTGCTCCGAAGTAGAGGGGAAGCCCGAAAATTCTACAAGAGAGTTAAAGCTAGAATGCGTGGAACAGGGTTGCCCTCCTGCAAGGACAGCGATGGTCAGCTAGTGACGGACCCGGATAACGTTCTGAAGATATGGAGAGATCACTTTAGAAATTTACTGGATACTGACACCACTCCAGAAGACCCCGCTCCAATCCATGACGATGGTATTAACTGTCCACCTCCGAGCCAGAGTGAGATACGTATGGCCATCTCCCGCCTTAAAAACAACAAAGCTGCTGGAGCCGATGGTCTCCCTGCTGAATTGTTTAAGGCTGGCGGGGAGGAGCTGATTAGGAGCATGCATCAGCTCATGGAGAACATCTGGCAAGAGGAGAGCATGCCCGGGGATTGGAGTCTCAGTCTGTTATGTCCCATATATAAGAAAGGAGATCGTAGTGAATGTAAGAACTACCGTGGAATAAGCCTATTGCCAATTGCGTACAAGGTCCTTTCAAGCATATTGTGTGAACGTCTAAAGCCAATTGTAGAAAAACTAATTGGACCATATCAGTGCGGCTTTAGACCTGGCAAATCTACGACGGATCAAATATTCACGTTACGACAAATCCTGGAAAAAACCCATGAAAAGCAGATCGACACCTACCACCTCTTTGTCGACTACAAAGCTGCCTTCGACTCTCCGATAAGGAATAGGCTTTATGAGGCTATGTCTGAGTTTGGTATTCCTGCAAAGCTAATCCGACTTTGCAGATGTACCCTAGAAAACACCAAATCCTCGATTAAGATTGGTAAAGATCAGTCTGAACCATTCAACACGGAAAGATGTCTCAGGCAGGGCGATAGCCTGTCCTATACACTATTTAATATAGTTATGGAGAAGGTGATGAGAAAGGCTGGTGTCAACATGTCTGGCACCATATTCCACAAAAGCCACATGCCACTAGCCTACGCCGATGATATAGATATCATTGGCCGAAATCTGCGGGACGTTACTGCAATCTTCCCATCCCACAGTGGTTCCTTTTTGGTTTTTTTTGGAATTAATTCTGTAACTTTTGAAGCTGAGGTGTTTTCGAGTTGATTTGGAAATATTCGGCTCCCGAGGTGGTGTGGGGTCCACTGCGTGGCCCTCCAAAGTTGGTCACCTCGGGTGTTTCAAAATTTCAAATGCTTGAGGAATGTGCATTTATGAACCGATTTGAAAGATTTTTTTGCATTTAGATAGTGCTTCGAAAAACCTTCAAAAAACATGCTTACATGCACATATTATCTCATTTAGGTCAAGAGATATTTGAGAAAGTAAAAAAAATTGTGTCATTTTTGGACGAGGTTGATTTAGTATTTTTAAGGGTGTGAGCTCAGTTTTTCCTTGATTTTAAAGATATTTAATTCGTTAGTTAGCTTATAAAATTCTGAATGAAATTGCTGAAAAAATAATTCAAATATTTTGTTCCAATCAAAAGTTATAAGCATCGCAAGTAAAAGTTTCCAAAAAAAGGCATATTTTTACAGTTTTTTTGCAAAAAGGCGACTACATTCTTTCGTTTGTAAAAAAAAATATTTCTTCCGGGAAGTGGCAATTTCTTTATTATTCCTCATAGAAATGTTGATGCAGATGCATTTAATGCTAAATTTGAATCAGTTCAGCAAAAAGGTTCCCCGGCAAGGGAAGTCAAAAATACCCCATTTTTGAAAAAAAAAAATTTTTGTTTTTGAAAATTCTTAAATCGCAAAGCGCCAACGAGAAAGCTCATTATATATTTTTTTGACCACATATGTGGACTAGTTAACCGTAACGTATTTCAACATCCCTGCCATAAACAAAGACAGTGTGGCCATTTTAGTAAAAAATTCGGAATTTTGGAACATATTTTCCCCGTTTTGGGAATTTGGGTAGTTTGATGTAAGATATAGCAACATATTGTTATTCGTTTTTTTAAGGACAATTTTATGTACATTATTCCAAAATTTCGTTAAGATATTTCAGTCCGTTTGGATTTTACGCTATTTTTCATATAAGATATTATTTCTCCAAAAAATACGTTTTGACCAAATTTTATATTTGACTTAGAATTATGTCCAAAATAAAATGTGCTTTTAATTAATTTTTGTAAATTAATTAACCTTATGTAATTCCCTTTCCATTGATGTGCAATACTTGTATGTCAAGAGTTTAATTATTCTTTATAATTATAACCAAACTTCACTACCTCCGTAATAAAAGTATATATCGTGAAACACACATATATATGGGGGCTATATCTAAATCTGAACCGATATCCTTAGTTTTGTTACCACATCATAATAGTGTAAAAAAACTAAGATGTGCAAAGTTTTGTTAACATCAGAGCAAAAATGTGGTTTTTGGCTACAATAATCTATAAAAGGTTATGCTAATTTGTATGGGAGGTACCAGAAGGGGCCGGGCAAGCGGACCCATTATTTCGGTATGTACTACACGCACACGTCAAATAATAATACCATCCAAATTTTAGCTTCGTAGAGCCCTCCATCAGGAAGTTAGTGACAATATAGTGGTTTTAGTGAAAGTGAAATTTCGCCCATTTTCCAACCAACATTACGACTAGTGAATTTTATGCCACTGGTAAATTTCTATTGAAATTCATTAAGAACTACTTCATTTATCGTCGTAACCATTTACCCAGCCGGCCAGACGGACATAGCTTTATTGGGTTAAGAAGCCCCGAAACTTATTTTTTCTGAAGGAATCTAGGGTCTCAGTTATATGCACTGATGGGCTTAACTTCTTCCCGTATAAAATTATATATTTCCTCTTCGATGTTACTGAGATTATACAAATTTTGTTCAAAATTTGTTATAAATGGTAAAAATAACAATAAAAAGCAGCAAAAACATATGAATATTGCATTAAAAATCAAATATATAACTTTAAAAATAATTTTTATGCAATAAGAGAAATTTTTAGTACACATGAGACTACAAAATTATTATGGAGTCGTTACTTATAAATAAATCTTGCAAGCCCATAGACTCTCTAATTAAGTTATTTATGATATATAAATCCCTATGCACAGGAATGAGAGACAAATTACGAAAAATGTCTCCTATTGCATAAAAATATCCAGCAAAATTATTTTTAAAGTTATATATTTGATTTTTAATGCAATATTCATATGTTTTTGTTGCTTTTTATTGTTATTATTACCATTTTTAACAAATTTTGAACAAAATTTGTATAATCTCAGTAACATCGAAGAGGAAATATATAATTTTATACGGGAAGAAGTTAAGCCCATCAGTGGATATAACTGAGACCCTAGATTCCTTCAGAAAAAATAAGTTTCGGGGCTTCTTAACCCAATAAAGCTATGTCCGTCTGGCCGGCTGGGTAAATGGTTACGACGATAAATGAAGTAGTTCTTAATGAATTTCAATAGAAATTTACCAGTGGCATAAAATTCACTAGTCGTAATGTTGGTTGGAAAATGGGCGAAAAAGCCACGCCCCCTCAAGTACCTCCCATACAAAATTACCTATTTCACTAAAACCACTATATTGTCACTAACTTCCTGATGGAGGGCTCTACGAAGCTAAAATTTGGATGGTATTATTATTTGACAGCGTGTAGTACATACCGAAATAATGGGTCCGCTTGCCCGGCCCCTTCTGGTACCTCCCATACAAATTAGCATAACCTTTTATAGATTATTGTAGCCAAAAACCACATTTTTGCTCTGATGTTAACAAAACTTTGCACATCTTAGTTTTTTTACACTATTATGATGTGGTAACAAAACTAAGGATATCGGTTCAGATTTAGATATAGCCCCCATATATATGTGTGTTTCACGATATATACTTTTATTACGGAGGTAGTGAAGTTTGATTATATTTATAAAGAATAATTAAACTCTTGACATACAAGTATTGCACATCAATGGAAAGGGAATTACATAAGGTTAATTAATTTACAAAAATTAATTAAAAGCACATTTTATTTTGGACATAATTCTAAGTCAAATATAAAATTTGGTCAAAACGTATTTTTTGGAGAAATAATATCTTATATGAAAAATAGCGTAAAATCCAAACGGACTGAAATATCTTAACGAAATTTTGGAATAATGTACATAAAATTGTCCTTAAAAAAACGAATAACAATATGTTGCCATATCTTACATCAAACTACCCAAATTCCCAAAACGGGGAAAATATGTTCCAAAATTCCGAATTTTTTACTAAAATGGCCACACTGTCTTTGTTTATGGCAGGGATGTTAAAATACGTTACGGTTAACTAGTCCACATATGTGGTCAAAAAAATATATAATGAGCTTTCTCGTTGGCGCTTTGCGATTTGAGAATTTTCAAAAACAAAAAATTTTTTTTTTCAAAAATGGGGTATTTTTGACTTCCCTTGCCGGGGAACATTTTTGCTGAACTGATTCAAATTTAGCATTAAATGCATCTGCATCAACATTTCTATGAGGAATAATAAAGAAATTGCCACTTCCCGGAAGAAATATTTTTTTTACAAACGAAAGAATGTAGTCGCCTTTTTGCAAAAAAACTGTAAAAATATGCCTTTTTTTGGAAACTTTTACTTGCGATGCTTATAACTTTTGATTGGAACAAAATATTTGAATTATTTTTTCAGCAATTTCATTCAGAATTTTATAAGCTAACTAACGAATTAAATATCTTTAAAATCAAGGAAAAACTGAGCTCACACCCTTAAAAATACTAAATCAACCTCGTCCAAAAATGACACAATTTTTTTTATTTTCTTAAATATCTCTTGACCTAAATGAGATAATGTGTGCATGTAAGCATGTTTTTTGAAGGTTTTTTGAAGCACTATCTAAATGCAAAAAATCTTTCAAATCGGTTCATAAATGCACATTCCTCAAGCATTTGAAATTTTGAAACACCCGAGGTGACCAACTTTGGAGGGCCACGCAGTGGCCCCCACACCACCTCGGGAGCCGAATATTTCCAAATCATCTCGAAAACACCTCAGCTTTAACTATTTTAAATTTCATCAAGATACCATTATCCGTTCAAAAGTTACAGAATTAATTCCAAAAAAAACCAAAAAGGAACCACTGTGCATCCCTAGAAAAGGAGTCGGCAAAAATGGGTTTAGCGGTCAACGAGGACAAAACAAAAATAATGATTTCGACGAAGAAAGAGTCCTCTCGATGGGGACGCAGCGTCAACGTTGAAGATTATTGTTTTGAGGTAGTTGATGAGTTTACCTACCTCGGATCTTCCGTCAATAAGAAAAATAATGTCAGCCAAGAAATTAAGCGGAGAATAGTGCTAGCCAATAGATGTTTTTACGGACTTCGGCAGCACTTTAGTAATACCACCTTATCTCGGAATACTAAGAAACAGCTTTACCAGGTGCTAATCTTACCCGTTCTTTTGTATGCTGCCGAATCATGGGTGCTTACGACAACGGACATACAAAACCTGGGAGTATTCGAGAGGAAAGTACTCCGAAAAATTTATGGACCTATCTGTGTCGACGGCGAGTTTCGCCATCGGATGAACCATGAGCTGTATGAGCTTTACCACGACATCGACGTAGCTAAAAGAGTCAGAATGCAACGACTACGATGGCTGGGTCATGTTGCCAGGATGGATGTAAATGCTCCAGCGAGAAAGGTGTTTGAAGGCGAACCTGAAGGACGGCGCAGAGCAGGGAGACCCAAACTCCGTTGGAAGGACCAAGTGATAGGCGAAGTGCCATCATCTGGTAGGACTAACTGGAGAACACACGCAGAAGACCGAAGCGTGTGGAATTCTTTAGTACTTCAGGCCTCAAACTGATAAACCATGTTTGTAAGTTGTAATGGGCCACTTAAGTAAGTAAGTAAGTAAGTATCACCCTTTTTGCAAATGACCAAAAATGTTTTGCCAAGTGTAAAACACTCTCCTGCCCCACATTTGGTGACAAATGCTGCAATTATATCAAAAGCTCTACACAAAAATTTTATTGACATGAATTAAAATTAGAGGTCATTTAAAAATCTAAAAAAAATAAATATTTAATACAGATAATAACAATACTATTATTAAATAAATAAACGCATCCAATAATTACTGTTCCATATCTCACACACACGAATTTTCATTGCCATCAGCCAACAACCATCGCCACTGATGGTCACACACTTACGAATTTCGTGCGATTTTCCAATACCATTTGTGGTCTGGCGACGATAATTAGTTCGCTTACACATCCATCCATCTGTCCGTCCAACTGACTGTCTGACACTGGCAGAATAGAAAATGCATTTAATTTACAAAATTGAAATCAATTCCCAAACATACAATATAAACTTTGCAAATGTTTCAATCGATTCCGAATGCTGCACTCTCACACAGTCAAATGAGTCGCGTCAAGTCGAGTCGTGGGGACGATGCAAAATGCGTTGATTGATTGATAATTTTATTCAACTCATAACAATTGAGTTATTGACATTTATTGTTCAATTTTCATTCTTAATGAATGCATTTTTCAGATCAGTCTCTTTTGCTGTCACGATGACGACGGCTGACGTCTTGTCTCGGTGGCACTTGTCGCCGCGAAAATAGTGCGATTTTTCTTACATTACATCGCGTTTTGTTTTGTGGTTCATTTATCAAGATCATAATTATTTATTTATTTGTGCAATTGTCTTTGGGTTTGGGTCGCGGAGTCAAGTCAATTGATACGTGCGAATGGCGTCAACAAGAGTTGTTGTGGAAACAGTTTAAAAGCTATCGAATTGCTGCCATTGTTGGGTAATTCACGACAATTGTTGTTGTTGTTGCTGCTGATGGAGTTGTGTGTGGGTAGAGGAGAGGGGGATCATTGTAATTAGAGGAACATTATTAAATACTGCAATTCAAGGATTTGTGGAAGTGAAACAAACATTTAATGATGTCATGACATCATTAAATAATTAAATAATTAAAAAATTAAATAATTAAATAATTAAATAATTAAATAATTAAATAATTAAATAATTAAATAATTAAATAATTAAATAATTAAATAATTAAATAATTAAATAATTAAATAATTAAATAATTAAATAATTAAATAATTAAATAATTAAATAATTAAATAATTAAATAATTAAATAATTAAATAATTAAATAATTAAATAATTAAATAATTAAATAATTAAATAATTAAATAATTAAATAATTAAATAATTAAATAATTAAATAATTAAATAATTAAATAATTAAATAATTAAATAATTAAATAATTAAATAATTAAATAATTAAATAATTAAATAATTAAATAATTAAATAATTAAATAATTAAATAATTAAATAATTAAATAATTAAATAATTAAATAATTAAATAATTAAATAATTAAATAATTAAATAATTAAATAATTAAATAATTAAATAATTAAATAATTAAATAATTAAATAATTAAATAATTAAATAATTAAATAATTAAATAATTAAATAATTAAATAATTAAATAATTAAATAATTAAATAATTAAATAATTAAATAATTAAATAATTAAATAATTAAATAATTAAATAATTAAATAATTAAATAATTAAATAATTAAATAATTAAATAATTAAATAATTAAATAATTAAATAATTAAATAATTAAATAATTAAATAATTAAATAATTAAATAATTAAATAATTAAATAATTAAATAATTAAATAATTAAATAATTAAATAATTAAATAATTAAATAATTAAATAATTAAATAATTAAATAATTAAATAATTAAATAATTAAATAATTAAATAATTAAATAATTAAATAATTAAATAATTAAATAATTAAATAATTAAATAATTAAATAATTAAATAATTAAATAATTAAATAATTAAATAATTAAATAATTAAATAATTAAATAATTAAATAATTAAATAATTAAATAATTAAATAATTAAATAATTAAATAATTAAATAATTAAATAATTAAATAATTAAATAATTAAATAATTAAATAATTAAATAATTAAATAATTAAATAATTAAATAATTAAATAATTAAATAATTAAATAATTAAATAATTAAATAATTAAATAATTAAATAATTAAATAATTAAATAATTAAATAATTAAATAATTAAATAATTAAATAATTAAATAATTAAATAATTAAATAATTGACATGATTGACATGAATATTTGAATAATGAATTTAATTTTAATGAATTTATACATATTCTTCACATTTCTCTCTTCTTTATTTATACATAAAGAATTGTCGCTCTGTGTAAATGAGAAGAATTTCTTGCACACAAATGTTTAGCAACATTTTGTTTATTTAATTTTAGTTTCACCTAACAAAAGAAAACATACCCCAACTGCAACTGTGATCAAAATAAAACGATCTTCATGAGAGATTTTGACTCTTGCTTCCAAAGGTGCGAGAAACATGTGCTGTGTGAGAGTAGCGTTGTTCATTTTATAAACAAACCCGACCGTTCGGTCGCATGTACTCTTTTCCAGCAATGTATGAGGTTTCCCTGCACTATCATCCTAACACACATGGGTGACATTCGTGGGGAGTTCAACCGATGGTGTGGACTGTGACATGGGGGTATATGGAGTGTAGTAGCGTCGTCCATACGTTGAGTGTATGGAACACAGATCGTTGTGTTGCACGAGCCCCATAGCCGTGGATTGTGTGCGAGCCAGTAACCCGAACACTTTGGTTAAACATTCGCGATCAGTTGCTCGAATACGCTGACTAGTGGCGGTTGTCTATGGTCGCTTAACGGATATCGACGACAATTAACGCGTTGCTTAGGAACCGACTCGTGTTTTGTTTGTTTTTTCCATCAGTACGAAACTACAAATTTAAATTGGAATTTGAATTTATTTTTAAATGTATAAACATTCGAATGGGTTTAATATTATGCTCCACCACCGGCTGGCTAAGTAATAAAATAAAAACAAACTAAAAAAACACCAGAAGGTGTCATCGCGTCATTGGGGAATCATTAACAAGCGGAAATACCACGATATAAAAAATATTAAATTAAAATAGTGCTAGAAACAAGTGATGTTGCGGTTTTGTTATGCGCGGCTACATGCAAAAAGCATAAAAATGCAATTTTATGAGCATTAAAGGCTTAAGGTGATAAATGCGAATACAAATCAAATTCAATTGAATTAAAACTAAAGCGAAAAGATTAAAACAACAAACGAAGCAAAATAAAAAAAAAATAATTCAAATAAATTTCTTGGCAAGTCTGATGTTGTCTAAGATTCTTGTTAAATTTCCTAAGAAAATTTATTAATTTATGTTGCTATTTACTAAGAGTGTCAATTAAAAGTAAAGAAAATCCAATTCAAAGCAAATAAGCAAAAAATTAGAAACAATTTCAAATGTGCCAGGAATGAATTAATTGTGTGGCATTAACAACCAGTGTCTTATAAATCAATTAAACGTTAATCAGGGGGAAAACAAGGAATACAATTTCCCAGGAAAGTGCCGGTGATTGATGTATGACAATCAAAACGTCATTGTCGCTTTTGTTTCGCGCACAATTTTAATGCAATTGAAAGTGTCCCCTTAGCTCGCTATTGGCGTCTATCATTAGCGTTATCATCAGCACAACTTTAACTCTTCACTCTGTGGCTGAAGGGGGAAATGCATTTATAATCACCGCAGTAGGAGGAAAAACTAGCAAATCGGAGGAAAAAAAAGTGGGTGCGTATACAAATTTTATTGTTGTTGTTTCGTCGCGTTTTTGTTTTTGCACAGTAGCTGTTATATTAGCATTTACAATAATTTGATTAATAAATGAGGGTGTAATAGATAAAATTATGTAGTGTTTGTACATGTTTATGGTTGGTGGTATGCAACGATATACGCCGATTGTATAAATGACAATTTAAGGCAAGTGAACAGGGTAAAACGTGGACAGACATGTTGGTTATTGTAGTATGTAGTAATTATCATTTCGATTACGTTAGTATTTGTGTTGCTGGTATTGAGATTAAAGGTATTATTCAATTAATTTCATCCATGCTATTTTTAGCATGGCACTTCTGGACCAACATAGTAATATTTTTGTATTTTGTACATTTGAGAGTGATAACTTGTATGTGATAAAAATCATATTTTTTTAATTAGAAATATATGTGGTGTGTTTTTATTAAATACTAGGTGATCCGGCAGACTTTGTCCTTTGTCCAAATTACTGTTAAAAATGTTCAGTGCTGATGCAAACTAATAACGATTGGTTCATTACTTTGGCCTCTGGAATATTTCAATTTGAAGGGCGAGAGGTCTTCCAGTTTTTCCCAGACAAATATTCTTTTTTATGTACCTAAAAGATTATTATATATTATTGAAAGAATTGCTAAAATGGATTAGCAATATCTCGTCCAAGATTTGATGTGTTCTCCAGTTGGTCCTTCCAACGGAGTTTGGGTCTCTCTGCTCTGCGCCATCATTCAGGTTCGCATTCAAACACCTCTTTGCTGAAGCATTTACATCCATCCTGGCAAAATGTCCTAGCCACCGTAGTCGTTGCATTCTGACTCTTTTAGCTACGCCGATGTCGTGTTAAGGCTCATACCTCAAAACAATCAACGTTCACGTCCCCATCGAGAGTACTCTTTGTCCGTCGAAATCATTATTTTTGTTTTGTTCTTGTTGACCGCTAAACACATTTTGGCTGACTCCTTTTCTATTAATGAGAAAACTGCAGTAACATCCCGCAGATTTCGGCCAATGATGTCTATATCATTGGCATAAGATAGTGGCATGTGGCTCTTGTGGAATTTGGTGCCAGACATGTTGACACCAGCCTTTTTCATCACCTTCTCCATAACTATATTAAATAGTGTACAGGACAAGCTATCACCCCGCCTGAGACCTCTTTTGTCTTAAGGTGAAAATTTTATCCGTCGTATATTTACCAGGTCTAAAGCCGCACTGATATGGTCCAATTAGTTTTTATACAATTGGCTTTAGACGTTCACACAATATGCTTGAAAGAACCATGAACGCAATTGGTAATAGGCTTATTCCACGGTAGTTCTTACATTCACTACGATCTCCTTTCTTGTATATGGGACATAACAGACTGAGACTCCAATCCCCGGGCATGCTCTCCTCTAGCCTGAAGCATGATCCTAATCAGCTCCTCCCCGCCAGCATTACACAATTCAGCAGGGAGGCCATCGGCACCAGTATCTCGGAGGTGGACAGTTAATACCATCATCATGGATTGGAGCGGGGTCTTCGGGAGTGGTGTCCGTATCCAGTAAATTTCTGCAATGATCTCTCCATATCTTCAGAACGTTATCCGGGTCCGTCTCTAGCTGATCATCGCTGTCCTTGCAGGAGGGCAACCCTGTTCCACGCATTCTCGCTTTCACTCTCTTGTATAATTTTCGGGCTTCCCCTCTACTTCGAAGCAACTCTGTCCACTCATTCTTGCTCTTCTTCAGCTACTTCTTCTTCCGTCTAAAAAGACGAGTTGCTTCTAGTCTCTTCTCCCTGTGTCGTTCACGAACAACTCGCGTTGCCATTGGCTGCAGTTTCCCCCTGTGTGCAGCATCCTTCTCTCTCGTGGCATTGCGACATTCATCATCGTACCAGGCATCTTCTTGAGACGGCTTTGAGTACCCAAGTACGCTTCTCGCAGTCAGTTCTATCGAGTCGGCTATATATTGCCACTGCGAGGTTATATTATCAGGGGTTGGAGTATTCCGCAGCGGTTGAGTTAGGTGGTTGGAGTAGGCGTCCAATAGTACCAATTTCAAAAAATCCCTTCATACAAATAACATAATTACCCTATTAAATACGTGTTAAATCTTATCGTCGCGATTCCGCACTCAACGGTTTGTTCTGGGGGATGGAAAAATCCCCTCGTGCAGCTCTATAATTCTATAAGAAGCATTCCTATATATATGTTTGCGATTATGCCTTTAGCTGTTGTTCTGGGTGATGCTACCAGAGGCATTTTTTAGCACTTAAAGAACAATTTTCAAATCTTCCATCCAAAATGAAGGAGATTGGAGTGGGTACTAATACCAGTTACACCCTTTTTTGGTTCTTTTTTACCCCTACTTCAAAAAATCTCTTCGTGCTACTCTCTTGTTCTATGAGGAACTTGCTCATACAAATATTCACGATGGTAGCTTTAGTCGTTTAGTCACGGTGATGTTACCAGTGTAATCCCTTTTTGGGTCTTTTTTTATCCCTAAAAGTACGAATTTCAAAAAATCTCTTCGTGCTGCTTCTTGTTCTATAAGAATCTTGTTATATATATTTTCACAATGATAGCTTTAGTCATTGGGCCTGAATGATGGTACCGGTTTTATCCCTTTTTGGTCCATTTTTACCCCGAAAAGTACGAATTTCGAAAAATCTCTGATTCTATAAGAAGATTGCTTGTATACATTTTCACGATGACAAGTCGTTTCGCAAAGGTGATGGTACCGGCTATATCCCTTTTAAGTCAGATTTCCATAAAACTCTGAAGGTGAATTCGGTCATTTGTATGGGAGGTATCACAGGTTTCCATTTCTTGAGCATTTGTCTACTATTACAATAAAATTAAAATGAAAAAATTCATATATCTTCCAGTTGTTCCTTTTGGAAGTTATGAGATAAAATATTACTTTCCAAATATAGGTAATTTTTTATTGGAGGAACCAGGTAAGTTTGGCGGTTATAGTCCACATTCAGTAAAATTTTTATAATCGTGAATCTAACTGACTGAATTCCGTGTACTTATAATGCACATATGAATGTAAAACAAATGAAGGTGAACTCGGTCTTATGTGTGGGTGGTACCAGAAGGGGTGAGACAAAAGTTTCAGTTTTCTGAGAATTTGTCTACTATAACAACATAATTACGCTGACAAATTCTAATATAGTAAAGTCACCACAAAAAATCTAAAATGTTCAGTTATTATTTCCTGATTTTGAAGTTATCATACTCGTATTAGGGTAAAACAAACTGAAAAAATATTTTTTTTTTTGGTTTTACAATATAAATTTGAAAAATACTAATGTCATCAAGATTTATCCAAATTTATTTCTTTTCTTTGACAACGCACAGAAATGTATTGTTAATACATTTTCTGCCAAAGTTAAAAAAGAACTAGTAGAAATTATTTCATCCAAATCTGCCGCAACCATCACCTGACACACAAGTCAAAATTTGTATTTCAAATGTATTACAATTAATAAAAAAAAAATCTGCATACACGACTATTGCGAAGTTGCTGTCGAAAACATAATGCACTACTCCCGTTAAGATGCTCGAAATATATCACAAAAAATGTTAAAGAAATTTCAATCACTAATGTTTTTCTGTTGTATTGCCTTAATGAGTATTTCGCATTTAACGAAATTAATATGCGATGTCAGCAAAACTATCAATTGTCCAATATTTAAGTAAAGCTAAGGAAAGTGCAGAGTCTTTAAATGTGGTATCAGTTATAAAATCAAAACGATGTTCATAAAAAACATACTCAATATATTAACATTTAACAAGCTTCATTAATAAAATCCCCCTATTTATCCTGTCACCAACAATCTGTACATTGCAACTATTTTATAATAAGACATCTGTTAACTTAAGACAAAACGAAAAAAAAACACATAATTTCACTACAAACTCCTAACCAATTACCACTAAAACTCCGTTGTGTAATGTTACAACGTGTTCGTGATTTCGAGTTATCTTCCCAACCCATATGGTCGTCTGCCATACCTTCATTGCTAAAGATGTTACATGACCACGCTTTGCACCTATTTGCCACTTTAAATTCCAATAACCTCCCCCAAATAAACACTTGCTTACAAACAAATATTAAACAAATACACCGCCAACTGTATTTAACAATTTCTCTGTGATCACCATCTCAACTACAACAGCAGCAGCGTTTTCATCATTGCCACCATCCCATTATCATCTTCCTCCACCAACACGAGATTTACGTAAATATGAGATAACAAGAAAAAAAAATGCATTTTTAATTAATTAAAATCGAGATTTATCTTAATACCTCTTTTTGGAAAATTGATATTATGCGACGTTAGGAGAAGCAAAACAATTTGAAAATTGGATTTTTTTCCTCTGAAATATCATCTTTAAATTACGCAGATGGTAATATGGGTGATTCCATCGATGGGAGATGAAAGTATAAATGCATATATATGCTCAATGTATTGCCTAATATGTGAACCACTTTAGAAAGATAATTTAGTACTTCTAGTATTTTTTACTTCATGTATTCATGCTGTTATAATAATTGTATTCATTTTTTCAGATTCTCTTATCTGGCAGAAATTAATTTTTATGTCTATTTTATAATATTGATTAAAATCAATAATACTTACAACTTACAAACCTTTCCCTTTCCATCTCATATAAGAAATATGGGTGAGATTCTCATATTTGAGTAGTTAACATGCTTCAATATTTTGACTCCCACAACGAGACCTACTGTTTAATGACGTATTCAAACGTCAGTAAAAAAAAAGCTTTTAATAGATTTTTCGAGGGGCCACCGATGAAAGAAATAAACATGATTGTGACATGAATAAAATACTGGTCCCCCATCATGATCTAAACAATTTTTTAAATGAATACGTTGTCGAACAAAAGACAAAAGCGAGAATCGATTTGAGCTTATAACCCCTAACCTTCAAAATATTTAAATTAAACTCAAAAAACTTATCATGCAGTTCGATTCCTCATGTTCGAATAAGGGTAAAACCGTCCAGTCCGGACTTGTCTTCGAAAAGTTTTGTCAAAAACTATCACAGTGATATTTTCGAATGCACAAAATTAAAGCTTAATGTCATTTTTATGAAAATTTTCTTTTAATTGTAAAATATGTGATCGAGGTACAATATATAAAGAAATGTATTTCATGTTAAATGCAATCACCAGTGTTAAAATTTAAAAAGTATATCACAGATCTATTACGAGCACCAAAAAAATTTGTTGGAGTAAATGTTAACCAACTAAGAAATTATCCCAGAGATTCAAGAATTGATCAGTAAAGGTTTAACCATAAATAGCTCGATGATCCAGAAGTCTTTACTTAACACACAGATAAACCCACAACTATGTCTGTGAGTTTCCAATAGCTTCATTAACCGTTCATAATATTGAGATAACTTTTGTGGTGAAAAGTATATAATGTGCGAGAGATCAAAACTATTTTTTTCGAATGGAAATTACAATACAATTTTTCAAAAATTTTCGGAATTATTTATTTTCAAAAACCATTGTAGCGATCCAAGGAATAATCTGTTAATGTTTCATCATAATCAGATAGACAGTTTAGAAGCCTATATGTAACACACAGAGAAACTGACAATCATTGATGTGTGTTTCTTATGTTTCGAAAGTTGAAATCTATGTCTGGAAGTCAATATACAGCCCACAGAGGTGGAGTATATAGAAGTACAAAACATAATTTTTGTAAACGCCTCGCACATTAACCTAATTACTCTCAAAACCCAACAAGTCATCCAAGAAATAAACGGTTAAAGTTTCAACTTACTCGAATGAAGAGTAACATACAGATGAATAGACAACTAAATAATACTTTGATGAATTTTTCATATGAACACCAATAAATTGGTTCGGGGACGTGTAAACTATATTAAAAACTATCCTAGAGAACTAAGGATTGATCAGTAACGGTTTGATCATAATCGGCTCTGTGGTCTATGAGCCTATGCGTAACACACAGATGAACCAACAATTATGTCTGTGTGTTTCTTATAGATTTATAAATCGTTTATAAAAGTGTAATGAAATTTATGCTGGTTATACTTTGAATGTCTGCGATAGTTTCTAGAGTAAAGTATACACTGTAGATGGTTTGAAAACAATATTTTCTAATGATAATTACAAATATTTTTTTTTTCAAGTTTCCACAATTATTTATTTTCATAAACCTTTCTAGCAATCGGTAGAATAACCGGTTAAAGTTTCACTGTAATCAGATAGACGGTCTGGAAGCATATACGTAACACACAGATAAACTGACAATTATGTCTGTGTGTTTCTTATAGATTCCTATACGGTATGGCTGATGTTTATGATATTTTTGCTATCTATTTCTTAAATGTTGGTGAAAGCTTCTGAAGTAATGTTGTTAATGTACTAGGTTTTTAAATTAACTTTACATTCCTCCATTTCGCACACTAAGTGATCAACCAAACAGGAACAATCTTAGATATCCAATGATGTTTCAAATAATGTTTCATCACAATCGGATGGACTGTCTGGAAGTCTACGCCTAACATCAAAAGTTCGTAGCTACATTTTTGTAAAAGGAAGTACAAAACATAATGTATGCTGCTCGCCGCGCATAAAAAACTAAACTACTCTGGAAACAGTTCCAGTCAACCAAACAATACGCTGTTAAAATGTCTCCATAATCATATGGAGATGGTTTTTGCATAGTTAGAATTGCTGTACGAGGGTTGGTAAGCTCTTGTAATTTTCTAACTCTCGAAAAAATTAAAAAATCACAAATTTTATAAATGTATCTATTATCTATTGGAGCTGTGGCATGATGTATGGAATACACGACTATCATGCGGCTGAACTAGGTTCGAATCCTGTGGCAGTCATCAACATTTCTTTGAAACATAGAAGTGTGGCAACCACTTAAATGCGAGAAGCTCTACCATATCTTATTCATGTAAAGGTTAACTAATTATATCCTCACCCTACGGGTAGGTGGTTATATATCATTTGATACGACCCAAAAGTGTAACACATAGAATGAGTCAAATTACATCCTAGGTTTTTTTGAACCAAATTCGATTTATGACTTTTTAAGTCGTTTGAGCCATAACCGTCTGTCTGTCCGGCTGGTAAGCACGATGACTTTCGAAAGACGCAACCAAATGTTGAGAAATTTTGCACGAGTTAATATTTCTCCAAAACTACTTATGGCCACGCATCTTCTGGTACCTCCCTTACAAATGTACGATACCCAACATGATCGTGCACAAATTCTGTATTTAGTAAAGCTAAATCAGGATAAAGTTTTGGAAATAAAAAATAGAAGCCTAACCACGCCCCTTCTGGTAACTCCCATACAAATGTACCACTCCGCCGACTTTAGAAATCCAGTAATAATATCAATCTACCAGAAAATTTTATGTTTTACTGATGATGAGGGTATATGTACGTCGGGTTTCCAGACTAAAACTTTATTGCTGGTTGAAAGCCAAATTTGCCGGTTGGCCTAACAACACTTCGCTTTAACACCCAAAGTTGGACACTTCCAGAAACACAGTCACTGACCTTTTTCACATCCAACTGATATGCAGTATTCTTTCTATTCTTTCATTTTAACAACATTCTCAAAGTCTCCCTCAACGTCTTACACGCCCATCCCCAGGGAATAGCCCATATAAGTAGATTTTCAGTGGCTTAAACTTCCTGTGGTAGTTGTTTGCCGACTATTTAAGCCCACTTAAGAAAAATTAAATATGATAACACAACACAACACCAACGGCAACAGCAGCAGCATCCGCGGCAGCTCATATGAATATTCAAAACTTTTAACCGTCCAACAAACAATAACAAAAAAACGGCAGTCAGAAATCTACCTACTGCCTCACTAAACTCTTAACTCTTTAAGAAACATTTTCAAAACAGTTATAATGCAAACCTACAACAACAACGCCAAAATCAAAAACGATGATGTTGGTGTCGTTACCAAAACTTTGTTACGGTGGATTTATGTCTTGGACAGACAGACGGACACAAATCTCCCTCTAGATCTCCTCCTAACCAAAATCTAACGCCGCTTAGCAAAACCAACAACAACCTGACGAACTGAACTGACTGACAAACTAACCAACGCAACAAAATTGTTATTGGGATAAGTTTACAACAACAAATCAGTACTAGAAAATCTACATAGTACTCCTCGTTAGAAGCTAAATAACAGAGTGTGAACGAACGTTTATCGAACCGCAAAAGAAAAACGCTCAACACCCACCTACAGCGGCGTATTGACGGCGGCGACGGCGTATCGCGTGGTCCGTGTTATTGGCTACAGCCAACCACGCGTTTGTTAAGGTGCATCTTTTTTTTTTGTGTGCTGCCTGCCAGTCAGGCCATTCATTCATTCATACGGTTACGTTGTTGATGCTGTCTGTCTGTCCTGTGTTGCGATTTCATTCATGGATTTACGTCGAGGCAGAGATCAAACTGAAAGCCCACTTGAAAGACAAAAAAAAAAACCAACCAACGACGAAAAAATTGGCTAAAACCAACATAAAAACGCCGTTTTTGCCAGACAGTCTGGTGACCGGCCGCCACTAACAATGTTTGACAATTTGGCGGGAGATACACTACAGACGGTCGAGGAGGGTCGATGAATAGAATACTATTAATCACGCCTAGACGGCTGAACAGATTTCAATGAAATTTGGAAGACAGTTAGTGTACTATATGGAAATTTTAATTGTTGACCCTATGGGCAGAGTGGAAGTGGCAAAACCTTTTTTTGAGCTAGGGAAATAAAATTTGATACACAGATAGTACTCGGCAACACGAATATGAATATGCGGACGAAATTTTAATTTTGGACCAGTGGGCGTGGCAAAACATATTTTTAGAGCTAGGGAGATAACATTTTTTATACAGATAATGCTCGGCAACATGAATATGAATATGCAGAAGGAATTTTAATTTTGGGTCAGTGGGCGGAGGGGGTGTGGCAAAATTGTATTTTAGCCCTAGAGAAATAAAATTTGGTACATACATAGTGCTCGGCTACAGGAATATGAATATGCAGACGGAATTTCAATTTTGTGTCAGTTGGCGGAGTGGGCGTGACCAAACTGTACAATACGAATATGAATATGCAGACGAAATTTTAAATTTGTATCAGTGGGCGTGACCAAAATGTATTTTAGTCTTAGGGAGATAACATTTGACACCCAGATAGTATTCGACAACAGGAATATTAACATAAAAACGAATTGGTCATTGGGCGTGGTAGTTTTATCAAAAATTTGGGTAATAAGACGTCAGAAAAAAGTATGTCGGTAAATTCTGACAAAACAACCTCATGTACACGATGCTGAAACAAATATTGACAATGATGTCAGTAGTGTAAATGAGTCTTTATAAAAGGGTGGTTTAATTTTAAGGCCCATGTTGATTTTGAATAAAGCACAAATTGTTTAGTAAACTATTGTCATTTCTATTATTGCGATATGTTGGTATGGTTCAATTATGTATAAAACAAAATATCGGCCATATGGCCGCCGCGACTTCAGCGTCACACCTCCATCCGATAGTCCAAATTTTCGATGACGCTGAGGCATAATTGAGGTTCTATGCCGTTAATGTGCCGAATTATCTTATCCTTTAGCTCTTGAATTTTTGCTGGCTTATCAGCGTACACCTTTTCTTACAAATAACCCCAAAAAAAAAAGTTCCTAAATCACATGATCTTTGTGTCCAATTGACATCGCCACCAAATGAGATAACACGGACATTAAAATTGTCGCGCAAAAGAGCCATTGTTTCGTTAGCTGTGTGGTTCCTGTTGAAACCGCATATCGTCCACATCCATATCTTCCAATTCGGGCCATAAAAAGTTTGTTATCATCTCACGATAGCGAACACCATTCACAGTAACTGCTTGATCGGCCACATTTTGGAAAGAATACGACCCGATGATGCCGCCAGCCCATAAACCGCACCAAACAGCCACTCTTTGTGGATGCATTGATTTTTCGACAATCACTTCTGGATTATCATTCGGGTAAATGGGGCAAAAGAACAACAAGGCCGCTGGGGCTGATGATCTTCCAGCTGAGTTGTTTAAGGCGGGTGGAGATGAACTTGCTTTAAGCATGCAACAGCTCATAGAGAACATTTGGCTTCAGGAGAGCATGCCAGAGGATTGGAATCTCAGTGTGCTATGTCCAATCTAAAAAAAAGGTGACCGTAGTGAGTGTAACAACTATCGTGGAATTAGCCTCTTACCGATTGCGTTTAGGTCCTGTCTAGCATACTGTGTGAACATCTAAAGCCAATTGTGGAAAACCTGATTGGACCTTATTAGTGCGGCTTCAGACCAGGCAAATCCACGACGGATCAGATATTTACACTACGGCAGATTCTTGAGAAAACCCATGAGAAGCAAATCGACACTTACCACCTCTTTGTCGATTACAAAGCTGCCTTCGATAGTCCCATCAGGCATCGACTATATGTCATGTTGCCTGATATTCAATAAGAGCCACATGTTGCTCGCATATGCCGATGATATCGACATTATCGGTCGAAAGATGCGAGAGGTAACAGCTGTTTTCTCATCAGTTGAAAGGGAGTCAGCGAAAATGGGTTTGGCAGTAAATGAGGACAAGACGAAGTTAATGGTATCATCGAACAAAGTGTCCACCCGTTGGGGACGCAGCGTGAACGTTGAAAACTATTGCTTTGAGGTAGTGGATGAATTTATCTAGCTTGGATCCGCCATGAACAAAAACAACTGTGTCAGCCTCGTAATAAAACGGATAATAGTGCTTGCTAACAGGTGTTTCTTTGGACTATGCGAGCACTTTATCAACACCACCATATCTCGAACTACCAAAGTCCAGCTGTACCAGGTACTAATTTGACCGGTCCTGTTGTACGCCTCCGAATCATGGGTGCTTACACAGGCTGATGCAGCTCATCTGGCGGTGTTTGAGAGAAAAATACTCCGCAAAATATATGGACCCATTTGCGTAAACGGCGAGTTTAGGATTCGGATGAACCATGAGCTGTACGAGTTATACCACGACATTGATGTCGTCAAGCGAATCAAAGTGCAACGATTACGCTGGCTAGGCCATGTCGTGAGAATGGATGAGGAAACTCCAGCGCGAAAGGTATTCTATCAAGACCTCGAAGGACGGCGCAAAAGAGGGAGACCGCGACTACGTTGGAAGGACCAGGTGGAGGAATCACTGACGCTGCTTGTTAGGACTGACTGGAGACGGTGCGCACAAGATCGAAGCGAATGGAAATCTTTGATCATTTCGGCCTCTGACTTAGGCACTAATATATAAAGATATATATGTGTCAAGTTGTTTTAAAGGCTAAAAATAATAAATGCGGCAATTCTGTTTATTGATGAATCCACTGAGGTGAAGATGATTTTCTTCGAAAATTGATCATCCACTGTTGCCATTTCTTGTCACCATTCTGACCATTGACGACGTTTGGAATGATCAAGAGGCTTTAGTTCTTGAGTCAATTGCACCTTGACCACCTTCCAATGCAAGTCTTTATGCATAATGTTCATCAACGACGAGCGTGAGAGGTGCAATTATTGGGCACGACGACTAGTTGAGGTGGACGGCTCTTCAGCCTCACTATTGCGAACAGCAGCATATACGAGGTTAGTTAAATCAGGTTGAGGAGTAACTTGGGGTAAAGAATTGTTTAAAGAGCGTACAACGACGACCCTTAAGTTTAGCCCTTTAAGTAGGCGTGCCAAACATATTATAAACATTTATCAAGTAAGCAATAGCGAAGCATTGCCGGGTCCACTGGTAATATAATAAGGTGGACTTTAGTTTAAAATAAAATTTATATATTTTATTTTATATTTATAAATATTCATCTTTATTTTCATTTGTGTTTATGTACATATTTACAGATTTTGGGATTTTATCATTAAGTTATTACAACAAAGAATATTTTATTAATAAAAAGATTTATAGACAGTATATTTCATTATGACTTTTCAAAATTAAATAATAATAAAATTTATATAACACATAATAAATCACAATAAACTGTATTTTTTTGAAGTTACTTTAACATAACTACCTTCTGTTAAGGTCCTTGAAGAATTAATGTAGGCGATGGTACCACTTTTGTCCCTTTTAAGACCTAAAAGAACGAATTTCGAAGAAAATACATTCTTATCGCACAGCCACTTCACAAGATGAACGGGGGTACCATCATTTTTGGGACTATAGCTTAAACCGTTTGTTTACGCCTAAATGTAGCATATACCTATAGTCACTATTGCCCACTCAGTCACTTTTTCAACAGGTTGTTAAGCCGAACAACCAAAAAGTTTTACGATCAAATTCGATTCATGGCAAATTTCATATATTGATTTCAAATACAACCAAGAACGGAAGTTTTATGATTTTTGCGTTGGTTGCCAATAGACAAACTAAAAAGAAAATTGTCAAAAATCTATAAAATTTTGCCGTAAATGGTTTTTAAGCAATAAGTTGTTAGTGTGTTAGTCGGTATATATTTGCATACTATATATATTTTTCTCTACTATACCCACTAATTAATGAACAATAAATATGTTACTCCCATATAAGATTTATTGATAATAAATGAGTATTTCAAATTTATGAATGAAATTCTATAAAGTATTATAAAAGTCAATAAATTCAATTTATTCGTCAAAACAAACGTAAATTTTATGAATGAAATATGTAGTAGTAAAAACAGAATTTTTCGTTAAATTAGTGTGTACATTTTATTATGCGTGATAAGTTACCTTAAACGGAAAAACGCTTTAAAACTAAATAAATATTTTATTTACCCCGATAGCGAACATTGCTGTAAATTTCATATTTATTGACATTTCTTGGTATAGCGTTTGTTTATTTATCATTTGCTGTAACTAATTGTTTTTTTTTTTGGTTGAGTAACACAAGAATTATAAGTAATTTTTGTCGTTTTTTCTTTAGTTCCGAGCTACTCTGTCATGGAACCTTAAAATGTCTTTAGTTAGTTACATCATCTTAAGTCTGTTATTTAGTTTTGTTAAAATTGTTCAGTAATTTATTTTACAGCGACAACAACAGCAACTGCTCACTAATTTGGTAATATGTATTTTAAAAGCAAACTTATGTAAAAGTTTATTTGTAGTGTGGGTTTTTAGGGGTTTTCCTGTTGAATTTGTTAGGCTTGATCGTTACTGCTTGCCTATTAGTTTCTGTTGGCGGGTTCACCCATGATGTCATTACAAAACGTTTACAGTGAGAAATTACCGGGTAGCAAATGAATGATCGACAGGGGGTTCGTTGATGGTTGTTACATTTACATCATCGCACAATTATAATGTAATAAATTAATTACATTTACATTGAGTGTGAGTGTTAAGTGCAATAACCATAATTTAAGTGTAACAACCATAAGTGGACATGCATTAAACAATTAAATGATATATTTAATGGAAGTTATTAAAAAAAAACGTCATAAACAACAAATTAAATGTTACATTCCAAAAAGAGAAATGGGGTGACCTACACTTCTTGTTACATCTATATTTGTAACACTTTGACATTTCTTTAAAACGATTTTAAACTTAACCAGTACAGAAATTTACATATACCCACACTCTAAGACTTTTATTATTAGATAATGTGTTGCCAACAATATATGTAACTACCAATTAAATATCATGCTAGAGAGCAAGAGATACTACATTACTGACGAGAGTGGAAACATCGCCCCTTCTCAAATTATAAAAGTAAAACCTGGAAAAATTTTGAGTTTTGTCAAACAGTGTTATTGAATTATGCGCACAAGTATTTGTGAATGGGGTTTCAAAAGTTCTGGTAAAACAATATTCTAAGAATTTGCCAATTCTAATTGGAAAGTATATTAGACACAAATGTTTTGTAAAATGTTGTTGGTACAATTGTTCCATAACAAAATAATATATTAATAAAAATCATTAATGAAAAAAATTTTATATATAAAATTTTAAAAATAATTAAAATACTCTTAATTAAAAATATTATAAATACTAAAAATATTCAAAATTTTATTAATATTAAAAATAAAAAAAATGTACTTAAAATATTAAATATACAGAAAATATTAAAAATTAAAAAAAATATTTGATAAAATATTAAAAATTTAAAAATGTTTAAAATATTAAGATTTTATTAAAAATAAAAAACTGAAAATAAAACATACCAAAAATATTAAATATACTGACAATATTTAAAATTTAGAAAAAATATTGTACATATTTTGTATTGTTGATCTATATGTATAAATAATGAATGTGTTTTCATCGTTCGGTACAATATCTTTTCTATTATAGCTTATAGTGTTTGTTTTACAAGTGTTGTGTGAAATGGACAAAGCATAGACAAGAGCTTGTGTGGATTATGTTGACGTGTGGTCTTCGTTGATACCATTTTCGCACCGGTCTGTTTGAGCTTCTCGATAGTTTCATGAAGCTTATAACACTTAAGATTGTGATAATGGGTGGAGAAGGCACAGCAAAGGGTGCTGATGACGATAGTTTGACAACTATAGAAATAGCTATCCATCCTGTCAGCTATCAACATAATCCATTTCACGCAAGTCTTGAAAAACAAACTCTATTAGCAATAATAGAAAAGATCTTAAACCGAACATTAAAAACACATTAAAAATTAAAAATTTTAAAAACATTTAAAATATTAAAATTATCAAAAATATTAAAAGTATTAAAAATACATTTGAAATAATAAAAATAATAAAATCCTAAAAATAATATAATACTATAAATATTTCAAATATAAAATATTACAAATTATTAAAAATACTAAAAATATTAAAAGTTAAGTAATTAAAATTAATTATAATATTATAAATATTGAAAATAAAAAAATTATAAAAAGTACTAAAAATATTAAAAGTATTAAAAATATTAAAATTATTAAAAATTAAAAAAAAATATTTCAAACAATACAAATACTACAAATATTAAAAATATTAAAAACATTAAAAATATAAAAAACATTACAAATATAAAACAATATTAAAAATATTACAAATTTGAAAAATATGAAATATTTAAAAAATAGACAACGATATATATTATATTATTACGAAATACATTAATAATGTGAAAAATGAATAATATATATAAAATATATGATGGTGTTAGAAACAAAGCGATGCAAGGACAAAAAGTTTATTTCGAAAGTTTTTAATTTTAGTGTAAATGCAGGTATTACTTGAACTGTTTTTTGAACTATATAAAATCACTGGTAATAAAAATTGATTTCATATCATGCTAGCAGACAGAGATAGCGTCAAAGCACACAACTGCACACTTATCTCATCTTTTGTCAATTTGACACTTGCATCCTTTTGCTTTTAAACCCCTCATATGAAATATTAAAAATGTCAAAAATATAATAACACATTAATAATATAAAAATTATTTTAAAAAATATAAAAATCACAAAATATTCCAAATATTTTCAATATTCAATATAAAAATATTCGAATATTTAAAGTCTAAAAAAACATAAAATAATTAAACTATGAAATATTTGAGTTATTTCAAATATTAATTTGTATTTCAATAATAATTATGACATATTCATAATTTTACCATTATTTAGTGAACTTCTTACTGCATTATTAAAACATATGCTACCTATGGTAAATAATCATTCATACCTGCCGTTCATTACCTATTTACCCCCTTTAACGCTGCCATTAAATCTTTCCGCAAACAACGACAGTAACTACACTCATATGTAACTACTTAAGGCAACCAACCGGGGGCCTTTAAGATTTTGATCCCAGACGATTTATTGCTTTCAATAAACATGACAAATCTTTAGAGCTTAAGCCATAAAATGCCATGACGGATGACTTGAGTCCGCCACTCTTATCTGTGTATTCCCTGACTCTCTTATTTGTTTTTTTTTTTTTATTATTATTTAACATTTATAGGCCTCCTCTCATTGAGCGTAATTAAACATTAAAGTTTATTAATGTTTATCTTTACATCTCTTTAGTTACATATGACATATGGTTGTACATAATCGATTTTGTTGTTTTTTATTTTGCGTATGTGTGTGAATACTTCAATATGCTTATGTACGTGCTGCACTCGGCGACTTAAATGCATTTTTAATGCCCAATTCAAGGTCACCTTAAACGCCGCTTCCATTAATATAGAGGATTACGATCGTCGCCAGTGGACTCAAATCAGCGCATAAGATGCGTAAATGTTCACAGCGCCATTCATTAAAAAGATGAGAGTAACACGATTACAGACAAATTGTTTTATTTATTTATTTTAAATTTATTGAGATATGTTTGTTTCTCTGACACTGGCAAAACATTAAAGTATTGAATTTCTTCAATGAAACATTGTTGTACCCACACATCAGTCATTGCGTTGCATAGTTTATCAGGAGCGGGAGGAGGAGGAGAAGATCGCATGGAAATATGAGATTTGTTATGGAGTCTACGATTTCATTCACAAGAAGCCACAAAAGAAGTGATTTTGATTTGTTGTTTTTAACACTCCGCTGAGGTTAAGAGAAATTTTCAAGGAAAAGGTCTGGGTGAAAAAAAACCAAAGAAAGGCGAAAGTGTTGCAAGATGTGGGAAATTGATAACAGTACAAGTTAGTATATGTTACTAAAGTGCAGATAGTAAATTTAGCTTATGTAAAACTTATCTGGAATCCGAAGAGTCGAATTAACAAATATAAATAAAATGCCAAAAATATTAATAATAATATAAATATTTTAAACACTAAATAATCCTAAAAAAATAAAAATATTAAATATATCAAAAAATTTTATTATATTAAAAAATTTAAAAATAATAGAAATATTAAAAATATTCACAATGTTCAAAATATTCAAAATATTAAATATATTCAAAATTATCAAAATATTCGAAATAATTAAAATTTTAATAATATTAAATGTATTAAAATAAAAATATGACAAATATTAAAAATATTAAAAATACTAAAAATATTTAAAAATATTCAACATATTTTAAATATTCAAAACTAAGAAAAATAAGAAAAATGAATTGGCTTATGGTAGAATGGCAGAGTTAAGTATTGAAAATAAACAGCTAATTTACAAACAAATGATTAAACCCATATGGACATACGGAGCCCAACTATGGGGAAGTACTGCGCCAAACAATATCGCCATCATCCAGCGTATACAGAACAAAATTCTTAGATGTATAGTCAATGCTTCGTGGTATATACGAAATGAAGATCTGCAGAGGGATCTTGGAATAAATCCAGTTGCACATGAAATTGGTAACATTGCCACTAGACACAACAGTCGGCTGCTGATACATGTAAATCCTGAAGCATCGGCCCTAATAAATCCCACTGGCGTTGTACGCCGTTTACAAAGAAGGAAGCCATTTTATTAATATTTAAAAGTCACCTGCTTGAACGTTTCGCATAATAATATTATATATAAAATAATGTAAAATTTAATTATAAGTCTGAAAAAAATTGCTTGTTAGTTATAAAAAACTAGTTGCAGTAAATAAAAAAATATTAAAAAAAATAAAAATATTTAAAATATTAAAAAAATTGAAAATATTAAAATTATTCAAAATACTAAAAATTTTAAAATTATTAAACACATTAAAAATATTAAAATTCGTAAACACATTAAAAATATTTAAATTATTAAATACATTAAAAATATTAAAAATATTAAAAATATTAAAAATATTAAAATATTAAAAATATTAAAAATATTAAAAATATTAAAAATATTAAAAATATTAAAAATATTAAAAATATTAAAAAAATATTAAAATATTAAAAATATTAAAAATATTAAAAATATTAAAAATATTAAAAATATTAAAAATATTAAAAATATTAAAAATATTAAAAATATTAAAAATATTAAAAATATTAAAAATATTAAAAATATTAAAAATATTAAAAATATTAATAATATTAATAATATTAATAATATTGAAAATATTAAATATATTAAAATTATTAGAAATATTAAATATATTAAAAATATTAAAAATATCAAAAATATTAAAAATACTTAAAATATTAAGAAATTCAAGATATAAAAATAGTTAAATATTTTTAATACTAAAAATATTAAAACCGTTTTCTAATAATATTCCTAATATTTGCAAAATTAAAAAAAATCGATTAATTGATTAAGCATTACAGTTTTGTTATGGAGTAATAACTTAAACCATCCTTCCCCTGCCCACACACTTGGATAACCTATGGAATATCGTTGAAATATTTCATTTATTTTTTGCATCACTAATACCTTTTGTAGCACAAGTGCTGCGCTTAAAATGTTGGCCATTTATGCCATGTCAACATAATAAACTAAACAACAGTCAATACATTCCATATGTCAGGAAGTAATCGATCAGAGTCACTGTTCCACAGCTGACTACTTATCATCCAACTCAATTTGGTAACATTATTGTACACTTAAAGATTTCAATGAGCCATAAAGATAAAGACTAAGCGTCAAACCTATAAAATTGTATTACATACAAACAGATTTTTTCTAAAAATATACCGATGACTTGATGACACAAAAATCTCAACAAATCATCCTCATTAAACTCACAAAGGTGTTGGTTGGTTTAGTTGTTGTCAACTAAGTTGCAACAAACCCGAAATAAACCCATGAAATAATTTATTTAATTTAATTGCAGTCTATTTCGATTTATCATTGGAACAGTGATACAATCACTTTTTTTCACAGAGGATTACAAAAGAAAAAATGTAGACAAAAAATACACCATCATAATCAATTTAAATTCAAATCAGTCACTTTGACGCATATTAAAGATCATTAAATACTAATGACAACACACGTCAATATTTTAATGTGGAAGGTAAGGGGGAAGCAGAAAGCTGAAATCGACGAAACAGTTGTCAACAAAACTCACGAAATTTTTAAAATAAAAAAAATATTAATGAATGTACAACAATGAGAATGAGTGCAATGTCATTAACATATAAATACCCAAATGGATAGCGATCGCTTGTTACACTTACCCACAACTTGTGGCATTGTCGGGGCTGCCACTTCAAAACACGGCGTTGTTAGAAGTTGTTGCGGTAGCGGCGACCTAAAATCTCCGCTATCGAGTGTGCCACAACGCTATGGTGGCGAGGAGAGTCACACCTTAGCACCCCTCTCACTAGACCAGGCCAAACGCTTACAACGATCGATCATGAAGACTACTGCCAGACTGACATTGCACTATTCGTCGTAATGGTGACATGATCATGTCATGGCTGATCTCGCTATTATTTAGAACTGAGAAGTGAACTTACCTCATGCCACTACAACAACATAATTTAATAGCGTTCGATCAAATTCTTAAGCATTTGCGATAGCCATATTTAGCTGCCACTGCCAAAGCCAACCTTATTAAGTTGTTTATTTAAATTAAACACTGAACAATATCAGATAACAGTTTATGGGCTACTTAATAAGCTTCTGTAGACTAGAGCATAGAAGTAGAGCAACAACAATAACAACAACAACAAAATGCCACAGAATTGGATATGTCTACGTTAGAATATTAAGATATTATTATTATGCTGCTCGTAAAGAACAATAGTTTGGTCATTGAACACTGAAATTGGGTGACTGAAGTTAATAATACTTAAGGTCTATGAAACTCATGTGTGGGATCTAGATAAACAGATTTGTCATTAGACAAAATGGTCGTGGTTTTGGAATATCAACCACAAGTTGGTCATGACTGTAAGCACTAGTGGGTGTGTGAGTGTGTGTATGGGTATATCAACACTCATCTGCGTTTAAGTTTAATGTAACATAGACACCTGTCAACGTTAATTTATATATCTTATTAGTGTAGTTGGTGGAGGTGAACTGAATCCTTGAATTTAACAATTATAAAATTATATAATTTAATAGCTATTTAATTGTTTAATTGATTTAGATATTTCCTCTCAGAATGCTATTACTATTTGCAAATATTTAGGGAAAAATATAATTTGACGAAAATGTTGGGCATTGCATTATGAAAATTGGGAAAATACAATAAAGAAACCAATACATTGAAGTACTTAATATTTATAATCGGAATTGATGTTTTTCCTGGGAAAGCCGGTATTCCCTATCTATATATCTTATAGTACTTTTTCAATGTTTTTAAAATGTTAAATATTTTTAATATTGTTAATATTTTTTGTATTTTTTGTATTTTTAATATTTTTTATATTTTTAATATTTTTAATATTTTCAGCATTTTTATTATTTTTAATATTTTTAGTATTTTTAATATTTTTAATATTTTTAACATTTTTTATATCTTTAACAATTTAAATATTTTTAATATTTTTACTATTTTTAATATTTTGAATATTTTGAATGTTTTTAATATTTTTACTATTTTGAATATTTTTAATATTTTATATTTTTAGTATTTTGAAATTTTAAAATTTTTGAATATTTTGTATATTATAAAAATTTTTAATGTTTTTAATTTTTTTTTTAATATTTGTAATATTTTCAATATTTTTAATATTTAAAATTTTTTTAATATTTAATATTTTTAATATTTTTAATATTTTTAATATTTTTAATTTTTTTAATATTTGTAATATTTTCAATATTTTTAATATTTTTAATATTTTAAATTTTTTAATATTTTTAATATTTTATATTTTTAATATTTTGAAATTTCTAAATTTTTGAATATTTTGAATATTTTTAATATTTTTAATATTTTTAATATTTTCAATATTTTCAATATTTTTAATATTTTTAATATTTTTAATATTTTTAATCTTTTTTAATATTTTTAACATTTTTAGTATTTTTAATAATGTTAATATTTTTAATATTTAAAATGTTTTTAATGTATTAAATGGTAATTGTTTGGATATTTCATATATAATATTTTCCGAAATAAGTACTAGAAGGTAAAAAATGCCCCAAAAGGGCTAAAACTGGCACCATCACCTAGACGAAATGTCGCGAGTTAGAATCACGATAATATGTATGGTAATATGGAATATAGAATCAGAGAGATGCACGAGTGAATTTTTCGAAATTTTAATATTTTAAATATTTGGTATATTTTTAATATTGAAATATCTTAAATATTTAAAACAAATTATAATATTTCAAATATTAATAAAATTTTAATTTTAATGTTAATATTTTTTTATGTTTTTAATATTTTTATAATATTAATAATAGTAATATTTTTTGTAATATTAATAGTTTTAATTTTGTTTAAGTTTTCAAAGTTTAATATGTATAATTAATATTTTTAGTATTTTGAATGTTTATATTGATTATATTGATATTTTGAACATCTTCAAAACTTTTAATATTTAAAATAATTTAATACATTATTTTTAACAATTTGAATACCTCATTTTGAATATTTCGATATCGGAGGTAGTTAAAATATATTGAATATCTTAAATATTTTTAATATTCTTAATTTTAAAATCAAATTAAATATTTTTAGTTTTGTTAAAATATTTAATATTCTAAATACTTTAACAATTTTTACTGTTTTGAATTAATATATTAAACATTTTGGACATTCTAAATATGTGAAAGGTGAAATTTTTTTGAATTGTTTGAATATTCTAAGTTAATAAATTATTTTTATACATTTAACATTTCAAATATTTTTAATCATTTGATATTTGTAATTGTTTTAATATTTATAATATTTCAATTGGTTGCAATATTTTTAATATTTTCTTAAATACACAATCTCTCGGGATATATAATATAATTTTCTTTAAACTTTCCTTCCAGTTGTCGTTACCAGTTCTTGTCTTATTTTTCAAGTGTTCCACATTCGAAGGACAATACGATTGTATAACAAAGTGACTTCCTGTCATTCAACAACATATTGTGCCGCTTTTTACTTGTTTCTTTTTCCTTGTAAAGAATTCACTAAATAAAATATTCAATTATTCAATTAAACAATTAGGCGACTTTAAAATCCGCATAGCCTTCTTTTACAATTTCATATTGCAACAAAAGGAAATACCTTTCAACATTCATGAATGACAAAAGAGCAACAAAATGACAGAGATATCAGCGAAGAGCTTTAAAGGAAATATCGTATGTTCGTATGTTGGCATTTCCATAAAAGTTCAAAAAGAACCTCATTAAAGGAAACCAAACGACAGCCGCATAAAAAGAAGTATTTTAAGTCAATATCTTTAGGATTTTTTGCGCATATGTGAGTGTGTGTGCGTGTGTTTGTTGTAGCAGCAGTAGCAGCAGTAGCATATGGCAGTGGAGGGATAGAGTTTAAATTTGAAATTAAGTAATAAACAATTTAAGTTGAATGTTTAAAATAATATAATATTATATGAATATTTTGTACATAAATTATAAACCAAAATTCATAACAACTAATGGACATGTGACAATTTCCGTTTAAGTGGCGTTGTAAAAATCTTAGAATTTTCCCACTTGTGGTACTTTTAGTCTAATAAGATAGAGAGATCGTTGTGTCTGTAAAGTTGCGTCACATGAAACCTCAGAAATATATAAGGCACAGATACAGTTGGAATCAAACTATTTCAATTTTTTTTTACAGAAAATGGACAAATTTAAAGTCCTGTTATAAAGTTTTTCAGGCTGCAAATATTTGTTCAATTCATATGTGAAAACCATAACTACCTGCGGGAATATAGATTTTATTTTCACATTTTTAAAATTTTGTATCATTCTAAATGTGCTTACCCTCCCAGTAATAATTTGAGTGCATTCTTCAAAACTCCTCTCTTTCTGTTTTATATTTTTTACCAAGTAAATATATTTGATTTGGATGTCTTTTACCATATCCCCCCCTCCCCTCGTTTTGATTATATTCTGTGTTTTTTTTTTCGCTTACTGACTCTTTTTATTTTGCTATGACAATGTACCAATGCCACACTGTTTGTGCCACATCTTGATGCAGCAGTAAAGCAGCACAGCGACATATTTGGAACATTCTTTGTTGGTTTGTTTGCTGTTGCTTTTCTTTAGACCACCACAATAAAAGGCGCGCTAGCTAACAAACAAGTCCCCTCGTTCTTCCTTAACTGAAAATACAAAATTCTTCATTACGCGATGATGCGCTATCAGTTGCTTAGTGCGCAGTGCACCAGTCATTGGTGATCAATTTCACTGATGGATCTAAGAGTTGCATGCAACCGACAGTGGACAGATACTAAATTATCACCGCAATAGAAAGAGAGAAAGAGATCTCGCGCGTATAACAAGAAAAATAAATAAATGTAATATCCAAAAAAAAAAAAATATTTGTCATAGTGCGTGAGTTTAAAATAAAAAGAAATCTTCTGGGAGAATTATGAGTCTCCGGTGTAATAAATTATAAGTTTTGTCAAGATGTTGTAAAAAATGATGAATCTATTTGAAGATTTCATAAGAAGCAACAAGATTGGGTCGACGCATATAAAATTTGGTAAGCAGATGTAAAGTAGCTATGCAGTAAAATGATACGTTTGATGTGGTAGGTAGTTTTATATAGCTCCCAAATGAAATAAGTTACAAGGAAGAATAGAAAAAGATGAAATACATATTTCCAAAAACATGGATTTCAAATATTGTTCCAGGAAATAAAATATGTTTTGCATGAAAGTGTTCAGAAAATTACCAAATTTTTGTTTTTTATTTCACAATTAGTTTTTAAAGTTTATTGCAACTTTTATAAGTTTTTGAATGTTAATGCTGGCAGTGAATTTGTTAGCTTGAAATTTGTTGAGTACCATAAATTTGTGCATTGTATCCCTTTTTAAATTTTTCTAAAATTCAACTGATTTAAAATTGGTATGTATTGAGCTTTGAAAACTTTGCGGAATGACACTGACTGATACGAAGTCTTTAGTGAAAATAGGCAAAAATCTGACAAAGCCAGTTACTACCAAACGAGTCATTTGATAAGGCGATTGACTGTCGTATGATATCATTGCCATCCTAATGGCGATGATCATGCAGAAGGCTGCAGTACACACGTCTGGCACAATCTTTAAGCAAAGTCACATGCTGCTCGCATATGCCGATGATATAGATATCATTTACCGAGGAATTCGGGATGTTACTGCGGTCTTTTTAGGCAATGAAAAGCAGTTGGCAGAAAGAGTTTGTCTGGTGACAAATGAGGACAAAACGAAGATATTTGTTTCAACGATTTAGGATTCTTCTTATTTAGGACGCTGCGTGAACGTAGACAACTATAACTTTGAGATGGTAGATGATTTTGTTTGCTATGGCTTAAATGTCAGCCTAGAAATCAAGAGACGTGTATTGATCGCAAACCGCTGCTACTATGCGCTAAGCAAGCGATTTAATGACAATGCCCTCACTCGACGAACATAGATCCAACTCTACAAGACACTGATCCTACCTGTCTTGTTATACACCGCAGAATCCTGGAAGTCTTCGAGAGAAAAATACTTCGCAAAATATTTGGACCCCCATCGTTAACAGCGAGTATCGTCGTTGAATAACCCGTGACCTGTATAAGCTGTATAACGTTGGCGACGTACTCAAGCGAAGGCTTGAACACGTTATACGAATGCTCGCAAAGTCATCTCGCAAAGCCATCTGCAATTAACTCGATGGACGGTTCTGGATGGACCAAGTTAAAAAGTTGTTATCTAAGTTTGCTGTGACGAACTATCTACTGAGCGCAAAAGATGTGCTTGGAATTCTTTTCAACTAGCGGCTACTGATGGTTGAATTTCCGTTGTTGCTGCCAAATAAGAAGAAGAAGAAGTAGATCTTAAGCCGTTTGGTCTATGAGGTGGTACCAATTTTTCCCTTATTGACACCTACAAGTATAAATTTCGAAAAATGCCTTCATATCGCACAACTACCCTAAAGTATAATTATTAACCCTAATTTTCACGAATTTTTAAAAAATTTTCGTGGAACTCTTTAATTCTGTAGGGATCATGCCAATATAGATTTTCCTGATTCTGATATTTCAGACAAAACTGCTGAATGATGTTTTTTTCCATTTGTAAGTTTTTAAAGTACGAATTTCGTAAAAGTCCTTGGTACTCTAACATAGATTCTTCGTGTAGTTCTATAGTTCTATAGTTCTATAGGGAACATGTCCATAGAGATTTTCGTGACTATATCTTCAACCGTAAAGTCTGGGTGACGGTACCAGTTTTATCCCTTGTTCTGCCTTTAACCCCTTAAGGTACAAATTTCGTTAAAGTCCTTAGTACTGGTCTCTAGTTCAATAGCAAGCTTTCTCAAATAGATTTTCACGTTGTAAAGTTATCATCCCCTATAACCCTAATGGCTCGTAAGATATGCTCGATTCAAATTTCGGTTTATGTGGGCGGTGTCACGTCCCATTGTCTGATAATGTATTTATAAAGCCTTTGATATACTGACAGTTCCAAATTGCATTAAAATAGGTCCTATAATTTGGCTGATATAACGATTTTTTTTTAAAAGAGTTGTGTCACCACTTTTATCATACTTTATGTTGATTTCTTGTACAATGAAAATAAGTACCAATCCTTATCATCGTATCTCTAATGGCTCCTGAGATATGACCATTTTAAGTTTCGGTCAGTTCCACGCCTTTTTTCTTGCTGTCCGAAAGTCAAAAAATCTCTTCTTATCGTGCGCCTATGTCATAAAAGGAACTTACATGCCAAATTTTAAGGTTCTAGCCGTTTGGACTAGAGAGTGATCAGTCAGTTAGTCAGTAACAAAGCCTTTTGTTGTTATTGTAACACATAAACAATTAAAATATCGTCGTCAGTATTCCCACTATTTTTTTTTTTTTGATACATTATGATTCTATTATTACAAAAATAGTCGAAATTTTTCTATGTTGAGATTTTTTTTAAAGAAAATTTTTAGAAAAATTTAAATTTTTAAAATAAAATTGACAAAATTCAATTATGTGCGGATCGCCGATTTAAAAATAAATGGTAGGTCAAGATTGCCGATGGTCACATTTATGCAAATACCCTATAATAAAGTACAAAAGTGGGTTCTGGGGATTCTTAGTAACTTAAAATTGGCACCACTAGATTCGTTAGGGGCTCATGGGCCCCGCCAAATACTTTGACAAAACATCCCGCTGTTTGGAGACCAAAGCAAAGATAATACTATACTTTTTTCAAATTATTGTTGCCAAGCTCAATATTTTCTATATAGATCAATTCCGTCTGAAATAACTTAAAAAAAACTTCATTTCCCTTTACACCCAATTAATGAGGTATGGGATAGCTTCTCGCATTGTTGTGAATTAACACGCTTTCTATTTATAGATTCACAACTAACGGCACCTAATTGTTTATTGACGAATGCGAATGTCACTGCAAATACATAACACTGTGATAGTTGTTGACAAACATTTTTGAAGACAAGGCCAGACTCAACTATTTTTCCCTTATTCGGACACGAGAAATTGAAGTGCAACATTAGTTTTTTAAGTTACAGTTTCATAAAAATATTTGTGTAGTGTTTTTTAAACTTTCAGTGGTGTTTTAGGGGGTTAAATAGACTTTCGACAAGCTCAAGTTTGATTTTCGGATAAGCTTGACGTATTTAAAACAACTTTGTCGAAGACGGTATATACGAAAAGTCAACTTCCCCTGAGAAAAAATATTTTAACAAAAAATGTTTATTTAGTGATCTGATAAGCCGATTTCGTGAAAGTTGTTTTAAAAAAGTCAAGCTTGTCAAAAATGCCAACTATAGCTTGTCGAAAATCTATTTAATCGCTTAAAAAACCACTCAAAGTAAAAACAAAAAACTTTAAAAGCAAATCTTGTTTGAAACAATGGCGGTTTCAACTCAAAATGATGTAGTTCAAATTAGGGTAAAACCGTCGAGTCCGGTCTTGTCTTTTTTTGTAGTCAACCACAGTGTAATTAGTTGTCCTTAGTTGACTCCTTACTACATTAATCATAATACACATTGTAATCTAATATAATCCCAGCATCTTTGTCTTCTTCCTTTGAGAACGAATTTGTTAATTTTTTTAAAGTATCTATCCTTATGGAACGACCCACATGCCCACAAATGCTTTTACTTCGCAGCATATTCGTGTTTGTCGTACAAAAACATCAGTTAGCAACATTAACTCAGTGAAAACAAAAGCCAAACAAACATTATCAAAGATAAACAACAACTTAACAACAAACAACTCAGCCCAAAACAACAACAACAACAAAACAGCCACCACCATCCAATGCACAGTGGTTCCTTTTTGGGTTTTTTTGGAATTAATTCTGTAACTTTTGAACGGATAATGCTATCTTGATGAAATTTGAAATAGTTAAAAATGAGATGTTGTCGAGATGATTTGGAAATATTTGGCTCCCTAGGGGGTGTGGGGGCCACTGCGTGGCCCTCCAAAGTTGGTCACCTCGGGTGTTTCAAAATTTCAAATACTTGAGGAATGTGCATTTATGAACCGATTTAAAAAATATTTTGCATTTAGATAGTGCTTCAAAAAACCTTCAAAAAACATGCTTACATGCATATGTTATCTCATTTATGTCAAGAGATATTTGAGAAAATAAAAAAAAATTGTGTCATTTTTGGACGAGGTTGATTTGGTATTTTTAAGGGTGTGAGCTCAGTTTTTCCTTGATTTTAAATATATTTATATCGTTAGTTAGCTTATAAAATTTTGAATGAAATTGCTGAAAAAATAATGCAAATATTTTGTTCCAATCAAAAGTTATAAGCATCGCAAAAAAGTTTCCAAAAAAAGGCATATTTTTACTGTTTTTTTGCAAAAAGGCGACTACATTCTTTCGTTTGTAAAAAAAATATTTCTTCCGGGAAGTGGCAATTTCTTAATTATTCCTCATAGAAATGTTGATGTAGATGCATTTAATGCTAAATTTGAATCAGTTCAGCAAAATGGTTCCCCGGCAAGGGAAGTCAAAAATACCCAATTTTTGAAAAAAAATTTTTTTTGTTTTTGAAAATTCTCAAATCGCAAAGCGCCAACGAGAAAGCTCATTATATATTTTTTTGACCACATATGTGGACTAGTTAACCGTAACGTATTTCAACATCCCTGCCATAAACAAAGACAGTGTGGCCATTTTAGTAAAAAATTCGGAATTTTGGAACATATTTTCCCCGTTTTGGGAATTTGGGTATTTTGTTATAAGATATGGCAACATATTGGTATTCGTTTTTTTAAGGACAATTTTATGTACTTTATTCCAATATTTTGTTAAGATATTCCAGTCCGTTTGAATTTTACGCTATTTTTCATATAAGATATTATTTCTCTAAAAAATACGTTTAGACCAAATTTTATATTTGACTCAGAATCATGCCCAAAATAAAATGTGCTTTTAATTAATTTTTGTAAATTATTAAACTTCATGTCGTTCCCTTTTCAACGATATGCAATACTTGTATGTCAAGAGTTCAATTATTGTTTATAATTATAATCAAACTTCACTACCTCTGTAAAAAAAAGTATATATCGTGAAACTTACATATATATGGGGGCTATATCTTAATCTGAACCGATATGCTTAGTTTTGTTACCACATTAGAATAGTGTGAAAAAACTAAGATGTGCAAAGTTTTGTTAACATCAGAGCAAAAATGTTGTTTTGGCAACAATAATCTATAAAAGGTTATGCTAATTTGTATGGGAGGTACCAGAAGGGGCGGGACAAGTGGACCCATTATTTCAGTATATACTTCACGCTGTCAAGTAATAATACCATCCAAATTTTAGCTTCGTAGAGCCCTCCAGCATGAAGTTAGTGACAGAATAGTGGTTTTAGTAAAATAGGTCATTTTGTATGGGAGGGGGCGTGGGTATTTCGCCAATTTTCCAACCAACATTAAGACTAGGGAATTTTATGCCACTGGTAAATTTCTATTTAAATTGATTAAGAACTACTCCAATTATCGTCTTAACCATTTACCCAGCCGGCCAGACGGACATAGCTTTATTGGGTTAAAAAGCTCCAAAACTTATTTTTTGTAAAGAAATCTAGGGTCTCAGTTATATGTTCTGTTGTGTTTAACTTTTTCCCGTTTAAAATTATATATTCTCTCTACCATGTAGCTGAGCTTGTACAAATTTTATTATATTTTTTTTACAAACGAAAGAATGTAGTCGCCTTTTTGCAAAAAAAAGTAAAAATATGCCTTTTTTTGGAAACTTTTACTTGCGATGCTTATAACTTTTGATTGGAACAAAATATTTGCATTATTTTTTCAGCAATTTCATTCAGAATTTTATAAGCTAACTAACGATATAAATATATTTAAAATCAAGGAAAAACTGAGCTCACACCCTTAAAAATACCAAATCAACCTCGTCCAAAAATGACACAGTTTTTTTTTATTTTCTCAAATATCTCTTGACATAAATGAGATAACATATGCATGTAAGCATGTTTTTTGAAGGTTTTTTGAAGCACTATCTAAATGCAAAATATTTTTTAAATCGGTTCATAAATGCACATTCCTCAAGTATTTGAAATTTTGAAACACCCGAGGTGACCAACTTTGGAGGGCCACGCAGTGGCCCCCACACCCCCTAGGGAGCCAAATATTTCCAAATCATCTCGACAACATCTCATTTTTAACTATTTCAAATTTCATCAAGATAGCATTATCCGTTCAAAAGTTACAGAATTAATTCCAAAAAAAACCAAAAAGGCACCACTGTGCAATGCCAGACAAAAGATGTTGTATCTTAAATTGGTGGTCTGGCGGATGATTTGGACGTCTGGTACGACGTCCACTGCATACATCGACTGTGCCACAGAGTTTTACACGTTTACTGTATGATTGGGTTAGGTTATAGTTGCAGGCGGTACAGAGGCCAAGACGTTGTAGTCTGCTACTACTTAATTTTAGTTAATTTAATGATGCAAAATGAAGTTCTTTGTTGTTGTTGCTGTCCTAAGAGCCACTATGAACTTGTGCAGTTCATAAAGCGACGACGGAACACAGTAGCCACAATAACCACAAAAACCTGCAAGATTTAATGAGGCCTTAAACATCTGATCATATGCTTTGTTTTTGTTGTTGAGATTTTTTTTTTGTTGGCTTAGTTCCTTTGTTTTCGGCTTTAGCTTGTAGATACACCAAAAGTTTGATCATTACTTTAGGGCTTTGATGGACTGGCGGACAGTATGTCGACTGGCTGTATGGCTGACTGCATGAATGACTCAGGCAAGTATGGGTCATTTAGAGGACAGTTTATTTTTTTTTGTGTAAGGCTAATAAATTTTGCTTTAACGAAGATTTCAAAAAACAATAAAATATATTTAGCCAATCACATTTTTCACATGATTAAGCGTGAATATTAAGAATATTTACGGCAAGTTGAATGCGTGAGATAAAGATTGAAAAAAATCTTAAGAACAAGCGAGGATCACACAAAGAAGACAAACGACAGATAGCAGGACTCATAATATGTAGATGCCAAAAATGTTAACAAAATTATTTACAATAAACAATGACTTAACTTTAATATACAAAACACTCTATAAAATAAAAATCTTATATTTTTAACAGATCTAAGCCCTCTGATTCTTCTACCATTAGGACACACACATACATCTCTCAAACGAATTGCTTTATAGTCCAACATCTTTATCTGCATAACTATAGTTAGCACATATGCTTGCAGCCCTTTTCATTGAAAGACCCATATCTAAAGCATCATATTCTTGCAGCATCTTAATATGTGCGTCTCGCAAACAAAGTTGCAACATGTTGTACGTGTGTAAGCGATTGTTTGCAGATATATTGCCCATAATTTAATTTTATTCCTGTTAAATCGTCAGTTAACGAATTCAAAGCAGCAAATTATAATGAAACATTGTTCATGCGTTTTCTTTTACAGTTCTCAAGCATAATTATTTTAATATGAAGTTGTGATTATAATCACATTTTGTTGCGTTGGTTCTTTTTAGAATGTTTTGCATAACAAAATATTAGCATGAGGTTTTTGAATGTTAACGTAGCCAAAGGCAACGGTTTTAAGTGTTATATAAAATATAAAAGAAAATGGACATAATGACCTTTGAGAACACAGTGCTTTGCTTTGCTTAGCAGTTACCTCAGGAAAAAAAGATTTAGCAAATTTTGTATTTGGAACGGTATTTAGAACAGGCGACTATCATACCGGAGATTCATGGTTTGATTCTAGAGTATACCGTCAGCTGGTTTTTACAAAATATCGATATTGGAATAACCGGTTTAACCGGTTTTTTGAAGTCAAAATTTCTGCAAAATCTTTTATCTGTTATCTTTAAATATTAATTTAAAATTTGCTAAATAGATTTTTTTAAAAAACGAACAAAAGTACTTTTTATTGGTCACCATATACAGTCGAGTCGGACACCCCCTACGATAAAAACTTATCCTAAGACAATTTCAGAATATCATTTTTTTTTTGTTGATCCATATACCCTACTGTCCTGTTATTTGGTGTCATATTGAAACAAAACTCATATCATTGTATTTAGTATATTAGGGCTCCGTTTTTCCCTTTAGCACTTTTGACTTCGAAGTCAATTTTGACTATTGGTTTCCTGTATTTTTTTTTCTTTATCCACATGATGCCAATTTCTTATAATGTCCATAAATATCTCTCCAGAAAATAAAACTTTTATATTAGAACTATTTGCTTTAATTCACAAATAAAAAAGTTATGGATGTTGAAAAAAAATTTCGTCACACTACATTAAAAAAAATTAACATTGATTTGGAATTTATTTCAAACTCAAGACCAGTGTTTTTTGAAAGATGTTCATAGCAGAACGATATTCTCATAATGCCCTGGCAGCCTGTACAGCTGTTTCCGATTCAGCCACGAATCCTCGTCAGCAGATCTTGGTATAATGATTGCAAATTGTTTATCAAGTCTTATGCACCAAAATTCACAACAAAATGAGAATTTTTTCTTGAGAGCATAGACTCGAAAAACTTCACAGCCATTCACTATGAGAAACCATTTGCTAAACTTCTTTCTTGTTTCGTTTGTTTATATTAAGCAACTGGTTTCTCATACTGAATAGTTGTGTATCGAGAAAGATGACAAACAAGACTTTTTTGTAAGAAAATAAGACGCTCTTCTCTACGTTTTTTTTTTTAACAATTTAGAATTAAATTGACATAAATTTTACTATTTTTATATGTAAGAAACCGGCTTAACCGCTTTTTTCTTAATTAGGTATTCGGAAACCGAGTTTTTGAAATATTCATAGTAGAAAGTGTCTGCAAGACATCCTCTAGGATAGTTGCATGACCATATTAAATCTTTGATGACACGTAGGGGACCGTCTATATAAATCGTCGACGAAATTTTCATACAAGTGTCCGCTTTGTCATGCACGACCTGATGAGCGACAATGTCGGTCAAATTGTCGTTGGTGCCTATATAAGCGACATGTCGCCCACACAATCATGCACGACCTAATGACCGACAATGCCCGTCAAATTGTTGTTGCTGTTGTAACAGCTGGTGGTAGCTGGGATGATAATTCTTTATACCGATTTTCAATTTATCGGCACGGCATGGGGCATATAATCCGATTATCATACGATCATTGTTGGCAACTCGTTTCGTTCCTTTGTAGGTAACAAAGTTTGTGCCAAGGATTGTTGGGTGTTATTGTTGAGAGTTTTAACCGCCAAATTCCACCAAAGATGGCGCCAGCTGGCTTGTTGATTTATATGAGATGTTGATAAATCATTTTTCTTTTTCCTTGGTCCTTGCGCAATCTGATTTTTTGTAGTGGAAACATCTAGGATGAGTTTTGTTGGATGGGGAACTCCAAAGTATTTGAAAAGTAATTAATTTTTCATCGATGTTGATTTGGGCAGTGCACCGGCCGGGAATCGAACCCGGCACCTTCGGATTGCTAGTCTACGTTGCTTCCACTGAGCTATCCAAGGCCACTCAGTCAAATTGTCGTTACCAGTGCTTAATAATATAAAATTACAAATTGAAGTAGTTTTATTGAAAACGTGCGATACATGAACCATCACGCACTGCTGTTTCCAACAAACTGAAATTTTTTACTTCTACTTTCCTCTCTTTAATTTTATGTCGTTATTGTCCCGTTACATTGAATTTTTTTGTTTGATGCACGACAACATTAGTATTTTGTCGGTTAGCTTGTGTTTTTAATTTTTAAAATTTAGTCTTGATGACAGCATTGACGACAAAGTCGTGTATGACGATACTTCCTACTGGGATGTTAATATCGAATTAAACCGAAACCGTTTTTTTTTTCGAAAAAGTTATTTATATTTTCTTTCACGTGCGGCCCCTTCGATGTTGTCGACAGCAATTTCGCAGTATGGTGTCGAGTCAAGCAACAAAATACTTAAATTGTATTTAAAAGCACTATGATTGTACAAAAAAGTACTTCAATTGTATCACAATGTACTATTTTTGCAACAAAAAGTTTTTTCTTTATATCAAAAAGGACTATATAGAAAAAGGTACACTTTCTGTACCGAAAAGTACCTTTATTGTATCAAAAAGCACTATTATTGTATCAAAAAGTACTATTATTGTACCAAAATTAAGTTCAATTGTACTGAAATTAATATTATTATACAAAAAAGTATTTTCATTGTATCAACATGTATTTTAATGGTATCAAAAAGTACTATAAGTGTACCAGAAAGTACATAAATTTTATCAAAAAGTACTATTATTGCACCAAAAATGTTCATGAACGTATCAAAAAGGACTATTTTAATTGTATCAAAAAGTTCTATTATTGTATCTAAAAGTACCTTTTTTATAGGAAAAAGTACTTTTGCTGTACCAAAATGTACTCTTATTGTACCAAAAAGTACTTTAATTGTATAAAACAACAATATTGTTTTATCAAAAAGTACTTTAATTGTATTTAAAAGTACTATAAGGCTACCAAATGTACTTCACTTAAATCAAACAGTACTATAATTATACACAAAAGTACTACTATTATTCCAAAAAGTACTTTAGTTGTATCCAAAAATACTATTATTATTGCAAACGCTATTTTTATTGCATCAAAATGTACTATTATTGTACCAAAAATCTCTTTAATTGTATCGAAAAGTACTGATATTATACTAAAAAGTACTTTAATTGTACCAAAAAGTACCATTGTTGTACAAAAAAGTACTTTAGTTGTATCAAAAAGTACTATTTTTGTACCAAAAAGAACTATTATTGTTTCAAAATGTACTTTTATCATTTGAAAAAGTTCTTTTTCTATACCAAAAAGAGCTTTTACTGAACCAAGAAGTACTTTTATTATGCCATATATTGATTTGAATGTAAAAAAAATATTTTAATTATATACAACAGTACTATTATTCAAAACATATCAAAAGGTACTGTAATTGTGTCAAAAAGCACTATTATTGTAACAAAACATACTTAACTTGTAGCAAAAAGTACTATAATTGTCCAAAAAAGTGATGTTATTTTACCAAAAACTACTTTAATTGAAACAAAAGAAACTTTACTTGTATAAAAATGTACTATAAAGATACCAAAAAGTAATATTATTGAACCTAAAATTACTTTACTTGTATCGAGAAGTTCTATTATTGTACCACAAAGTACCTTTGCTGTATCAAAATGTACTCTTATTGTACCAAAAAGTACTGTTATTGTATCAAAAATAACAAATTTCTAAAAAGTACTATTATTGTCAAAAAGTACATTTGTACCAGAAAGCTTTTCTGAGTAGCCAAAAAATAACTTTTTTATATAAGAAATATAAATTTTGGAACGCATTATATAAAAAAGTACTTTCATTGTACCAATAAGTACTATTAGGGTACTAGAAAGCATTTCTTTTGTGCCAAAAATTTACTCTATAGTATCGAAAAGTACTTTTATTTAAGAAATAAACATTTTTGCCCGAAAATTTAAAATTTGAAAGGCACTGGCGGTAGGTGATGGGCGTAGTCGATTTAAATTAAACATTCTGAGAAGACTTCATAGTACTGATGTCTTGTGCCATGTTACAAGACTTTTGGTGAAGAAACTTAAATGTTGATCCGAAAATAAATGGGTTATATGGACAGTTGGTGAAGTGTGAGGCCGCTTGGGATAACATTTCATATGTATGTTAATGGAATTAAATAAAGACTCTGTGTCAAATTGCAATGTTTTGCAAATACCCATTTTACGTATAGCCGAGGTATGAGCAACGCTTGCTGGAAAAGCGATAAGCCTATGTATGAGCCGTAAGTCCTCAAAGTGAGTCCTGACACCGCTCTTTTCAAACAGCCAGGAGTTAGTGGTAAGTGGTATTCGGGTCACTAAAAATGTTGCGAAAAACTGACCACTTACAAAACTTGCTTTAATTCAATTGTTTCTAGCACATATGCCAAGATACAAAAGCATTTCGTGTTAATTTAAAAAAATTGCTATATTTCATTGTCTTTTATAAGTGAAGTCATTTGTTTTCCCAAAATATTCTTTTTCCCCTTTCTATCTGACCCTCGCATTCTATCCATGTTTTTGTATTCTCTAACACAAATACTAAATTTCCAACAGAAAGGAATTCCGGTAGGTGTTTCGGACACAGCAAGTGCCTGCCCGCTATTTCGACTTTCGAACACAGAATTTATGGTTATTACAAAACAATGAAATATAATTTATATGCAATATTACGTTATTTGTCTAGATAATAACAACGAAAATATTTATGCCAATAACAAATTAATAAATCTTAGCGAGAAAAACAATTAAAAAATGAAAATTCATAATAAAAATTAAAAATTTATTAACACACATACACATGCGATTAATAAGGTACAACATTTCACAGCAGTAGAAGCCATTAAGTTGCACATGATATATATATTATAATGGAAAATAAACTATACTAAATGTTTGTATGTATATAAAAAAATATTCTTCCGCTTAATCACGTTCTAGCCAAGGGAACACATATTAATTAAGCACCTGTGCATCTTGGATGTGCCTCACTATGCTTTGCACAAATTGTCCGTCTCACCAAGCCTGCACCCATTCACCCATTATTGGAATTTGAAATTTGGATTTTTATAGCCTCATTGTGGGGGTGTGTGGAAAGTGATAAATAAACATAGAACCGTCGTTAATTTCGCATGTTGTAATACTCTTATTTTGTGGGAATCCGAAAATTTATTGGGAAACAATTAAATGTTTCAAATTTTCATAGGGTCATAAAAACAAAGGTCACCGTCATCGCCGCGCAGCTTTACAGGTACAAACGTGTTAAGCAATTTATTACAAATGTTCAAATGATATCGTAAATTATTAATGTGTTACAGTTTCTCTTCTCATTAAATCGGGTGTGTTTCATTGGAATTTTTGTATATGTATTTTAAACTTGTCGGAAGTTATCGGCCTGTAATAAAATTTGCATATTACATGCTTGAAAAAAAATTATGTGTTATCGACTAAATATTAATGTTTAATAGATTTGAAGGAAAACCTCAACGTAGGGATTATTAGTATGATAATTTAAGACAACCTTGACATAACGTATTAAATTATAAAGAAATAATTTGTATGTGCTGTCAACAAGGTGTTAAGAAGTGTTGTTTGTTAACACTGTAATGGTATTATAATTAAGTCAAACTTGAAACAATATTATATGGGTATTTAAAAATAAATTACGATATTTTGACCCTCGTCGAGGATCAATAAAATATAAATGAAAATAACTTATTACATTAAATGATGTAAAGTGGTAGATTATATTGTTTTTGAATTCGTATCATATATAAAGCTGAAAAGCCCCTCGTAGAATATAAATGAGGAGCTGAGTTCCAAAACTCGCTACTTGCAACTCGAGTATTTTTTCTAAACGTGATTTTTATTCAGGTGATTCCTTTTTGTCGTTTTATTGGACTACATAGGTCAAGGAGAGACTTTTGTTATGAAAATAATTTTAAAAATTGTAGTGGTACGTTATTTTGGGAAAGTGATTTGACATTTAGAAAGATTGTAAAATATAATGCATTTTGCCACCATTAACTTGAAATTCACAAAAAGTGAGTTACGCGATGGCTAGTAAAAGCCACAGGTATATTTAATGCCGTACTGTCCCCAAATTTGTTTTATGTACTAGTAAGTACTTTTTTGTATCAAATAGATTTTTAAACACACCCTAAACATTATATCGAAATAGTCTTTTATTGTAGCGAAAAAGGACTGTTATTCCATTAAAAATTACATATATTACATTAAAAAGTACTTTTAAGATATACAAAAAGTAAATTTATTGTATCAAAAAGTACTTTTATTTTACGATAAGGTACTTCTTATATCAAAAAGTACATTCATTGTACCAACAAATTATTTGTTATATCAATAAGAAGTTAGCAAAAAGTACGTTTATTGTGTAGAAAAGTACTATTCTTGCACCCAAACATACTTTTCTTGCACCCAAACTTTGTACTTTTAGTGTATCAAAAAGTTATTTAATTGTACCAAAATGTAGAATGTATTGTATCAAAAAATACTTTCGTTGGTGCATATTTCCTAAAAATAAAATTTTGTACCAAATGGTACTTTTATTTTTTTATGTTTATTTTAACTACACGTACTTTAATTGTACCAAAAAGTTCTTTTGTGACACCAAAATGTAATGTACTATTTTGTACCAAAAAGTAATTTTATCCAAAAGCAGTGTTATTGTACCAAAAAGTACTTCAAGTGTATGAAAAAGTACTATTATTGTGCCAAAAAAATAATTTTATAACACCAAAATGCACTTTTGATGTAAAAAGGAAAACTGCTTCTTTTCACCAAAGAAGTACTTTAATTGTACCAAAACGTCCTTTTTACCAAAAAAAAAGAAGTGTTGTACCAAAAAGTACTTTTATTGTATGAAAAAGTACAACTATTGTAAAAAAAGTACTATGTTTCTACCATATTGTAAGTAAGTACGTTAAAATGTACTTTTGTTGTACCCAAAAAGTACTTTTCGTAAAAATAATTATTATTTATTTTATCCAAAAATACTATAATTGTATCAAAAAGTATAATTATTGTAGTAAAAGTACTTTAACAAAAGCAAAAAGTACAAAAAGTTCTATTATTGCGTCAAAAAGTATATTTATTGTATCAAATAGTACTCTATATACCAAATTGAGCTTTTATTGTTCCAAAAAGTACTTATACCGTACCTTTTAATAATATTTTGAACCAAAAAGTACTTTTGTTCTACCAAAACATAATTTGGTGTACCAAAAAGTACTTTATTGTATTTGTACCAAATAGTACTTAATTTATTTAAAAAAAAGTATTTGTTTTGTACCACAACTAATTGTATTATACCAACAAGTACTTTTTTGTGTATTCAAATAGTACTGTTATTGTACCAAAGAGTACTATTATTGTCCCAAAAAGTCAGTTTATTGTACCAAAAAGTACTTTTAATATACCAAATTTATTTATTTTAGTTTTTCTACATGTACTTTAATTGTACCAAAAATTACTTTTATTTAAAAAAAAATAATCATTTTATAACTACAAAATTTAATTATATCAAAAAGTACTAAATATTTGCTATTAAACAATACTGTACTTTAAAATTCTATTATTGTACCTAAAAGTTCTTTTATTGTATTTAGAAGCACATTAACTGTACTAAAACGTAATTTGAAAAGTACTTTCATTGTGATACAAATTATTTTCTTACAGCAAAATGCACTTTCGTGGTTCCCAAATACTTTAATTGTACCAACAAGTACCACAAAGTTCTTTTATTGTATAAAAAAGTACAACTATTGCACCAAAAAGTACTTTCGATCTACCATATTGCACAAAAAAGTACAATTATTGTATCAAAATTCATTTTTATTGTTACAAAAAGAACTTTCATTGTGCAAGAAGATCTTTAATTGTACCAAACAGTACTTTAATTTTGGCACAAAGTAATTTTGTTATACTAAAATGTACTTTCGTTGTATGTAAAGTACTATTTTACCAGAAAGAATTTTTGTTCTACCCACATGTATCAAAAATTTTGTTGTAACTAAAAAGTACTTTAAAACCAAGAGCTACTTTCGTTGTATCAAAAAGTAAATATATTGTACGAAAATTTACTTTTGTTGTACCCAAAACGAACTATTCGCAATAATACCATTAAACCAAAAGTACTTTAATTGTATCAAACAGTTCTATTATTGAACCAGAATATAATTTTATTGTATCACAAAAGTACCATTATTGTACTAAAAACAAGAAAAGTACCAAAAAGTACTTTAATTGTACCTAAAAGTCCTTTTATCAATAATAATTATTATTGTAGAATAAGAGCTTTAACTATAGAAAAAAGTACTATTATTGTGTCAAAAAGTATTTTATTTGTATAAAAAGTACTCTTCTGCACCCAATTGTACTTTTATTATACCAAAAAGTATATTTATTGTTCGAATAATTACTTAAACTGTGCCTTTAAGTAATTTAATAGTACCAAAAAGTACTTTTGTTCTTGGGTACGCTAATAGTAGCTTTTGGATTCAAAAAATGTACTGTTCTTTTGTTTTACCAAAAAATTATTTAATCAAAAAGTACTTTTGTTATCCCAAATTGTATTTGCAGGTACCTAGAAGAACTATTTTGTGCTACACAGTACTAAAGTTGTACCAAAAAGTACTATTATTACACCAAAAAGTACTTATTTTGTACTAAATTGAGCTTTTACTGTACCAATTTTTGCTTTAATTGTACCAAAAATATCTTTTAATGTAGTAAAAAGTACTTTTTATGTACCAAAAAGTACATATGTTGCCTGATTTCTGCTCTACCAAATAGTAATTTTGAAGTAAAGTTGTCGTACCAAAAAAACTTGTATTATGCCAGAAATTGTGTTAAAAAATTATAATATTTTACAAAATAGTACTTTGATTGTATTAAAAAGTACTATTTTTGTAATAAAAAGTACTTTTTTTGTAACAAAAAGTAATTTATTTTATCAAAGGGTACATTTGTTGTATTAAAGTAATTCCATAAAATTTGTTTTTTTTCCAAAAACTTTCTCATCCAACCCTCAATTTTACATTAACATTTCATTCCAAATATGCCCCCTTCCTCTTACATGTGTGTGTTGTCTGTTGTGCTTTAGTAAAATCCCTAATGATGAGTTCAATCATATATTAAAATATATTTTACATTTTGTTATTTTTATTATGCTAAATAAAATATATTTTTTTGTATTTTTATCAACTTTACAATCGCGGTGCGTCCGCCTGCCTGCCTGTCGTGTCGACTGTGGGGGTGGTGGCCACATTTAGTTATAGTTTATGTGTGCGCGTTTGATGGAAAGTAGAAAATTTGCAGTTTTGATGGAAATATCTTCGTCTGTCTACACGTTGTCGTTGAGATTGTCTTGTGGGCCTACCTCAGCTATTGTTGGTTGACATGGACAGGGGAGGATAAGCATTCATCATTCACTTTTTGGTTATTTGGTGTTTATTGTATTATAGTGTTTATATTTCTTTGCTTCTGCTCCCTCCCCCTTTTCCGTACTATCGGATAAAGCCTAATTAATGTTATATTGTTGAAATATATTTTGAAAATTTTTTAAGATTTATGTTTATTTTACCATTTATTTTATATTAAATTGACTGTGGTGAGCTGCTGTTGAATGTTATAATTATAGCAAAATAACATTTAGATAACACAAACAAAACAATGTAATTTATTTAAAGGATTTATTTTGTATGCCAGAGTGTTGTTTCTCATATCTCATTTTTGAGGTGGGTGAATATGTTAGCAATGTATGATATAGTATTGGTGTTTCTTAAGCCTATGGAAGATAGATGGGTTAAATTTGGTGGGAAGCAAATGGGGACGAGTGATAAAGGTCGATATCGAAAAGTTAGAGCAAGGAACATATAAGCAATTGACTGAGTCGAAATACAGTATTGTAGTCTAACTCAAGGTATGTTATTTCTCATCATCAATGTTGTCAAAAAGATTCATTGGTATCTACATTAATAATAATATGATTACTTCCACACATTATTTTCGAAAAATAAAAGCCAGCACTTATTTCTTTCTAATCTCTATTATTATTGTTTCTTGCCTTAGTTGATCGATTAAAAATAGCCGCAACCACTTTATTTTAATTACTAAATAATAGTATAGGCTTTTAAATTCACATTTTCTCTAATGTTTCCGTCGTCTTATCTCTAACTCTATGAAAATCAGATAGACATGATAAATTACCACAATCGCGCAGATATCACTCAACAACACGTCACGTCACTGTTGGCCATAGCTCAACAGCAACCTACAGCAGTTGGAATTTAACAACCACACACACCATTACAAATACTCTTAGCAGTACTGGTCAGTCTGTTGTTGCAACAACTTCTCCTCAACAACTATTTGGTGTTTAATGAATTTGATACCCACCGTTCCAACTATGAATCAGACTTTTTTCAAAAATAAATTCACATAAAACAAAATCAACTATAAAAAACTTTGCTCAAAATCAGCTTCCCCAACATATATAATTATGTTAATTTAAAGGTGTTATTTCTAACATTTGTCAGTCATTAACTAATTTAAGACAAAAAAAAGAGAAAAAAATAAAATCGTATAAAATATTTTAAATGGCCGTTAAACGATAGCTATTAACAAGGCAGCCGCTGTCCGATGAGGGCGGACAACGGGGGCCCCTACAGGTGTACTACTAGAGATGTAGGCATTTCTATGGATATTTATTACTTTTTTATTTGTTGCATAAAAATGAGTTATAAAATTAAATGATGTAATTTAAGATGGAACAGAGAAATGCAAATATTTATGTATTAAAATTTTAGATTGTTTGATAGAGAAATTAAAATTGTAACTGTGTGCTGTTGCATTTGTTAATAGTATAGGTTTATGATATTCGGTTTTTGATATGTGAATTTGAATTAAAAGTTTGAACTTAAGTTAAGTTAAGTTAATCAAAAATATTTGATTTATGCATTTTCTATTAATCACATTGCATTTATTCAGAAATAAAAACGTGATTAATTAGTTGCCTCTGGCGTATGACAAAATTCGTTTGAATTATATTAAAATAGATAATAGTTTAGATAAATTAGCTATCATACCGTGAGAAACTAGTGTTTGATATTAAAATTAATTAAGGAAATAAGAAAATATTCAAATTATAATGTTTCGGTTTTTAATGCTAAGTTTCATTACTAGCTTGAAGTTAACTAAATGTTCTGCTTCCCAGCGGCGGAAATCATGAGAAGGAAGGCCTTCGTTCATGAGTTTGAAGGCCTTCTTTTGGATCTGGTATGCCTTCCTTGACCTTCTTTCTTCCTTCTTTTTTTACATTGCGTGACATTGGAAAGAAAGGCCTTCCGTCGCCAGTTTCCAGAAGAAGGCCTTATGGATGCTTTCTATAAGAAGGCATTACGGAAGGCCTGCGTACACATGAAAAAATAATGACTTGCAAATAAAACAAAAACTGTACAGTGCACCCTCAAATTATATAGTTTTTTTGAGAGCGCACCGGTTATTTTTAGATATTTCTCACTTCTAAATATTTTTCTTATACTTACATTTTTTTCCAACGACAGTAAACATTGCTGGAGTATGAACCCACTACCTCGTGATTGTTAGTCAGCCATGCTATTGTCTAGCCTATGAAGATGCATTTGAATTGTGTGGTTGAAACTAATGATACACTGTTTAAAAAAAAACCCCTTCCACGTAAATTAACAATTTTTTCCATTTGGAAGACATCCAATACCCCTTATATTTGGAAGCGAGAGGGTATGTGTATGAAATCCCTCTACCTTCTTTTCAAAGGCTTTTGGCAGGCCTTTATTAAAGTTGGAAAAAACACGTATTAACAATTCTTTCCATTTAGAAGGCATGCAATACCCCTGCTATTTGGAAGCGAGAGGGGATGTGTATGAAATCCCTCTGCCTTCTTTTTACATGTCTTTGGCAGGTCTGTCAATAAAATGCCTAAATCTGATGAAAAATTAAGCGTTCTGTATTCGTTATTTGAAATCTTATTCCCAAATAAGGACACTGCATGCATTATATGAGAAAGGCCTCTCAAATTCCGCCGCTGGGTTGTGGATCATTTTCCTGGTAGTATATGCACACCTCGACTGAATGACGAATGGGTTGACCTAAAATGGCAACGAAAACGGTGAATGGTGTTTTGTTGGGGGTCAATTGTACATTAAAAATCCACTTGAATCAAAATCCTAGCAGATCCTTTTTTGAAGATAATAGGAATTTTCGTTTTTTTACTCCGTTTTGCGTTTTTTTAGAAGTGGCGTTCTTTGCCCCATGATTCCGCCATCAAATCATAAAGATAATATATCATGTTATATCTCATTGGAAGCGTACGGACTTCAGCTTTAAGACACTTCTAACCAAATTTAAGTTTTCTGGACTTAATTAATTTGCGGAAAAAAACTGAAAGTCTTTAATTTTTATTTTTCCCAAAAATTTTATATTTTCCTCACATCTCGCCAGAATGATAACTAGGTTGACCTAAAATAGCAACAAAAACGATTAATGGGGGTTTGTTGTTACATTAAAAATCCACTTGAATCAAAATCCTAACTTATCCTTTTTGTAAGAGAAAATGATTTTTTGTTTGTGTCTCCGTTTTTTGCTTTTTTAAAATTTCTGGTCCGATTCTGCTCAAACTATATACAATAAGGATAATAGTCAGAGAAATACGTTTTGGAAAATTTAGTCAAAATTATTCAATCCAATAGGGTCTTATAGTGTGTCAAGTTTCAGAGCCTACCCTACCCTTTGTATGGGAGGTACCCGAAGGCGTGGCACTTTTGGGTCCAAACTTTGAGATTTTCTTAATTTTAAATTTGTACAGTTAATGCAAAAAAAACTATCGATTTGAGACCAGTGTGCAATGGGCGGTGTGGGCATGACAAAACTCTATTTATGTCCAAGAGAGATAATTTTTGATACACAGAAAGTACTCGACACTACAATCAGAAATTTAAAGACGAAATTTGTATTTTCTATAGGTGGGTGGTGAGGGTGTGGCCAAACTGTATTTATGTCCTACAGGGATCAAATTTGATTTTCTGATAGTACTCTACAACACAATTATGGATATATGCTAACGGAATTTTAATTTTCAATTATTGGGCGGAGGGAAGTGGCTAAATTGTATTTTAGCCCAAGAGATGTACAATAAGCCGGGTCGATCTATATGGAGTAAAAAAAATATATGAATGTTACCGCCTTATACGAACAGTCATATAAAACAAATTCGGAGGTGCAAAATTTTTATTTTTGTGGGCGTGGCAAAAACGCCTGTTTTGACGTTTTGTCCATAACTTAGTTATTCGCTGTCCGATTCTTAAGTTTTGTATATTGTTGAAGATGGATTAACAAGAGCTTTGTGATTAGTTACTTAAAACTATGACGTCATATTCCAGTGGTTCTCAACATTGTGGCTTTAAAAACCCCCCTAATCATAAAATTTTCAGATGCAGATTTGAAACCCTGTAGAAACTATAAAATAATTGCGATATAAACGTCACATTTTCTTCATAAACAAAAAAGTTATATTGATTTAACATTTTAGTACATATGGTAGCACCAGTTCACAAATCTTTATTTTCTGTCAGCTGCAGAGTTCTAAATAATTTTTTTCTATAGATTTCGGCTTCCTAAACACGAATATGAGATTTAAAAATTTTTCGTCTGATTAGTTTTCAAGATATGCATTTTTGAATTATTTTGCAAATTTTTCATGAGATGCATCAGCTTATTGGTGAATAATTCGCAAACGCGTCCAACGATTTGAACAAGAGTGGTCTCCAATTAAAGGTAATGTGCTCCCCTAAAACCTTTCTATACAAGCTTTTAACATCGGTTTGGCAGTTCTGATGGTAGGAGCATTTAATGTTTAAAAAACTAATTTATTGTACAAAAATCACTGTTTTAAATTGATAAAAAAAATTTATAAAAAATATTAATCGCAAAAATAAATCCAATTTCATAAATTGAGTATAAAGATTATAAAATTAAGTGATAAGAGGGAGAGTTACACGTTATTAAGGAGGATACAACCAGATACCGTCAGCAAAAAATTTGGAAAATTGGACATTCAAGATGAGCTACAGCGAAGTCACTCACCGCGATTTTATTCATGTGGCTGTCGCATAGTGGCATTATGTTCCATAAATAATCGAAACACTTGGTAATTCTAATAAAGCCATTATTTACCGCTATAATTTAACTTTAGTTCTTTATATCTAATTTTTAAAAAGTTATATACTCGTATTTGGGCCGCATTTATATATACAGTGGTTATAAAAATTCAAAATGTTTTTCCTATTCTGTTATTTATGGTGATACTAAAAGGATTTCGGCAAAATTTAAACCCAATGACAGACACAAACCAGATCGTCGAATAAAAAGCGAAATAACATTAACCAAACACACATTCATTTACCTTTAATCAAATACCCTAAAAAAAAAATAGAAAATTTTTATACAATCTATTTTAATGTTTACCTAAATCTTTAGATATACCAATTTTAATTACATAAATACAATGTATCACGACGGAATTAAAATGTCTTAAATGAATTATTTGCAGGTCTACCCCACACAAACAAAAAATCCACATATTTTCATACGAATTTACGCAATTTGTGCAATAATTAAAATACACGAGTTGGTCTTTGAGATAAACATAAATTTACTTTTAATTTCACTCTTACGAAATTGAAATACAGTCAGAACAATTTGAAATGAAGATAAACTACTCAAAATCTATTCTATTCAATTCAAAATAAGCAAAAGATACTCACGCCTTGCAATTGGTAGCGAAAACCTAATTGAACTCTTACAATTACACACGGAGGGAGTGAATTCACTTACTCGCGCCGGCAAACCAATGAAATTTTCTGTAATTACAACGAAAGAACTATGAAAATGTTTCATAAAATTTTCTAATCGTTTCTGTTTATTCAACATCATAATTTGTGATGATGATCCACAAGCAAACCCAATGCTAATGCTTGCAGCAACATTTTTGCCTGTGGCATAGTCTCTTGTGCCGGGCCAAGTGGCAGGCTGCGTTCTTCAAATGCAAGTGGTAGTGGCGAAGGCGGTGGTGTAGTATGTTCCATCTATAGATTTTGTGTGAAGAAGATTTTCTTTTGTTTTTTTTTTTTTGATAATTTCATTTTTGTTTATAAATTATCACTTTCCTATACTTGCCTTTGTCTCTCTGCCTTTGCCGCCTTAGTCTTAGGGTGGTGGGTGCAATTTTCTGTTCTGTTCCTTGGTAATTCCATTTCCTTAAGTTCTAAATATAAAACAATTTTGTTTTACAAATTTATGGGGAAGTTTGTTTGGTTTTCAGTGGTTATTTTACATGTTGACTCAAGTGTAGTCGTGTGTACTTGTAATTTATCCATACAGTAAAGGGCGTTTGAATTGTGACTGTATGAGAGAGTATTTCATAGGCAAAACAGAGCTGAATTCTATAAAGAATATTAAAGCTTTTGTGATAGTAACTGGGCCACATTGAAGAGGATAAAATTCTCAAATTATAATTTGAATAATATACAAGCATTTAATAGTATTCCGTTTGCAATAATATGAAATCTATACCATTATTACAACAGTTTTTTTTACTTGACATGTCTTTTAGGAATATCAGAACATATTCGCAAATGGAGACAACTTTAAATCGGCTTTCAGTTAAATTATAAAAATTTAACTTATCATAATTCATAATTGCGATAACTCAGGAATTTAATTTTGATACACTTCTTATAGTAATAATTCAATGGCCTCATACTGTTTCCTTGTCAAATTTGCTGTAGTAATTTTATAAATGACAGCAGCTGTAATAATTGAATATGAAATTTCCTCGTTGCGATCAATTAAATGTTTGTGCTCCTTGTTTTCCCCCAAATCAATTTGTAGTTTAATTGAAATATGTATCGTATTTTGTTTCTGCAATTAAATGTACAATTTATATACACGTGTGGCCTTATGTAAAGAATCACATAATGTATGTAATTTAAATACTTTCGATAGATTTTAATTTAAAGCTTGGTTAACCGTGGCAATGTGTCAAACCTGACTTCGGAGTTAAATTAAGCCGTTGACAAAATATGAACAACGATATGTAGGTTCCATACCGTTCGTAACCGTTGTATTTTCTTAAACATTCTTTATGATATCTGATGTGTATTTAAATTAACTAGCAACAGAAGATCTTATCTAAGATTAGTAAAAGGCAGAATTACTTATGCAGAAAAACATAGGTTTTGGATGGATCACCAACGATTTGAACATTACTTTGTCATAGGAAGGATGTGTTTTAATTTTGCATACCATTATATGTGGTACACAATTGAAATTCTGTAAAATTGTTGTACTTTTTTCTACAATTAAAGTACTTTTTTGTAGTAAATATTACTTTTTGGTAGAATAGAAGTACTCTTGGTACAATTAACGTACTTTTAAATGGAATAAAAGTAATTTTTGCCACAATTATAGTATTGCTTTGAAGAGTGAAAGTACTTTTTGGTACAATAAAAATACTTTTTAGTAGAATAAAAGTAATTTTTGGTACAATAAAAGACCTATTAGGTACAGCAAAAAAACTTTAAGTAGAATATAAATAATTTTGGTACAATTAAAGAAACCTTTTGGTTGAATAAAAGTACCTTTGGGTACATTAAAAATACTTGTGGTTACAATTATAGTACTTTTTGGTACAAAAGAATTATTTTTTGATACAATTAAAGTACTTTTTGGTAGTATGTTAGTACTATTAGGTACAATAAATGTAGTTGTTGTTACAATTAAAGTACTTTTTGAAAGGATAAAAGAACTGTTAGTAACAATAAAAATAACTGTTGGTACAAATAAAGTACTTTTAGACATAATAAAAGTACTTTTATGCAAAATTAAAGTACTTTTATATACAATACGACTTTTTGTTGGTACAACAAAAGTACTGACGGTTATTTTTGGGTACAATAAAAGTAATTTTTAGTAGAATGATTGAACTTGTTGGGTCAATTAAAAAAGAACGAAAGTTCTTGTAAAAGTAAAGTACTTTTAATGGAATAAAAACATTTGTTAATGCAATAAAAGTACTTTTAGGTATATTAATAGAACTTTTAGATGCAAAAAAAAAGTATTTGTTGGTACAATTATAGTACTTTTTGGTACCATAAAAGTACTATTTATTCAAATAAAAATATTTCTGGCACAATCAAAGTACTTTTTAGTAAAACTAGAGTACTTGTAGGTACAACAAAATTATTTGCAGGTACAATAATAGTACTTTTAAGTAAAATAAATTTATTTGTTGGTACAATTATAGTACCTGTTGGCACAATTAATGTACTTTTTGAGAGGATAAAAGTACTGCTAGTTACAATAAAAATACAAAAAAAAGTACTGGTACAAATAAGGTACTTTTATATAATAAAATTATTTATTGGTACATTTACAGTACTTTTTGATACAATAAAAGTACATTTTAGTAGAAAGAACACTGATGGTACAATTAAACTAGAACGATTTTTTTGGTGCAATTAAAGTACTTTTTGGTACAATAGAAGTACGTTCCGGTACAATTTATTTAAATTTTTGTACCATAAAAGTACTTTTCATTCAAATAAAAGTATTTATGTTACAGTTAAAGTACTTTTTGTTAGAATAAAATTACTAGTAGGTACAATAAAAGTATTTGTTGATACAATTATAGTACTTTTTGCTACAATGAAAGTACCTGTTGACTCTTTGCTTTTTGCTACAATAAAAGTACTTTTTGGTACAATAAATGTACTTTTTTGTGAAATAAAAGTAATTTTTGGTACAAAAACAGTGGTTTTTAGAAGGATAAAAGTACTTTATATTTCTCCCATACAAATGTACCATTTTGCCCACTTTAAAAATCGAGTCATAATATCAATACATTTAATATCAATTTATCCAACGCGATGTAAATTGTAAAGCTGTAACTGGATAAAGTTTTGGAAGGAATTTAAATTCTAGCTTCGCCCCTTCTGATACCTCCCATACAAATTACCATTCCACTCATTTTAGAAATTAATTAATAATATCAATACATCCAACGCGTTCGTGCCCAAATTATGTATTTGTAAAGCTATAATTGGATGAAGTTATGGAAAAAAATTGGATGCCTAGCCACGCCCCCTCTGGCATCTCCCATATTATTGAATCCACTTTAGAAATCGAGTAATACAATTTTTATACTTGCAAATTTTCAAAGTCGGTTTACCCTACTGAAACTTATGAAACTTACTTACTCGTTTCAAATGTTTTTATTGACAATTTTCAAGGCTATTCAAGTATACAAGTTTCAAAGAACATTTTTTGCACATATTTCTACTGACAAGACAAAAAATATATAAAAAAATGAGATTGTCTTCTGTTATTTTATATCCATATCACCATTGCAAACCTTGCGAAATACAAAAACAATTATTATAACTTGCAAATGCTTTTAAAAAAAATAAAAGTTCTTTAACAAGGAAGCGAAACCTGCAGATGAAAAAGTGCGTATGCTGTTTTACTATACATGATCACTACTATAAATTATATATAGTTTCATCCACGGTGTCATATACACAAATTACTGATTGTCTGAATCAAACCTGGTGTTAAAGTTAAAACCTCCGACATTGGCTAATACCCGACACGTCTCCACATTGCCTTACCAATATTTTTATTATTTTTCTCCGACATATCTGTTAGAGTTCGTAGCGCTTTCAGAACTCTGTGTCGGAGGAAACAACAAAATATTTTTAAAGAAACAACGAATTTCCCTTCAGATTTTCCTACGATTTAAATTCAGAAATCAAACATCGTTACGACATGTCGTACAACAGATTTTTTACAGCTGAGTAGGTCAGACACCGTGAGTAGGTGAGACACCACTTCATATCTTTTTAGTAACGATTTTGCTAAAGACTTCGGGCAGAAATCGTTTCGACGCGTCGGCAAAAATATCCGAACTGCTTCAGATATTAGGTAAGATCCGAATTCCTCAAATTTTCCTTCAGAATTTCCCTCGATTTACAGTCAGAAATCGTTCAGACGTCGGTACGCCATTTCGTACAAAGGCAGATTTCCTTCAGCTGCTTCGGTCAGACTTCGTGTGACCGAACGACATCGGCCCGATTTCGGATCCGATATTAGAAGATTTTTCCGACTGTCTACTAATTTCTGACCGATGCATCATTTCAGAACATTTTGTTTGCAGGGTTATTTTAATGAAGACAAAAACTACATGTAAGCAACGTATCTTCGCAAATACGAAGAACAAACACGTTTGAAGCTGATCTCCTTCTACGCTACAACATACCTTGAAAATATCACTCATCTCTCACTTACATCTTCTCTAATAGTAACTCAAACATTCTCCATATCTTAGGCCAACATTAGTATTCATTATTTATAGGCTCTATTAAATTGTTTATATTTTAATAATATTCCTTAAAACTTTGATAACAATTATTTGATTTTTGATATGCGAAATTCTTAATTAGCAACATTCACATTCCGACGTCATCACCTCCAACGAATAATATTTATTTTGCCGTAATAATAACAAATAAACCTAAATTGTATACAACCAAATCTCATAGGTACACAAATAGATCACATCCCCCAGTAGTCAGTCCAATGGCCTCATGATGGGCCGCCACCACCGGCCTCACATGGCTGGTTGGCTGGCATGGGTGGTGGTGGGTGGATATTTTGTGCGTTGGCCACTAATTTTTATTAACATCAGATGTTAAAACAGTGAATGAATGAATGACTGAATGACTAGTGGTCGAGTACATCAACACAGTTGTAGCCGCCAACAGTTATAACATTTAGCTGAATAGACAAACAGAAAACATTAATACTCAACATGATGATTTTATATGATTTAATTAATGAATAATAGAATTGCAAAGCAGCCAACTGGCAGACTAATGATGGACATCAAACAAAAATTAACCAAACGAGAATAAACGCAAATCGTATGTATAATGCTATAAAAATAGACAGACATAAAAATCCTTTATGTTTAATTGTAAAAATGTATTTTTAGTGTTGTTAGGTGCAAATTACAAATATTTTATTGCTAGATGTTTTCTAACAAATAACAAATTAACGTTCTTGTGTTCATTTGTTGTAATTAACATTATATCTGTATTATTTCATTCTTTTACAGCTCTGGCCCTGCGTGTTAACTGGGTGGCTCGATGGCTTGTGCAGATTGCCGCTGCTTCCAGTGCGTATTGAAAATTGTTTACATTTTCAATTTAAGTTACATTTGATTGACGGACCTCGGAAGGCAGCGCACAATAACATGAACTGGCAGTTCATATTGAAATTATTGGCATTAATGCAAATGTTACATTTAAGTGAGGTAAGTAAGTAGTGTTGGTTGGATGGATGGCTGGAATGATTTACAGCGAAATGTTTAACATGTGGTTGAAATGCTGGCGAATGTCTGAATATTAGGCTAAATATTAAAATGATGACACAACAGCGCTACTTAGTTTACTTGTACTCTGTGGGCACAATATTGTTTTATATAAAAATATAAAAGTAAAAAAATATAAAAATATAAAAATAAAAAAATATAAAAAAATAAAAATATAAAAATATAAAAAAATAAAAATATAAAAATGTAGAAATATAAAAATATAAAAATATAAAAATATAAAAATATAAAAATATAAAAATATAAAAATATAAAAATATAAAAATATAAAAATATAAAAATATAAAAATATAAAAATATAAAAATATAAAAATATAAAAATATAAAAATATAAAAATATAAAAATATAAAAATATAAAAATATAAAAATATAAAAATATAAAAATATAAAAATGTAAAAGTATACAAAATTAAAAATTTAAAAATATTAAAACATTAATTTATAAATATATTATAATTGGGAATTGATATATTCAAATTGTATCCTGCCTCCAAAGTTATTGATACATACATATTTGTAAAAAAAAGAACAAATACAGAATATGGATTATAGAGTTTTCACAAAAACACATACGCTTTCAATTTGTTCTATTGTTTAGAATTTAAATGTTTACTATAAATACAATGTTTTATAAATATTGGTCGAGCCGTTTCTAAGGATTGCTAAAACAAACACCGTAGCACGAGATTTTTAAATATTAGATGAAAGGATCCTTAAAAAAAATTAATTACTCTAATTTCTACGCCGACCCATCCTACGCCTATGACACTGTCAGCTTTATTTGGTCAAGCAAAGATTATAGATCGTAGAGTACTTTTATTCAAAATAAAAGTTTTGGTTTTTTTTAATCCTTCCTTTGAATAATGCATTTCAATGACCTTCTGTTTTGGAGGCACATTCTTCAAATCAACTTTTCAAAATACCTGACGACAATTTGTGACATTTAAAAACTAGCAAATAATTAGTTAATTAACTATAATTCCATTTGTATCCTTAAATATCCCTATGTATGTCTAGCCACATCCCATTTTAATCATCACATTACCATCATCGCCGCCGCCGCCACCGGCTGTCTTCTGTTACAATCGACCCAAAACCATCACAACTTTTTCGAAAAACTTCAGTTGTTTCACTATAAATATCGTTAATTTACTTAATGTGTCAGTCGCCTTTTCGCCATAAGACAACAACAACAACAACTACAACAGCAACAACTGAGTCCATGATGCATTTAATTGCTTTCATTTCATGTTATCCAGCCTGATGGTGGTGGATGAAGTCTGTCTGGAACTTCACCAAATGAACTGCCGCCATCATCTACCCCAGCATTTGGTTGGTGGCAGCAACTCCATTCAGATCGTGTGTGTTCTTTAGCGGCTAAAAATATTTGTTTTTGATTTTGTTTTTTTATTATTTTGTTTTGTTTATTTTGTCTTTTTGCTAATCTGTACAACAATTTATTGGATAAAGATTTAAGTTGTCAGGGATTTCTTTTTTTTTTGTTTGTAGTTTAGTTTGCTTGTCTTTATTACATGAAAATCGCCAAATTAAACCATTAAAAAAGTGTCATGACAAGTGCACTCGACGAAAAAGTAGCTGTTCAATGGTGTGAAGTAAGGGAGAGAAAATGAACTGAAGTATTGTTGTTATAGTTAATATTTAATAATAATATAGTGGATTTATAATATAAGCAAAGGAAGACAGATATCCCGCATGTAAGGATAGAGATGGAAATTTGGTCACTGACACCCACAGTGTGCCGCAAATGTGGAGGCAACATTTTCGTACTCCACTCAGTCGTTATTAGTGACTAAATCACGACAATCATCGACGACGAAGTAGATTTTCCACCACCCAGCCAAAACGAGATCAGCACGGCAATTGCACACAACAATAAAGCTGTGGGTGCCCAATGTCCTACCGGCAGAGCTTTTAAGGCCGGTGGCGATGATCTAGTAACGTCATGCACCAGCTCATTAACATAATTTGGCTAAAGAAATACATGTCCTATGATTGAAATCTGTCTGTTCTATGCCCTACCTGCAGGGTGTTACCTTCGGGAGGCCTTCGAGGAGCATAGCCCCGCGAACCCGAGAGAACCTCCGGTGGACCGCTTTTCCGGCCCTGCGGTGGTGAATAGAGGCGTATGCTTGTATAAACTTCGAACAGGAATTAAAACAGGTATCACGAGAGGTCAGGTTTGTCCAAGGCCGTTTGACTTTGGTAAACTGCCTGACCGATTCTTTGGCTATGGTACCAACTCGGTGGTGCCACGTAGTGCCTAAGGTTAGTACTAAAAGTTTACGCACGTAAATGATATCGGAGGAGAAATACGAATGGATAAAGTCAATCGGATGGGAATTTTTGTTCTTATCTAGAAAATGACACAATTGTGAATCAACGTTCTCTCGGTAGATGGGTAGAGAGCAATTGTTCCAAAGCGAGGTCAAGAATATGGGTCTTAACAACGGCATTATAGTATGTTCTAGTAGGGTTAAGTCCACCATCTGGTCAAATCTGTAAAGTGGTACCAAATGTAAAACACACATAGAATATCTGGCTATGCGTGTTTTACATCTGTTTAACCCATTAAGGCCTAGCGATGCGAAAAAGCATCGCATTTTCGCGGAAACTTAAAAAAACGGCTAGGGCTATAGCGATTACCAACATGTTTCCAAAAACTATAGAATTTATACTACAATACTGCTCTTAGGTGCCACTTTGTAACTCGAGTGTATCTTGGAGAAAAATTTATGGGAAAATTTTGCCAATGCGATTTTTTTTCTTCAATTTCGTAAAATTTCTGCTACTTCTGGAAAAACTTAAATAAACGACCCCCACACCCATCGTATGAACCATAAGCTGTACAACGACATCGATGTAGTCAAGCGCATTCAAATATACCGTATGCGCTGGCTGGGACATGTTGTATGAATGAATGAAAATGTTCCAGCTAGAATAGTCTTTGGCAATAAACTCGATAGTCTTCTACTAAGAGAACATTTGTTTCGATCTTCAGTAACTTCTGCTACCTACTTTCTAAGACGCAACGGTGGTAGCATACGCAATATTTTCTACCACTGAACGTATATTTGATGGCATTGCCCGGGGAATACGTGATCTCACGGCAGTTGAGAGCTCCTTGTTCAACTCCATAGAGAGTATTCTAAATGACTGAAATTAGAAAATCCCCCATTACCCAACCAAATACAAACAAGTGTCCGTCGCGGAAGGTTTTGGTTGTATGGATTTAATATTAAGAGGAAAAAGTTGAAACTTTTAAAACTGACAATGCGGTAGAATAAAAGAGATGGGTACAGTTTATTAAATTTTCCGTAGCGGACACAAATCTGTGTTCAAGTTGGTGCCTAATATATTTTATTCAAATTACACAGTGTAACACATAAATTGGTGCCACCTTCGTACCCAGCTATTTTTAAAGTTTATACCGTAACTAAAAAAAATCCCCAAAGGACTTGGCCCATTACATCGAAACATTTTTTTATGGATACTCCAATATTTCCACCCCAACACGATTTTTTGAAAAAAGGACGATTTTTATCGAGTCCATATTTCATAAACCGTTCGGAATTTTGTCTTTTTGTATTCGGCAAAGTTGTAGATGTAAACCACAGCAAAAAAAGCCTCAAATAGACCGATCCAAAAAAATTGCAGCCAGTGCATGAAAATTGCAAAAATATGGGAAAAAGGCTATTTTTTCATGATGTTTCCACCATAATATTACACAGAACAAAAATTTTTTGTAAACAAGATTTCAAAACACTTTTTCCATAGATTTTGACCTCTTTAACACGAAAATGATTTGTAAAAAATTTTCTGAGGTGTCGGTTTTTTTTTATAAAAATTTTTGAATTTTTTTTTGAAATTTTTGGAAGTGCGCTTCATATTTTGGTAATATTTTGGGTATCTCTTACCCGATCTTCATATATAACCACTTAAGTTAAAGACAACAAACTTCTAAAACAGTTCTTCCTTGAAAGTTTTTAAATAGTAATGTCGTTTCGATGCTAGCGATTTAAATAACTTGAAAAACTGAAATTTTTCTGTAAAATTTGGGTGAAAAATTTATTTATTGCCATACGAAAAATAGAAAACGCAATGCATCCCATATTTTTGCAATATTCATGCACTGGATGCAATTTTTTTGGGTCGGTCTATTTGAGGCTTTTTTAGCTCTGGTTTACATCTACAACTTTGCCGAATACAAAAAGACAAAATTCCGAACGGTTTATGAAATATGGACTCGATAAAAATCGTCCTTTTTTTTCAAAAAATCGTGTTGGGGTGGAAATATTGGAGTATTCAAAAAAAAAATGTTTAAATGATTTACAACTTTGCCGAAGACAAAACGAAAAAATTTCGAACGGTTTATGAAATATGGAATATGGTTTTATTTAGTTTCGATATATACTTCAAAATTAGCTGGGTACCAAGGTGGCACCAGATAATAACCTTAGAAATTTTGCACTGTGTTATCATGTTCCATAGTGATCTAAGAGAAATTTTAACAACAATGAGTTTATCGCACACTGGCATAGAAATATCAAAATTCTTCTACTCTAAATCGAAGTAAGTGATCTTCAGTGCTTCCTTCATGGAGGTATCACAATATCTGTCTACAGAATTAGTGCAGCCAGCAAAGTGACAGCAATGGCGGACGCGTTTTCGTAGGTATCTCAGCCTGTTGTTGTGCCGTAGATGGTTCTGGGCCGTTATTTCTTTTTATTTTCGCAAAATACTACCATTTCATATTAGCATCTTACTCATTTAGCATTGACCATTTTCCCCCGGCGTAGACGTTTGTCTAGCTGTCACTGTGGTTTTGGCCACAAACCGCAGAGGCATCATTTAAATTTGTGACATATGTCTGAAGTCAAGATAAACCGCTACAATAGATGTAGTTTTGAGAACATACAAATCGTTCGAGTGCAAGACGAAAAAAATGGAAAAAAAAAACAAAAAATGTTTTAAAACCAAACTGTCTACAAAAATATCTTAGTCGCGGGATGCTGTCATAGCCGTCTGTCAAAAATTGTATAGTTTTACTTAAAAAAAAATTCCGGGAAGGCGAAAAATGTTGCCCAAATGTAATCGAAAACACTCATTTCGGTTGCATACGAAGAATGAACAATAACAGCAGCGTCAGACACAGCAACAGGCAACATTTAAACGCTCCACTCTAATTTGATTTGATGGAATTGGAATTTGTGTGGTTTGGTTGATGGTTTGGGCCACCATTCATTATAGTTCCACTCGCATTTATTTGGTGTGTAATTGAACTTGAAATAGTTGAAATTCCCATGCAATCATGCGGAAATAATTGCTTCCAATTTGAAGGTTTGTTGATATTATTGTTAGTTTGCCTTGTTGTTGTTCGTTTGTCTTGGCGATAGGTGAATGGGATCGGGGGGAAAGCTTTTATGTGTTTTGTCGTTGTTTTAATGTGACAAATGTGTAAATTTCAGTGAACAATTAAAATATATGTTCGCCGTACGTAAGTAACCTAAACAAGCAGTTCAAAGTTCTTTTAGAACACAGAGCGTAGCGGTCATGGCAAACGTTCACTTTTTAGGGAGGGGAGTGAACATTTGTTTACATCGATCAATATCTTGTTACATTGTTTGGCTTCTCGTCGTATCTAGTGTGTAACAATAATTTTGGCTGCGAATTGCGTTAAGTGTTATTGGGTTGTTGCCATATTTAGACATTGCCATATGTTGCATCCTTAGCCAAAAAAAAGTTCTTTTATTTGCTAGAGACTGCAAGACTGCTCTACGCATTGCAAATGGAACGAAAAGTTAGGGAACTTAAGAAAAAAGGAAGAGAACTATGTGCTGGGATTATGTTGAAAACAGGAGCGGATCTCATAAGTTCTCTATATGTTTGCAATATATTACATTACTGTACTCTGTATACACGAGTTTACTCGTGATCGTACGTTCCCCTATAAACTAATTTTGCAAACTTGTCACTTTTCCTCAACTACACACTACGCCTATGCATTTTCTCAGAATATTTGCAACAAAAAAAAACTGAACGTATTTTTTGTTTATTTTCAAAATGCGAAACAGACCATATATACAACAACTAGAGAATATAAACCAAAAACAGAGTATTGTATACAAAAACAAAAATAGACAACAACTTTTTCATTATGATCTCATGTAAAATTGTAAACAGATGGAACACGATGAACTGCTGAATTAAAAAACAAACGAAACAACAACCATTCACAGCATAATATAACAACAGCAACAACAACAAACAATGAACTTTTCTCACAACATCGACCAGAGCCAAAACTGAGCCAAATTTTGTCAGACAACATTAAACCGGCCCAAAACTAAATTAGACTGTCTGGCTGGGGGCTAAAGATCTGCACGATTAGGTCAGAACTCATTAGCCACAGAAAATCAACAACAACAACAGCACAAAAAACGCATTCATTTTCTTGGGAAATTAATAAAATGTGGGCATTAAAAAAGACATTTTTCAAATATTTTGAAAATTGTATTTCCTTCTCAAATACTATTTCACAACATCTCAGCGAGAAGATCAATGGTTTAATGACACTTTTGCTTAACAATTTTGACAAAACTTGACATCATTTGTCGCACCAACATGCCACCAAAACAAAGCGTCAACATCGAAAATCTTTGTGGGGCACAGCAGAGTTCACTACGCGAAAAGTTCATTAGCACCGGTGGTGGTGGCGGTGGTGCTGGTGGAGCTCATGGATAAAAAAAAGCCCCAACAACATAGGCGGCAGCGGTGCCGCCATATACAACAACATAGGCAAGATTTATGCTTCTCTAGATAAAAAGCATCCATCGTCTGCTGCTCTGTGAGGCCTTGCTAGGAGGCAGCCACCTATCTCATGATTCCATTCAGGCGAATACGACGAGTGCAACAAGTATCATATCTCCCAATGCTGATGTTGATGTCAAAAGCAAATGCGGCGACACTCCGGAAGGGAACGAAGAAATCGCAATTGAAGAAGGTGCAAGAGCGCAAGAGTTTCCACAGCACTGTGGAAAAGTGCATTTGTATCTAAATAACATTGACATCTTTACGATACCGCCGAAAAAACAAGGAGAACAACAAGAAAAAACTAAACAATTGGAAAATTTATATGAAAGCAACAAAACCACAGAGACAATGATAATATGATATAGGCAATACTATACTGTGGTCCAGAAAGATGTTATTAATAAACTCAGTGATACAGTCGATCGTCGCATAATGGTTAGAATACGCCAGTATCATGCGGGAGCTCAGAGTTCATATCGTAACTCAGTCATCTACATTTCTTTAAGTTACTCTTTGTCGAGAGTAACAATGTTGTCGACAGCAACTTCTCAGTAATGTCGAGTCGATCGGCATGTCTAGCAAAAGCTTCTTAAACAGCCGACGCATTCGCATTCGTCGTTTGACTGTAGGTCCCGTTGTGTAAGTCTAATAATAAAGTATGTTAACTTCTTAAGTTTGAGAAGTTCTCCCATATCTCATTAATGAGATGTGAAGAGGAAAAACTTTTTGATTAAAAATCTTCAATACAAATACAGAAGAGAATAAGAAAAAAAAGAAAAACTTACAAATAAGGATGATTTTTAGATTTTGCAACTTGAAAGGAACTCATTATAAGGATTCGAAATAGAATAGAAAGAATCTCTTTTTCGATTCGAGAACGAAGGTGGATTTTCTCCCTCTCGCGATATCACGCCCGAATCGTTGGCGAGTATCGTTCTCGAATAAAATACGAGTGATATATGATTCGAGAATAATGTCATTCTCGAATCGGATGGTTTGTCGGGAAGTCTTTCTATTAAATTTTAAATAGAGTCAGACAGCTACTTTGTAAATAATTTGTTAGTAAGACACTATTTTGCAGTAACAACGGAATCTTCTATCAGTTGCCGCAAGTAGAAAAAAGTAGAAAAAGTCCATCCAATGAAGTTTTCGTCGCCCCTCCTGTGCCGCCGTACTCGTATATTGCCGAAGACTTTTCGAGCTGGAGTAATTTCATCCATTCGTATAACATGTCCCAACCATCGCACTCGGTCTATTTGAACGCGCTTGACTACGTCGATGTCGTTACACAGCTCATTGTCCACATAACGACGGTACTCGCCGTTAACGATGATGGGTCCAAATATTTTGCGAAGTATTTTTCCCTTGAAGACTTCCAAAATAAATTGACCCTTCTGTGACATAACACAGGGGATTCTTCGCAGTAGAGCAAAACAGTTAGGATCAGTGTCTGTTAGAGATAGATCTTTGTACGGTGAGAGAGGACTTTGTCATTAAATCGCTTTCTTAGCGCATAGTATCAGGGGTTTGCGATCATTACTCGTCTCTTACATACCAAGCTAACATTATTATTTTTCATTACGGCGAAGCCAAGGAGACAAAATTATCTACCACTTCAATGTTATAGATGTCAACGTTCATGCAACGTCCCAAAGGCTCTTGACTTTTTGTTCTCTGAAACAAATAACTTTGTGTAGTCCTAATTTATCACCAGACCAACTTCAGACGACTGCTTCGCAATGCTTGAAAAGGCTGCAGTAACATACCTCAGCCAATGATATATATATCATGGGCATATGCGATCAGCATGTGACTTTTTTTTAAAATGGTACCAGATGATGAAGCTTTTCGCTTGTCTTAAGCCTTGCAAAGTAGAAAATGACTCTGTCAGCGGCATTCCACAAAGTCGTATCAGCTTCTCATGGATACCAAACTCATACCATCTAAAAGTTGCTGTCGTATGCAGCTTTTTCGAATGCAGCTTTGTAAGCGATAAACAGATGGTAAATGTGGATTTGCATTTCTTGGGTCTTCTCCAGGATTTGTCGTAGTGTGAACATCTTATCGGTCTTTGATTTACCAGACCTTAAGCTGCACGAAAATCAGGGTCGCTTAGTTGATTTACATAACACACTAGACAGGACCTTGTATACGATTGATAGAAAGCTGATCCTGCGGTAGTTGGTGTACACATCCAAGTGTGCCTTTCATAAACACAGGACATAGAACACTCAAAGTCCACTTATTGGGTGTGGATTCTTTTAGCAAAATCTGTGCCGGCAGTCTATCGGCACTAGCAGCTTCATTATTTTTGCAAACTTGCCGTACTGATCCGTTTTGGCTCGTTGGTATACAATCTACTCCGTCGTCAATGATTAGCGCGATTCTTCACTTATGCTGAGCAGAATGCTTAAATGTTTCGTCCATTTTTGCAGCACAATCTACTTGTCTGTGACCAGATTTACATCTCTTTCCTTACAGGTAGGGATCCCTCTTCCAAAACCTTTGCTTTTGGTATAACTTTCACCTATATTCCTTTAATATTCAAAGCCATGACTCTATCTTTCCTTAGAAGCTTTTGCCGCCTGAAGATACGTTTCGTATCTATCCATCGTGCCTATTCAGGCGGAAACCATGATCGTTAATTTCGTAACGCTGGAGCAAAATTATGTAAAATGACAATGTATCGCTCTGTATTCCATGTAACAGCATGTCTTGTATACACTAATTCTTCGAGAACCTCGAAAGTTCTAGGTCAACCAGATCGTGGTTGTTTTATTGACGTACCTGTTTCCTCGTTACCTCTAAACAAATCAGTTTTAAAAAAATCTCATCTTGTTCCCATCTTCAATCTTTTAGAAACTCATAAATTCCACCACTGTGCAGTCTTGGTCTCATCACATAGATGAAAACTTCAATTACAAAAACCTCAATGGTTTTGAAATTTAAACCACTCATAGCTATACATATCACATGCATTATTATGGACCTATCATTGATGCAGGAGGAGGAGTACCAACACACAAAACGTGATACATAAATCATGTTTGGAATCGAACTAACAGACAGACAGACCACAGACAACAAAACCTTAAACCTTAAAACCAATAAAGTTCACTATATATCAATGTCTTTTATAATACCCCCTTCCCTTGGTGATCTTCTTTTCAATTGCCCAGTACTAAAGTCTCTGTTTTCTCTTGTTCTCTCTCATTACAGAGTAGTCATGTCCAATTGGCTAAGCAGCAGCAGATACAAACGGAAGTTAATGCTTCAATAGGTCATTTACCAACAACACCAGCACCTTCAACACCATTGCCTTCAACGCCATTGCCTTCATCATCATTTTCTTCATCAGAGTCAACGTCATTGTCATCATCCACTACCTCGCACCCTTTTCAACACAATACAAACAGAAGAAGTGATCACTATCATCAGCCGCAACACTTTCATCATTGGCACAATGGTCAACGGGTGCATCGTGTCTACGCGGAACATAGCCAAAGGCGTTACCATCGACATCCACCACACCATAGTAGATGGGTGCCTCGGCGACATCATCAGCACCATCGAGAGTTTGGACCATGGACGGCCTGGTCGTCATGTTCACCGGATTGCATAAAGCGGCGGGAACGTTTTTGTAGAGCAAAACGGAAATGCGGTCATAGTAAACATATTGAGGAGCGTAAATGTTGGCGGTAAGTTGCGGCTTTCATTGTTTTGGAAGTTTTAGCCAGGGTTCATGTGGAGAGGGGGGGTCATTGGCTGATATTGAGTCGTTAACTGTGTCATTGATCACTGGAGTGTGTTATGGGGGAGTGGAGTTGTAAACAAGTTAATGGAGTGTAACGAATCGAAAACGGGAGCATTGACATGATCATGGTATTAAATGTTAATTAACAGCATTTAGTGGTAAGAATTTTTGTAAATATTCAATGTATTGAATTGTAATTAAATATTAAGGTATTTTTGATGAGCGGCATATTAGAATAGTAGGTAATGGTTTTGGCAATCGATGTGAGATAAATGTGAAAGATTAAAATTAACAAAATTGTAGAACAGAAGTTGAAGTGGTATAAAAGAGACGTAAATCAAGAAGAAAATACGTAAAAACCGGCTGATGTAAAGGCAGAAGACTATAGTATAGTTTGACGACGCTATGTCTGTCCGTATTTTTTGTTGGCAGTAATCATCAAAAAGATTGCTATAAACCAAAAAAAGGCTGCAACTAATCAATATCAATGTGAAGGTAAAGGATATTTCATTAAGAACTTTTTTTTGTAAATTTAAATTAATGACTTGAAATAGAAATTAATATCAGAATCTTTAAAGATTCATTCACTTCCATATACAGGACTTGCTTTCCCGACTCACGTTGCTCCTGCCGCTCTTACAATGAATCTTCTTAAGAGTTTAAGCAATACAGGTTAAATGCAAACATTATTTTAGTTTGTTTTACACGTTATCAATTGTTAGGTCATTTAGCTTTAGTTATCTTGTCTGTATCTAAACGTACGATTTCCAAAAAATACTTTCGTATACCACAACTGCTCAAGGACATGGGCGTACTGTGAATTTTCAGCAAGATCAAACTTACATGTGTGATATGGAGTGTGAGTTTTCGCCCCTTTGAAGCCCTTTAGCCGTGCGCTCCGGGCGATGGTGCCACTTTTTACCTATCTAAAAGTAAAAATTTAGAAAAATATATTCGTACCGCAGAAATACTCCATTATATCAATGGGTATCCTAATTTTTGTTCCATTTTATCCCTAAAAGTACGAATTTTTAAAAAATCCTTTTGAACAGCCCCCAATTTATGTGCTTGTGGTTTTAGCCCATAATTCTAAGTGATTGTACCACTTTAATCCATTTTTCACCCTATAGGTACGAATTTTAAAAATTCCATTCGTATCACACAACTAAGATGGGGAGCTCTTCTATTGGGAGCACGTCCATTAGGGCGGCAAAGAAATGTATGTACGATTTTTTTTGCGGAAATTTAAAAATTGTCAGCAGGTCTAGATGTAAAAAAACTATTTCCCGTGCCCCAAAGAGGTTAATGTAAATCCTATGTTTCTTACTAATGTTCGAATTTGGATACGACCCAAAAGTGTAACGCATAGAAGGAGTCACTTTAGACCCTATGTTTCTTTGAACCAAATTCGATTCATGACTTTTTAAGTTGTTTGAGCCATGTCCGTCTGTCTGTCCGGCGTTTACGCACAATAACTTTCGAAAGACACTTTGCATTGGCCAATATTTCCCCAAAACTACTTACAGTATTGCAAATGGGCTACATGGCTATGTCCGTTCTGGTACCTCCCATACAAATGTACCATTCCGCCCACTTGAAATATCGATTAATAATATCAATTCACCCAAAGCGATCGGGGCCACATTTTGTATTTAGTAAATCTATAACAAGATAATGTTTTGGAGAAAACACTGAAAGTATAGTCACGCCCCTTATAGTACCTCCCATACAGATGTACCATTCCGACCGCTTTAGAAATCGAGTAATAATATCAATACTCCCAATAGGTGAGGGTATTTCTCAGTCTGTTCACCTGACTGAAATTTATGTACTAGTTTTCTAGCAAATATGTAATAGTCAAATACTGACGTTTGTGGGCTGAGCCTCAGTGCTTTTTGCCAATTTAGTATTATACAGCCCGGATATATCTCTACTATACTGTAAATGTTCAGCACGATCAAACTATAATTATGGCTGTTATAACGGTTTCTATTAATTGAGGCGTGGCACATCCCACTTCCACCCTGGCTTTTATTCATACTGCACCAACCATATATCAGCTTTATACCTCCTATAGTTCATAAGATACAGCCTTTTAAAGCCCAAGCCCACTGATGCGTTTCCGCCCATTTTTTGTTGGATCACACAAATTTTCAAGGCGATTAGAGAAGCATTTCTATAGATATGGCCGTTTTTAAAAATAGGGTCAAATGAGCGGTGCCACGCCCACTTGATATATCAAAAATGCAAGTAACCCATATTCACCACCGACATTTTTAAAAAAAATTAAAAAGATCGGTCAAGCCGTTTGCGCGTCTGTACGGCACTAAAAAATGCAAATAAACAAATACGAATCATTTTCACATATATAGATTTGACTTTTGACCTCTTTGGGGCAAGGCTTATAGTTGTCCGATTTTACTCAACTTTTGACCATAGCCGTTTTATAACTATTGATTCCGCTCGGGTATACCTAAATTCCAAAGTTGAGTTGTCCATATACGATTATAACTTCAGTTGTTTGGTCTGGGTTAAGGTACCAGTATGTAGCAAATCTTATGTAGCAAATCTTATCCTCACACATTTTATGTCTCGTGAGATATGATGATATGGTTTTTGTGCGCTGTGCCATGCCCCTTTGTATAATTATGTTGTAGCCTACAATAGAGGCGTTGCAATCGACAAATATAACGATTTGTTTGAAAGGGGCGCGGCACTGCCCACTTTTCACGAAAAAAAATTAATTTCACGACCAACTTATGTACCACATTTCGACGGCGAACCCATAATGGTTTATGAGATACAGCCATTTAAAAATTCCAACTGTGTTGGCGGTGCCACTACCTTTTTACCCCCTTGCAAACCTTCAAGGTTCTAGCTTTAGCCGTTTGAGCTAGGGGGTGATCAGTCCGTCACACAAGCCTTTTATATACATATATAGATATATGCCGATTCAGTTTCCGATTATCACAAAGTATATATGGCATAAATTATATTTGGTATTGGCATATTCGTCAGCTTAGATTGGCCACAACATGCAAAGAGTAATAAATGTCCTTTGCATCACGCCATATATTTTATATTAAATATTTACCAATTCAGTTTTCACATATGGGATATATCCCGATTCTGTTTCACTTTAGAGATATATAACAAAGTGAATGCGGTATAAGTGATATTTAGTATTAGCATATTCTAGGGTCTTGATCTTTATTGGTCACAAATGTCCCTAGATTGGCCACTACGAACAAACAGGAAGAAATGTCCTTTGCATCACGCCAAAGCCCCGTAGCAGGTTTCTTTCATAAAAACAAAATAATCGATTCTGTTAAAGTTCAGAGATGTATCACAAAGTGTATGCGGTATAAATGATATTTAGTATTAGCACTAAATTGACTACTACGGGCAAAGAGGAATGAATATCCTTTACGTCACGTCATATACCTATACGAGTAGATCACTCCCATATATAGGCATAGAGGAATGAATGTTTTTGCCCCATGGCAGCCAATCAATAAAAATGATTCTGCATCTATCTCAATCAAGATTCTTCACTTTAAATCGATGATCTGTCGGTATTCATTTTATTCCCTCCACATACTCTCGAGCTTATCTTAGCTGTCATTAGCTGATAATCCGCATCTACATACTATAAAACCCCGCAGCACACTCTCGTCCTTACCAACAGAAAATTGCTTTTCCAAAAAATTTAGAAATATTTCTTATTTGATTCCTTGTTGCCTCAGTCAACTTTACATGTCAAACAGTTATCTCATTTACCGCAACAGCCAAATATGTGTTATTGTTATTTGATTCATTTCATGCAGATCTCCTCATGATATTTCCTGCTTTCAATTCCCTTCACATCTGACCCACTTAGTAGTGGGGACTATGTTGTATGTATATGTTTATCCAAAATAATAAAAAAATAAATAAAATAAAACAACTCAACACACAGCCACCCACTACTCATCTACTTTATACACTTCCTGGTAGTTTCATGCAAATGTGACATATTGCAGCTTTATCAATAAATCTCACATGAACATAATTTGTCTTAGCTTTATACAGATTCTTCATTCATACCTTCTTACCCCTCTTGTACCTCCTCTGTCGTTGCAGATGTCATCCGGATCATGGTAAATGGTCAACAACGTCAAGCAGTCTACCACCGCATGGAGCCAGTACTCCACCGATACAACAACAACAGCAGCAGCAACAACAGCAACTCGCCACAAATGCAGCTCCTACGATAGTTATCAATGCAGCAGCTGCTGCAGCCACAGCACCCAATGCAGCAACAAGTGTTGTCACCCATCAAATTCCACCTACGCCCGTGGAGATACCAACAGAGTTGAATAAACATCATCCTGTTGTGACATCGAGTGAAGAACTTGTCGCACACCATGTGACCACCAACAGTCATTGGGAGTCGCAAGAAGACGATGATGATGATAATTCTGATTTTTATGTGATTAAAGCTAAGCGGAGAAAACATCACCGCGGCCGCAACAACAACAACAACAACAGACCTTGGCATCATACGACCGCCGTCAACGATTTCCCTCTTCAACGGGAAAAAGATCACGATAATAATGATTATTCCACCGAACAGGCAGAAGATGCTCTTAATGAGTTGGGTTCAGCTTTGCCACCAACCAATGAATATTTAGATAGCGCATCCAGTAAAGTACTATCAGTACGGTTACCAAATCGACCGACCTCAACGCATGGTCAATATCGTGATAATCACGCAGTACACCACCATCACAGAAGTCAGCATCAGCGCAAGCTAAAGGGTGCAAGTAGTAATGGGGTGACCACTTTGGAGGAAGGCACGGAAGGTGATGTATTTCAATATGAAGATTTCGATATAGACATAAGTGTCCATAGCGATGCCGGTAATGATGACATGTCCTATGAGGATTCAGCGGAATATAATGAATATCGAAATTCTTCGGTGTATGTGCCGCAAAAGGAGAGAGCTACCCCCGATCATTTAATACCAAAACATCGTAGAATCTATTCGAAATGGAGCAGGTGGACTAAGTGTACGCCCAAGTGTACCACGAGGAGATATAAGTGAGTACTCATTAATGAGGTGAAAGAAGTTTTTAAAATTATATGTTACACTAAGAGCCCTAAATATATTGACAATATAAATTAGTGCCAGGCAAAACCGAACGCGCGCACGTCGAAATAATATGTGTTTGTGTATGTGAATGTGAAGCAAGCGAACGTAGTATTGTTTTCACAATGCTCAAGCAGAGACTGTAAACATTGCTTCGACTACGTGTGAATTGCCGATCGTGTCAGTGTTGTCAGCCTCACGAGGCTAAGCGGTGCCTGGCACTGATATGCTGATATAAATAAAAGAGATATTCTATAAAAGGATTACCACAAATTTCATTCAAAAGTAAACAAAAAAAATATAAGGTTAAACTGTAAATGTTGTTTTTTAGTCATCCTATTGTGAAAATTCTATAGTTAAAAAAAACCCCGTCATTAAAAAATAATGTTAACAAGTGAAGTCACAAATTTTTAATAATTTCTTCCAGAAAATGTCGCGTCCGTGAGCAATGTGGCCGTGAGGTATTACGTGAAATAGCCTATTGTTACACTGAAGGCAGCTTCTGCCAACAATGGCTACAGGCTCAAGTCCAAAAGTCGGCCTATGAACTACGGCCAGTGGCCTCACGTCGCCGTGATGTCGGCGATGATGGCACAATGTCGAATTCGATTGTCAGTGATTTCATTATGAATGGCAAAGGTTATAGAGGACCCGAGTATGCACCAATGAAACTTAAATGTGGCATTGCCCCCATACGTAGCAACAAACGCAATATGTATAATATGTTGAAAATTATTGGTGGCAAGGCGGCACGTAAGGGCGAATGGCCGTGGCAGGTGGCGATATTTAATCGATTTAAGGTGAGTGAAATATTGGAAGGGAAAGAAGTGTTAATATCATAACTGAATTTTATAATTAAGAAATTTTTGGCACATTTACTGATACAGTATGTCAAAAAGGTTTTGAGTTGTTCTCAAAAAAAAAAATTAACAAAATTAACCATACTATTCAACTATTTTTTTAATCAACTGAAAACTGATATCGGAATTTTTTTATTTTGTTGTTGATAAATACAAAAAATGATTTTGAATTTCTTAAAACCATCTATTCTTTTTTCAGGAAGCATTTTGCGGTGGTACTTTAATATCTCCTCAATGGGTCCTAACGGCGGCTCATTGTGTAAGGAAGGTTTTGTATGTCCGTCTAGGAGAGCATAATTTGGACTACGAAGATGGAACCGAATTGCATTTGAAGGTCCTAAAGAGTTTCAAACACCCGAATTTTGACAAGAAAACTGTAGACAGTGATGTGGCGCTATTAAAGTAAGTAAACCATAAGTTCTAGTGTTTAGTAAGGAAAAAACGTTAGTACTGTTTTTAGTGCTAGAGAGTAAAATCTTGAAACTCTGATAGTACTCGGCACCACAGTTTCGAGTATTTAGACAAACTTTTTATTTTCGATAAGTGCAATGGAGATCTTATTTCATACTAAGGTAATACTTGGCACTACAGTTATAAATATGTAGATTATTAGGCGGAAGGGGCGTGGCAAGTGTTCTTTAGAGCATGACTTATTACTGGATAGTAGGGTGGCAGCGAAAATTCAACTTTGGATTTTCGGTTATACCAGAGCGAAATATTGTGTCAATTGTTATATAACTACTAAGGTCAACATTTGAGCAATATGAGACAACTTTAAGTCGTGCCCAAATAGGTCAAATTTGTATATATGGAAATGACTTTGTGTTTGTTTATTTGCATATTTTAGAACCGGCTTGACCCATCTTTTTAAAACTGTCATAGAATGTAGCTGTGTGGTTGGTGGTGAAAATAGGGTATTTGCATTTTTGATATATCGAGTGGGCTTGGCCCCGCCCGTAGGAAGGGGGGCCGTTTCTCCAATCGCTTTGAAGATTTTTGTGGAGGCATTTAGCAGCAAATTTCGTGATCCTACAAAACATGGGCGGGATCGGATCAGTGGACGTGGTATAAAACTTGAAACTTTAAAAGGCTGTATCTCATAAACTATAAGAGGTATGAAGATGATATTTGGTATGTGTTGTTGGTAAAGTATGAATTACAGTCAGGTTGGAGTGGGGTGTGCCACGCCCTAATTAATAGAAAGCGTTATAATAGCCATAATAACAGTTTGATCGTCCTGAAAATTTCACAGTATAGTAGAGACATAACCAGGCAATTTGCAACCAAGTTGGCAAAAAAGGGTCCAGGCGCCGCCCACATATGTCAATATTTGACTATTTCATATTTGCGAAATTAAAATACAATTCCTTAATCAAAAATTTTTAAAAACATATGAGTTACGAAGATTCTGACCTTTGTCCTCTTTGGGACGCTGGATATAGTTGTCCAATTTAACTCAAATTTCCGTCATGTATTTTTTTACATTTTTAAATTTCAGTATGCGGTCAGGTCGTTGCGAAGTGTTATTATGAGCTATAGCGATATTTAATATACACATAGTAATAGGGACAACAGCTTTGAACATGTAGACGAAATTTTATGTTCGGTACGTGTGAGTAGCGAGTGTTGTTAGATTTTATTTGTTTTAATTTATTTATATTTTTATATTTTGATATTTTTATTTTTTTATAGTTTTATATTTTTATTTTTTTAAAATTTCTATATTTTTATTTTTTTATATGTTTATATTTTTATATTTTTATATTTTTATATTTTTATATTTTTATATTTTTATATTTTTATATTTTTATATTTTTATATTTTTATATTTTTATATTTTTATATTTTTATCTATATATATAAAAAATTGTTGCAAGTGTGTTGTGACTTCATAACTCACGAACGGCTGGACCGATTTGCATAAATTTTTTTGTATGCGTTTGGGTGGCGCCCCTGGTGGTTTATATTTACAATTCGGTCCAACTGGACAAAGAGGCGTGGCACCGGCAATACAACTTGAAAATCAAAAGGGCTGTATCTCATGAACTATCAGTGGTATGAACATGAGATTTGGTATATATGTTGTTGGAGCAGTATTAATTACAGCCAAGGTGGAAGTGGGCAGTGCCACGCCCCCTTTTCAAAAATCGCTCTAACGGCTTTTCTAATAGACCGATTGATACGAAAATTTTACCAAATGGTACACTTGACCTGTTGATAGTCCCTGGCTATAATAGATTGTGATTGGATAAAGAGGCGTGGCACTGCTGATACAACTTGAAAATCAAAAGGCCTATATCTCATGAACTATCAGAGGTATGAAGATGAGATTTGGTATATATGTTGTTGGAGCAGTATTAATTACAGCCAGCGTGGAAGTGGGGGGTGCCACGCCCCCTTTTCAAAACCGCTCTGCAGGCTTTCCCAATAGACAGAATGATACGAAAATGTTACCAAGTGGTACTGATGACCTGTAGATAGTCCCTGGCTATATTTGGTTGTGATTGGATAAAGGGGCGTGGCACCGCCCATACAACATGAAAATAAAAAGGGCTATATCTCATGAACTATCAGAGGTATGAAGATGAGATTAGGTATATATGTTGTTGTTGCAGTATAAATTATAGTAAGAGTGGAAGTGGGCTGTACCATACCCCTTTTAAAATAAACAGTTATAACTGTCAAAATTCCACAGTATATTGCATTTCGCCTAGAAATATGCACAGTAAGGTGGGACAGTTTTTTTATTCGAAAAAATTGTAACCAAATCTACGATGAATTGTTAGAAAATGTCACCAATAAACTTTGTGTGTAATATCAATTCCTAGCTCGCGCTGGGAAAGCTTAATTTAGTGCAGAAAACTTAAATTTTGATAGAAGTGTCTTAAATCTGAAGTCTGTACGCTTCCAATAATCATGGGGCAACGAACGTCACTTCCAAAAGAAGCGCAAAACGGAGTAAATAAACGAAAAATTCTTTTATCTTAAAAAAGTATCAGCTAAGATTTTGATTCATGTGGATTTTTAATGTACAATTGACACCCAACAAAACCCCATTTACCGTTTTTGTTGCCATTTTAGGTCAACCAATTCGTCATTCAGGCGAGGTGTGTGAAGTGTGATAGACTTTCATTGAGACTTTCTTTGAAATTTTGATTTTTTTATTCGATTCGAAATTTTTATTCCCAACTTTGGGAATTTTAGATTGTTTGTGTTAAAAAAAATCAAATCCAGGTGGCGCTAGGGTGGATTTATATCGAAAATTTTAATGCATGTACCAATTCAATTGAAATTTAGATTGGATATTCGTTTGATCATGAGAAAACATTTTATGTACAAATGGACCCGGCAGGTGGCGCTGGGGTCGGTTTACAATCAAAATTTTAACGAATGGGTCAATTTAACTGAAATTCAGAATCTATATTTGTTTGATCATTAGAAAAAATCGTATGTACAAATGGACCCGGTAGATGGCGCTAGGGTGGATTTATATCGAAAATTTGAATGCATGTACCAATTTAACTGAAATTTAGTATTTATGTTTGTGGAACCTTGAATAAATTGACCCGGTAGGTGTCGCTATGGTGGAATTATAATGAAAATTTAAATGAATTAAACAATTTGACTGAAATTTTGAATGTATATTTGTTTTATTATGAGAATTTTCTTTGTATATATGGACCCGCAGTTGATTTGGCTGGGGTTGAATTTTTTCTAGAATTTATATCGATTGTCCGATTTTACTTAAACTTAAAATATATGATTTTTTGGTATGAGACAATTTTGAATGTATGTTTGGAACCAGTTGGCTGTGTTTAGCTTATGATACACTTAATATTTGGAATGTCATTTGTCCCAAAATTCCAGTGAAAGTTGGGAATTGGATGTAGATGGTCACCCAGACCGCAAAAAGGCTTAAAGAAGAATGACTAACTTTTATAATGGCGCAAATTTGTACTCTTTAGGATAAAAAGGTACAATCACCCAGTACACCAATGCAGAAAGTTATATGTCGGTCAATCGGCTTAAAAATGTGGTTTTAGAATATATGCCTATCAATAAGTAAGTTTTCATCATATCATGGACGACACTGCTGATCCGTTTTAGCAATTCTTATAATAATCTTTAAGATATATGAATAACTGAATTTGTCGGGGAAAACCTCGCCCTTTAAATTTAAATATTTTAAAGGTAAAAAAAATAAACCAATCGTTATTAGATTTCAACTACACTCAACATATTTTACAAAAATTTGGAGGCAGGACGAAGTCTGCCGGGCCAGCTAGTATTTTTATATTTTTATATTTTTATATTTTTATATTTTTATATTTTTATATTTTTATATTTTTATATTTTTATATTTTTATATTTTTATATTTTTATATTTTTATATTTTTATATTTTTATATTTTTATATTTTTATATTTTTATATTTTTATATTTTTATATTTTTATATTTATATATTTTTATATTTTTATATTTTTTTATATATTTTTATATTTTTATATTTTTTTTTATATTATTTTTTTATATTATTCGAAAAAAAATAATTTTCGTCAAATTACCGAATCAAAATAAGGATTTACAAGTAATTTTCCAAGCTTCTATAAAAATGAAACTAAATTGAGATATATTAAAAGGTTGGTATTGCTTAGTACAAAAAACAGCTTTATTCAGTGAGTCCATAGATCAAGGCACACACTTTTCTAATCCAAAATACAAAAAGTGCCAAAACACCTTCTTTAATTTTCGACGGCCCATAAAGCTTTACTGGTTAACTGTACCCCATTTTTCTATCTTAGACATTTGTAGTACTAAGTGTGATCTATATCTTTTCATAAGATCTGTTTTCCTTACGACGAACCACGCATATGCAAACTAAAGAAGATCTTAAAAAACCTAGGAATCTTCAAGCATTTTTTTCCCACATTTTGTAGCTTTGAGTGGCTGAAAATGTTGCAAGTTATTAAAATATCGCCAAAATCTTTGTATATTCTAACTTCTGCATACGATGCAAACATTATTTTAGCTACTACCACTTTGAAATAATGGAGGGTGTATGTCTACTTCATGAGTTTAAAAATAGTTTGACTTTGGCCCATAAATATATGGGGACTATATGCATATGTGAGCCGATTTCTTCACAAATTAATACAGATCGTTCTCGTTGCTGGAGGATCATTTACACCAAATTTGGTTAAGATCGAATGATTCCTTGAATAAATCTCAGTTTTGGGGATCCCACACCCCACTCTGCGCCGCCGCTCAGCCACTCAGAAATTCCGATCATTGCGCGCTTAAGAATTTCCGTGAAATTTGGTATATTAGTTACATATTAACATATTCTCCAACTCCAAAATATCGAAGTATTACTGGATCCACTAGTATATAAATGACATCACCATCTATTTCTTCCTTTCAGACTTCCCAAGCCCGTCAACACAACAACTTGGATTGGTTTCTCTTGCCTGCCCCGGCCCTATCAACCGTTGCCCAAAAATATGGAGTGCACCGTCATTGGTTGGGGTAAAAGACGCAATCGTGATGCTGCCGGTACCAGTGTACTCCATCAGGCCGAGGTGCCCATTATACCCATGGACAATTGTCGTTCCGTATATTTCGATTATACGATAACTAAAAATATGTTCTGTGCCGGTCACAAACGGGGCCGTATCGACACTTGTGCCGGTGATTCGGGAGGTCCACTGTTATGTCGCGACACCACAAAACCCAATCATCCTTGGACGATTTTCGGCATTACCTCATTTGGCGATGGCTGTGCCAAACGCAACAAATTCGGTATTTATGCCAAAGTGCCCAATTATGTGGACTGGGTATGGTCGGTCATCAATTGTAATGGTAATTGTAAAATGCATCAACGTTCGTAACCAACGAACGGCAGCAGCAACAGCAACTGGCAAAGTCCAACCGTTGAAGCCCGCCCTGAGATAGCTCGATAGCTCGTAGCTAGCGCTGTGTAACAAATGATCACAGCCATTGTTATATTTGTATGTATGTGTACTATCTAGTAAAGTAATAGATGTAAGTATGTAGTAAGTACGTTCGTAAGTAAGGTATGACAGTACAGTACAGTACAGTTTATGATTTATGTATGATTTTTATTTATTCATTATTTTTTATTGATCCTTTTGTAAAAAGCGTTACTTTTTAGTTGTTGTTGTTGTTGGTTTCACTTCACATTTGAAAAATGATGTATTTCGTGTGTAGCTTTTATTGCTGCTCGTGAGACGACGCAGCAGCTGTCGTAGTTGTCGGCTGCTAAAGGTATTAACACAACTTCTGAGTTTTATTTTTCTATTATGATTTTACTAGTTACTAATGATTTATGCACTACTGTAGGCAACAGTGGGACGAATGTGAAGAGCAGATGCAGATTTCTTAAACAGTATTTAAAAATGTCATAAAAATCAAAACTTATTGCTATATTTTTTGATAAAAGGCAACAACGTTCTTACTATGGAAAAAATACATATTTTTTAAACTTTTGAACAAATTCAATAATATTTGCCACATGTTTTAGAAAACTATATTTTAATATTTATTTGGCAGGTGTTTGTATTACATTAAATTAATATTTGTTATTACAATAAATAAAAATTTGTATTTGTTTTGGAAATATAACAAAAAAATTAATACTGAAATATTTTTTTTTTTTAATATGTAACAAATATTTTAATATTGAAATTTTACCTAAATTTTTTCAAAATTTCTTAGGGAGTAGGTCTAAATTTCATTTAGTATTAATTTCGCAAAAAATTTAAAACTAAAAACTATTTTATACTTCCGATATTTAACAGTGTCGTCAGTACAGCTTTCTCCTAATTTGTCATCCATTCCATCCCACTGTTGTCTGTTCGGTTACTGAATATGAGTCGATTTATAGGTTTAAGTTTTTTTTTTATTTTTTGTAAGTAATTTTATTTTAGTGTTTTTTTTCTCTCCGTTGCCTTTGTTGTCATCATCGTCGTCGATCGTTCCAATTTGATAAATCACTTTATACGCATTTAATCATAAGTCATACTCATTCGCATACTTAGTTTGCACCCCACCACCACCTCTCTGTACCATTCCTTTTGCTATTGTATGAAATGAATTCTTGCCGGTTATTAATCCGCTGCCGCCACCACTATAACATTGAATTGAAATCTTTTGAAAGATTATGTGTGTGCAATTTTGCACAAATTCATTCAAAGTTGATTTGAGATGCCTTCAATGTATTATGGCCATCACAAGAGGGAGAGAGACTACTCAGTAATATACGTTTTTTATCGTTTATATATTTTTTTGTGCTAACTCTAGTAATTTATCAACATATTTAATGTTTTTTTTTTTAGCAACAAAGTATGGTATATTATATAATTTTTTAATTTTGTTTTTTAATTTATTTAACATAGTGCTGAAGAGGCTGTGAATATTATTTGATCAAAAGAAACGTATACTCAATTTATTTAGATATTCAAAAGCAAAGATAAAATTAAAACAAAATTTATAAATTGTAACAGCAATACAAATTTAGCAAAAAGAAGATTTATTTCAAAATTAAAGAAAATTTATCATGATTTATTTAGTGGCAAATATTTTATTTTCGCAATTGTTTAGTTCGACAAAGTTCTCTTTATTCTCTTCACCCAAACAAGTGATAGAATATCATCTAATGGAAAATTTTAATCACACGGAAATTTAATATTTTTAATAGTCATAAAATTGCTAACTTATTTTTAAAGCATCGCTACTTGTTTCTTTCGGCATCAGTCTTTATTCTCTAGCCAATATATCCAATAGTTTCAAGTTGTCACCTATTCTCATCACATCTGGCATAAACACTATTAAATTTATGATACGTCTTTCGACGAATCATTTCAGGAAAAACGATGCCCAGGTAAATGAAATGAAAACATTTAGTTTTAACGGCAAAAACATCGTAAAAACTTATATATACCCACATAATGAATTTGTGGTGAAAATGGGACATTTTATTATTAATCGATTCACATTTTCGTAAAATGGGTGATTAAGTGACTTTTATGTGGAAAATCTTAAATGTCAACATTGTCAGCGGACGTCATAAGGATAATGATTTATTGGCGACCCCAAATGGTTAGAGTGAAAATAAAGTGATATCTGAAAACCGTAACTCGGTTTTATCACAAAAACAGATTTACAAACAAAATGTGTCGTTAAATCTATCACTGAGATACTCAAATTTTGTCATATAAACGAGAAGCAGCCAAAAAATCACCGTTTAGCAAATTTAATAAATTTTAATTAGAATTCTTTTTCTTTATACATTATATTCGACAAATGGGGACTTCATTTGTCATGATATACAGACTTTTTTTAAAACAAAAATATTTTACTTTATATTAGAACATTTGTAGACAACATTTTTAGATTATGTAGAAATATACAAAAGAAAAAAGTGTCCAATACGACGAATGACGAATGGGTTGACCTAAAATGGTAACGAAAACGGTAAATGGGGTTTTGTTGGGGATCAATTGTACATTAAAAATCCACTTGAATCATAATCCTAGCTGATCCTTTTTTTAAGATAAAAGGATTTTTCGTTTTTTACCCCGTTTTGCGCTTTTTTTTAGAAGTGACGTTCTTTGCCCCATAATTCTGCCATCAAATCATAGAGATAATATATCTTGTTATATCTCATTGGAAGCGTACGTATCTCAGCATTAAGACACTTTTGTCCAAATTTAAATTTTCTGTACTAAATTAAAAAAAAAAAAAAACTGAGTCTTACATTTTAATTTTTCCCAAAAATTTTATATTTTCCTCACACCTCGCCAGAATGATAAATAGGGTTAACCTAAAATAGCAACAAAAACGATTCATGGGGTTTTGTTGGAGGTCAATTGTACATTAAAAATCCACTTGAATCAAAATTCTAACTTTTCCTTTTAGTAAGATAAACGTTTTTTTTTTGTTTTACATCTCCGTTTTTTGCTTTTTTAGAAGCGACGTTCTTTGCCCCATGTGAGATACTGTCCGCAGGGCCTCTATCATAGGCTCATCAAAACATAGTTAGAAAATGGGGCGTGGCACCGCCCTCACAAATCGAAATTACATTCGGTCATACCTCACGTGCCATTAAAGGCATGAAGATTTGTTTTGCCACATATGTAATTGGTACAAGGAGGATTACGTCTCGCTGGGTAATAGGCGGTGCCGAGACCATTTTGAAAAAAATCGTTAAAACTGCCAAATAAATGGACCGATTGCCATGAATGCACTGTGTGGTATTGTCAGGACTTACGGACAATACCACACAGGACAAAGGGAGTGGCATCGCCCACACAAACCGAAATTTCTATCGGTCATATCTCACGAGCAATTAAAGATATGAAGATGAGATTTGCTACATATGTTACTGGTACAAGGAGGATTACGTTTCGCTGAGAAATGGAAGCTGCCACGCCCCATTGAAAAAAATCGTTAAACATATATTTAAAATACATACTTTTAGGAGTATCAATTAACAATAAGGGATAAAACAGGTACCATTACCCAGACCAATTGGCTAAATTGATATGGGAATGCTCACTACCAAATTGGATTGCATGTTTTTTTGCAATCCGCCCTCGTTGGGGTAAAAAAAATCCAAAAGGGATACACATGTTAATGTCACCCAGAATAAACGGCTAATGGTGTAATTATGATAAATTATCGTGTCGAAATTCGTAAATTTTAGGGGTAAAAAATACCGAAAAGGAAAAACTTGTTACTAAAGGCTAAAGGTAGAGCCGAACAAATTGAAGTGAATATTTATTTCATGGAGAAGTTGTGCGATATTAAGTAATTTTTTGAAATTCTCAGACCAAATGCCTAAGGTTAGAGTTACGAAAATGTGGATAGAATTAATCCCTATAGAATTAGAGTGCCGCTAGATAGGGTTTTTAGAAATTCGAATTTTTGGGCGTAAAACTGGTACCATCAACCAGACCAAACAGCTAAAGCTATAATCGTATATAAACATACTCCTTATAGAATTAGACGGGGGTACCAGTCCATTAATGTTGTGCGAGAGGAATGTATCTTTTGAAAATCGTACTTTTAGGGATACAAAGAGACTAAAGCGGTACGGTAGACCAATGGGATAAAGCTACAATCACATAAATTGGTTTTGTTTGTCCTATGGAGCGTTTGAATTTCACCAGTATTGTTTAAATTTTTAAGAAGATTATTTGTAAGTACTGGAAAAGCATCGCGAGCCGGAAAAGCTAGTAAACATTATAACAAAACTTAATTTCCCTTTACACTCCCTGAATGAGGCATGGGATAGCTTCTCGTGTTGTTATGAATTAACACACTTTTTATTTTTAGAGTCATAACTAACGGCATCTACTTGTTTATCGACGAATGCAAACGTCACTGTTTGAGAAGCTCTTACTAGACATGCCGATTGACTCAACACTAATACTGCGAAGTTGCTGTCGACAACATTCGAGAGGACCCGGCAATGAAAGAAATTTTTTTTTCTTTTAAGATGACTGGTGCCAGGAGTTGAACCTGTGATCTCCCCATGGTAGTCGCGTGTTCTAACCACTATGCTGGTGAATCTGGGTCCAGATGGCCTAGTTCCCAACATTTACCTTGGGTTTAGTGAGTAGCACGTTTTAGTTAAAAATGTCACGTAAAAATTTGAACATCTTTTGTACTAAATTAATAAATATTTAATGTCATTTACATCCCAATATTGATTTATGGGAGAGCTCGGCGTATTTCTGTGAGTCTCTTTTACTTTTGGACCTACACAACAATACCTAGAGATTAACGACGATTCCGAACGTTAGCTTTTTAAAAGATCGATTGACTGGAAACAATTCAAGTACGCAGAGTCCATGGGTGCTAACAGTTTTTCCAGATAAACTCCTGTTTTTTAAATATTTGAGATCGCAAATGATGAATCCAAATACTTAAAAAACGTTATTTTGAAATTTTGTACCATATGGTATGACGTATACCTAATTCAAGTTATTATTAAGTATACACCACATTTTGAAAATTTCATTGAAAATTCCTATGAAGAAAATACTGTTTTATCTAAAATATTTGGATGAATGCCTATATTAAAGCATAATTTCATTCTATTCTTAAAAGAACGTTATTTTTAATGTTTGGGCCATATAATGTGACGTATACGCAATTCAAATTAATATTAAGTATACGCAATATGTACAACATTTTGTATTGAAAGTTCCTATGTAGGAAATGTAATTTTCAATCTTAAATATTTAAAAATCAGTAGTTAACATAGAAAACGATTATCACAAATAGATTTAGCGTACCCTAACTATGTTCAACTGTCGTGCGCCCCGCTTTTTATGTTTCAGACTAACTTACGGCAAAATTGCATGTCAATTTTGATGTATGCGTAAATAACACTGCTTCGTAAAAAGAAAAAATCCTACTGACAAATGCAATGCAACAAATTTTTGATCCCGGCTTCTAAATAGTTAATCCTTATGTAAAATTTTATGCTGAATTTAAATCTGCTCTCAGATATGTGAAAAGTAAAAGTCAGCGAGAAATTTTACATTAAAATCAATTATTAATTGTCCCGGATACAGAAACTTTTGAAATTTTGTGAGATAGTGTTATTATGTAAAATTATCTCCTGAATCCGAATATCATTCTAGTAATGGGAAAAAAGGGGCGTCCCGAGAAAATGGCGGGAGATGGGAAAAATGGGGTAGATATTCGGATTCAGGAGGATTAATTTTCCATTAGAATCAACCATTTTCTCGGAATGCCACCCCCTTCAGTTTCTGTTATGGGGGTTATATTCGAATTCTGGAGTTATTTTACAAATTGTTCCATTACGAATTATGGGAAATGCCATTATGTGAAAGAGTAGGCGACAGGCCACTGAATTTTTTTAACATTATCGAAAAATGACTTAAGGAAAATATATCATCACCTCTTTTAAAAAAAAAATAAGAACAAAACAGCTCGAACTATAATAAATTACAATAAATCGCAATAATATCGGCAGCTTTTAAAACTTGAATTGATTTTTAATTTTTGAGAATCATTTACTTTAGGTAAAATTCAATTACAAATTACATGTTTCAACAATTATATCTAGCAGTTACTGAAGGCAAACTTTTTTTCACAAAACAACATTCTTTAGAAATGTCTAAATTCTTAGAAATAAAATAAAAATCCAGCCACTTAAATAAAAACTCCTAATAATATTATTTAACTTAGTTAAACTAACGATTTTACTAATAATAAAACGAAGTAAAATACATAAGTCTAAACAATTCCTAACAAAGAATCGTAACAGCTGATAAGAAAAACCACACCACGAATACTATTTTTAAGTTGTCGAACAATTTACTTGACTTAATTGTCCGTAATCTGTATTTCTAGCAACTTATATACGCTATTGTTAAATTTAAATAAAATATTGTACAATTATTGTTAGTTTTAATTGTATTGCGAAAACCTAACACTCATCACTGTAATATAATGATAATATACTTTAATTTAATGTACTTGTAAATTTTGTGCGTAATATTGTATACTTTTAACTATAAGTTTCGAACTATTAAACTTATGTGTTTAGTCCCCCACCCTCTTTCACACACTTTTAAATTAAATAAACAAAATCATCATTTAGAACAAAAACAACAACTGTAAATAAACATAATTTATAATGAAAACTACAAATAAATCTTTGCATTTTATTTCAACAAATAAAAAACTAGAAAGATAAATGCAAAACAGACATTAAAAATCAATAAAAAAAAAGTAGATTCAGAACCAGTGAGTGAGTCCCCAAAAACTACAAATGTGTAATAGTGTGCCACACAACAAATATACAAATGAAGAGGACAACAGTGAGAAACATTGGGAAGGAAGGGGAGTTTTTTAACAAAAAACACTTTTAGGTATATTGAAATTTGTTGTTTTTTTTAACTAAAGAAAATTTCCAATGCATTAAAAACATGAAAAGCTAAGGGCGACCAAAGGCAAACAACGAAATAATATTCCCAGAAATGTAGAAACAGATTATTTTCATATGATGTGAAAATCAGATGATTTGTGTGCATAAATAAACTGTTTCTTAAAAAAAAACTATGGATATATGATAAACTGTAAAGTTCTAAATGACACCACAGTGGTTTGGAAAACATAATAAATATGAAGATACAAAAAATATAAATAAAAATTATCCTAAAAAATCGTTTTTTTTGGAAATGACTAAGCAAAATTTCTTTTCATAATAAGATTTATATTTTCAAACTTCAAATGATACATCAAATTCGGCTAACGATCAGTATTCAGTGTGTCACGCACTAGGATGATGCACAATGGTACATCATCAGCTGTATATATATCTACAATTATGTCAAACATGTACATGCGAAGTAGATATCAGCCGAAAAATAGTTTTTTATTTTTATACGTTTATATTTTTATATTTTTAAATTTTTATATTTTTATATTTTTATATTTTTATATTTTTATATTTTTATATTTTTATATTTTTATATTTTTATATTTTTATATTTTTATATTTTTATATTTTTATATTTTTATATTTTTATATTTTTATATTTTTATATTTTTATATTTTTATATTTTTATATTTTTATATTTTTATATTTTTATATTTTTATATTTTTATATTTTTATATTTTTATATTTTTATATTTTTATATTTTTATATTTTTATATTTTTATATTTTTATATTTTTATATTTTTATATTTTTATATTTTTATATTTTTATATTTTTATATTTTTATATTTTTATATTTTTATATTTTTATATTTTTATATTTTTATATTTTTATATTTTTATATTTTTATATTTTTATATTTTTATATTTTTATATTTTTATATTTTTATATTTTTATATTTTTATATTTTTATATTTTTTATATAAATTTTTATATTTTTATATTTTTATATTTTAATATTTTTATACTTTTATATTTTTATATTTTTATATTTTTATACGTTTATATTTTTATATTTTTATATTTTTATAATTTTATATTTTTATATTTTTACCCACGCCTCTTTCCCCCCCAGATACCGCGCGAGCTGGGGTCCATTTAAGCTGAACATGACGGTGGTCTCGGCCACAAGTCACTATTATATTTTTATATTTTTATATTTTTATATTTTTATATTTTTATATTTTTATATTTTTATATTTTTATATTTTTATATTTATATTTTTATATTTTTATATTTTTATCTTTTTATGGTTGGTTGGTATGCAGGCATCTCCTTCTTCAAAGGAGAACACTTAGGTCCCTATGGACCCATTGTGACACCCGTTGGGCATTTGTGCCATCCCTTCAACCTATGCTATCAGCGCGTGTGCTGACTGATCGCGTTGCCAGTTGTCGATTGGGAATCCGGAGTTTCGATCCAATCCGTCCAGTTGATAATTTTACAAAAGTTGTTAATCCTTCCGATGTCCAACGATGCAAGTTCTTCTACACCATTTAAGAAGGGTTTCCCCAGGGTTTCCAGTCTCCTTCTGTATAGCGCTGGGCAATCACAAATAATGTGGTCGGTGGATGGTTCACTGCTACTGTTTCCGCAGTAGTAGCATTCGCTTTTCGTTGCGAATCCCATTCTTCTCGCATGCTTGCCTATGGGTCCATGTCCCGTCAGGAAGGAGATGTTGATATGGTTCAGGATCTTTGAATGTCCGATGGAACGATCCCAATGATCAATCTCGTTTAGTCGAATAGCCGATTTGAGAGCGGAGCATTTGCAGCTCAGATCAGGTGATAGTAGATTGAGTATCGTGTAGAGAGCCTTAGAGGGGGTCGATCTCATACATCCGGTTATCAGGAGACAAGAGGACCGTTGAACACGATCCAGTTGTTTGAATTTGCTCTTCTTGTCGAGCGCGTACCACCAAACTATAGAGCCGTATTGTAGTATTGGCTTCACTATAGCATTGTAAATCCAGAGTGTTACCTTGGGTTTAAATCCCCATGTTTTCCCGATAGCTTTACGACATGTATATAAAGCTATGAGTGCTTTGCTGGATCTGCTTTCAATGTTCTGTCTCCAATTAAGCTTCCTGTCTAATATAAGGCCCAGGTAGTTCGCCGTATCGGAGAAGTTGAGTTGTTTGTTGCCCAGATAGATGTTGGATGTAGCGGGCGATTTTTGTTTCCGACTGAAAAGTACCAGTTCTGTTTTGTCCGGGTTCGCATTGAGCCCTCTACTGGCACACCAGTTTGCCAGGATGTTGATATAGTCCTGCATCCTTTGTTCGAGACAAGATAAACTTCCCCCAGAGACGCAGAGTGCTATATCGTCTGCATACGCTACTACTGTACATCCTTCCGACTCCAACCGTTTGAGAACGTCGTTGACGGCAAAATTCCATAATAGCGGCGAGGGTGTGAGGGTGTGATTTCCCAGCTTTGAGGTGATAGTTCTCTTTAATAGCATGTTGCGAATCAGCTTGCTAATATGTGAGTTGATATTTAGGCTGTTGAGCTCTGTCATGATGCAGAGGGGTTCGATGTTGTTGAAAGCTCCCTCTATGTCCATAAAGGCAACCAGAGAAAATTCTTTCTTGTCTAGCGATTTCTCTATGGGATACAATAGTGCATGGAGTGCGGATTCTGTCGATTTCCCCTTTGTGTAAGCATGCTGAGCATTCGAAAGGAGATCCGGGCCAATTGAATTTTTGATGATGTCGTCCATGATTCGCTCAAGGGTTTTCAAAAGGAATGAAGTAAGACTTATAGGTCTGAAGTCCTTCGCTTTGGTGTGTGATGGCTTTCCCGCCTTTGGGATGAAGACCACCTTTGCCGTTCTCCATCGTATTGGTAGGTAGGATAATTTCACACAGCCGTTAAAAATAGCCTCCAGCCATGGCAATAGTATCTCCAGTGACTGTTGAAGTTCGGCGGGTATGATGTCCTCCGGACCGGGTGATTTGTAGGGATCAAAGTCGTTGATGGCGTCTTTGATCATGTTCCTTTCAATTACCGGTATTCTATCGCATAAGTCGGTAGGTGCGACGGTTATGGAGTTGGACTCTCCCCTGGGGAAGTGGGTATCCGATAGGATTTCCAAGGTTTCCTTTGAGGATTCAGTCCAGGTACCATCATTTTTCATTATATATGCCGGGGCGCTGTTTGTCGAGGATAATACTTTATCTTTTTATATTTTTATATTTTTATATTTTTATATTTTTATATTTTTATATTATTATATTATTATATTTTTATACTTTTATATTTTTATATTTTAATATTTTTAAATTTTTATATTTTTATATTTGTATATTTTTATACTTTTATATTTTTATATTTCTATATTTTTATATTTTTATATTTTTATATTTTTATATTTTTATATTTTTATATTTTTATATTTTTATATTTTTATATTTTTATATTTTTATATTTTTATATTTTTATATTTTTATATTTTTATATTTTTATATTTTTATATTTTTATATTTTTATATTTTTATATTTTTATATTTTTATATTTTTATATTTTTATATTTTTATATTTTTATATTTTTATATTTTTATATTTTTATATTTTTATATTTTTATATTTTTATATTTTTATATTTTTATATTTTTATATTTTTATATTTTTATATTTTTATATTTTTATATTTTTATATTTTTATATTTTTATATTTTTATATTTTTATATTTTTATATTTTTATATTTTTATATTTTTATATTTGTATATTTTTATATTTTTATATTTTTATATTTTTATATTTTTATATTTTTATATTTTTATATTTTTATATTTTTATATTTTTATATTTTTATATTTTTATATTTTTATATTTTTATATTTTTATATTTTTATATTTTTATATTTTTATATTTTTATATTTTTATATTTTTTATATTTTTATATTTTTATATTTTTACATTTTAAAATTTTTATATTTTTATATGTTTATATTTTTATATTTTTATAATTTTATATTTTTATATTTTTATATTTTTATACTTTTATATTTTTATATTTTTATATGTTTATATTTTTATATTTTTATATTTTTATATTTTTATATTTTTATATTTTTATATTTTTATATTTTTATATTTTTATATTTTTATATTTTTTAAATTTTTATATTTTTGTATTTAGTTTTTACACTTTTAATAAGTAAATAGTAAAATCATATAAAAGATGCAGATATCATAAATAGGCAGTTTTCCAAAGAACTCTTATTCGTCTGTACACTTTTCCAAATGCGCCTCTACTTAAGTTAACAGAAATTGTATTTGAATTTTCCTAATCGCAATCCCACTGTAAAATTTCCTTACAATTTCAAATAATCCATAAATCAGAATAAATTATAAAATATTATAAATAACAAAAAAGAGAAGAGAAAAAAAAACAAACCAAAACACATTTCATATTTACTATAACTTTTCACATTTATTCGCCTTTTCAAGATCATTAAACACTTAAGATAACACAAAAATATACATCTAAGGGAAAAACTCTACACATGTAAAAATAGAATTCATAACATAAGAGAACGGAGGGCATACAAAGGCACACCTGCTTCGCCTTAAGTACAGCGAAAAAGGGTGTTTGCTTCTCCTCCAGGTTTCTAGGTCTCGACTGTGTATTGATACAATTTGAAGTGTATCAGATGTTATGGTGGTTGTTGTGCCCACTTCAAGATTTATAAGGAGTTGTGTTATGTTGTCGTCGACGTCAAACCATTTTGACGCCGAAGATCTAAGAATAAATATCACCCCACTTGAGTGCAAAACAAGGGACATAATTTAATTACAAAAATGATGGGGTCACAGTTGATTCCGGTGTTCATAATAATTAAAACTGTAATAGAATGTTCCCAAGAGAATGAAATTATTTGCGGTATGCCGGCAGAACATTACGAACAGGAAAGAAGGGGGCTGCAGTTTCTAGCCACAGCAAGGGCATATCCAATTTTAAATCGGAGCACTTGTGGGTAATAATTTTTGTGAGAATTTTAGATAATTTGTAGAATATTGGGCTTAAGCTGGCAATGAAAACATGGAGCAAAGTACATTGAGAAGGGAAGCCTTTCAAAGTCAATGGCCCCACAAATATTATAAGTATTACATTATAGGAAGATGCACCTGGTTTTTGTAATGGAATGGCTTACATTGCCAATGGAGAATGTTGTCGAGGAATATATTTATCGAGTGAAATTATTATATTTTTTATAATTAAAACCTTATGCACGCACTATGTTATATGTTATAAAAATATAAAAATGTTTAAAAAACCTGTAAGAAAGTTCCTGTCGGGCATCCTGATAAAACTATCTAGTACACCCATACCTCGATATACGGCCTAGATACGTTCCCAAAATGTTGGCCGTAAAACGAGGTTATAAATTTCATACAAATCCATATGAACAGTAAGAGATTGGTTCCAATTTATTGAAAAAATTAGTTTCGAAATGAATTAAAAATTCATAAAGTAACAAAAACAAATAACACATTAAAATAAAGAAATAGAAATAAATAATATAATAATTCAGTTTAAAAAATGATAAACTTATAACACATTTACATTTAAAAAAAAACAAAAATAAAAAATCCAACAATTCATATAGTATGTGAACATGTAAGGAATGTTAAGTTTAATTTAAATCATTAGTTTTCAGAGACCATCATTAAAACATTTGTCCATAGCTGGTTGTTTGGTATTTCTTTTAAGTTCTTGTTGCAGTTGGGTGTAGCATAAAATTTACTTTTTAATGTTGCGTGTAACGTTTGCATCAACACATCAACACTCGCTGCGCTTGTGAGTGAATGCTTTTGTTAGTCTCTCACTCTTCGTAGAATCCCCTAGTTGCTTTTAGCCGTATAGAGAGGTAATGTGCGCCGTAAAGCGAAAGTGTTCTTGAATTAAAAAAAGCCGTTATAGCGAAATGAAGTAAAAAGAGGGGCCGTACAAAGAGGTATGAGTGTATATTTATATTATTACTTGATTTCTAAAGTGGGCGGAGTGGCACATTTACATATGGGGTGCCAAAAGGGGCGTGGCTAGATTGCCAGACTTTTTATAATAAACGTTATCCACGATCGCGCTGCGTCTTTTAATAATAATAATCGACTTTTAAAGAGGGCGGTACTAGATGGGTATGGGAGGTACCAAAAGGGGCGTGACTAGACTTAACATTTTTATCAAAAACTTTATCCTTTTATAGCTTTATATAAAACAGAATTTGAGCAAGATCGCGTTGGGTGTATTGATATTCTCAGTAGGGAAAAATACTAGTTCGGAACTAGTATAATACTAGTTTCCCATAGAGCAGTAAACTAGTTCACCTTCCATACAAGCAACTGTCTCATTTAACACGTAGTTGTCCTAAGATTGGGGTGAATTGTCCCTTTTGTACTAGAATAGAACTAGTCCAGATAATTATTACTCGATTTCAAAAGTGGGCGGAATGGTACATTTGTGTGGGAGGTACTAAATGGACGTGTGGGACTTCCAATTTTCCCCCGAAAGTTTATCCTGTTATAGCTTAACAAAATACATAATTTGGGCACGATCGCTTTGGGAGTATTGATATTATTACTCAATTTCTAAAGTGGACATTCCTAAATACATATAGGATTTGGGCACGATCGCTTTGGGTGTGTTGGTATTATTATTCGATTTCTAAAGTGGTCGGAATGGTACATTTGTGTGGGATGTACCAAAATGGGCGTTGCTAGACTTCCGGTTTTTCTAAAAAAAACTTTATCCTGTTATAGTTTTACTAAATATAGAATTTGGGAACGATAGCGTTGGATGCTTTGATATTATTACTCGATTTCTAAAGTGGGCGGAATGGTACATTTGTATGGAAGGTACCAGAAGGGTCGTGGCCATGTAGCCCATTTCCAATACCATAAGTAGTTTTGAAGCAATATTAACCTATTCAAAGTTTCAAAGCAATTTGTTAAGTCTTTCGAAAGTTATCGAGCGTACCAGCCAGACTTACAAGGCTCAAACGACTTAAAAAGTCGTATCAAATGATATATACCCTCCCACCCGTAGGGTAAGAGTATAAAAAGTGATATCATCAGTCAGACTGCACGTGACGTATGATTTACGTGCAATATTACCTATGATAATCATACGCCACCATATAGTATTTATGTTATGTCAAACAAAAGAGCCTAAAACGTGACAAATTCCCCTATACGATCCTTACTAACTTCAAATCGATATTAAAATATTATCGCAAGTAACTTGACAAAACGAATGATGCTGACCTTCTTCTTTTTGGAGCTACTTTCACGTGTAGTTCTCAGAATTGAGTCCCAAAATCAGGTGTTGTACTGTGTTAACAATATCCACATGTATTGTCTTCTTTATAAAACCATTCCCCCTATTTAATTATTGCAAATAAAACTTCCAATATGTTTTCGATTTCTACTAAATAGTTTCGTTTTTTCTTTCTCTTTCATTTTATTTAACTAATTTCTAAATATATTTTGTTTAACTATTGCCAAACCATTATAATGGCTTAAATGTGTATATATTTTTTCTTTTAAATATTTTTTTGTTTTCCTTTTTTTTATAGTAAAAACAGTGGATTGTTTAAAAATAATTTATAAAAAAATAAAACAAAATACAAAAAGTACATACAATTAATTTTTAAGTATAAAAAAATATTACAAATGTTTAAACAAAAAACACATTTCGACCAACAACTAATGCCGAGAGTAGTAGTTAGTGGGTGTGTGTGTGTGAACCAGGTGATGTTAACTTCTACGTGAGGTCGGAGGAGTCGCAAGACAAACGAATCCCGGGGAAATCTCATTTCATAAAATAGTGCACAACAACGGATATCAGCAGCACCAATAGGGACACCGAAATGCCCAGCATGTACATGGTCCGCGTGAGATCCCGATTGCTGGCCGATTCTTGGGCTGCCTTTAGAAGTTTCTGTTTCTGCGTTTGCATTTCAAACGAGGTATCGCTGAAGGTCTCATCCTCGGGCACTCCCTCCAAATCGGCCACTATACTATCGCTTACAATGTCCAAATCGAGTATTTGCTTAGCCTGGGCAGCAGCCACTGTGGGAGTTTCGCCTCTAAATATGTATTCACTAAACTGAATGGGCTTGAGGCCCGATGTGTTGACATTGAAGTACACCCGGCGTGGTGGTTCCGATATAAAGATAGCATCATTGCTGATATTGGGTTCAGTGAGACCATCACAATACACCTGAATGCGGGCCATTAACGAGCGCATAATATCTTCGCGTATAAAATGTTTTACATCGCCTATTGTATTCTTGGGATTACACCACACCCGGGAGGATACAGCACCTGACAGACGTATGGTGCCATTGAATTCTTTTATGTGTACACGAGTTCCCTTAGACGTTTGGCACTTGACGGGTAAAAATATGGTGGCCTTAAAGCTTTCCTCCGCTGTGTGTGGTTTCCTTTGACCCTGTCGTGATTGTTTGATGTAACTCTCCAGTGTTTGGCCATCTTCGACTGATTCGTTTTGTAGAAATATCTCGCTAGCTTTCAGATTATTGCGCACCGTATCGATGGTTTTCTGAAACTGCACTTCAATGTTGATCTTTTGTGAAACGTCCACAATGGGAAATACATCATTCAATTCGTAATTGCATTCGAAGGTGTGCCATTCGAAGGGTTTCTCGACGAAACGGCATTCCAGCGGAGAAAATGAGCCGCCACTATAAAAATTGCAAGTGGTAGAGTTAATTGTTGTGTCGTAGACTCTTTGTGGTTGTTCTTAGCTTAGATAAGGTTAGTTTTTGGCAAATTATGATTATGATGTGTGTTAGAGTGGTGTAGCGAAAAGAATATTAAACTGAAAACCATGATGATGACGAAAAACAAGAGGAATAAAATGCAAACAATACCATTTTAACAAGTTTTAACGCCGGCGATTTTTAACAATTACACGTTTTTCATTGAAACCGAAGGGGTAAAACAAAAGCAAAATTTAAGTCGTCTAAATCAACTTACACCAAAAGATTATCCGTGGCTAGATATTAATAAAATAAAACAAAAAAATTAAAATTTCCAATCGCCTTCCCAGATTTCCTGCCGTCTGCCGGAAATCGAAAATTATTAAATAGAAAAATTAAAAACACAAAAATTCTTACTATTTTTCGATACTAAACAAATCAAAAATGCTACCCCAACGAGTGATTGTCGCGACTCTCCAGCGGAAACAAAAACATAGCGAACCATTATCTTTACAAAATAAAATAACAGCTTCTTCAGAAACAAAGTAATAATAAAAATTGAAACATAAACAACTCAATAATATACTTAAATCAAAAACCAAGAAAATACGTACAAATGTGTTCATATACTCGCATAGAACACATTGCAGTTGTTGTTAGATTTGTAAAGACATATAAGATAGTACTTGATTAGTTATCAAATTATTTACCATAAAACACATTTAATATGAGCTGTAAAGTACGTTTTCTTGCATTCCCTGCTAAAGATTTTTCGTGTTATTTGTGTGTTTGCATATTTCGGTTCGATTTATTAATTAAAGAGAAAATATTGAAAATCGAAATATATTGCATTAAATACTTTAATAAATATACTTAAGAAGAGATGATGTACATTAAATGTTTCTAGAGAGACGATAAAAACTACGATTGCTTTGCATTTTCTAGATAATAAAAAAAACAAAAGTTCAGATATAGAACATGCATTGGCATACACACGAAATGAATCTTAGTTGTTTTAGTTAGAACTCAAGAATGTCAAGAAGTTATCGTTCTGTTGTTTAGTATGTACAAAAGATTTGAACCGTTATTAAAACTAAATGTTATTAGTAAACTAATTGCATTTCTAATATGGAGTTAGATTATATATATTGCAAAAAAAAAAAACAATAGAAATAATTGAAAAGTATAAATTTATAAAAATTAAGTTAAGGTGCCAAGTGTGATTAGGTAAATTGTTTAGGTGTTAAACTATAAAATCTAAAAGCATTTACAAAGAGTGGCTAATTTATGCAGTTGATTGAAATGTGTACTTACTTTGTCACATAATTGTAGACTTTGCTTATGGCCTTTTTAGCAGCACTGGAGTAAGTCAGAAATATGTATTCGGTATCTTCTTGTTCGGTACTTTTGAATTGATGTCCTTGTTTAAGTAAACTGAAAGAAGGGGAGGGATATAATAAGAAATATATTTCAAGTAATATCAAAAGTACTTATTATATACAACTATTTTCTATTCACATATGAGGGAAAAATGTTATAAAATTAATAAAGAACAAAAATCTACAAAGTCGAACTAACAACTCAAGTCGATTCACAAACCTCCGCGTACTGGCATCAGCGATGTTTATATGTTGCAATGTTATAAAAATGAACGTCAAAGTTAACAGTTATCATTAATTGGTGGCCATAGTAAACCAACAGAAAGGAGTATAAATTAGCAATCCAAAGATACCAATATCGTATCCTGGCCTGAGCAATAATAAAATCTAACATTAAAGTTAAATAATGTTCAAGTTTTCAAGCCAATAATAAATTTATTCTGTATGATTTTCTAAAACTTATATGAGATAATTTGTTCTCCTTTTGACGAGAAGGAGAAGAAAAGTATAAACTATCCTTTTCTGCCTGCTACCTAGACGGCCCTTGGATCGTCTAAGTAAAAATTAATGGCGTGTTCTTTCTTCCGGACGAGGTGAAAAATTAGATTTTAATAGTTATATCATACTTCTTTAGACTTTATCTTCTATCGCATTTACATACTTTTTAATTTTTCACAAAATTATGATACCTTATAGTAGTAGTTTTGGTCGGACTACATCACCAGTCAGACAGTTTTCTTTAAGCTTTTAAGGCAAACTGAAATCAACATAAGTGCAATTCCACGTAAAACGGCCATTTACGGGAAAAAATATAATTCCATATTTTAAATAAAAATCGGCTAATGAATATGTACAAGAGAACGACATTTGTCCACAAATGAGAAGAATTATATTTTTTTTTTCATTATTCGGTTTGAGATCATTTTTCTATTATCGCTAATAGTTTTTGTTTTACAAGAATCGTGTGAAATGGATTATGTTGACAGCTGGCAGGGCGGATAACCATTTCGATAGTTGCCAAACTATCATCGTCAGCACCGTTTGCTGAGCCTTCTCCACACATTATGACAACCTACAGGATTAGAAGCTTCAAGAAACCAACACAATCAAAAACAATATGAACAATTACCTACATCACAATTATTGTGGACTTCCTGCGAAAAATTTTACAAAATTTAAGATGAAAGTCATAATTTTATAAATTATCAAATTCCTATGGTCACACCCGTCGTTGTCTTCTAATGGACATTCTGAGCAAAAATCAAGTTCTTTCAGTGGTACCTGTTACTAAACTTTTAAAACTTAACATTCATGGTAATCATAGCTTTTTTTAATAATAAATTTTCCATTTATGAATTATAACCAAAAATTTGGAATTGGAATTGCCCCTAACAAAATGATCTAATACTCAAAATATTAATATAATAGATTTATTCTCAGATAAGAAACTGCTATATACACCAGGAAATACATTTTGAAAACTGCTTGTCTGCGAAATTATCCAAAAACCCATTTATTGGTAAAGTGAAATAGGGAAAACACACTATCAACTGAACTCAACTTCAACTATTTCCTCTTAAATATTTGTAAAAAAAAAAAGTGATAATTTCATGATTTATTTACTAAATCAAATTTCTTTTAAAATCCGAATTTATAAAATTTACTATCCGTCGAACAAGCAGTGAGATTCATTAAAGTTTGGCAGAACTTATGTAGTTCGACCAGCTTCTCAATACTAATGAGAGGATACATATTTTAATAAGTAGATGACCAAGAAAATACTGTTTTCTGATGGGTTAATTTTATCTTAAAAGCGAATTCCATATCAACAGTGTCACGTTTGCTCAAAAAGATAATATATTATATTAAAAATTCACTAAGACAGACAAAAAAATTGTTTGTATTGACTTACGATTTCCATGTGGAAAAGTTTAAAACAGACAAATATATAACTGCACTCACCCACTTCTTTAAAGAAGAGCATTTGTTTACATTTAGCTCAATCAGAATCTTCTTTGTTTTTTTCTCTTAACTAGAGCAACGACGGTAAAAAAGAGCAAATATTATAAACTTTTAAGCAATGAATACCGCAGAGGAAAAGAATGTCTTTATCCAAATCAAGAAAATGTAAACATTTTCTGGCTACAATAATATAAAAGCTCTCATAATGTTAAAATTCTCTATAAAATTTGTAACGAAGTTCGCTAATTTACACCTTTCACCTTTTATTTTGGTAGGGATTGGTATTTCTTTACCCACTGCAGAGGATTAGTCCCTATAAACTCCAATTAATGTCTTTCTCTTAATTAATAAACATAAACGTTCCCTCTCAAACTTACTTGTGCACATCGTAAAACAGTCTTTTGGCAGTTTTAAATTCCTCTGAAGAGTCATCAATGTAATCTTTGCTAACACCGGCGACAAATAGACCTAAAACACGCAAAAAAAGTATACATTAATATCAATATCCAACACCGACCATGTTTACAAACCATCGGCAGTTGTCATTATTGCTCACCTAGTACATTAAAAGAGCCGGGAATCATTTTTACAGCACTCAGCCATTGATTTGTCAAAGCCTGCAGGTTAATGTTTTCTACCTTCTGGGGGCCGGCCGTTGAAGGTGCGGCATCTTCGCCGGCAACGGGAAAATCGCCATCCTCTTCATCATTTTTGGCCAAATGTACAACGATATATTTTCCAGGTTCAGATTTCTATAGGAATAAGAAAAGACCAAAGACATAAAAGCAGACAAATGCGGTAGATTAGTTTCATAAACAAAACAAGCGAGCTTTTAGTAAAACCACTGATGACGTTAACACATTCCCGCAGTGGATACACGCACATCTCCCCCCTCCGCGCACACACACACATAATATTGGCAGTAGCCATCACTCCTCATGTGTATCACCCGGCTGTGGGGCAATGCAAAAAGACAACAGCGCCAGCCGCTGCATATGAGTGATAGCAGGAAAATACCCATACACTCGCACTCGACGTAGTACTCATGCAACCGCTCTGCTCACCTGTCCAATGATGATGCCATAGGCAAAGTTCATTTGTGTGGCACATTTTTCCAGATATTCTTCGTCGGATTTACTCAATAATAGTTTGGACATTGCATGAACTTGTAGACGTTGTCAAAGGTTAGGTGGATTTGTTGGTTGTTCTGGAATTTGTGTATATTTTCCTGTATTCCAGTTTTTTTCTTATTTGATTCCCTAAATACTTTTGCTACGTATGAAAAATATGACCAAATGCGATTGTTGTTGTTGTGACCAAAGAAATGTCAAAGAGAGGGTTTTGTTTATGTGTCAACTGACAGAGTTGCACTGCAAATGCCATAGGTAATCATCTCAATGTGAGTGTCGGAACAGTGTTGCCAGTTGAGAGGGTAATCAATACAATATCAAATGTAGATGGCGTTAAGTGTAGATTGGCTGAGCATTATTAAATTATATTTTAAATACAGGAAAAAAAATTAAATGTTTCAAAAAACGTTAATTGCCACAGTAATATGCATAAAAAGTTAAATTTTTTTCGTATATGCAATAAATTTTCTTTAAAAAATATAACCACTTTAAAGAAAAAAATAAATAAAAAATTAGAAAAATTCCAGTGTCAAAAAATTAGAATATAATAAAAGTTTGAATATAATAATATTAATTACAAATTTTGGTATAAAAAGTTGACAAAATGTAAGATTAGTACACTTTTTTTTGCAAAATATTTGAATCAACTTATTTTGATATTTTGCTATAAAAAATATTACATTTTTTGCAAAACATTTAAATTGTGTCGTTATGACGTTTATTTATTTTCATATTTTTTTTTATTTTTTTTTTTTAAATAATTCAAAACAGTCCAATCCAATATTTTTAAAATAAAACAAAATTATCTAAAAATTTAAAGGTTTGTATCAAAAACTAGATTATTTTGTCCTAATTTTTTCTGGTTTATAGTAACTATAAACTTTAAGAAACATTTCAATAATCAACAATAACATTTGATATCTTCCATAAATTAATGGATATAATACACAAAAATTATGGTTTCATAAATTAAAATCTATAATTAATTTTTCAATACCAAAAAATCCAACTTTCAATAAAAGACTATAAATGAAATCATTATTTTTCCACACCATTAAACGTGTATAAAAATATTAGGTTTCAAAATGTTATCTATGATAGAAAATTTCAAAATTATAAACAAAACCTTAAAATTTGCATAACACATAAGAAATTTTACTTTTCAATATTTTTTTCTCTCAACGCTACAATATTCATTAAAAAAAAATTTTTGGAAGTTAAAAAAAAAAAAAAATTTATAATAAGAAATTTTTAGCATGTAATAAAAGTAACAATTTTGAACAAATATTTTGTACACAATTAATTCAAAAGTTAAAAAAAATTGTTAATTTTAAATTTTCGTGTAATATTAAAAATTATATAAAAACATTTGGATTAGCAACTATGCAAATTTTGAAAAGAAAAAAATGGGAAAAATTTTTTAATCAAAATAGTGAGAATTTAAAATAATTCAAAAGATTGAATAACAAGTATATATTAAAAAATTCTGAAGTGTTAGAGAACATCTCAACAATTACGGATGTCACTCGTTCACATTTAATGTTTTATTAACTTATACATTTTTAATTTCTGAAGATGATCCTCAAAGGGGATTGAAATGTTAAATGAAAATAATAATGAAAAGTTAAAACTTGATATCGAGCTTAATTATTTCAAAAAAATTTATAAATAGCTAACAAAAATGGTCGAAAAAAATTAAAAATGTATGTTTAAAAACAAAAAAAATATTTTGGTAAAAAATATTTAATATTGCAAAGTGAGAATTTTTAACATATATTTTCGACAAATGAAATCATAGGTGTGAAGAAATAAAATGAAATTAAAAAATGTTGAAATCAATTTTTTTTTTTTAATTTTAAAAACTGATATTTCAAGAAATATTTAAATTAAAAAAAATATATACTTTTCCCAAAAGTATTTGGATTGTTAAAATTTGTCTCGTTATATATTAAATATATTTTTTTTGTTTTTTTCTACGAAGTCATCTTTGTGAAATTACCTTTAAGTTGAGTACTTATAGATATGTATGAATTTGCTTCAGATATAGAGCACTTTTCACTAAGATAAATTTTATTAAATAAGGGCTAAAATTTTTTTTATATGAATTTTTTCAATCTTAAAGAAATATTTTTGTTAACAAAATATTATTTTGTTAAATTATTGCCTACTTTATTTAAACAACTTGCTGCTTTACAAACAATATTAAGAATATTTGAAGACCAAACAGTTCTATTTACATTCACATCATTTTTGTCTTAAACATATAAATGATTAATTATAGCCAATGTTATAAAAATATCTTAAGAATTTCCAACGAAAAAAATTTTTATGTCCTTAGAAGACATATTTACCTAAGACGTAAATTTTTTTTTGTAAACAAGAAAAATTCATATTTTTTTTTGGCTTAAAGAAAGTTGTAAATTATTTTTAACTCTATCAATAAAATAAAACATAACAACAACAAAAATTTGTTTTACTTTCATTAAGATGATATAAGACAGAATTATTGTGTTGTTCTGAAAATTTAAAAATGATACCACGTTTAGTGAATTTCGATATTCGGTATTCATTGTAATTAATTTTTATTTAAATTTGTTTTTTTTTTCGTAATAAATTGCTTTACGCAACAAATTGTCTCACATTTGTCTCCAAGTGTAATTTAAAATTAAACCGTGTTATATGCTAAGGTTTACATTTTCTTTCTCTAAAAACTAATTTCTTTATAATGCCCCTCTAGTACGGTGTTTGAAATAGAAATAACATCTACAAAATCCCCCAAAACAGACTAATTGCACCTATGTTATTGTTCTAACAAATAAACATTCATACCAGATGCATCACTACTTGTGCGATTCTTATCATTGGCATCTCCAATTACATGTAACTGTTGCGCTATCATGCATCACTGTTTGTTCGTTTAATCAACGCAACCAAAACAAAGAGTATGAGAGAGATAGAGGATAGAGGTTCCAATGCACTGCAATTTCTATCATTGGTGCCTCCAATTACAACTGTTGCTTTATGATGCATCACTGCTTGGCCGTTTTATCAACACAACAAAAACTTCGAGTTTGAGAGAGAGAGAGTTAAAAGGAGAGAGGATCCAAAGTACTGCTATTCCTATCTGTGGCTTCTCTAATTGTAACTGTTGCTGTTTTCCGTTTTGTCAATTCTCTGTAGTATAATCAGATATTTAGGCAAAGTGCGCGTAATTGTTGGCCACAGATCCATAAATTAAATAATTCGTCCGTTTAAAGTGTAAATAATTAAATGAAATGTGAGGTTTATAAGATAATTAACATGAAGTGCGGGTACTCGTCGTGACAAGTTTATTCAAAGCGATGCTCGCGGTTTATAGGAGACAAAACATCCGTTCATACCTCTTTTATAACGCCACATCGGCATGTTTTTGCGTGATTTTGAATTGAATGCAAAATAAATGCAATTAAAGAATGTTAATGTGTTCGTGTTTTTGTGTAGTGGGAAGTTATAAAAAGCTATACCCGTTGTTCTTCACTTAAGGTAAGTGGTAGTCGTTATAGAAGGTCTTTAGTGTATGCGTGCATGTTTTTTTTTATAAAAATATAATAAATTTTTTTTTTTAAAGAAAATGTAAAACGTTGTAAGAAGAGGGTGTATGGGCTACATTTACCTTTTCATGCTATCGCCAAGAGAAATAATTGGATATATCATTTGATACCAGAAAATAAAAGAATAACAACTTTATGTATAAGTAGTTAGTTACTGGTTTCCATAATAACACAGTGATACAAATGTGAAGGAAAAAAATATACAGGGATTCTCATGTAGCATTTCTGTTAAACTGGAGTCCCTAGAGTACAGTGATACTTTTAGTTTTTCTCGGTCACTTCGTTAAGTAATGTTTTATAGGAAATTAAGTGAAATGACGATATTCCTAAAATTACAAGTTCCAAAATTCATAATTCTTCTCTATGTAAACCGATTTTCAAAAGCTTACATATGTTTTAAAGCTATGACTTTCACTTTTTATTAAAAATAAAAAAATATAAAATAAAAAAAAAAAATTTTAAAAATCGGTTAAAAAATAGTGAATCGGCGGCTGTTTAAGCAAAAGAAAATCGAAAAATAAATTTCGAATTTTCATTTTCCCAACGCTCTAAATTGATCATGAGGCAGCGCAATGTATATTTTTTATTTTTTATTTTTTTATTACAAAGAGAAGACTTATGAATTTTGGAACTTGTAATTTTAGGAATATCGTCATTTCACTTAATTTGCTATAAAAATATTACTTAATGAAGTGACCGAAAAAAACTAAAAGTATCACTGTACTCTATGGACTCCAGTCTAACAGAAATGCTTAATGAGAGCTCGTGTTTATTTTGTGTGTAGCACAGTGTAATTTATAAACCACTTAATATTTTTTTATATATTCACTGTGAAAATCCGTTCTAATAAACAAATGATAATAAAATTTTAGTAATATTTTGACGCCAGAGAATAACAAAGCTCTACCACAAAATCGTATATATATTGATTTTTAAACAGGTTAAATAGGAAGCAAACATATTTTTATTAATAAACTATATTCAAATTATGACATGTATGTATTTGGCATTCATAACACAGTACAACATTTTTTCAACATTTTGGGACTCAATACTGAGAACTGCACGTGAAAGAAGCCCCAAAAAGAAGAAGTTCTGCGTCATTCGCAACAGTTTCACTTTTCCATTCATCAAATAATTTTGAACTGGGTTTATTTTGTAGCAATTACAATAAAACTGTTGTACTCCGTGGCGCATGATTTACGTGGAATATTACTTATGATAATCATACGTCACCATATAACAATATAACAAAAGAGCCTTAAACGTGTCAAATTTCCCCATACGATACTTACAAACGTCAAATCAATATTAAATTTTTATGGCGTGTAACTTGATAAAACGAATGATGCAAAACTTCTTCTTTTTGGGGCTACTTTCACGTGTAGTTCTCAGAATTAAGTCCCAAAATCATGTGTTGTACTGTGTAATTAGATATGATTTCTTTTGGCAGAAGTACAAAAGTACCAACGCGGATAATTATTTGTTTGTGATTTTGACACAATACCCTTTATTTGTCACAAGCAAACAATGTTTCAAGCCATAAGTACCCACAAAAAGAATAGCTCCAACGTTTACTTACCTTAGCTACTTAAAAAAACAATTTTTAACTAAAACCATTCTTTTCATTTTTAAAATATATATATGTATATATTTTGTTTTTTTTTTTTTTATTTGTTTTTCTTTCATAAATATAATTTTCATATCATACTTTGTTTTTCTGTTATATTGTCTACATAAGACATAAATATAATATATGTATATATATAATTTTTTATCATGATTCCTATTAGTATTGACAAACTAATTTTATCAATGTTCTACGGATTTTTTTCTTTGGTTTTGTTCATAAAAATGTAATAAATTTAAATAATAATCTTTGGTTGTTGACTAACAATTTGAGAGAATCAACAAAATTAGTTTGTCAATATAATATAACAAATGTGATTTGGGGTTTTCTTGTTTGTTTGTATTATAATTTTGTTTGTATGGTTATTTGAATTGCCAAAAACAGTTGGGAATTAAAAAATAGCAAAAAATAATAAGATATTAAAAAAGATTAAAGTAATGATAACACAAATGAATTTTGTTGGAAAACATTTAAATTTGGGATTTAAAAGTTTAAAGTCAATTGCTGCCAATACGTTTAAATTTTAATCAATTATTTTAGTTTGTTTGTTTTTTTATATATATTACACAAATATATATTGATTGAGTATGTATGACTGTAGACGTATGTCAAAATCTAGTTGTTTTAAAGAAAATGTGAAGTTTATTGTTAAAATCAGTTTAAAAAATATTTGATTTATTTAACGATCTCTCAACATTAATGTTCTGCAAATGAAATTTTCTATGGATCATTAATTTTTCATAGTTTCAAAATTATACTTTTTATATTTTTTTATAAAATAATCGCCTTGTACGTATTTCTAATGAATTTATGGTTATTCATAAAAATTGCATAATCATGATACATACAAATTGGTTGGGCTTATATATTTCGCCACAGAAAATATTTGTCGACATATTAATTTTTTTTACTAATTTTTACAAAATCCTTGAAATTACTACAAATTTGAAAAATATATATTATGTTTAAGCTCCAAAGTTATTTTTTCTTAAACTTTTTTTTCAACCTTTAGCTTTGCTTTCAAAAAAATATTAAATTTAGGTACTTATTTGGTGTTTTTATGACATTTCGGTTTCACTCCCAAATTTTCAAAAAATATACTAAAATAATTGGTTTCAAAATTATCTTATACATATTTTTAATTGTGTTGAATTTGAATTTTAGTTTAGTACCCACTCAAAAAAACTGGATTCAAAGTGGTTCGTTTTCGAGCCACAGTTTGTATTTTCTTTAAAATTTAAAAATATTGAAAGTGGTGATCTATAGGCTAATTTCTAAAATTTATTCAAATGCTAATATTTAATCCTTCTTTGCCTACGGTTCATTAATAAATGTAAAATTTCTATTACAACAAAAGTTATTAATTTTATGCCGATAAAATATTTCGGACCACTGCAGCCGATCTTCACCAAGAAATATAATAATTTGCTAAGATTTATAATAAATGTTAACATTTGAAAACGAAAAACAATATATGTATTTGATTTCAGATTTTGAACAATTGATTTACAATAACATATATAAAAAACATTCTTTTTTTCTCCTTAAAATCGAAGATAAAAACTCAACTTTGTATCGATATTCACTGTTTTTTCTCAATATAATCCTTAGTTTCTTAGCACAGTACAGTAGATTTATTCCAGAACAAAAATACGTACAGAAAAGTCCTTTGAAAATAATTATATTTCAAGTACATGCAAGTTAGTAGGAGATGACGATAAATCACTTACAAATATGTACTTTTAAAGAACATCAATCAGTTTGATATAAACTTGATCAAAAATCATACTGGCATTGAATGAAATTATTTGGACTACGTAAATTTTATGTCGTACTGTCAAAAATTGCTGTAAATGTTTTGAAAAATACTTTTATTGCACCATAAATTAATTTTATTGTGCCAAAAAGTACTTTCATTCTACCAAAAAGTACTTTTATAGTAACAAAACGTACTTTAATTTTATCGGTAGATGCTTTCATTATACCAAAAAATACTTTCATACTACCAAAATTTACTATTATTATACCAAAAAGTACCATAATATACATTTATTGTACCAACAAATACCTTTACATACTTTTACCGCATAAAAGGTACATTTGTTGTAATAAAAGTAACTTTTGTTGTAACAAAAAGTACTTTTGTCGTAATAAAATGCACTTTTTTTGTGACAAAAGGTACTTTTGTTGTAATAAAATGTACTTTAAGTGTACCAGAAGGTACTTTCATAGTACCAACCAACATTTTTGTTGTACAAAATGGTACTTTTATTGTTTCAAAAATTGTTAACATTGTACCAAAAAGTACTTTTATTGTACCAAAAAGTACTTTAATTGTCTCACAAAGTACTTTCACTGTGAAAAAGATGCTTTTGTTGCGACAAAAGGTACCTTCATAGTACCAACAAACATTTTTGTTGTACAACGTGTACTTTTATTGTCAAAAAAAATTACTTTCGTAGTAACAAAAATTACTTTTGTTGTACAAGAAAGTACTTTTAATGATTCAAAAAGTACTTTTATTGTAACAAAGGTACTTGCATTTTACTAAAAAAAAGTACTCTTATTTTACATAAAAAAATTTTAAAACATCAAAGCTTTTATTGTGTCAGAAAGTACTTTCATGGCACTAATAAGTACTTTAGTAGTACCAACTTCATTTTTCTTTACCAAAAAATACTTTTATTGAATCAAAATTTAGTTCCTCTGTACAAAAAAGTACTTTCTCTGTATCAAAAGTTACTTTTATAGCACCGAAAGGTACTTTGATTGCACCAATAGGTAATTGCTTTGTACTAAAAAGTACTTTTATTGCGTCAAAAAATAAATAAAATACTAAAAGTACACCAAAAAGTACATTTGTTGTATCAAAGAGAAATTATTTTACTGAAAAATACTTTTTTTATACTAAAAGATACTAGCATTGTAATAAAAAGTACTGTAAAAGGTTTATAAATTTTAGTTGTGCCAAATTCATTCAATCAATCATCCCTAGGTGTAATTTACGATTTGATTTAATATTTTTTTATTTTATTATACAGGGTGGAGCGCGATAATGGAGGATATTCGTGGCTTATATTGTCTGACGGGAGATTTGTATTCCTCTGCCTTTCATTTGCCAGATACACTATTTAATACCATGTAATTTACAAAATCCCTTGCTGTTCAATATAATTAAAATATAAAATAAATTTTTCTAAGGTTTATACTTTTTTATTTCATTCCCAAATAAGCAAATTACCGCGCTCCACCCTGTACTTTAACATTTTCGGAGAGGAATCTGAAAACTTTCGATTTAAAATTAATTATTTTATTCGGCATTTTAGAAATTTTTACGGTAACTGAAATTTTTTTCATTAACATTTTCAGATTTCAAGGATGTTTAACACATTTATAATTATGTTGAGCATTTCTTGGTTAGTGAAACTTCTGATCGTTACAGCTAATTTGGTGTATACGCATCGACACACTATTAAGAATTTGTTGTACATTCTTGACAAATCATTTATCATTGGTATTTTATTCGAGAATGATACTCGCCAACGATTAGGGCGTGATATCGCGAGCGGGAGAAAATCACCTTCGTTCTCGAATCGAAAAAGCAATTCTATTACGAATCGAAAAAGCGATTCTATTACAAATCGAAAAAGCGTTTCTTTTACGAATCAAAACGATTATATTACCAATCGTAATAGAGAGTTCCTTTCAAGTTGTAAAATCTATAAATCATCCTTTTTTAAGTTATTCCTTCTTTTATTTTTCTCTTCTTAGATATTGAAGAATTTTCTTAAAATTTTTGATATAGCGTGGAACTATTTCATTTTATTTAAGTTTTTTATATCTGTGTACGACAAAATTTGGTTTTCTAAATAAAAGACATTTATGTAAAATATGATACCAATTTTACTCCAAACACACACCCGATCATGAATATTCTCAAACTTGTTATGGTTTTGAAATAATTTTAACTCTTTGTATTCATCTGTTGTTGTTCTTAAACAATAATATGTTTAAATTGAAATGTGACAGTTTGCTTCTGAATTCTTTTCAATTGTTTTTTGTTATTTCTTTGCATATAGTTTTCTTCGCTCAATAACCAAATTTATGTAGGTACATTACATAAGTCACCTTTAAAATAATTTACAAATTTATTATTTCGTAAGAAACCCTTAATCATGCTAGAAACCTTATGTAAATTTCCATGCGTTAAACTTACAACATCGTCTTTGATAAAATTTCTTATGAAATATTAAACTTGTTATCAAATCTAAGTATTAAACAAATCTTTTCTAATCCTTGTCTATGTAACATAGATAATAAATAAACTATGTAGAAAAAAATTATTGTTACAAAATTCGTACAGCTGTTGTTAAGTTATACAATATTTTAAATTCTGTGTTACATTTTTATGGAGAGGATATAAACCAAAAGTATTTTATTGTGGGGATAATACAAAAAAAAAAACAATGTTCTACAAATATTTAGTTTATTTCTTCTTTGTCTATCCAAAGAAATACATAAGTAACATTTTGTTCACTATAAATTTACTTCATACCAGTTATTTTTCCTATTAAATTATTCGTCTTTACTTCTTTTGCTTTTCTGGTTAAATTTTCACTTACAAATCTTATTGACACAAATATTTCGGGGTAAATTTGGTTTTGTTTTTGTTGTTTCATCTTCTCATTGTTTAACATTTAATGATTCTTGGCTTCTTCACGTGTTTATATTTATATGTTTTTGTTTTGTTTTTTTTTTTTTTATTTTTTAGTATTCTCATATTCAAATATCATATTTGTATGTATGTATATGTAGGTAGGTATATTTATGTTATTGTATGTGTATATTTTCATTTGGTTCATTATGGTTCTTTTTCTTTGTGTTTTTTTGTTGTTGTCGTTTTTTTTCTTCGTTTTTCTCTTCTTAAAAAAATAAAACCCTGTAAAAAATTTAATTGGTGTTAAGTTATACAAAAGACAAAAAAACAAAGAGTTGTTTTTTACTTAGTTGGTAAGAGGATTAAGAGGAAGTTTTTCTTATATGGTTAAATTTAAATATTTAAAAAAAAAATCATTTCCTAATGAAGTGGAAAATCAAAGGACTTGAATTGGATTAAAGGGGACATTTTAACATAATTTTTTGTTATTTAGTCACACATATCTTGAAGGTACTTGTCTTAGCAATGACCATACTTTTTTATTACTAAATGTTATTGAAATGATGAATTTTAAGATTATTGTGTAGTAATTTATGTTATGAAGTACAGGTGGCATGACATGGCTATTGCAAAATGAGTAAACAGAGAGATATTCCCAGTACAAAATAAATAACAAAACATTAATAAATTTCTTTACCAATTTTTCGACTACAAATTTAAAAAAAAAATTGTTTATCTTTGTAATTATTTATATAGCCAAAAAACATAAACTACTTATTATACCCTTCGATACGCGCACGCACGGACCGATGGATATATTCAGTTTGAACTAGCATTTGTAACGCCCATAAGGAGGCGTGGTACGTTGTGACAATTCATATTTATAAATAATCAGAGCCTATGAGTCGATTTAACGCTGTTCCTCCGTCCTTCTGTATGTCCGTCTGTACCCGTGATTACAGTCGTACTTTAAGAACTAACGAGCTGAAATTGGTAAGCAAGCTTCTTTCCTTTAAGCGGAGGAAATCATAATTTTTAAGATGAGTAAGATCGGACAATAACTACTCGCACCTCCCATAGAAAAAATCCCTTTCTTGGGGGTGTCCGGCTGTCTATCCACGAGATTACAACATTAACACAGTACACCACATGATTTTGGGACTCAATTCTGAGAACTGCACGTGAAAGTAGCCCCAAAAAGAAGAAAACTGCATCATTCGTTTCGTCAAGTTACATGCCATAATAACTTAATATCGTTTTGAAGTTTATATGTATCGTATAGGGGAATTTGTCACGTTTTCGGCTTTTTTGTTTGACAGCAAATCAATGAGCTGAAAAATGCTGTACTGTGTAATTTAAGAGCTATCGTGGTAAAATTTGGTAATCAAGCTTCTATTTTCCATGCAAAGGTAAAATTCTATGATGTGGAATATCCTACAAAAACTTCACCTACACAAAACTCCCCTTTTTGGGGTTTGAAAAATGCATAACAATGTTCTCAGTTTATATAAACAATTCAAGCTAAGTATTTGAAATCAAAGTGTGATTCATTTAAAAGTTAGTTTTTTAAATTTTATATTTTTTACAAATAACACTTGACTAGTGTCAAGTTGTCATCTTATATTTGTTCAATAATGTTTGACAATTCATCATGGAAAGACTTACACCGTAACAACGTCTCAAAACTACTTAGCTTTAGAACGAAAATTAGCTCTCTATGATTCTATTTTAAGTATTTTATATTAAATTAAAAAATTAACTTCTAAATGAATTACTATTTACAATCATTCGAAAAAATTATCTTGAAAAAATAAATGCCACAGAGATTGTTCTTTTGGGTTAAAATGAAGATTCCGACATCCAAAAACGTCTAAATGAATCATTCTTTATAATCTGCCAACATTGGAAGAAATTTTCTTGAAAAAGTAAATGTCAGTGATTGTTCTTTCGGGTCATAAAAATTCCGAAATCCATTTCTATTTTAAGTGTTTAAATTAAATTTAATAATAAAACTTCTTAATGAATCACCTTTTATAATCTGCCAACATTGGAAAGAATTTCTTTAAAAATCACTCTTTATTCTCTGTCAACATTGGAAGAAGTTATCTTAAAAACAAAATGCTAGAGATTTGTCATCCAAACCATAATATAAATTTCGGCATCCAATTCTATTTTAAGTATTTTATTGAAAATTATGTTTAAAAAGTTAATAATCTGCCAACATTGGAAAAAAATTGTTTAAAAAGTAAATGTCAGATATTGTTCTTTCGGGTCATAATGAAAGTATTTAGTTTTAAATTCACAACATTGGATGAAATTTGTTTCAAAAAAAAAAAAAATGCCAGACAATGTTCTTTCAGTTCATAATTAAGTTTCCGATATTCAATTCTATTTTATGTATTTTATTTGAAATTACTAAAAAACATCTGAATCGCTTTTCATAAACTGCCAAAATACATTTGAAAGTAATTGCCTCAGATTATTCTTGCAGGCCGTAGTAAAGTTTACGACATCCAATTCTATTTTAAGCGGTTTATTTGAAATTAATAAAAAAACATATGAATGAATCACTTTTTATAACCTGCCAATATTAGAAGAAAAAAGCTTTAAAAAGTAAATGTCACATATTGATCTTTCGATCCATTTTAAAGTTTCGGACATCCCATTCTATTTTAAGTGATTTATTTCAATTGAAAAAAAAAGTTTTAAATAAATCACTAGTTATGATTATTTGAATGAAATTATTTTAAAAAAGTAAATGCCGGATATTTTTCTTTCAAATCATAAGAATGATTCCGATATTAAATTCAGTTTTAAATATTTTATTTCAAATTAAAAATAAAACGTCTAAATGAATCACCCTTTATAATCCAACAAATTCCAGCTCATAAAGCCAAATATTGCTAATAAAAGCTATGTTTGTTTTTGCAACATATATATCGTTTATACATATAAATGTATAACCATTATTTTGCAAGTTTAAAATCGGAATGTAAACTCCTTTTGAAAAAATTTAACAAAATAATAAAAAGTTTTAAGATTTTAAAACCAAATATTTTATGTTAACGGTCATGCGATTTTTTCCCCTCAATTTTTTATCTTTTCTTATATAATTGGCAACAAAAACAAAGCTTATGTTTTTACTGCTTACCAAGTGCTGCCATGAAACTTGAAAAGATAATTAAACTAATTACACGTACCTTCTCACTCATTTACTCTCCATTATTGATACTCTTAAGCCCAAGGTAAAGGTAATTAATTTTGAGAAAATAAAACAGATATTTATTGGACAGGAAATTAAATTTGCCTTATACACTTCATAACCCCCTCTCCCTAAATAACTCGCGCCAACGTAAATTTGTTTATGAGCGTAACAAGCAGAACCTTGGCAAAAAAAAAAATCGCATTTGTAATAAAGACACAGAACATGAAACAACTTAACTATGTACCTTTGACTGCACCTCCAGTTGCCGGGGTCAAGCGCAATTAAGAAATTGGAAAACGCCTAAATAAATTTAGCCGCTATCAAATGAAACAAACAAACTGAAGAAATATAACCTTAAGTTCCATAAAAAGATGATGATTTATGTTAAAAGTATAATGCAAAATATTAACAGGAATACCAGTCTCAGGAACAGTGGGACAGGGAAATAGGAAAGGAAAGAATACCAAACGTTTACTGTTAAAGGTTAATGGCCTGGAAGTGAGTTGGGTGGTTGGGTTGCTTTGCCTCCTCCTTCTCGGTTTTGTTGTTGTTGATGTTTTTGCTAAACTTGTTTGGTTAGGAAACCTTAGCACACAGTGTGTACACAGTTTAAAGATATATTTCACAGTGAATTCCTTAAAAATTACACTGAGCACATATACTCTTGGCCTTGGTGTTATCTCGCACAAAATCATGGACATTGAATTTACCCTCATCGCCTTGATCATAGCCGCGACTTTTTAATTGTCTGTTAGAGATTGAGAGAGAGAGAAAGAGAGTTGGGGGAGAAACAACAAAATCAAACAATTAATCTCAAACGATTTACAAAGGATTCCAATTACGTTGCCTTTGCTTTATTGTTAGGCTTTTATGTTAATGGCCAGAGAAATTTATATACATATATATCTGTGTATACTAACCTGGCAACCGTTTGAAATGCCAACTCCACATTTAGTCCAGTTTTGGCTGAAGTCTCCATGAAGGGTACATTGTGTTCACGCGCCAAACGTTCACCATCCTCTCGTTTCACTTGTCTATCGCTGCTGCTGCAATCCGCTTTGTTGCCTAGTGATGGCACAGGACACAACGAAACAAATCAAAAGGAATTAACAACTCCATCTCTCATGTGCTTAAATGTAGGGACTGTTGTCCTATACACTTACCTATGAGTACAATAACCACATCTTCTTGGGCACAATCTCGAATTTCACATAACCAGGCTCGTATGTTATCATATGTAGTTTTATTGGTAACATCGTAGAGTAATAGTAGTGCTGTAAGGTGAACGGGAAGGGAAACTTAGTTAAGGCAAAAAGACAATATTTAAAAACACTAACATGTCTGATAACATAATAAATTGTAGACAATTGTAATCCGATGATTTAAAGTTTGATAGTGGTTAATTGGTTTCGATTACAAAGCTGTATTCGACAGTCCGATACAACAGAAATTGCTAGATGCTATGGCTGAGTTTAGTATCCCCGCGAAGCTTATACGGCTTTACGGGATGACACTGACCTGTACGAAGTCTTCAGTGAAAATAGATAAAAATCTGACAGAGCCATTTTCTATCAAGCAAGGTTTTAGACAAGGAGATCTCTTAAACATCGTAATTCAAATGATCATGCCAAAGACAGCAGTAAACAGGACTGGTACCATATTTAACAAAAGTCACATGTTGCTGGTGTATGCCAAAGATATAGATATCATTGGCAGTGGACTCTCAAATGTTACTGCGCCCTTTTCGAGAATTGGAAAGCAGTCGGCGAAAGTGGGTCTGGTAATGAATGAGGACAAACTCAAGTTATTTGTTTCAACTAACAAAAAGTCTACTCGGCTCGGAAGCTGCGTGAACGTTGACAACTAAAGCTTTAAAGTGATCGATGACTTTGTCTACCTTGGCTCCGCCACAAACAAAAGTAATAATGTCAACCTGGAAATCGAAAGACGAGTATTGATCGCATACCGCTGCTACTATGCGATAGGCAAGCGAATAATGACAAAGCGCTCTCTCGAAGAACAAAGATCTAACTCTACCAGACTCTGGTCCTACCTTTCTTGCTTTACAGCGCTAAATCCTGGGTAGTGACACAAGCGGATCAATCTATCCTGAGAGTCTTCGAGAGAAAAATACTTCGCAAAATATTTGGTCCCATAATCGTTAACGGTGAGTACCGTCGACGAATGAACAAAAAGCTGTATGAGCTGTACAACGGCATCGAAGTAGTTAAGCGCGTAGAAATAGACATAGACCTCGCAAATAGAACGCCGCTGATAGTATTTGAATTAAATTATCTTGAAAAAGAAAATGTGAAAGATTGTTCTTTCCTGTCATACTAAATATTTCAACTTTCAATTCTATTTTAAGTATAATTAACACTTATGTGAGTGACAGGGTACCCTTTTCATTTTCAAGTGAGTATATTTAATGGATGCAGATGGTTTACAAAGGTCAAACATTTTGACAACTCTTAATTTTAAATTGTTTCTAAATTTTCATTGGAGTGAACAATTTTAATGTCGTGGCCAGGGCAGCGGTCGTATGTTTCCTCTAGGCGCTCGTAAAATGCATCTTTAATCTCATCGTCTTTATCTTCCGTCGGGGCGTGTACACAAATCAGCGTGATGTAAAAATATTTCGCCCGGATGCGAATGGTGGCTATTCGGTCACTTACAGGGTTAAACCGCGAGACCAGGTGTCGAAGTCTCTTGCCGACTATGAAACCACATCCAAATTCGTGTCTTTCTGCATGGCAGCTGTAAAAGATGTCACAGTTCTTTCGTCGTGTGCATCCCTGTCCCGTCCATCTCATTTCCTGTATGGCGGTGATGTCAGCCTTGTATTTGTCGAGGACATCCGCCAGTTGGATAGAGGCACCATCTCTGTAAAGAGTTCGGACCTTCCAGGTGCATATCCTTAAATCATGGTCCTTATATCGTTTGAGGGGTCGTCAACATTTGGGGGGGTTCTTGTTATATTTATTCTCCGTGTATTCATAATAAATTTTGTTTAAGGAGAGTGGCTTATTAGGCCACCGCTCCCGATCCTAGTTTCTTTTTCTTTTTCTTGTGAAAAATTTGCAACAAAAAGAAATTTAAAAAAAATCCAACAGCTTGAATATCTTTTCCGTTTTCATACACAAGATTTAGCTGGAGGATTTCAAGACTGGATTTGTCGTTCACAACTAATCGTTGCGTCCGATAAAGCTTCATAAGTCCACATTACTGAGGTGCTGCCAGAAGCTGAAGTCTGATTCATTAAAATGTTATTTTTTCATATGCTTTATTTATGCAGTATTTGCGTGATAAGTGTTAAACTATTGTCTAGTTTTTGTTCAGTAACGCTTGACAAATTGTCATGAAAAACTTCTTTTTAACTAAATGTTAACGAAAATAAAAAATACTGAGTTTAAAAAAATTGTATAGTGACGTAAATAAGGAAGCGCTGGTGATAAGACACAACTATAACAAAAACTGAAACCGGAAGAAATTCCCTATGCAAACACAGTTGCTTCGAAGAGTTAAGGCGAGAATGCGTGGAATTGGGTTTCCTTCCTGCAAGGACAGCGATGGACAGCTAGTGACGGACCCGGATAACGTTCTGAAGATATGGAGAGATCACTTTAGAAATTTACTGGATACTGACACCACTCCAGAAGACCCCGCTCAAATCCATGACGATGGTATTAACTGTCCACCTCCGAGCCAGAGTGAGATACGTGTAGTAATATCCCGCCTTAAAATTAACAAATCAGCTGGAGCCGATGGTATCTCGGCAGCATTGTTTAAGGCAGGTGAAGAGGAGATGAACATCTGCCTGGGGGAGAGCATGCCTGAGGATTGGAGTCTTAGTCTGTTATGTCCCATACACAAGAAAGGAGAACGTAGTGAATGTAAGAACTACCGTGGAATAAGCCTATTACCAATTGCGTACAAGGTCCTTTCGAGCATATTGTGTGAACGTCTAAAGGCAATTGTAGAAAAACTAATTAGACCATACTAGTGCGGTTTTAGACCTGGTAAATCTACGACGGATCAACTATTCACTTTACGACAAACTCTGAAAAAAAAAACTCATGAAAAGCAGATCGACACCTACCACCTCTTCGTCGCCCACAAAGCGACACTCCGATAAGGAATAGACTATATGAGGCCATGTCTTAGTTTGGTATTCCTGCAAAACTAATTCGTCTTTACAGATGTACCTTGGAAAACACTAAATCCTCTATTAAGATTAGCTTGTCCTTTACACTATTTAATATAATTATAGAGAAGGTGATGAGAAAAGCTGGTGTCAACATGTCTGGCACCATATTCCACAAGAGCCACATGCCAAAAGCTTATATCGCTGATATATTCTCATCGAAGGAGTCAGCAAAAATGGGGTTTGCGGTCAACGAGGACAAAACAAAAGTAATGACAAATGTAATAATGGCAAATAAAAGCTATGGTCATAATTATAATTTTTTTTTTTTTTTTAACTTCAAAATTTATATTTTGGTGGTATGAAGTGTGTCCTTAATGGTCATCTGGAGACGGGTGCGTCAATTAATAAAGTTGAAAATTATAACTACTGTAGTCTAGTTTAGTACTGCATAAACCGTTATTACCAAATAGTTACCAGATAATGAAATTTGTCCAAATGAAGTGCTTTCATACTGGTCATTTAGAGAGAGGTACGTAGATCGGACTAGTGACAAATAAAAGCTGTTTTAGTCTAGTTAAATACAGCTTAAGGCGTTTTCTCAAAACAAATTTCATGAATACGAGTTTTTCACAAATTTAAAAAAAAATTCATTCCGGCTGGGCTGAAGTGCGTCTATAGTGGGCATCAGGAGAGGGGTGAGCAATCGGTCTAGTAGCAAATAATAACTATTGCTGTCCAGTTTGGTGCTGCATAAGCCGTTTTTCCAAAAATAAATATGCAATTTTAAAAAAATTTTTTAAAAAATTCTATATGGTTGTGATGTATGGCATCCAAAGTAGTCATTTGAAGAGTGGTGCGTTAATCGGACTAGTGGCAAATAATAGATATTGTAGTCTAGTTTAATACTGCATAAGCCATTCTTCCAAAAAATTTCTAAATAACAAATTTTTAAAAAATTTCCAAAAATTCCATGTTGCTTGGAGGAGTTATCCATATCCGTCTTCTGGAGAGGGTTGCCACAACCGAAGTAGTGTCAATTAATAGAAATGCAGATAGAAATTCGCTAAGTTAATTAGCTAAGAACAAAAACTTTTTATTTTTGATATAAATTCTTTTAGTTTTCCCTTCAAACCCCACCAAAAATAAAAAAAAATTTAAATTTCGAGTTATTAAGAGGTTCTATTTTGCAAAAATTGAGTAAGGTGTGCAGTTGGATTCCTTCCTCTGTCTACTAGTGTAAGAGGAGATCATTTGTTTATACCAGCGGTGATATCTAGCCGAAAAACATTTAATGTATATTTCATGCATTTGCATTAGAATTTAAAACTTTGAAGTCGAACATCTCGAAATCAAGCTGTTGTCTCTTGCATTCCTATGTTTCTTGCCACATCTATGATAAATCGCAATTATTATTCTTTCTTTCTCTATTATGGTCTCTATAAGTATTCTATTTGTTATTACAACAACATTAAATTAACTAAATAGGTATTAATAGTTATCATAGGCATCACTAATTTAAAAAAAAACCATTTGTCATTTAACACAGTATAACGTTATATAGTGGTTAAACTTCATACAAACCTCATTTTGAATAATTACATCCTTTGTCCCATTAATCATTAAACCCATTCACTAACCTTTGCACATACCGACGCATTGCTTCTTATATGAAAATCTTTTGCTAGAATCAGGAAACTAAATCTTAACCTGAACCAATGTCAAAATAGAAACCAGTGCTACATAGCTGTTAAATACAACTCAAACCTGGGCCTGAATCAATGTCACTTATATATGAACTCTAGGGAAAAATAAGAAACGATTCTTAGCTTGCACATCATGGCGTAAGCAAACGGTTTGGTTTCCAATTACATTTCCGTAACAAATATTTCCCCGTTTATACTGCAGCGATGACATAAATGATATATCATCAAGGTATCCCAAGGGGCGTACACTTTACCATGCACGTACAGCCCCTTAGCAAAACTACACGTTTTGGGTTGCTGCAAACTTATCACGTTGCTTTAATTTACCCCAAGCAACACCCCCAATTTGTGGCAAATAACATTTATCATGCAAATGAGTAGTAAATTGTATCTTCAACATCATTCCTGACAACATCATCACAGCCAGAAGTCAATACATACCATGAGCATCCCGATAGTAGGCGTGTGTTACACTTCGAAAACGTTCCTGGCCAGCAGTATCCCAAATTTGTAGCTTCACTCGTGTGCCATCCACCACAACCACTTTGTTCTGTATTGGGGGTGGGGGGGAAAAGTAAAATGTAATTGATTAGTTTACCTTTGTATTGGTGGTGTTTGAGGAAAATTGATATAATTAATAAGATTGGTAACTCTGCCGCAATTTGTTATTGAATAAAGAAACTTTATTTTGCAAAATATCATTAATAAATTCTCATAAAAGTCAATAGTTGGCATAATTTAAGTAACAGCTAACAAGTAAATATTTTGTTTTAAAATTTTTATTGTTTTTTATTGATATTTACACACACATATACATACTACATTTATATGTATACTACATAAACATGAACAATGCATTACAACATGTATGCATATACACAAATGTAGAAATAGATGCCAGTGCATCACACTGAGAGAATAGAGAGGAGATTGTTTATTCTAGGGGTTTTATTTTGTATAATGCCACATCAGTGGTAATAAGTAACTATTGATGTAGTCAGTAACATTGATATGATATAATACAATGACATTAAGATAAGAAATAATAAAAAAGGTGACACATATCTTGAGCATATACACAAATTAAAACACCAACACATTTAAGAGAATAAATGTTGTAAACAAACACCAAACATTGATTTTTACACGATAGCTTTTATGTTTTGCCTCGATTAAAAAGATCTTAATTGATTAAAAAATCAATTGGAGATTATTGAAAAAAATATGATGCTTAGATTCGCAATAAAGGTACAAAACAAAAAACAATTTCACGTACAATTTTTATTATTTCACAAAATTTCATTATAATTTTTACAATCAAGCCAAATATACATATATGAGGGAAATCCAAATAAAATAGTATCCTTGCCTCGGTTCGAAAATATCGAAAATTATGCTCACAATTTTACCTTATTATGTCTAAGGAATCTCAATGTATTTTTTCCCTATATTCATACTTTGTCTTAGAATAGGTTACATTCCGTAAAAGGATAGGATAAAGGACCTCATAAATAATGTTGTTCTTTAAAAAAACTGCAATCGCTTAAAGTGCGTTCGTCAATTTATTCGTTCATTTTACTGTTGATAGCCCAATAAATTTCGATCGTTTTAATAAAAGACTAATATTGTCTGTTATAGTCAAATATCTGCATTCAAGTGTCTGGTAGGTTATGATCAAAAGTGGGGAAAAATATAAAACAAGTGAATTGAATCCACTATTATTGCCTAATCATTTGAAAGTCTTTAACATAGTAATATTGTGTTAATAAAGACGAGAAAAATCACATAATCTTAAATTCTTCTTCTTTTTAATGGCAGCAACAACAGAAATTTATCTATCAGTAGCCGTACGTCGAAAAGTTTTCCAAGCGCTTCGGTCTTTTGCCTCCTTAGATAGTTCGTCACACCAAGCTTAGATAACAGCTCTTTCACCTGGTCCATTCAACGAAGTTTTGAACACCCCTTCCTGCGCCGCCCATCGAGTTTATTACCGACACTTTTCGTGCAGAACATTTTTGTCCATTCGCACAACGTGTTCAAGCCATCGCATTTGAACGCGCTTGACTACGTCGATGTCGTTGTAAATATTTTGCAAAGTATTTTCTCTCGAAAACTCCCAGAATAGATTGATCCGCCTGCGTCATTACCAAGGATTCTGCTCTGAAGAGCAAGACAGATAGGATCAGTGTCTGGTAGAGTTGGATCTTCGTTCGTCGAGAGTGGGCTTTATCACTAAAACGTTTTCTCAGCGTATACAAGCAGTGGTTTGCGATCAATACTCGTCGTGTTTATGGCAGAGCCGAGGTAGACAAAATCATCTACCACTTCAAAGTTATAGTTGTCAACGATCACGCCTCCTCATTAATCATCAGATCAATGCTCGTAAAGGCCGCAGTAACATCCAGCAGTCCTCATCCAAAGATATCTGTATCATCAGCATACACCAACAGCATGTGACTTTTATTAAAGATGGTACCAGTCCTTTTTACTTCAGCCTTCCGCATGATCATCTCCATTACGTTAAAGAGATCGCATGACAAACTATCGACATGTCTAAAGCCTCGTTTGTTAGAAAATGGCTCTGTCAAATTTAGCTATTTTCAGTGGTCTTCCTGTATGTTAGTGTCATCCCGCAAAGTCGTATCAGCTACGCGGAGATACCAAATTCAGCCATATCATCGAAAAATTTCTGTCGTATCGGACTGTCGAATGCAACTTTGTAACCAGCTTGGTGTTTTCATAATAATTGTTTTTATTTATTGCACCGCCAAAGCCACTAAGTGAGTCTATGTGTTGAACTTCATTAACTTCGGTTACCTACTTTTTAAAACGTTTAGGTTGCTCAACAACCTCAGTTTTGCTTTCACTGAACGGATGTTAAGTGGCATTACCAGAGGAACACGTAATCTATCTATCTGGTTATTCCCTAAATGAATAACGATCAGAAAACTCAAATTAGAGTTTTCTTATTTTAAAATTCTGGGATAAATTGCACAGTACAACATATTGCAGCTCATTGATTTGGGACTCAATTCTGGGAACTGCACGTGAAAGTAGCCCCAAAAAGAAGAAGTTCTGCATCATTCGTTTTGTCACGTTACATGCCATAATAATTTAATATCGATTTGAAGTTAGTAAGTATCGTATAGGGGAATTTGCCACGTTTTAGGCTCTTTTGTTTGACATAACTCAAGAACTTGTCCGATTTAGCTTAAACAAATTTACAAAAAAAACTTAAGAATTCACTTTTCCATTCATCAAATGTTTTTGAAATGGGTTTATTTTGTAGCAGTTACAATAAAACTGTTGTACTTAGTGACGTATGATGTACGTGGAATTACTTATTACTTATGATAATCATACGCCACCATATAACAATATAACAAAAGAGTCTAAAATGTGACAAATTCTCCTATATGATTCTTACTTACTTATTTAATTTCCCTTTATACCCCATGAATGAGGTATGGGATAGCTTCTCGCGTTGTTGTGAATTAACACGCTTTCTATTTATAGATTCACAACTGATATGATACTTACTAACTTTTTTTAATTTGCAATATTGTTGTTCTTAGTAAAATAAAATGTAATTTTTATAATTTTTTTTTTTTGAATGAGTAAATAATACATTTTCTGCAATTGATGGATTTCTTCGCTGTTATGGTTAATAGATTTACAGAATGTTGTCATTTAAAATACTTGAGTTTTTAATTAATGTATGTTACGTTTATCCTTCTATGTATAGATTGTTACAGTGCGGTAACTGAAGCATAAGTGTGCTATAAAAATGTCTGTTGAATATGAAAACTTAACTATAGAAACATCATTTCTGATGTAAACGTTCAATAAAGTTATACTATCAACAAGGAGCACGAAAAGCATATTTCACTGGACGCTGAGTTTTGTAACACAGCTAAATAATTTGGAGACGTGGTAGCAATGTGAGTCTTTCCATGACAAATTGTCAAACAATCGAATCGAAAGAAGATAAAAACTTAAAACCAAACATGCATATTCTTAAAAAAAAAGTAAAAAATAAAGTAAAACCTCTACATGAATCATAATATAGTTCGCATGGTGAATTTTTTCAGAACCGAAACATGGCTTTGGTCGCATTAACTAAAATACTTGTAGTATACAGACGTTATTTTGTCCTGAGAATACAACCGCTTTAACAATTGTCATATGATTTAAAAAAATCTAAGCTACACCAACTGACAAAACCATAACTTCCCACACTGCGTTATTTCAAATATGACCCTTTTTTTATTTTGTTTTTTTTTTATTATTATTATTTATATAAACATGACATGTACTACATGTAACATATGCTAATACATACCCATACATACCATTGTGCAATATAAAGTTATTCTCATTCGCGCCAACATTGACTTCATCATCCCTCTCTACCCTATGTCACAACATATTACTATAAAAACGACGACCCATCAAAGTTTTTAATGAAAGCGACCGATGAAAGTGATATGATATGATACTACTCGCAATATTGATCGAAATACTCGTACTCATTGATACGTATGTATGAAAAACCAATAATATTACGAGCGACTGCAACATTGATGGGCAGAGAGACAGACAGGCAGGCAAACAGATATACGTTTCATATATCACATGAAGGAAAATGCCATGTGATAATATTGTGTGACAACGGTGACAGTAGTGGGACGGACGGATGTTACTAGAGGATGATGAGGATGATGCCTGCTGCCTGTCTGCCATTACTGGAGATATAAACTCAAAGGATTTATGGCACAGATATGTGATAAATTCGTAAAAGTGTTTAGTTTTTCTTTTTATGTCTGTAGTAAATTTAATAAAATTTATGTTTTTCTGTTCATATATTATGACCTTTATATGCTATTGGATTATGGTAATAAAGTGCAGGGAGTAATGTTTTACTCCATTATGCAAAACTATTTATCATTTGAGTACGAGTATGGGCGGATGAAAGTTTATAAAGAAATTTAAATTTCAAATTATCAAGGTCGCAATAAATCGAATAAAGAAGAATTTTTATAGTGTTTATAGGAAAATCGAGTAGATTTAGAATTCAAAACTAAACACGATTTAATCCCAAGTTGAGATATAGCATGGTATATAAAGTTGCTATTGAACATAAGACAAAAAATTTAAGCTTTATTACAATATTGCAAGTTTTAATTAATGAAACTAGAGCTTTATTGTGGGAAATTCAGATCCTTAAATTTAGTTTAAATATTTGTTTTTTTTTAACATATTGGGTTACAGTTCATTAGAAAAATATTGTTCATAAACTATTTTTAGTTTGTATCATGTATTTATTTAAACAAATATTGTTGAAAACTCAATGTGGAAAATTCAAAGTAATAATAATAAATCCAATTAAAAGGTCAGTTTTAAGTATTTTTCCAACAAATAAAATAATTATCTAACAAGTTTATCAACGAATTTACTTATATACATCATATAGTTTTAAAATTTAACCCCTTAACATAAATTGAATTAGACAATATGTATTTAAAAACAAACAAAATACTTATGCAACAATACAACAACAAAAACAGAATTTAAAAATATTTAAGTTATCTACACACACACACACAGTGACAACAGAAATTTAAACAATTTTCCTAAGCCACAGACGAAGAGATTTAAAGGGAGAGAAACAGGGAGTAAGAAAAAATCTTTTCTTTATGCTAAGATTAAAAATACATGCATCGAATAGATAACGTAGAATACTTAAACCGTAACGTATCGTAATTGTATAAAAAGGATCACTATTCATAATACATTTAGTAACTCACACAAACACACAGACAGAGAGAAAAATATGACAATGGCCATACACGCATATATACACACATAATATTACAATCACATCGATATATATGCCAACTTTAACCTCTTCCATTACAATACATTATTCCTTTTCCCTCTTTTTTTCCCTTCACTCAAAGAAACAAACGAAAACCAACAAATTTAAGTAAAAAATACATAGCATGTAAAGGATTTAGTATATGCAACATCGCAATGGCAATAAATTTAACGATTTTGGGATATATGTTTTATACAAAGGATGCTTATTTCAAGCCATCTTCTTTTAAGACAGGCGGCGGAGAACAGACTGTGTCTTGCCCCCCTCTAAATTCTTACCATGAAATCAATGCCCACTGTTGTGACATAATAGCAGGGCATGTAGACACCATCTCGGAACATAATCAATAGTGACGTTTTACCCACACCCGAATCGCCCAGCATTATGACCTGTTGAAGCGTATAAATAATGTAAAGAAATAACAAATGACAGGTAAACAATGTGTAGATATGGGACGAGTGAGGTTGACAACTGCTAACCTCGACCAATATGTTTACTTCATATACTAGTAGTTGGAGTACAAGTAGTGTAAGGGAACATACAGAAAAATATTTCAAAAGAAAATTTAATACAAAATAATGAAATAAAACACACAATAACGGTGCTATGGTCATAGCGTTGTAGCCATATTGGGGAATATAAGAACAACAACAAAAAAAAAAATTGGAAAAAAATATAAATGAAATTGTAGATTTATTTCATAAAGCAACGTTATTAAATGCCTTGAGGTATACGAGAAAAACAATTCCATATTTGATAACTTCATCAATTGCACATTTTTTCACTCGAGTTGTCTACGGTGATGCGCAGAGGCGCGGGAGCACAAAGAAAGTGAGTGGGTATTTTGTGAAACTTATGGATAAAGCACTAAAATATCATTAGAATTTTGTAAATTTTCATTTTAAAACCCACTCAAACTTAAAAAAGTATCATTCAGCTTTCATGACATGATGTCACTTGAAAAAAATATTCGACAAATAAATGAATACATATCGATGGCTAAAAATTAAAAAGTCATATCTCATTTTTTTATATTTTCCAGGAGGAGATAAAAACTGAAAAAAAAATCGGAGCGATTTGACACATTATTTGGTATTTTAAAAATATGTTTTTATAAAAATTTACGTTAGTGTATCGTATGATACATCAAATTCGGCTCAAGATCAGAAAAATGTTTTTTTTTATTTATTGTTTGATATTTTTGGTCAAATTCAGTCTGTCACGCACTAGGATAACGCGTTCGAACTCCATGACGAGTGCATCTTCAGACCCCTTTGTGACGAACTGATGGTCAAATTCATAACTATGCTGGACATTTTCGGCTGATATCTACTTCACATGCACATGTTTGGCATAATTGTAGATATATATACAGCTGATGATGTACCGTTGTGCATCAGTTCGTCACAAAGGGGTCTGAAGATGAACTCGTCATGGAGTTCAAAACGCGTCATCCTAGTGCGTGACAGACTGAATTTGACCAAAAATATCAAACAATAAATAAAAAAACATTTTTCTGATCTTGAACCAAATTTGATGTATCATACGATACACTAACGTAAATTGATATAATACACAGTAAGATAGACTAAAAACTAACCAAAACAATATATTTGTATTATAATAAAAATTTGGGGAAAGGTCGAATAAAAACAACAATTAATACATTAAAAAATATTTTTAGTATGAAAGGTGTATTTGTGAGTCCTCTACCAAAATATGCAACAAAAGTGCAAGAAACTAACTTTTCATTGTTAGCTATCGATATTCATATTTTATGTTACTGATTTTTATTTCAGATAAAAACATAATTTTATATGACCCAAAAGGTGGCTTAATTTTTATATGTGTACTAGCTTTCTTGCGTTGCTTCGCTGCTACCAACAATAAATCTTTTTTAAGAATCAAAGCAGTTAAAATGCAAACATTATAAATTTAATTTGTGATGCGTGAACAGTTTTTAGGTTACTTTTAGCTTTAGTTGCCTGATCTAGGTAATAGTGCAAGTTACGCATTCTATTTTTATTGTGTATACCACAAATGTGAAAATTAAGGAAAAATCTGTTATATCCTCCAAATTACTCCTTTTTAGCCCTAAAGGTACGAATTACCTCTGTATTTATGATTAATATTCACACCCAATTTTTGTGTGTTTTGTCAAACGGTGGTACCTTTTCCCCTAACAATATGAATTTCGAAAAATTGCAGTAAGATAAATATTTTCACTAATATTCGTGGTTGCAGCAATAGCTGTTTGCCTTTTTATCTAAAGCAACGAAATTCAGAAAATCTCTTCGTACAGCTCTTAAATTCTTTATGAAGAATTGCCTTATAAATTGTCATTATTCTAGTTTTAGCCATATTGTGTGGGTGATGGTACTAGTTTTATTCTTTTTTCGGTCTTTTTACCCTTAAACATACGAATTTCGAAAAATCCCTTTAAATCGTACAACTATTCAAAATAAAAACAATCCACCCCATTTTGTCGCGCTTCTCCAAATAGCCGATGGGTCTGGCTGACAAAAATTTCATTGCAATCGGTACATTTATTTGGCTTATATAATGATTTTTTTAAAATGGGAGTGGCAACGTTCTCTTTCAATAAAAAAGAATTATTGTTGTACAACCCACTTACGTATTAAATCTCGACATCGTACCTACAATGGTTTATGAGCAGTTTAAAATTTCGAGCTGTATGGGGCGGTGCCAGGCCCTTTAAACCTCCTTGTGGTTCCAATTTGCAAAAAAATCCCTTCTAAGTGCGCGCCTAAATCATACAAGGAGCCTACATTCCAAATATCAAGGTTGTAGCTTTAGTCGTTTGGGCTGGGGAGTGATCAGCCAGTCACCCAATCCTTTTATATATATAGATATATAATTTTGGTTAAATAACTGTTTGTTGAATTGATAACAGAAGCAACAAGTAAGAATAAATTCGTTTTTAAAAATAAATAATTTTTCTAGTTTATCAAACTAGTTTAGACTTTTCATCAGTTTTTAATACAAATTTGTTGATTAAGCATATCTTTCATAAAACATCAGCTTCTGTTTTTATATTCATTTATTTTCCTCTGCTGGAAAATTAATTGTACTCTAAGAAGGAATACCGCGAGATAACTAAACTAGGATGAACCATATCGGATATGCGGATTCAATATGCCTCTATCTTATCTAGGATGAACCATATCGGATATGCGGATTCAATATGCCTCTATTATGGTCTCACTAAACAAATAACAAAAATTTAATAAAATGTTAGTATAAAGCTAACAAAAATTATCTAAGCAAACAATGTACGTATGAGTAATATGATATGATTTTTTTTATATAAATCATACGCCCACATACATATTTTTCATTGAGTCGCGATGAAAACAGTTCGTCGGCTTAATGTGCAAACCTGCTAAATCCACTTTTTAAGTAAATTGAGATTTTGATGCCGTGTGGTAGAGAAAGATACATCTCGTTGTCAAGCATGTAGTTTATCTTCAATTTAAATCTTAGAGTGTGTAAAAAAGTTTGATAAGAAAAACTGCTTAATCCACTCATAGAACAATTTTTTTAAGAAAAACTGCTGAATTTAGTAGTTCTTGACTGTGACTGTTTCATACAATTTTTGTTAAGTATTTTTTTTACTTTGTGTAGTAGTGAAACATTATTCAAAGTAAAAAACAACTTTAAAAAATTTTGTTGTGCCCGAATTGGGATAAAACCGTCCAGTTCGGTCTTGTCTTTTCTTCGACTACAACAGTGTTATTAATATATTTTAGTTTTTTTTTTTTTTGGTTAAAAATATTAAATATAAGAAGTTTTTTGACTCCCCTGTAAAATGTACTGAAATGGAGTTGGCAGGTTTGCATATTAAGCCGTTGTCAATCTTATCGGCTTATAAAGAGAGTTTTTATTAGATGTGAAGAACTTCCGATAGGGAAACTAACAGAGCACTTCGTCAAGCGAATGATTGTCCATCTAAACAGCTAATACTATGGATCGCCGCTGTACACGTGAATGTTACAAAGAACTCGGTCTCTGCCCGTCTACTACTATGTGGAAAATTTGGCTTGGAGGAGAAATGATTCCAACCAGACGGTGCAACATGCCATTCAGCTCGTGAAACCATCACTTTGTTGAACCAATCGTTGGGTGAACGAATTATCTCAAGATGGACCCGTGAATTTGCCACCTCGTTCGTGTGATTTCAACACTTTGTACTTTTTTTGTTGGTGTATGATCAAACTCTGGTTTATGCCGATAAACTAGCATTTATCATTAATTTCATTCCAACATTCGACGACGAAATAAGGCCGGGTATGCTCAAAAGAGTAGTGCAAAATTGGACCGACAGTATGGCGTTCAAAAGTCACTGCTGCGGAGACCATAGCAAGAAATTATTTGTAAACATTAAAAGCTATGAAATTTGTGAAACAATAAAGCCGTAATTTGGGTAATTTTATTAAATTTGTTCTTTTATGAATTCTTCAAAAAAAAAAAATAAAATAGTTTGAAAATTTATCAGAAACTTATTTTTTCGGTACAACCTTTCAGATAACTAACAAACGTTTGGTCAGGATAACAATATATTTTGGACAGACTTTGAAGTATATAATAAAATTTAGAATTTGTTGATACATTTATTGCTACATTGATAAAATCTCTGAAACAAAATTTTCAAAAATGTAAATTTTTATTAAAAAAAAATTCGAAAAAAACAACTTTTTCGTAATCAGATGACCATGATGCATATACAAGTTTGAATACTGATATCAAATTGTTTCTCCGTTTTTTTGCATAGTGTTCAATATACGTATGAGTAATGTGAGCACTTTTTACATATATCATACGCCTACGTACATAATGTTCTTTGAGCCGGGTTGACAAAATACAACACAGTAACGGGGGTGCAAAAAAAAAATCGGTGCCCGTTGCATAATCGTAGGTTTCGGGCTTTTCTCAATAGCATCATTATTTGATGTTCAAATATGAAGATCTACGTGTCGCCCTTTTTGCTCATGCAAAAAAAATTATGTTGATGTAAAATTTCAATTCAGGTGATTACAACCAAGCGAAAATAGAGTTCCAGAAATTTTAAATCAACAAAACTAAACTACCAACAAATTGAAATAGTACCAAACATTTGTTGTATTTGGAACATAATTTGCAAAAAAAAATGTGATTTATAAATAAACTATAATCGACAATAATAAGAATTACAAATACATGTCAGAATTATGTTAAGCAGATGTATTTTATATTGGTCACAGCAAAAGAACGTTGCTGTCGCTCGATCCTATATGGGTAGAGCGACATGAAAAGTGTATCAGATATTTAAAAATTACTTTGGCAGGTTTACATTTTTACCGGCTCGCAAAGAAAGTATTACAGTCAACTCAATTCGATGAAGGGTTTGGCTAAGTAATGAAGAATACCTTTAAAAGTCTAATGCGACTTATCACAGGGATCATACGACTCGATTCTCTAAATATCTAGCAAAGCTATTGTTATTACCTCTTTAACGATATATAAAACTTAGTAATCGGACAACGAATAATAAAATTATGGACACGAAAAATGGGGTATAGAAGGGATAAAGACAAAATTGTCTAAAACCACATAGCGTAATAATATTGAGAAACTTATTTTTTATGGAATGGTGACTAAGAAACTGTGTAAGCTATTTTGATACGTAATAAGAAATTTCAAGAAAAATCATACGACTACGTGCAAAATATCTCTATTTCAATTATCCCTTCAATATTATTCTTATAAAACCAGCTCTACATTTGCTAAACGTTTTAAGAAGAGTGACATGATCAAAAGTAATAAAAATAAAAAAACACATAATCTTCAAGAATTTGTGTTCTTTAAAAACTAACTTTATGTAAACAATTACTTAGTGGCCATTTAAAGCCTAGAACGTATTCCAACTGTAACTTTTGAAGATATTTTTTGATTTTTCAAATTCAAAATAAAAGAGAATATTAATAATAAAACAGGCTATTTTTTTTAGAACTGATTCTGTATAGTTATTAATTATTATTTATAAATTAAATTATTAAATTAAAATATATTTACAACTTTAAAACGACATGTATTATTTTCCTTAAAATCGCAAAATATGCTAAATGATTGACTTCCCTGATATTATGCCAGAGCTTACCCATATATGTTGTTCTTTTAATTTCTCAAAATGTAAACACAAACAAATTGCTCTCAGTTTTTGCGAATTCCCAAATCTTCGTACGTGTACACATTCGTACGTATTATATACATATATCTTCTAACAGGAGCTAAGGATAAAAACAAAACAGATGATATTAAAGTGTTTTTCTGCGCCAAAGTACTAAGAACGCTACAGTAAAGCAAAATGAGTACACACACACACATATATGTGCTTGTGTAAATATATAATGCTTACAAATGCGATATGAACTAGTTGTATGTTTAATTTTCATTACTTCTCATACATACATTCGCAAACTCTTAGCTAGGGAGTATAGCAGCTTTAGAGACCGGCATGTAAACATGGTTAAGAACACAATATCCTGAGACAATAGAAAAAGATTTATTTGTTGTATGTTTTGCAAAAGCTGCTGTTGTTTTTTTGATCGGATACAGCAAAACAAGACTTATGCATGTGTGTATGTGTGTGTGTATTGGTTTACATTGATTTACTTTTTCCATAAAGTCCTTTGATGTCATGGTATTGGGCTTCTCAAGTATATGCTGTGGAATTGTTTCAACCTAAATATTTTCATTTAGATTTGAGTTGATTGAATTTTAAATCTCACCTTTAGATGTGATTATTATTATATAGAAAAGAAGATTTGTGATGTGACAATTTAATAACCTCATATGCTAGCTGAGAGGGTTGAAGTAGTCGTGGGAGAGAGAGGGAGGGAGGGGAGAGTGTCGATTGCTTAAGGTATTTTGTGGTATAGATAACACAGTACAACATTTTTCAGCACAATGATTTGGGACTCAATTCTGAGAACTGCACGTGAAAGTAGCCCCATAAAGAAGAAGTTCTGCATCATTCGTTTTGTCAAGTTACATGCCATAATATTTTAATATCGATTTGAAGTTAGTGAGTATCGTATAGGGGAATTTGTCACGTTTTAGGCTCTTTTGTTTGACACAACTCGAGAACCACTAGTTTCATTTAGATGAAACAAAATTAAGAATTGCAATTCCTTTAATCAGTTCATATAACGTTTCCCTACATAAGCAACAGTATCACTTTTCCATTAATCAAATGATTTTTAACTGGGTTTATTTTGAAGCAGTAACAATAAAACGGGTGTACTTCGTGGCGTATGATTAACGTGGAATATTACTTATGATACTCATACGCCACCACATAGTATTTATGTTATGTCAAACAAAAGAGCATTAAGCGTGACAAATTACCCTATACTATAATTACTAATTTCAAATCGATATTAAATTATTATGGCATGACATGCAGTTCTCAGAATTGATTCCCAAAATCATGTGTTGTGCTGTGTAAATGGTGTAAGAGTTAGTTAAGGTTGGTGCATATATAAAGGGGTAGAAAAACTTAAATGTTTATTAAAGGGTACTAGAGACGTGTCATAATTCGTATAATTTGAAAGGGTTAATTTTTATGTCATTTGATATTTCACATTAGGTACAATAGAAGTATTTCACACAAGGATTAAATGGCTATTAAAGCATAATCTATGAGGATAATATCCTCTAATAGCACAATATATATTTGTCACACATTTTTGTTAATCTGCTTTTGCACATATTATTGTGGATCGTTATGATTTCATTATAGTAGGCATCTTAGTTATTTGCTACAACATTTTTAACTAAATATTTGTATTGAGTTTTGATAGTAGTTTAAATCTCACGTTTCTATTTAGCTATTATGTATAGACTTGTGTTGCAAATTAAAAATCAAATGCTTGTTTGGATTTTAAATAGTGGTAGTAGTACGATATCGACAGCTATGGAAATTTTTGTGGCAAATGATAATACCGCACGTGTATATATGACTGCCACAAGTACACTGGCAAAAATATGAGTTGTTTTGCCATCACAAATAACAAATTGTTTCAAATAGTTTTTATTATGTCTGCCCTTAGTTTGAGCATGCAAAATCACGTTTGGTCTATCATGTAGTTCTTGACCTACACAGTACAACACATGATTTTGGTACTCAATTCTGAGAACTGCACGTGAAAGTAGCCCATACAAGAAGAAGTTCTGCATCATTCGTTTTGTCAAGTTACATGCCATAATAATTTTATATCGATTTGGAGTTAGTAAGTATCGTTTTGGGGAATTTGTCACGTTTTAGGCTTTTTTGTTTGACATAACATAAATACTATATGGTGGCGTATGAGTATCATAAGTAATATTCCACGTTAATCATACGTCACGGAGTACAACAGTTTTATTGTAACTGCTACAAAATAAACCCAGTTCAAAATCATTTGATGAATGGAAAAGTGAAACTGTTGCTTAAGTAGAGAAACGTTATATAAACAGATTAAAGGAATTGTAATTCTTAATTTTTTAAATTTGTTTCAGCTAAATCGAACAAGTGGTTCTCGAGTTATATTAAACAAAAGAGCCTATAACGAGACCAATTTCCCTATACGATACTTACTAACTTCAACGACATTAAATTATTATGGCATGTAACTTGACAAAACTAATGATGCAGAACATCTTCTTTTCGGGGATACTTTCACGTGCAGTTCTCAGAATTAAGTCCCAAAATCAATGAGTTGAAAAATGTTATACTGTTTATGTACAGATTTGTAGTGCAAACTAATAATCAAATGCTAGTTTGGGTTTTAAATAGTAGTAGTGATACGATATCGACAGCTATGGAAATTTTGTGGCAAAGTATAATACTGCACGTGTATTTATGACTGCCACAAGTATACTGGCAAAAATATGAGTTGTTTTGCTATCAAATATGTTATAGAAAATGCTTAATATAATAATTTTTATTATGTCTGATCTTAGTTTGAGCATGAAAAATCAGCTTTTGTCTATCATGTAGTTCTTTGCCAATTCTAAAGAAACTTCATATTTGTCTTAATTGCGTTAAGAAAATGTTATGTACTAAGTTTCATTACTCTACCGGCACTTCTTACAGTTTTTGCACTAAATTGTATGAAACCATCCCACTGTGCGTTGTGGTGTCTGCTGCCAACTGGTTCCTCCTGCCATGTCCTATTCCTCCCCATTTAATTGTACCAATTTACCATTACAACACATGGTTAGCAACCAGTATTTACTAATTAACATGTTCATCTGCAACAACTCCCTATAATTACGATCTCTATTAAACCATATAAATTAATTTATACAGCGAGAGATAGAGAGCGCTTTCGCACATGATTGCTGTTCAATGTTCACAACCTAATTAGCTAAGAAAGCACTATGTACATACGCTTACGTTAGCTGTCACATTGCTGTCTTAAGAAGTTCATATCTGTTCTTCTTTTCGAAAACTGAATAAGTAAAACATTGGGCGAACATCTTTGTGAAGTTTCACTGAATTGCCAATTAAATTACAAAAACTTGATAAAGGTAAAAGTAAGACGTGAACATTTCGCGATTTACTACTCGACATGCAGCACTCAAGGTAAGCGGAGAAGCCAATGAAAAATTATTAGTTGTAATGGAAAGAACTAATAAAATGCAATTTAATAATAAATGAAATGCGAATAAATACTGACAGTGCAAGGCAAGAGTAGACTACAGCAATTATTGACTCAACTTGAGACTTGAAAAGATATTACTAATGGTGGTATTTATAATAAATCAAACCATAATGACAGTGCAAGTCTATGTTAACATCAAATGTGATATGATATAATATGAGTTCAATAGTTCCAGCATAACTAAATAAAATTAATGTAGATTAATTAATCTTCATGAAATGTATTTTTCATAATTTATCAAAAATCTGTCAGAACTTTTGAGAGATTAGAAAATCATGCCAGAAACGACAGCCGATAGACGATGCTATATCAAATTTCCAAAAACTGATTATATTAATAAATATTTGTGCAGTCATTTGATGCTTCAAATAACAAACCAAAATGAGTTTTTAATTATTCTGCTAATCATTGGTAAACATAAATCATAGATAGCTTTGCAGAATATTTAATAAATTTCTAATGGATTTTCTTTTGTTTGAGTAAGAGCATTATCTGATGCGTGAATAAATATCTTGAATGACAAAGATTAGGAACTCTCTAGAGAAATTAATGTCTAGACCAAAAGATGTATCTATTGGTTGGTAGGTTAAACCAAGCATTATTATAAGCATATCGGCTAAGAAATGAAAGTCAATTGTAATAGTAAATTGAATGCAAAAAGCAACTAATAAGATAACGTCAAAAGATTTTAATGCGGAGGGAAGCTAATAAATGAAATCAATGGATTATATTATAACATTCGTTTTAAGCCAAAGGATGTTGATACTTGTTTCTGTTTTTATGTTGAATGCGAAACAAGAGTGTGTGTTGTTGCTTTCAAAACACTTAAGCAGAGACTGATTGTTTTGAATCAAACCAAACTTTCGTGTATGTGTGAATTGTCTGTGTGAAAATAAAACGTTCCCAGTAGGAAGTGTCTGCAAGACATCCTTAAGGATAGGTGCATGACCATAGTTAATCGCTGATGACAATTAGGGACCGCCCATACAAAGCGTCGACGAAATTTTCATACAAGTGTCCGCTTTGTCATGCACGACCTGATGAGCGACAATGTCGTTCAAATTTTCGTTGATGCCTATACAAGCAACCTGTCTCCCACACAATCAAGCACGACATGATGGGTGACAGTGTCGGTTAAATTGTCGTTGATGACTATATAAACGACACGTCGTCTACACATTCATGCACGACCTGATGGGTGAAAATGTCGGTCAAATTCTCGTTGATGCCTATGCATATCTTGAATTGTCATTCAAGCCATATTAGTGTGATTTGTATATACATTGGTGCCATTTGCCTTCTTATTAGTATGACGAATTGTTAATACTTTTGGAAAACTATAAGTCAAAAGAGAAGTGAAGGATATAAACTTTTATACGGCATTCACCTTCATTCGAGATTTCAAATTATAAAATTTTTTGATGTTTTCTCGTCCGTTTAATAAACTAAACATTTTTTACGTCAGATTACATTTTTTTATTCCCATTATCATAGCAACACATTTGTATTTCCTTTGATTTTGTTGAATGTGTTTGATGCACGACAACATTAGTATTTTGTCGTTTAGCTTGACGTCAACCTAGTGTTTTGACGACAAATACATCAATATTTCATAGTTTTCTTACTTATATTTTGTTGATTGTGTTTGATGCACGACAACATTAGTATTTTGTCGGTCAACTTGTCGTCAACCGAGTGTTTAGACGACAAGTACATACATTTTTCACATTTTGTCTTGGGGGCAGCGTAGACGACAAAGTCGTGTATGACGGAACTTCCTACTGGGTTTATTGATGATTTACTTCTACACAGATTTAGATTCCTAAATTAATATTTTTTTTTCCTTATCCTTTTTCCAAAACACAAATATACACGAATATATGCTGATATACTATATTAATTTCTATATGAAAATTGGTTTTTACATATTTAGTTTTTTCACTATACCTATTTCATATTCTTGCTTTGCATTTGATTTTGCGAAAACAATACTCTGTCGTCTATATCCTTTAACATTTTAATAAACTAACTTAAATGTCATACAAAAAAACACAATACAATAAAAAACCATAATAACAAATATTATTATCCACAACACATGTCAAAATAATGAAAGCAAAAAAAAATATGTATGTTGTGCCGTACAATAATATTAATGCTTGTGAAAGGATAATTGAATTTCACCTTGCTCAATATGTGGAAACTGTTATCATTATTGTCGACATCTGCCACAGCTTTGTTGCAGCTGTTGCTGCTAGATTTCACCACCTTGCCAGCCGATGGAACGCTGCCACTAGTCGACAGCATCTTCATTAGGTTACGTCCAGTTGCCTTGCACACACGGAAGCCCGAAGCCATTTTCGTTGAAATATTTTTAGCATGAGGATGAACATTTGCACCGACACCAACGCCGCCACTGCCGCATGGTGACCAATTGGTGTGATTGGGAAATTCGTGGGCTATAACACTGACACGTTTGGGAAAGGCTTCCTCATCGTCGTCATCGTCATTTTGCCTGTTGAGTAAACTACTTGTCTCCTCTTGTGTCTCCTTCTCCTCTTCGTCTTCGTCCTCTTCTTCGCTGCTGTCACTTTGTGCTGAGATGCTGGGAATTTTTTCTAAAGTTTTCTTTGAGTTACTGGGCGTAGAGGGCGTGGTGACAGAGACCGATTTTCGCAATGCAAAGGGTTTGGTAATAGAGGAGCCATGTGGTCCGGACGAGGAAGAACGAGCCATCATTATGGGATGTTTGGCCAAACTGGGCATTGTTGGCATTCGCACCGAATCAGGACGATTTTTGCGATTTCTTAACGAGCGGGACATTTGGTAGCTGGATTTCTATATTATTTAGACTGAAATTCGTTTCTCTGCTTTAATCTATTTAATTGACATCAATTTAAATGTCTTTTCAGATATGGTAAATTACACTTATTTTTGTTATGTTTTTGTAAATTTAATTATTGTCTTGAGTACAGGTTATATGTTGCTTGACTGTAAGAAGAGAGAGATGTGCTGGTTACGCTGCTGTTTTCTTTGCAAAAGTTTCCACAATTGCCGTTGTTAAACAAAATAACACATTTCCGTAACTCAGTAATGATTGTGTGTGTGTGTGTGACAAAATATGTGTATTTAGTCACGTTACACCTGAATGACTTTGCAATATCCTACCTCGACAGTCACTCACCCCCAAACCTACTAAACACAATACCCATAAGCATTCCACAGTTAGCATAAGTCACATAGGATACAACAGGAAATCGTCATCATCATTATAAGACCTGTTTGCCTTGGATATTTCTTGCTAAGATGACAAGGGTATCCCCCCCCCCCCCTAGCTCTTCACCTTGAAAGTATATACCAGCAACAGTTTCCTTTTGTATGATTGACAGTTAAAAGAGATGTTTGATTTTTAGCATCCTTTCATCAGGATTTCATATTATTATGACATCAACCTATCAAACCCTTTCCTCAAATTATGCATAGGTTATTAAACCATAACACAATATTAGAATATTAATTATTTACAGAAATTAATGAATTTCCAAAATATGGTAGCATTAATTAAGCTTAATGAATGAGAAAAAAGGTTGAACATTTTGATGTAAGGTAGGAAATTATTATTATTATGAAAGATACAAATTACAAAGAATTTTTTGGATATTAAAAATATATTCAAAGTCTTTGGAAAGTTTTGTGGGAAATTTATTGGTTGAAGGTTACAAAGAGGTGATTTTATATCGTTGTGAACATCTTGACAACTTTTAGACAAAGTGAACTAGCACACGTTGAGATTATAAACGATAGGCCGTATCGATGGGTTTTGCTTTGGAATTGCAAAAAAAGTATGAGGTATGTGTCCCAAAGGGAAAAAACTTAAAATATTTCTTAATTTTGCGCACCGATGATAAATTTAAAATCCTTATCCCAATGGTAAAAAACCTTTGAATGGAAGGTACCAGAAGGGGCGTGGCTAGATATCCAATTTTTCCCCCAAAACTTTTCCTGTTATAGCTTTATTAAATATAGAATTTGTTCACGATCGCGTTGCGTGTATTTATATTATTACTCGATTTCAAAAGTTGGCGGATTTGTACATTTGTTTAGGAGGTGCCAGAAGGGGCGTGGAAAAAATGGAATGCAGAAAAAATGGGCGCAATCACGTTGGTTGTATTAATATTATTACTCGATTTCTAAAGTGGACGGGATGAAACTTTGATATGGAAGGTACCAGAAGGGGTGTGGTAGACTTCTAGTTTTTTTTTCTCTAAAACATTATCCTGCTTTAGTTTTACCAAACACAGAATTTGGGCACAATCACGTTGGTTGTATTGTCATCATACATGATTTCTAAAATGGACGGAATGGTACATTTATAAGGGAGGTACCAGATAGGGCGTGGCCATGTAGCCCATTTGTAATACCGTAAGTAGTTTTGGGACAATATTAACCCATGCTAAGTTTCACAACAATTTGTTTCGTCTTTCAAAAGTTATTGTGCGTAAAAGCCGGACAGACAGACTAACAGACATGGCTGAAACAACATAAATAGTTATGAATCGAATTCGGTTCAAAGAATCCTAGGGTCTAAAGTGACTCTTTCTATGTGTTACACTTTTGGGTCTTATCAAATGATATATACCCTCCTACTGGAAGGGTGAGAGTATAAATAGTACTTTTATTGTATCAAATAGAACCATTTATTTTAGCAAAAAGTACAATTTATGGTACCAAAAAAAATACTATTTATTGCACTAAAAAGTACAATTTATATTACTAAAAAGTACTATTTATAGTTCCAAAAAGTAATTTTACTATAATCAAAAGTACTTTTATTGTACCAAAAAGTACCATTTATGATACCAAATAGTACAATTTATGGTACCAAAATGTACAATCTATGGTACTATAAAATACAATTTATCTTCCAAAAAATGATATTTATTGCACCAAAAAGTATTTTGTTGTATCAAATTGTACAATTGATTGTGCCAAATTGTACAATTATGGTACCAAAGTACTGTTAATTTCACAAAAAGGTACAATTTATAGTACCGAAAATTATACAATTAAATAGTACCAAAAACTACAATTTATTGTACCAAAAAGTACTTTTGTTGTATCAAAAAGTACAATTTATGGTACCAAATACTACTATTTATTGCACCAAATAGTACAATTTATGGTACCAAAAAGTATTTTATTGTTCTACAAAGTGCAATTTATGGTACCAAATAGTACAATTTATGGTACCAAAATGTAAAATTTATGGTACTAGAATGTACAATTTATATTCCAAAAAATACTATTTTTTGCACCAAAAAGTATCAAATTGTACAATTTATTGTGCCAAATTGTACAATTATGGTACCAAAAATACTGTTTATTTCACAAAAAAGTACAATGTATAGTACCGAAAAGTATATTTAATTGTACCAAAAACTACAATTTATTGTACCAAAAAGTACTTTTGTTGCATCAAAAAGTACAATTTATGGTACCAAATACTACAATTTATGGTACCAAGAAATAGAATTTATGGTACCAAATTGTACAATTTATTGTACCAAAATACTATTTATTACACCAAAAAGAACAATTTATGGTACCAAAAAGCATTTTATTGTTCTACAAAGTGCAATTTATGTTACCAAATAGTACAATTTATGGTACCAAAATGTACAGTTTATGGTACTGGAAAGTAAAATTTTTCTTCCAAAAAATACTATTTAATGCACCAAAAAGTATTATGTTGTATCAAATTGTACAATGTATTGTGCCAAATTGTACAATTATGGTACCAAAAATACTGTTTATTTCACAAAAAAAGTACAATGTATAGTACCGAAAAGTATATTTAATTGTACCAAAAACTACAATTTATTGTACCAAAAAGTACTTTTGTTGCATCAAAAAGTAAAATTTATGGTACCAAATACTACAATTTATTGCACCAAGAAGTACAATTTATGGTCCCAAAAATATTTTAATTTATGGTACCAAATAGTACAATTTATGGTACCAAAAGAACTTTTAGTGAACCAAATTACAATTTATTACACCAAAAAGTACTTCTATTGTACCAGAAAATTCAATATATGTTATTGTACCAAAAAGCAAAATTTATGTTTCCAAAAAATCTAATTATTTTACCAAAAATTAATTTATTGTACCAAAAAGTTCTCTTTATTGTACCAAAAAGTACTAATCTTAATTTTACCGGAAAATACAATTTATTGTACCAGAGTTTAATTTTTTGTACTGTAAAGCTCAAATTTTGGTACAAAAAGTCAAATTTATTTACCAAAAATACTATATACTGCATCAAAAAGTACAATTTATGGTACTAAATAGTACAGTTTATGATACAAAAAATATTATTTATAGTCGCAAAAAGTACAACTTATGGTGCCAGGAAGCACAATTTATGGTATCAAATTATAAAATTTTTCGTACCAAAAAGTAAAATGTATTGTTCAAAAAGTACTTTTATTGTATCAAAATGTAAAATTTATGATACCAAAAAAATTCTATTACAAAAATACAAAAAGTATTATTTATAGTACTTTAAAGCAAAATTTATGATACCAAAAAGTAAATCTTATTGTACTAGAAAATATAATGTTTGGTACCCAAAAGTAGAATTTATTGTCCATAAAGTACACGTAAATAGTACAAAAGTATAGAAAATAGTACAATTAATGAAACCAATAAGTACTTTTATTGTACAAAAAAGTACTGTAAATATACCAAAAAGTAGAAATTATTGTACCAAAATGTACAATCTATGGTAAAAAAGTACTTTTATTGTACTAAATAGTACAATTTATTGCACAATAAGTAAAATTTATTTTACCAAAAAGTCTTCTATTGTATAAAAAGAGTACAATTTCTGGTTCTAAATTGTCCAATTCGTTGTATCAAAATTATTGTACCAAAAAGTACTTTAATTGTACCATAAAGCAATTTTGTTTCACCAAATTTTACTTTAATTATACAAAAAAGTACATTATTTGTGACAAAATTCCATTCACTGAATCTACAAGTAATAAAAGTTTATTGTATCAAAAAGTTTTGCTGTTGTACCCTGAAGCAATAACTAATTTTGCTTCTCCCCAACCTGAAAAAATGACAGCACCGATTGTCACTCTATTCGAGCAAAATAAAGAAGGCGGTCTTAAAACATTCAAATGATTGACTTGGCGGTCAGTTAACAGGTACTACATGTGAAATTACATCCATGCAACAACAAGATTCCTCAATAGTCTAGTCTAATCTCAAATCTAGCGGCTTCAATTGTTTATCTTGTAAGACTCTAAACTAAAATCCATGTGCAAAATTCATATTGATCAGACCAGAAGCCAAGCTGCCAAGGACTTTACCTCTAGATGTTTTTTCTTTGGAGTTATGTGAAGTCATAAGTCTTCGTCAATAAGCCAGCTATGATCGGAAGACTTGAAAGCCAACATTACAGTCGTAATTATTGACAGTGGTCGAAAGTTGGTCCTTCCTACGGACCACCTACGGCGGCATAATCGCGTTCAACATTTAAATGAAATTATTTTTAAAAAAATTAATGTCAGAGATTGTTCTTTCGTGTCATAAATAAGATTCCGACAGAGAATACTATTTGATGTGTTTTTATTAAAAATCAAAAAAAAAGGTCTAAGTGAATCACCTCTTGCATTTAATTGAAAATGTTTTTTCTTAAGTTTCATCAAATGTATTTAAAAATTTTTCATTTGTTTTGCGTATTGCCAACATTAAAAATACACTACTTTTTCTGTGTGTTCTTTTCGATTCGAAAAATCTTTTAAGGTGATGATGACAACCGCAATATTTTCCATTTAAATGTTATTGTTGTTCACAATTTTCTTCTCTTAAGAACATTTGTGGCCCAATGCTATGAAGTGATTTCTCCACCTTTAATATAATTATGTGGCTTTTCAAGTGAAGTTCATAGGATTTCAATCAACTTTTACCTTAACCTTCGGTTGTTCGTCTAAGAATTTAACCATAAACACAAATTTAAAAACTTTTGTGGTTTTTCGTTTTAAAAGTTTGTTAATAACACAGAAGAATCAAAATCCGAAATATCGACATCCCAATTGTTTTAAAGTTAAATTATAAAAGTATAAAGTATGAAATATGACTACAGAGTTCTGTGTAATTTTGTCTATAACTTTCCATGGCTACCATAAAGTAATTGGAAATCTTACAAGTCGGCTAGGAAAAAGTAAAAGTAGGCAATAGGAAAATACATGGAGACTAACTTGTATAGTACCTAACAATTTTAATTATTTGTAATGTGGTCTTCAAACTAAATGTAAGCATTCAAAAGACACACATTTGTAAAGCATCTGTCTCTGGGTAAGCATTAGTCAACCAGTCTTTTTCAAATACAACATGTGACATTGAATGAACATCTCTCCTCTCCTCCTTCAAATCAAACTTGAAGGCAGAAAAAACCTTCATTGAGTTCAGAGTGATTGCTGATTACAGCTTTTGTTACTGGCTTTTAATTAAGGTCATATTTTGGGGTTGACAAGACAGTATCTACGGAAGTTTTTCACAATTCATAAGGAAGCGTTTATCGACATCTTGTAATTACTATTTGATTTTCATTAAATTACTTCATATTGAAACATTTTGCTTAATCACTACATATTATCTCTCCACGGGTTATTGCTCTTTGCAAAATGTCGACAATATATATGTGTGTGTGTGTGTGTTATCACCTCTATACAATTCCTATTAATCATCCTAAAAGGCGGCAACATATCGCAAATCCCATCTCTTAACAAAGTGTAATGTGTAAATATTAGTGTCCTTGCCCTTGTAATAGATATGCATAGAGCCATACGGTTGGTGCGCAAAATGAAACACACACACATGCACACAAATGGGGGAACATCGACGGGCACGTTTTTGTGTGTGTGTCTGTGTGTGTATGTGGGAAAATTAAATATTGAACTACAATGAAGTGAAGTGAAACGAAACGAAACGGTTACTGTGACAACATCCAACGTACTCGTTTATCATCGTCATCGACTGTTTGCGGCTATGGTGACAAGCCACGTGTGGCAGCATCAATTGCTCATAACTTTTTATGATGATTTAGAGAGGGGAGGCCAGACAGTGGAGCAGAATGGCAAAAATTGTGGCGTGTTAAATGGCTACGAAGAGTATTGGGTCAAGGTAACCTGACGCTTTACAAATTACTAAGTTTTTATTGTACCAAAAAAATACTGTTTATATAATAAAAAAACAGTTTTTTTGTACCAAAAAGTACAGTTACTTTAAGTACTTTAATTGAACCAAATGTTCTTTCGGTGTAACAAAGATTTTTTTTTTGTATCAGAAAGCATTTTTATTGTACCACAGAGTACTTTTGAGGCACACAAAATGTACATTTATTGTACCAAAAAGTACTTTAGATGTATCGGGACTAGGATTGGGAGTTATCGATTTTGATACGGCTCGCCCACTTATTTTGTGAATTTGGAGAAAAAAAATCAGGTGTCAACAAATTAGGGAGGTTGGGCGGTGACAAATGTCTAAGTATCGTGGTCAAAGGTGGTGGGTAAAGGGAAAAAATCCACAACAAGCTCCACAACTGCCCCGGATTCGCTTCTAGAGGCGTAAAATTTATGACCAACTCACACTAGCTTTTCCCTCCTAAACAATTTTCCCAAACATACCCATCCCACACCATAATCAAATTTGTATAACATTTGCTACCACCGCTATAACTGCCCATAGAACCCATAGAAGAGTCAAATGTATGACCAACCCCCAATATTATTTTTGCAGTCCCAACAATTTTTCATTACATATCTAAGCTCTATCTCCAACCCTTAAGCTCCCCATAATTTTAATTTTTTTTTTAAATATTGTTTGTGGGATCAGCTCCGGCTACTTCATGATTGTGCCTCCCAAACCGATCTCTACTAATTTTTTCCATCCTAAAATTTTTCCCGAACTTACCTACCCCCTACCTATTTCCCCTAAGAGCGTAGGCTATATATTTTTAAAATGTTTGACCCAATGGGCGAAGTGGGCGTGGCAAAACTTTTTTTTAGAGCTAGAGAGATAAAATTTGATACCCAGATAGTACCCGACAACACAAATATGCAAATAAAATGTTAACTGTTTCTGCAATTGGCGGAGTGGGCGTAGAGGGCGTGGCAAAATCTTTTTTTAGAGCTGGAGAGGTACAATTTGATATCCAGATAGTTCACGACAACACGAATATGAATATGCAGACGAAATTTTAATTTTGGACCCAATGGGCGTAGTGGGCGTGGCAGAACCTTTTTTTAGGGCTAGAGAGATACAATTTGATACCCATACAATACTCGACAACGCGTATATGAATATGCAAACAAAATTTTTTGATTAGTGGGCGGAGTGGGCTTGGCAAAACCTTTTTTTGGCCTAGAGATATATAATTTGATACCCATACAGTACAACTCGAATATGAATATGCAGACGCAATTTTAATTTTAGACCCAAAAAAAGGGGTTTGCCACGCCCACTAAGGCAAACCCCTTTTTTTTAGAGCAAGAGAGATATAATTTGATACCCAGTTATGAACAAGCAGATGCAATTTTAATTTTGGACCCAATGGGCGTAGTGGGCGTTGCAAATCCATTTTTTTAGAGCTAGAGAGAAACCATTTGATACCCATGTAGTTCCAGACAACACGAATATGAATATGCAGACAAAATTTAATTTGTTTCTCCATTTGGCGGAGTGGGTATGGCAAAACTTTTTTAAGAACTAGAGAGGTACAAGTTGATACCCAGATAGTACTCGAGAACAAGAATACGAATATGCAAGCAAAATTTTAATTTTCGATCAGTAGGGGGATTGGGCATTGAAACATTTTTTTTAAGGTCTAAAAATATACAATTTGATATGCAGACAAAATTTTAATTTTTGACCCAATGGGCGAAGTGGGCGTCGCAAAAGTTTTTTTAGAGCTAGAGAGATAAAATTTGATACCCATATTAAACTTGACGACACGATTATGAATATGCAAACAAAATTTTATATATCGATAAGTGGGCGGATGTGACGTGGCCATTTTGTATTTTAGCCCTAGAGGGACAACATTTGCTGACCAAATTTTTATTTTCAATCAGTGGGTAAAGGGGCTTGGCAAAACTGTATTTTAGCGCTAGAGAGGTACAACGTAAAAAATACTCGACACAAAAAAACTTATTTTCACTTTACACCCCATGAATGAGGTATTGGATAGCTTCCCGCTTTGTTGCGAATTAACACGCTTTCTATTTTTAGATTTACAACTAACAGCACCAACTTGTTTATCGACGAATGCGAACGTCACTGGTTGAGAAGCTTTTACTAGACATGCTTATACTGCGAAGTTGCTGTCGACAACATCAGGGGAGTGTTAAAAATGAATCTTAACCCTGGAAAAATAAAATTTAGTACAAAATTACTTTAATTGTATCGGTCTGTACTTTGATGGAACCAAAAAGTACTTTTATCGTAGCACAAAAATACATTTAAACACAAAAAAAGTACATAAAGGACCTTTATTGTACCAATATGTACTTTAATTGTACTAAAATATGGATAGCAGATAAAAATATGATTTTTAACAAAAAAAAATGTAAATATACTCTTAATGTTTTTTTTTTATTAAAAAGAAACATTTTACCAATTAAGAAGAACGTCTAAATGTCGAATTTATTGCAAATTTTAGTAACTATATTCCTACGACAAGGCAATATTAGAATCACTGGTGATTAACTTATATCCCAATGACTTCTATTTCAGTAATTCTTCTATTCAACTTCTAAATGACTCTTTATTTAAAGATTACCCCTTTTGTGTTTACATAGTATTACTTTTTGTGAATGTTTTTTCATTTACCACACTTTTTCATTTTTCAGCCTTCTCAATGTTATGCCAGTTTTCGAATACGTTTAAATGCTATTGACATAAAAACTCGACCAATATGTAATATCTGGGAGGCAATTACTGAAGCTAAAACCGATTTTGAATAATTTAGAACATTATGCTACTTCATTGAATATCCACTGCAGTATTAGTACGTAGATGGTTAGAATTCCTATTCAGAATAGTGTACCTCTAACATTTTGTTAGTATAGTTTGCATGCATATTAGGCATATTTGTAAGACTATATTACCATCGACTTGACCAACGTTTACAAACAATATGTACAACAAATCTCCTATTCTATATGTGTGTGTGTGTGCCAGGCTTGCGCCCATCTGTCGACGCTTACATCTGCTAAACAAAATAACTTTTTCAATATGTTTACCATCATAATCCTTATTACTAGCTCAAAGAGAAATAGGAACTAATAATAAAGTGATTGTGGAAAAACTTGATGAGTTACATATATTGCTGAGTAAAAAGGAAAACAATGTGTATATGTATATAATACATATTCAATGAATTTTTATTAGCCTCAAGGCAATGCTATCGTTTTACATACAATTTATGAGAAATTGAATGAAATGAAAGCGTTCCATCGGGTTAAACAAATATTTTAACGAGCCTAAATATGTATTTAACTCCTTAACCCGATATTCATCAATTTTTTATATTATCTCATTTTTGGGCTATAAACAAATAGACATATTGTAATTTATATTTGCCCTCACACCAAATCTTGTTAACTTGTATATTTCATGACATTCGCTTTTACGTTCAGATTCTCATTAATTGATTGTGTTTAGTCATTCACCCAGACGGACGCTTGTAGTCTAGCGTTCACGTTTCGAATTAATGACGTTAACCATTATTTGTACTTATTGTATTAGCGAAGTATTTAAGATGCCATAATGAATGAATGAATGAACGATGATGCTGGCAACATTAGACTTACTTGTATGTAAGTATTTCTATTTAATTAATTTTATTTTATGGTTAATGTCCTTTCCACATTTACAATAGATTTTAATGAGGGAAATGTACAGTGGGGCGTTAAGATGGAAAGCAAGAGAAGGAAAATTGATTACTAATGAGGGAAATCGAGGCAGATATTTTCTTAAAAACAACTATGATTGTTGGGTGCCATGACAAGATCTCCTAATTCGGGGACTATGGCCATAAATGTAAAAGGTCGTAACACCAAAAGAAATTATGACATAGTCACAAATGACGAGTTATTTAGAATGATTCTTCAAAGATTCGATTTGTGGATATTTTCTTAAGAAATTTTTTACGATACATATTTGTTTTAAAACATATAAATATGCTTAGCCAGAGCAAAACTGCTGCCAGAAATTAAAACCTTGTAAACCCCAATTTACTGTCTAACATTTATATGTTTAAAAAAAAGGATAATAAACATATTTTTTTAAAGGACAAGAATCGCAAAATATCATTAGTTAAGATAATTAATAAATTTTCTATTTATAACTTAAAACTTAATTTTCCTTTACACCCCATGAATGAGGTATGGGATAGCTTCTAGCGTTGTTGTGAATTAACACGCTTTCTATTTTTAGATTCACAACTAACGGCACCTACTTGTGTATCGACGAATGCGAACGTCACTATATGAGAAGCTCTTACTAGACACACCGATTGACTCGACACTAATACTGCGAAGTTGCTGTCGACAACATTCGAGAGGAGCCGACAATGAAAGAAAATTTATTATTTTTTTTTAAGATGACTGGAGTCAGGAGTTGAACCTGTGATCTCCCGCATGGTAGTCGCGTGTTCTAACCATCATGCCACGTCTATTTATAATAGAATAAATTAAGAGATTCAAAATAATAGGACTAACTAAATTTTGAGGTCGTGCTGTTAAACAATTTAAATTTAAAGATAAAATAAAAAAAGGACGTGGCCTTTTTTCAATTTCGGATCACGACCTGTAAAAATGTTACCAATGCTTAGTTTTCATTTGAAGTGGAGATTTACTTAAGTTACTGTATTTGTGGTGTATTCCGCCCTATCTCACCTTCACTTTTTTTTATTTGTTCTTGAGGCACTAATTACGATAAATATTTGTGTTTGTTGTTGTTATACAAATAAATTTGGAATAATTCCTAGAGATAATGTGACATAAAATTAAAACTTTTGTTATGTGTACTTATCATAAGATAGCTGCTTTGCACTAAAACAATTTGTTTGTTTATTTTGTCTTGTTTTCATCAAATTCAGATTCGTTGTCCATATTAAAAGCTATAATTCCTAGAAATAATGTGACATAAAATTAAAACTTTTGTTATGTGTACTTATCATAAGATAGCTGTTTTGCACTAAAACAATTTGTTTGTTTATTTTGTCTTGTTTTCATCAAATTCAAATTCGTTGCCCATATTAAAAGCTATACAGAGGTCTCCATGTCATAAATACTGCCATAGCTATCCTAGACGAATCATAGCATATTTACCTGCGTTGCTCTATTGCAAAGATCTAACTACTCTATCTGCAGAAGAAGAAAAAAAGCAACAAATAATTTATGCAAACTTGAAATATTTTGCGTTTCAATATTGCTTTATTGCGTTTTATTGTCCAGCTTTTTTATTTGTTTTCTATGACGAACGCATTTTTGAACTCAATTCAAACAAACTGCTAACTGTTGCCAAAGTCAAAGATATATTGAAGCACATTGCTTTTATTGTGTTGCAAAATTGTTTTGTCTGAGTGGTTGGTTGGTTACTTGATATATTTGTTTATTAACTTTTCTACACGTATATTAAATCCATTGGTAGTTATTGCAGGGAGGGGGGCTGCGGAAACGTATGGATAATCAACAATTGTGGCGTAACGTATACGCCATAAAGCACTTTGCTGCAAATATGTACCACATTATATGAATGAATAGAAAAGTGGTTGCCTCCGAGGACTGTGGATGTTACTGCCCACTTTTCAAGTTTTGAGTCACTGCTTGAACGTTGAAAACTGTATCGTTGTAGTGGTTAATGATTTTGTCTATCTTGGCTCCGCCGTAAACATAATTCACTGCAAAGGGCGCTGACGAGACATTGTGGTTAATGTCGAAATAACGTCATACACCTAACTTTGCTGTCATATAACAAGTTTTGACCAAAACCATTAGGCAATAATAAATAATTGCCAATAGAAACGAACTTAAACCGTACTATGATAATATCATATTTCACTACAGATCAACAATAAACAAATTAAGAGCACACAAATATAATAATAATGTCAGTTTGGAAATCAGGAGACGAGTACTGTTCACAAACCGCTGCTACTATGCGCTAAGCAAGCGATTTAAAAACAACGTTCCCTCTGGACGGACAAAGATCCAACTCTACCAGACACTGATTCTACCTGGCGTGCTCTGCAGCGCAAAATCCTGGGTAATGACACAATGACACAACAATTTTTTATAATGTTTGTGGGAGCCCTGGAAGTGGCATGCCATGCCCATTTCTTTCGATCTTTTTAAAGGTGGACGCGGCAAAAATATATTTTTTAAAATTTGGTGCACAGATAGTACTCGACACTTCAGATTCGAATTTGAAGATGAAATTTTTATTTTCGATCAGTGAGCGGAAGGGGCGTGGCCAAGCTGTTTTTAAGCCATAGAGAAATACAATTTGATATACTGATAGTACTCTGTAACATAATAAGGAAAATGCAGACGAAATTTTTATTTTCGATCAGTGGGCAATACAGGCGCGGCATAACTGTATTTTATCCCTAGAGATATATATCCCTATATAGGTTTTCGGCAGGACTGGTTAAAATATGCAGACGAAATTTTTTTTTTTTTATCAGTGGGCGGATGGGCGTGGCAAAACTGTATTTTTGTCCTAGAGAGATACAACTTTATATATAGATATAATTCGGTAAAACAATTATAAATTCTCGACAAGTGAGCGGATTGGAAGTTGGTACGAGTGTACAGATAATACTCGGCAAAACTGGTTCGTTTTCAGAATGGGCGTGGCGAAATGAATATGAATGTACGAAATTTTAATTTTTGGATGAGGATGTGACAATTTAGTTTTTAGGGTTACAGCGATAAAATTTGATATGCAGGTAATAAATAGCACAACAGATGTAAACAAGTAGACTAAATGTGTTTTTCTAATCAATAGGCGGGTTTTATGTGCCAAAAGTATTTTTTTACCTAGTTTTCTATGTACGTTGAATTTATATTTCGTGCATATGACCAGCACCTTTTCCCTTAGTGTGGTGTTCAGTAACAGATGTGGCCTGGTGAAATCATTCGCTCAAACTTATTGAGGGTATAGTATATTTGATGACATGTATTTTAATGACATTTTAACTCAAAAGCTTTGTTATAGTTGTTTGAGTATATCATTATAGTTATCCGCCTTATTATTTTCCCAAGAATTGGTTATAACTTCTTGCAGCTAGGGCTTAAATCCTTTACAGAGTCCTTTACAACCAAGACAAGACTAAGCTATGATATGCAGTATATGCAGCATTGTTTTGTGGGTCTCCAATTTAAAAAAAAAAAATTTAAACACTAGGTTTTATTACTTTTATCAAAAAACACTTCAACGTAAATTTAAAATAGTTCTAAAAGACAAACTAATCAATATGGAATGCTCCAATTAGGGTATGAATGGCAGATGAGTAAGATCGGCAAAATGAACTTTTTTCCCAAATTTTCTTCCAGACAAATGGATTACATTACAGATAATACATTAAAGATAATAAAGGATTAAAATTTTAAAAGTATTTTTTTATTAACTTTTCTGAAAAAAAAATGTTCAAATAGGCGAAAGTGTCCGCTTTCATTTGGTATTTATATCGTCTAACTATGACCGGTAGGAAAATTAAAACAAATTTTAAAATAATATTATTCGTTCGGTTCAAGATCTATTCTATTATTGCTAACAGAATTTGTTTTACAAGAGTTGTGTCAAATGGATTATGTTGACAGCTGGCAGGGCGGATAGCAACGGTGTGTGTGGGCTTCACATTGATTTCTTAAAGCTTTTAACACTTAAGGTTGTGGTAATGAGTGGAGAATGTACAGCTAAGGGTGCTGATGAGATGGGTTGGCAACAATCGAAATAGCTATCCGCCCGCAATAATATTATTCTTCAAAAATGGCAAGACCTTTCAAAAGCAAAGCAGACCAATGTTAGTCGTCTAATTTCAGGTAAATTTACAGTATGGCTTCCAATCGAACCCAACCCAAAAACATTAACTTACTTCAAAAAATATTACAAAAAATTCAGAAAAGTTATCAAAATTAGATTAAATAGCACTACACAATAAAAGTTAATGAATTAGAAGACTTGAATTTCAAAACAGAACAATAGCTGAAATCATTTCAAAAGACATTTGATGCATTTTCCTTAAAACATCAACAAATTGTTTGAGAGACAATATAAACAATAAAACTGTAATATCTCTTGATTTTGACATAATATTTTAAAACGGAGTATACCACTGTGTTGTAAGACCAAAAATTAAGTTGGGGTGTCTCGGCGTTTTTCTGTGACATTTTGAAAGTTTAAATTTTACTTACAGTATTATTATGAATAAGACCTTAAAGCTTACAGCAATATATTAAATATTGTAACAAAACTGATTAGATTTTTTTAAACTTTTTTTTAGTCGGCGATGTGAAACCAACAATACTTTTGGACTGACAACTAATTCGGTAAGTAAAGTACTTAATAAAAGAATATTTGATTATTAACAATAGGAACGTACATATATCAGTGTGCCTAATACTTAATGATGAAATTCTGACCGAAAAAGAAAAAAAAACAGGAAATTGCAAGAAACTAAATTTTTATTGTCTGAAACATGAGCCTCAACGAATGATGGTTCCCTCAACATGGCTGAACTAACCACACAGAAATATAAATTATAGCATTACTGATTGAACAATTCAGTTAGTTAATTGAATGTCCAGGTAATGAGATGTCATATTATTACATATTTAACTTTCAAGCTTGGTAAAGCAAAGTGGATATCAATATCGATTTTCTCGCACGGTAAACACTGTGTTACTGTTATACTTTGCACAACCAACTCTTTAACTTTAGTATATCTCCATCGATTTAAATGAAAACTCACAAATTTTTTAATATTTTCTCAAGTCACTCAAATTGGAATTAAAAATGGGCGTAACCGATATGCTGTATCTGTGCACATTTATAAGTTTTAATAGTCAAATAAACTAAAAGAAGAAATGTTGAGTGCAATGTTTTTAAAATCATTTTCTGTCCGAACGGAAAATCACCCAGGTATTATAGGTTTGCGATTTGCGAATCTACGCTACTGTGTTTTAAACACAAAACGTTTTGTAAGCTTATAAAGACATATGGGCACATCAGCTTTTGATACAGCAATTTAATAGACTTCCACTTATGTCAGACATATCATTCTTTGCCAACTTGGTCTAAAAGTCCTAAAGGAGATATGAAGTAAAAGAACATTAAAAAACCGACATATCAACTTCTGCCATATCGATAGAGATATATACCACTTTAAAGAGATTACAACATGAATCTATAAACCATTTGAACCATAGAATTTATTAACGGATTTAGAAAGAAGAATCTTAGACATTTCCATCGACATATATACCTGTTTTTGCCCCAAAATTGCAAACTTTTGTGTTTATTTACTATTTTTTAAGTTTGAAGAAATTTATAGTCACTATCTTATTACATTATCTTAATGTTTATTTTATGATTTAAAAAAAACGGTTCATATTCAACAACGGTACTGGCTAATAAATGCGTAAAGAGGCGAAAAACCGGTTTTTTTTTACCGTAATTCAAGATTTTTGGGGTGTTCAGACACAAGAAATCTGTAAAAAGAATTCTCTGTCAGGAGCGTTATCGATAACGATTTGCTATGACATTCTAGTTGTGGACAAGCGTTCATATACAAAAATTCCTCGCAGATTCAACAAGTCCGACAACAGATCCGTGTGTCCGTTTTTGGACCTAGGGACTTGAAATTCGGGACACTTCTTAATTGAGTTCTCCTTATTAAAAAAAAAATTAAACATATTGGGGATGCCACGTCTGCTTTAGATTTTACGCCCATTGAAAGTTGTAGATTTTAGGTGTTTTTCTTCCCTGTCTAGAATCATATGAAAATTTCATATAAGTTAAAAAATGTTAATTTTTATTCAAAAGCTAAACATGTGTTGTATGCATACAAAACAAGAGAATATCCCCAACAACCCTCCGCGAAAGATATTAGCTTTCAAATACACCGAAAATACCGCACAAATGCATGCTGCTTTTGTAGTCAAGTATGCCAAGTTAATGTGTGTAACACCTAAGTCATTGAAACAAATTGATATAAAATACAGTTATGAACCCTTTTTAATGATATTTAATGAAAAAAACTCATAAATCGTTTCAAGCGTTAATTTCTGAAAGCCTGAAAGTATATATGAAATATTGAAAGTTACTTTTGAAATTAAAATCTATGTTACTAAAAGGGACGGTTTTTGGCGGTCATTTTTTTTTTCTTAATTGAAAGTGCAGACTCGGACCTTTCATTTTTTTTTTAAAGTTAGAGGGCTAAGCAAGGCAAAGCACATAAAGTTTTTTTTCCATCAAAAAGCGAAAAGTTGATATTTTTTAGTATAATTTTTGATAAATTATAATAATTAGTTTACTTTTCCAATTTCAATAACTTTTTCTTTTATAAAAAAGTAAGTGCTATATTTTCAATAAAAAATAAAACAAAAGCCATAGCTATAAACTTACACACAAATAAAGTTCTTTATTTGGACAATAATTTTAATCTAATTTCATTGAATAAATCTCCATTGACTTCTGTTAGTTTTTTTAACCACCAAATTTCACTTTTGAATAAAACCCTTGTTGAATTTTTCTTATCCATATATTTCTTTACAAAACCAAATCATTAAAATTTTTAAATTGGAATGTTGAAAGACCCTATTTTTCCGCTAAAATGCCACTGTGTGGCGCTTTGTTATACTAATTCCTAATTTATCCCTTTAATATATCTAGGAAAAGGACATGCTGAAGGTCGATCTAATGTTTAAGTTATAGCGGTGTTATTATTTAGATTCTTCAGGAAACTAAATTCCCTCTTGTTTTCCATAAATATCTGTCGTTGTAGCGGTTTATGCCTAACATTTATATTTTATTTTTCTAAATATTTCGCACAACACTTTCTAAATATTAATTACTTATCTTATTTAGAACAACACTTTCTAAATATTAATTTCTTAAATTTTTCTGCATTTGACTTCTGTATGCAGAATTTAATAAAATCAACGATTTTTGTATGTTACAATTATGATAAACATTACTATGCATGTCTGCCCAGATTAAGAAAAATTAAAATTGTTTTGAGTTTTACAGACAAGCCTGCGCAGACCAAATACATCAGCCTATAATAGGGGATAAGTCTGGACAGACACTACATCTCAAAGACTTGTCTGCCAGTATAAAGGGCGCTTAACTCTCAATAAAAATGTTAGGTCAAATAATTCTACTTCAATTTCCATTTGACTCCAAGAGCATTTCTTCTATTATATAAGACACTTTTCGACAAAAATCTCAAGCTAATGTCAAAACTTAAATTATTAGTATTCTTAAAAAAATTTACGAATTCTAGAATACAAATAGGCTATTAAACACAACCCCACAAAATTTATATGTACAATTTTCATAAATTTTAATTTTCTAAATTTGTATTCATTATTATCATATCATCTCATTTTGTCACACTGTCTCTGAGTTTGGTTATTCAACAAACGGCAAATGTGGAAAAATGAATTCCATAGAAAATTCCTTTATTCACGAAGTTTTTCTATTTTCTATGGAATTTTTCAAATCGCTGGCACTTGGTTATCCTGTTGCTGCTTGAATACATAAATGCCTAAGACGTAATTACGCTTGGTTATTAGTTTCAGGTGAATACTGTCAGTTATTTAAACGTTTTGTTTATTCTGTTAACACACAATCACTTTCTTTCCAAAAATATATTTTGTAGATATTCTTTTATTTTAATTTTTAAATTTAGTAAATATTGTTTCCATTTTTTTTTGTAAATTCTATTCAAAACATTGTATCCGTTATTTAGTGCGCTGATGTGAACTTTTTTGGGGGGCAAACACAACCGTTATAATTGAAAACTCAAATGAAACTGATGCATCTATCATCACAGACAAATTTAATGGGCGCCTCAACATTCTGTTCAAGAAGCAACAATTTGTTGTCTAGCAACATGTTGCTAAACATGTGACCGCGCTTTGCGTGGTGGCGCAACAACATGTTGATTGTTTTGGCTTTTCATTGATAGCAATAGTGAAAGTGAAATACCGCGCTTTCTCTCACTCTCACAATTAATTTACACTATTTACAGCTTTGTGCTCTTTGCGCAGCTAAGAGTGCTTTAAAGGACATCTGTGCTTTGATGGCTGAATGTGTGTGTGCGTGTGATTTAGTGCTTTTACTGTGCACTTGAACTTGTTCTAGTCCGTCTGGTCTGGTCTGGTCTGTTTGGCTGTATTTTATGATTTACACATTTCTGTTGCCGCCATTGTCGCCTGTGTTTATATTTTATGAAATGTCTCGTCACCAGCTGCGTCCAATGTTTAAATTGCTGAGTAAGTGTGCGGGTATGTATGTGTTGTAGTAAAACAGAGAGAATGAAAAGCATGGCTTTCCTTACAACATTTAAAGTAAAGTGAAAGTTTATACCCTCATCCCTCACCCATTAAAGTTAGTGTTATTGTTTTATTTACAAATGTTGTGCTGCTTTCATATGTTGTTCTGCTACGCTTTCAGTTCATTGTCTTTTCTAAATTCGACCGTTTAACGTCTACAGCTGTTGCTGTTGTTGATCCTTATAACCCTAAAGTTTTTGTTGACACTTTATGTCTTTGCTAGGGTTACAATACCCAATTGCAACACCTTTAAGTTCATGTTAGCTCTTAAGGGTTTATTGAGAAATATGAAAATTGTTTGTATTTTGCTGAGTGGTTTTGGCGGCTAAGTTGCTCATAAATTTATATATAAATCTATTGTTTTTAGGTTTGTTTGTTTATTTGTTTAATAAACCAGTCCCTTGAGAGGGCGCGACATTACCGAACACCCACGTAAAATAAGTTAAGCTGCAGGCAAATTTGATTTTTTTTTTGTATTTATGGGATTTTAAAAATCAAACTTATTTTTAGCTCCTATAAGGCATATAATAAAGCAACAACGATAAGTTAAGGCAATGCCGACAGATAGATTGATTTTCAAAAATTATATAACGCCACAAATAATAATGTATTAAAATAATTAATTGCATTTTTTAATAGCAGTTTTAAAATTCTAGGGCGATAGGTCAAAAAATAATTTGTATTCAAAAAAGTAGAACCCTTTAAACGGTTCCCTATTTCGTATAGACACTTCATTTTATACAAAACACTTTGAGGATGTTAAATCATTTAATAAGTGAATTTAATGAAAAAGATTTTGGGTTTCGCTCTGTTCTATTAATTAATTTCAGCACTCTTCGGCAGGAAAGATTTGTCAAAGTGAAAAAGGTCAACAATAATCGGCTCACTTTTTACACTTATTAGTCATTTACAAATATTTCCTTCAAATGCTATGACAACAATCATAAATAAAAATTTTCAAGAGCATTGAAACATTAAAATAAAATCAAATTCACAATACAAATGACCTTTGTTTTTATTCGACCTTACATAGTTATATTTATTATTTATTTCATAGTGTTTGATTTTATAATATAAAAAACGGATAATTAACTAATTTTGATTTCTTAATAACTGTTATTGTATATTCATATACTTTGTATGTTCATGGCAATCATAATCGGAAATTAAACAATTTCCCAGTGTATTGAATGTGGTCATGATCCCTGAAGTAGAAAAACTTCCTCTTAACCATTGAAATTACAATATTTTTTTTAATGTGCCTAAAAATATTTCGAAATTCATATACATAATTTGTTTAAAATTTGGGCACACGTAACATTGTTTTTTTTTAGAAAATCATAATGTTTTCTATTTTTGGCATCAATAGTTTAAAATTATCGTGTCCTATAAATATGTTAAAATTTGAAATAAAATTATGTTGTCGAGCAATGTATTTGTTTATGACTGATAGCTAATTTAGTAATGTCCAAAAATATGTAAGTTAAATTTCGAACCTATTATACCACCAAGTATTGTTTGCATTAAGGAGCACTTCCATTGTACCAAAAAGTAATTTTAACCCATTAGTGACGACTGTTACCATATGGTAACGTTGACAGGGTTGCTCGCAATAAAATAAACATGGGGAATGGGACTTTGCCCAGAGGTGGAAAATTACTGATTGTCACTCACTTGGGAGTGACCAGAATCGATTCTTTTGTAGCACTGTCCAAGCAGCTAACTCTTCCGGTATTAGACCAAGTATTCCCCGGGCAATGACTTTAAAGCAACCGCTTTGAAGTTAGCTAGAGTTAGAAGCTGAAATGTTGAGTAACCTAATTGGCATGTTACCACCGATGCGTCTTAGGAACTAGGTAACAGAAGTTACTGAAGCTCAACACAGGCTCTCTTAGTGGCTTTAGCAGCCCTAAGAAACTAATAAGCCATTCTCCTTAAACAAAATTTATTATGAAAACACGAAGAATGGAATAACAAGATCCTCCCTAAATGTTGACGACCCCCGCAAACGATATAAGGGCCATGATTTAAGGATATGCACCTGGAATGTCCGAACTCTTTACAGAGACGGTGCCTCTATCCAACTGGCGGATGTCCTCGACAAAGGCTGACATCACCGCCATACAGGAATGACATGGACGGGACAGGGATGCACACGACGAAAGAACTGTGACATCTTTTACAGCTGCCATGCAGAAAGACACGAATTTGGATGTGGTTTCTTAGTCGGCAAGAGACTTCGACACCTGATCTCGCGGTTTAACCCTGTAAGTGACCGAATAGCCACCATTCGCATGTGGGCGAAATATTTTTATATTACGCTGATTTGTGTACACGCCCCGACGGAAGATAAAGACGATGAGATTAAAGATGCATTTTACGAACGCCTAGAGGAAACATACGACCGCTGCCCTGGCCACGACATTAAAATTGTTCTGGTAGACTTTAATGCAAAAATAGGAAGGAAAAATGTTCTTGGTCCATCGACCGGTAAATTTAGCCTGCATACCGACACGTCAGGCAACGGGTTTAGGCTGGTTAGCTTCGCAACGGGAAGAAACATGGTAGTGAGTGGGACCAAATTCCAGCACAAAGATATCCACAAGGCAACTTGGCTATCTCCCGATCAAAACACCAAAAATCAAATTGATCATGTGGTATTTGATGCCAGGCATGTATCCAGTGTCATGGACGTGCGTGTGATCCGTGGTGCTAATATTGGCTCGGATCATTACCTGGTTGCAGCCAAGGTGCGCACAAGATTGAGCAGAGCGAAAAACGCACGTAACCAAACACAAAGAAAGCTGGACATCGCGAAGCTGCAAACCCCAGAGATAGCTACTGCAACCAGCTCTCCCAACTTTAACGACACAACGCCTCTACTTCTGACGTTCCTGATACACAGTGGCAGCATATTGCGCATATGGCAAACGCCGCAACAACCGTGCTAGGATATGAAAAGCGGCGCTCAATCGAATGCAGGTACAATGAAGAATGTCGCATAGCGTCTGAGGAACAGGATGTTGCTTATAGGGCAACGCTACAGCCAATTGTAACCCGTGCTGTTAGGGAACGGCGCAAGGAGAAAGCAAAACAGGCGAGACAGCTATTTAGGCGAAAAAAACGTCAGATGAAGAAACGGGAGAACGAGGATATAGAGCGATACAGGGATAGAGGTGAGGCCCGAAAATTTTACCAGAAAGTAAGAGCAAATGTATACGGTAATGGCCTCCCCACCTGTAAGAACAAGGATGGAAATCTGGTCACGAATACGCAGAGTGTGCTGCACATATGGAGAAAACATTTCCAGCAACTGCTGGTTCCAGAATGCAGCTCACGTGAAGTTATCACGCCAAGTGTCGACGACGGTTTAGATTGCCCACCACCAAGTCAAGCCGAGGTAAGAAGAGCAATATCGCGGCTGAAAAACAACAAAGCCGTTGCCGACGGTCTGCCGGCAGAGCTCTTCAAGTCCGGTGGCGATGAGCTGATAACGAGCATGCACCAGCTCCTGCGCACGGTTTGGCTTAATGAGTGCATGCCCGACGATTAGAATGTAAGCGTACTATGTCCTGTGCTGAAAAAAGGTGATCCAAGTGTGTGCTCGAACTACCGCGGGATCAGCCTTTTACCCATCGCATATAAGGTCCTGTCGAGTGTGCTATGTGAAAGACTAAAGCCAGTGTTTTCCAACCAGCTAGGGCCTTATCAGTGTGGCTTTAGACCTGGAAAATCAACAACTGACCAGATTTTCACATTTCGGCAAATCCTGGAAAAGACCCAAGAGAAACAGATCGATACCTTTTCCTCGACTATAAAGCTGCCTTCAACAGCACAATACGCAGAGTTTGGTATTCCAGCGAAGCTGATACGCCTTTGCGGAATGACGCTGACTGACACGAAGTCTTCAGTGAAGATTGGCAAGGACCTTACGGAGCCAGGCACGTTCGGACATTTCAAAATGACTTCTGTGTTGTAAAACGTCCGAACGCATATTAAAAATACAAATTTAGCATAACAGTTAAGTTTATTAAATATTTTTTAATTTTGATTTATTATACCAATAGTTAGCTCTCCGATAATATACTTCATTCTCAAATATAACTTTGAATGGTATTAATATTCGTAAAATTGGTGACCAATAATACGTTCGACACGCTAGGATTTACCCATATACCAACAAGTACTTGTATTGTAACTCAAAGTACTTTCATTGTACCAAAATATTATTTTAATGTATTAGAAAAAAAATGAGTTGAGTAATTTTATCACACCAAAAATTAATTTTATTCTGTCACAATGTACCAAAAAATACTTTTTTGTACAAAAAGGTGCTTATATTGTAGTTTTAAGATATCAAAAAGTACTTTAATTGCACTAAGAAGTGCTTTTATTGTACCAATATATACTTTAATTGTACCATAAATTATTTAAATTGTACCAAATGTACTTTAATAGCATTATATTATACCTTTCATTATACCAAAAAGTACTTAAATTGTTCTTAAAAGTACTTTTATTGTTCCCAAAAAGTAATTTTACTGTACCAAAAATAACTTTTATTCAACCAAATTTACTTGTACCAAAAATTTAATTTTTGTTTCTTTAAGTTATTAAAAAGCACTTTTTTTGCAATATATACTTTAATTGTACCATAAATTATTACAATTGTAACAAATGTACTTTAATTGCACCAAGGAGTACTTTCATTATATCAAAACGTACTTTAATTATACTTAAAAGTGCTTTTATTGTACCAAAAACAACATTTATTCTATCTCAATGTAATTGTAAAATATAAGTACTTTTTGTGTCGTACAAAATATATGTAGTTATTTGTACAAAAAAGTACTTATATTTGACCTTCTCTAAAACGAACTTCTCTATAGATGTGAAAGTTTCGTCGATGAAGGGAAATTTAATAGTTTAGGGTAAACGAGAATAATATTGTTCTCTTATATTAAAAAAGTTTCAATGTTTATATAAATGTGTATGTATATGAAATAAAATGCTGGTGTTTCCATATACGATCAATAAATCTGCATTTTCCCTATAACGAAAAAATCGGTGATCACCAGTGACTATGTTATAGAGAAGTTAGACTGTATATTGTTCTTTAAAGTTATCAAAAAATACATAATACACTGTACTTTTATTGTACCAACATATACTTTTATCGTTTGAAACAGTGAAAAAACCTAATTAATACCAACAAGTACTTTTATGTACCAAACCATTTTATTTGTGTCGATAAGTACTCTATTTTACCACAAAGAAGTACTTATATTGTACAAAAAAGTACATTCATTTTAACAAAATATACTTTTATTGTACCAAAAAGTAATTTTGTTGTTCCAAAAAGTACTTTTATTAAATCAACAAGAACTTTTATTGTACCAAATGTATTTTTTTGTATCAGCAAGAATTTTAAGTACTATTAGTGTACCAAAAAATAGATGGTGGATCAACAATTTAATTAGTATTAATTACGCAAATCACCTATAAAAAAATTAAACCATCCATAAAACCCATTAGAAGTTCAATTGGTCTATTACTATAACCGTGAAGATGCTGAATCGTTACGGACACTTTTCAAATGCACTTAATGAGCACAAAAATAATAATAATAATACATGTTTGAAATAATGTAGATATATATACAGCTGGTGATGTACGAAAGTACACCAATTCATCACAAAGGGATCTGAAGATGAATGTCATCATGGAGTTCGAAACGCGTCATCCTAGTGCGTGACACTGAATTGGCTATTAATACCAACAATAAATACTTTTCTGAACGTTTAGCCAAATTTGGTGTTTAATTAGATACACTAACACAATTGATAACTAATCAGTACAATGGACGAACTCCTAAGTACAACACTGTATAAGCCCTTTTGTTTATTTATTTAATAATGCTTCGCTATTGCATAGTTGACGAATATTAAAACATTAATCAGTTATAATTGCTGACATATTCTACTTTAAAACATTCTTTGGGACCGCTTCCTAAGCTTGATAACAATATGTTGGGCTTGCTTTCTTCCAACACGCATAGAGTAATTTTCTTATGAAAACAAAGTTCTTTGAAAGATATGTTTGTTTTTTATAATAAAAATAAATATTTTTTGTTTAAGTCTAATAACATTAAGTTAAGCATTGCGAAGCAATCGACAGAAGTATTTCAAACTATGTATATCTACGAAAAATACAATATTAGGCTTATAAAGTCTCATATATATGATGTATTTTATATCAAAACCTATAAAACAAGAGACATTTTGATCCCGACCCTCTCAGATTTTAATGAAATTTGGCATACAGATAAATTTTACCTATAGAAACACAACCTCATTTTTAGAAATTGCATTTTTGAAAATATGTGGGCGTGGCAAGGTATCGAAATATTTGAAATGTGTTGGAAATTAGTCGCTTATGTGTGTCAGATTTTGTTTCGATTTATGTTTTATGGGTTTTAAATTCATATTCTTACCTTACACTAAAACTTGTAATATAACGACCTAACGATTTGTATCTTATACATACCTCTGTATCGTAGCCAATCCTACCTGTGTGTAGTCATTAGATGATTCCATAAAGTTCTGCAGACCCACCAACGCGTACACAAACATAAGTAGACAAACATTATATATATACTCAAGAGATGTGCCATTATGTGACGCTGCCTTTTGTAAACTACCGTTATATGTTGACATGTTCTTATGGTCCCATCATGAGACATCAACACATTTTATAAAGAATTGCCACAAGCACGTGTTATGTGTCACGATTTAATTTATTTCAGATTTAAAAGAAATTAAAAAATTATGTTTACACACCTCTAATTAAGATTTTAATAAGCAGCGAACCTTTCCAAATAAAATCCTGTGTGAGGGGAATTTCTACGCTATCAATTATATGAGACTGTATATAACAATCTTATATAATTTGTTGGCTGTCCTAAGCACAGATGCTTTAATCACACATTTCCCCCTTTCTCCCTCTCTCTCTATCACTCTTTCTCGGTGTCTAACTTTGGTCCATACCTTTACAGCTTTGTAAGCAACAAACTGGGTTTGGTTTTCTTCTATCCCTAAAAAAACTTTAAAACACACTTAATAACTTTGTTTTTGAGCTTAAAGTGTGTAGACAACATAAAAGTATCACCCAGATGTTGTCCGTGATTCCGGCAGAAATGAAGTTATTTATGTCCTTAGACATAAAACAAAAGAAAAACCAACCAACAAAAAAGCCAACTCATCTTAATATCTGTTCAATCGTCAATAAGACATCCTCTTTTCGCTTTCGTTGCGCCCCCACCCCCTTTGTCTAACCCACTTCCACGAAGCATTCAGCTGTAAAGTGTTTAAATGGATGCTTCGTGAAGCTGTCATCTATTGTCAGTTATCCTGGGAAACATCTTTGTTGATCGCTTGCTCTTATCGTATTCCCTCTCTGCCTTCCTTCGGTTGGAACAATTTTTTTGTTTGTCATGCTATCCCTATGTCGTTTATAAGACGCTGAACACTTTTTTGTTTTTGGCAGTGAAGAGGGAGGGAGGTAAACAAAAATTCCGAAATCAATAAAAGTTGTTACGACTCAACGTCGGGAAAGGTTGATGGGGATGTTTGAAATGATTTAAAAATGACTTTCATTTTGCCTCGGGTTATAGAAAGGATGAAGGGGATATGGAGTCACAGCTACACAAATATAGCTCAAATATTATGTATAAGGGATTTAGTTTGCTTTCCTTTGAATGCTCAAGGATGGAAAATTTCATTATTTCCCATAAAAAAAGACACACAAAAAAAGATCGAATAAGAGGCTTATGTTATTTTCGTACTCTGAGATAAAGAGAATTATATTGAATTTATGGCAACAAAAATTTGCATAAATTCGTAGGCGGGAAAAAGAGACTCGCCCTGTGACATTTTGCCATTTCAAAGAGAGACACACTGTGTATATAGTAATCCCATTTTTAGGGATCAAAACACCAAATCATTAGTGTTTTTTTCGCCATGATTTTTGTCAATGGCCTTAAGGTACAGTGCCAGGACGGTTTGGGGGACAAAACGATGATTAAAGTTGTAATTTGATTATACTTGAGACTCGGCTCTTTATAGAAATTATTGGAGCCAGTAGGACAAACATGTAGACTACTTAACGTTTAAACTTTAAATAAGTTTTCAAGCCATAACATTGAAAATTTGTTGAAACTCTTTACAAGCCAAAAATATTTAATCTCTTCCATACACATTAAAAAAAATTGAAAAATTTGTTGCCAAGGTAGATGAACCTATTACAAATCTGTTCTCATTATAGTTTAATGATCTTTGCCACATTCTAAATACATTTGTGTAGTCAACATGTGTAAATTGCATTTGTTAGTCACAGATGGTAAAACAACTTCGAATATTGTTGGGATTCACCATCTAAAATCATTGAATAGCAGCAGATGCTGCCACAGTCATGTTGAATAAAAAATAATAATAATACGTTTAAAATCGGCAAAATAAATTTTTAATACAAAAAATTTATTGAATTTTTGTTCAATTTGGACAAAAATTTATTGGCTGCTTCTAGCTTATCCTTTTCCAAGAAGTGATTATCCTTTTCTAGGCCATATTTGTAACGAAGCCTACAAGCAAAGACAACACAAAGGAATATGTTGTCAAGTGGCACATGCATAGATATCTAATAAACATATTAAAAGGGACCTCAATATAATTTATATTTCATAATGAGAAACTCAACAAAATGTAAGGGTATATGAGTTAATTATAATATCAACTTTGGCAACAGGTAAACTTCCATCATTGTTGAAAATCCAATCAAATTGTTACACGCCAATGAATGTTTTGATCCTTTGATTGCGTATGAAATATATTAATATGTAACAAATAATTCTATTTATTTGAAGTTTACGTTTTTATGTAGGGAATGCAATTACAGAAATAGTGTCCCCGGCCACACCTGGGAGAACATTTAATTTTTCAAATATAATCTTAAAAATATATAAATTGATAAAATATATTTAAAATGTTTCTAATACGAAATATATTAAAATTATTAAAAATTACACAAATGTTGTGCGCTTCGAGGATGCTTTCTTCGCACCGTTGGGAAAAGTTCTCATTAACTTTGAGATGCTTTCTTCCCTTAAGGTTTGTGATGATAGAGGAGAAGGCACAGCAAAGGGCGCTGACGAGGCATTGTGGTGAATGCCGAAATAACGTTATACGCCTAACCTGCTGTCAACGTAATACATTTCACACAAGACAAGAGCTTGTGTGGATTGTGTTGATGTTGTCTTCGTTGATACCATTTTCGCACCGGTGTGTGTGAGCTTTACATTGATTGTGTGAAGCTTTTAACACTTAAGGTTGTGATAATGAGTGGAGAAGGCACAGCAAACGGCACTGATGATGATGGTTTGGCAACTATCGAAATAGCTATCTGCCCTGCCAGCTGTCAACATAATCCATTTCACACAACTCTTGTAAAAACAAATTCTATTAGCAATAATAGAATAGATCTTAAACCGAACAATGAAAAACATATTCATATTAAAAATATTAAAAATATTAAAAATATTAAAAAAATTTAAAAAAAACTTAAAAATGATATTGTCATAGTTCGGTTTAAGATCATTTCTATTGGCAATTATATATTATTGCCAATAGGTTTTTTGTTCAAGAGTGTGAAATGTATTATGTTGACAGCAGGTTAGGCGTATGACGTCATTTCGACATTAACCACAATGTCTCGTCAGCGCCCTTTGCTGTGCCTTCTCCTCTATCATCACAACCTTAAGGGAAGAAAGCATCTCAAAGTTAATGAGAACTTTTCCCAACTGTGCGAAGAAAGCATCCTCGAAGCGCACAACATGCCAACATAATACACACACATGCCCTTGCCTATGCATGTGTCCATCGGACACAATTGCACAGGAGTTTTGTTGTTGACAAAGTGCCAACCCCATTCTGCGTACCGTCAGTGTCTCGTTGTTCTTAATTTTGTTTTTTGTTGATCTGCAATGAATTATGATATTGTCATAGTTCGGTTTAAGATCATTTCTATTGGCAATTATATATTATTGCCAATAGGTTTTTTGTTCAAGAGTGTGAAATGTATTATGTTGACAGCAGGTTAGGCGTATGACGTCATTTCGACATTAACCACAATGTCTCGTCAGCGCCCTTTGCTGTGCCTTCTCCTCTATCATCACAACCTTAAGGGAAGAAAGCAAGCTTTCTTCGCACCGTTGGGAAAAGTTCTCATTAACTTTGAGATGCTTTCTTCCCTTAAGGTTGTGATGATAGAGGAGAAGGCACAGCAAAGGGCGCTGACGAGACATTGTGGTTAATGTCGAAATGACGTCATACGCCTAACCTGCTGTCAACATAATACATTTCACACTCTTGAACAAAAAACCTATTGGCAATAATATATAATTGCCAATAGAAATGATCTTAAACCGAACTATGACAATATCATAATTCATTGCAGATCAACAAAAAACAAAATCAAGAACAAAACTTAAAAATATTAAAAATATTAAAAATATAAAAAAAATATTAAAAATATTAAAAATTTTAAAAATATTACAAATATTGCACAAATTAAAAACATTTAACGAAAACTCTTAAAACCCCTTTACCTATGAATCCAAGCAAATGTATCACTGGGGCATCCCCTTGCGACCAGTCTAGTTGTATGTCCAAATGCCTAAAGTAGACGCAAATTTCTGTATCTTGGCAACCGTCTGTTTGGTTGAGATGGATATATTTTAACTAAAGCCAGCGGCAATTCGCTATGCCAACATCAAAGATAAAACAAATTGCAAAGCAATCACTAACAACTTAATTATACTTGTCAGCATTATATTTAACTAAAATACCAAATACAATAGCAAAATTTAACATAGGCTGAAAGTTTCCCAAAAAAAAAGGATGCGGTGGTCAAATATGAAAACAGTAACAGTATGCGCTATTAGAATGGTTGAGAAACAGTGCACAAGATAAATGAATTAACGTTTAAGCTTCATATTGAAAATCATGTCTTGTTTTATGCAGCGCTCTGTCAGAAATCTTGATGTTTCCTTTCAAGTACTAGTGCATGTTTTTTCTATATTGTTGTTTCCGTCTAATTACCACATCAGGTGTTTGCTTTCCAAATACTCGGAAAATGCTCATCTTTCTTCAACATTCTCTTTTTATTTCTTATGAACTTTGTTTTCTACCATTTTGTGTTTTTTCAACTTTTGCTTAGCCACAAATCTCTTTCTTTCTTTGTTAACAAAGTCAACAAGTTATTTGCCATTCTTAGTGGTTACATTTTAATTTCCTCATACTTTGTTTGGCATGTTCATGTCGGTGGTTGGTGGAGGCAATCCCCACAACTTCATTATCCTGGTGCACAACCACAATAGAAATTGTTGAAAGAAACAGGTGTGCATGGAAATGTCTAAGCTGCTTTCAGGGACATTCACTTTGAAGTCTTCTACAGAATATACACATTTAGTCAAGTGTAATAAATGAATTTGCTTTAATAAAGCTTTAAATACAGACACACAGACACAAAAGAGCATTCTCTCAGGTGTCCTGTGGCCAACACACACACACACACATACAAAACATTTCTTGCATTCATTGCCACTCTTACTAATAAAACCTCAAAATCGGCACAAATTGCTAAGTAGGTTGCAAAGAGTGACTGAGAGAGAGAGGGAAAGGCACAGGCAGAGAATGCAGACAGTGCCAGACAACAACAAAGACAACCTTGTTCCATGTCCCGGTTATTTGACTCTTTGTGAGTGTGTACATATGTGTGTTTTTGTATTAACACGCACAAGGTAAACGTTAATGAAATCCGGTCAATGACAAATGCAAAATCTCGTATGAAGGCAAAGTGTGTGTGAGTAAGTGTGTGCGCCTACATGCATACATGTACGCATCGATTTAGTTTGCAGTACACACAGTTTATGCGTATTTTTGAGCGTGGTGTTTTGTTAAAGTTTCATTAAAAACACTTCATTATATTTTCATAAAATAAAATATTGTCTTAAACTAATTTCGTTCTAAAATTTTAGTTAAGATTATGTGAGATAGCGATCTGTTATATATAGTTATAGTGTATAAGAAAATTAAGTAAGTTTGTATGAAAAACCAAATACAGCTGACAGACGGACATGGCTAAAACGACATAAAAAGTCATGAATCGAATTTAGTACACAGAAACCTTGGGTCTGAGGTTTTTTTGGGTCGTATAAAATGATATGTGTATACCCTTTAACCGTTGGGTGAAGGAATTATTCCATTAATTGGGTCATTATGCAAAGTTATTGTATCAAAAAGTAATTTATTGTATTAACAACTAAAATTGTATGCACTAAAAAGTACTTTTATTGTACTAAAAATTACTTTTTTATACCAAAAATACTTTTATTTTATCATAAAGCAAATTTATTGTATTTACAGTACTAAAAATCACTTTTATTGTACCAATAATAACTTTTATTCTGCCGCAAAGTACTTTTAGTGTGTCAAAAACTACTACTATAGTACCCAAAATTACATTTATTGTACTTAAAAGTACTTTTATTATACAAAACAGAACTTTTATTATATAAAAAAAGTACTTTTATGGTGCCAAAAAGAAGTTTCATTGTACCACATTACCACAAAGTACGTTTATTTTACCAAAAAGAAATAAAAGTATTTTTTATGTCATAAAGCACATTTATTGTATCAAAATTTATTGTACCAAAAGTAATTTTATTAAACTAAAAAAGTACTTTTATTGTACCAGTAAGTACTTTTTTTGTACCAATAATTACGTTTATTCTACCACAAGGTACTTTCTTACATTCTTCTTACTTACTTTCTTCTCTTACGGCAAGTACATTTAGTGTATCAAAAAGTACTTACTTATATTGTGCCAAAAATGAATTTTATTGTACTAAAAAGTGTTTCTATTGTACCAAAAAGTACTTTTACTGCACCAATAAGAACTTTCAAAGTACAGCAAAGTACTTTTATTTTTACTGCAAAGTACTGTTGTGGTACATCTTGTAACAGCAATTCCTTGCATTTGTACAACATTTACTTTTTCTGTACCAAAAATTACTTTATAGTACCAACAAATAATTTATTGTACCAAAATGTACTATTGTTGTACTTTTATTATGCAAAAAAATACTTTCATTTCATTTTAATTGTACCGCATAGTATATTCAAGGTACCTCAAAGTACTAAATATTTTTATTAATTGTACCGAAAAATACTTTTTTTGTACCAAAAAATACTTCCAATTTAAAAGAGAAAACTTTTATTGTACCGAACAGTACCCTTATTGTACCAAAAAGTACTTTAATTGCGCCAAAAATTTTTGTATTTAAAAGTACTTTCATTGCATTAGAACAATACTCTTATTGTACCAAAAAAAATTTTTATTGCTCCAAAAAGTACTTTAATTGCGTCAAAATTTTTTGAATTTAAAAGTACTCTCATTGCATTATAATGTTGTGTTGTTGTACCAGAAAGCAATAATTTCAATGGTTTATATAACTTCTTCCTGTTTTTTACATTGTTTTTTGAAAAGTATTAGTCAGAACAAAACAGCAAAACAGCTGACTTCTAATATTTGAAATGTATCTCACTTGTTATGCCCTTCTCTTACTATTTAGAATATATAGATGGATTTTATTCCCCAAAAAAATTAATTCCCATGAAGTGAATTTTTCTTGGAATATTTGAAATTAAGCTAATATTTTTTTTTTAGGTTCACCAATTACTACTTTTATAGGGCCCCTCGAATACAACATAACATATCAGGCATATGCCTATGTGTAGTATATCCCCATGTCTACACGCACAATGTCAATGTCAATACTCACATATGTACGAGCTAACATCTGTATATGGTAACCTGTCTTGTACATACACAACCTTAACTGAGCATATGTTGCTGTGTTTTACGCTTCCTCAGGAAGTTGATGCCTACCACATGCGGAGCCATGTCTATGAAAGCGGATGAGGTTTTAATTAGCATCCACACATACGCACACAATCATGTGTGTGAGTATGTATTTAAAGGGTAGGTATTTTCAAGTGGTTGTAACTTAAACCGTTTACCAAAAAAAAACTTCAGACTTCAATGGGAGGTCCTAATTAAATTCTTATATTTCGTACAGCATTTTTTCGTCTTGTGTCTGTATTCTTGAAATGACATCCTACTTGTGAAACAAAGAGTGTTGATAAGAACATAGTACTAGAATTAGAATTGATGTTTGCATTATCTCTTGAAATGCACAACGGAAATTGAAAATGATATGGGTTGGGGAGGGCTCTCTCAATAACAATAGAACAAAAGGGCAAATACACAGCAGAGAAAAAGAAGCCTGGTTGAGCACGTTAGCATTTTATGGTAGCGTTATTAGTAAGGTAATGGCGAATTTAATAAAAAGAATGCTTGAAATATTATATATATGTCACAAAATACAAAAGTATTATGTTGTATAATAAAATGTTCATTAAAAATTAAATTCTGTACTCAAATTAATGTCTATAAGAAATAATAAAATTTTCGCAAAAAAAATTATATTATTAGATTACAAAATTACGTTTTAAAAGCAGTATTCAAATAAATGTATAAAAGGTTTATAAGAACACAGTACAACACATGATTTTGAGACTCAATTCTGAGAACTGCACGTGCAGAAGCACCAAATAGAAGAAGTTCTGCATCATTTGTTTTGTCAAGTTACATGCCATGCTAATTTAATATCGATTTGAAGTTAATAAGTATCGTAAAGGGGAATTTGTCACGTTTTATGGTGGCGTATGATTATTATATTTAATATTCCACGTAAATCATACGCCACGGAGTACAGCAGTTTTATTGTAACCGCTACATAATAAATCCAGTTCAAAATCATTTGATGAATGGAAAAGTGAAACTGTTGCTAATGTAGGAAAACGTTATATGAACAGATTAAAGGAATTGTAATTCTTAATTTTTTTAAATTTGTTTCAGCTAAATCGGACTAGTGGTTCTCGAGTTATGTCAAACAAAAGAGCCTAAAACGTGACAAACTCCCCTATACGATACTAACTAACTTCAAATCGATATTAAATTATTATGGCATGCAACTTGACAAAACGAATGATGCAGAACTTCTTCTTTTTGGTGCTTCTTCACGTGCAGTTCTTAGAACTGAGTCCCAAAACAATGAGCTGGAAAATGTTGTACTGTGTAATATTTTCATAAAAAAAATTTCATACAACATTATATTATTATTTTTATGAATACTGCATTTAAAATGGTAATTTTGTAAAATATTAATTTTTGTTACTTTGAGATTCAACAATTTCGAACTTTTAAAGTTATAAAAATTTAGTTTACAAGGATGGACCAACTATTGTAAAATGTTTGAGACAAAGCAAAACAATGTAATATAAAGTAATATAAAGTAATTGTAATGTGTGTTGGGGTTTCAGTTTTCATTTTTAGATTATAAATAAAACTGTTATTATTCAATGGATTCTACATAAATGGATTCCATGTTTGACATTTTTAGATGAAAATATGAAAAGGTGTTTAAGGGTACTTTGTTACAACATACATTAGAACCCCTAGTGATTTCCCCCAAACTTAGGCTCTAAAATGTTCATTTTTTTAAAACCTTCTCAAATCTCACACTCTTGTTGGATAATTGTTTTCCCATACCTCGAACAAGAAACAATAAAAACGAAATGATAAAAAAAACAGTATAAATATGTAATAGAGCAACTCATAACACATTGAGAGACTACTTGGTATGTAAATAATATCTCTTACTTACTTTTGCCATAAAATCATAATCCAACTCCTCATCGCTGCCTTGCCCAGTTGTGCACTTGTCAGACAGCATGCGCACTAATGCACGCCCCGGTGATTTATTCATTTTAGACGCTGATGCAGAAGCGTTATGGCCATTTGGCACACTGCCAGTTGAGCCCGAAGCATTTGTTGCATCTATACTCTGGCGGGATTTGGTTGAGCCATGAGACAAAGAGTCACGATGAACGACCAAACTACCTTTTCGTGTCAATTGGCCCAAATGGCCGCTGCTGTGCTTACGAGACGACGTAGACTGTTGCTGTTGTTGATGCTGTGTCTGATGCTGAGTCTGATGTCCGAGCTGTTGCTGCTGATAATGCGGATGATTTGCTGCCGCTGATGACGATGACGAATTGCAGCCATTATTTGTTGCGCTTCCTCCGCCGCCGCCGCCGCCGCCACCGCTACCACCCCCGCCGGCATAATTTAAACTTGGCCTTCGGGCACATTCACCATCCTCATTATCCGAGTCTGATGTGATGCCGTTAATCTTTTCCAGCGTTTTAACTGATATCTGTCCAGGACGTATATTTTGCCATGTCGGCTTTACCAACGACTCGCGACGTCCCATTGAGCCTGAGGGAGACGAGCAGGTGGACTCAGATCTCATTTCATATGATTGATGTAACGCTAGCTGTGCGTGGTGGGGTGAGGTAGCACCTGCAGCTGAAAAGCCGCTGGTTGGGGCACATATTGATTGTGAACGAAAACGATTTGTGGGTGTATTGCGACGCATTTTCTTTTCAATCGTTAATGTTGAAGAATATTTATTGAGTTGTTGTTGTTGTTGCTGTTTTCTTGGTGGCTAATTTATTTTATTTTCACTTAACTGTTTTGTTGTTGTTGTTGTTTCAGTAAATCGATATATTTGTTATTGTTTATGGGTATTTTCTTTCATGAATTTTATCTTTTTGTCACTACAGAGAAACAAAAACACACACACACACTCAACAAAGTTTTCACAATCACATCACTCATCATATGAAATGAATAATTATAGTAATTATGGCGGTATGGCGGTACAGTAAGGAAGTTTAGTGCAAAATTGTTCAGTTAGTTTGAGATTGTTTTTATACCATCACCCTTAGGGATGAGGGTATATATCATTTGATACGAAAAAAAGTGTAACGCATTAAAGGAGACGAGTTAGACCACAAGTATCTTAAGACCAAATTCGTTTCAGGACTTTTTAAGACGATTGAGCTATGTCCGTCTGTCTGGCTGGCTGGCTGGATGGCTGGTCAGCAGGATAACTTGAGTAAACCTTAACGGATCAGTATGAAAATTTACCAGTATTAATATTTTTCAAAACAAACTTATGGGATTGAAAATGGGCAGAATAGCCCCACCCCTTCTGGTACCTCCCATACAAAATTACCTATTTTTGGATAATTTATATTTCTTTCATAACTTCCCAACGGACGATCGTAGGATATTTAAATTTGGTCAGTTTATTTATCTTGCAAAAGTAGACAAACCCTAAGAAAACCGAAACCTTTGCCAAACCCCTTCTGGTACCTCCCATACAAATGACCTAATTGACCCTCATAGTTTTACATACATATCTTTTTTGTAAGTAAACTGAATTCACTCAAATTTTGCATATGAAAACTGGACTCAGCAATGAATATGAACTATATCGGTTCACGCCTTCTGGTACCTCCCATACAAAATGGCCTATTTTTGCACATTTAATATTTCTCCCATAATTTCCAAACAGACACTTGGAGGATAATGACAAGTGGTCGGTTAATTTATCTTGCAATAGGAAGCAAAACCTCAGAAAACCTTACTATTTGTCGTACCCCTTCTGGTACCTCCCATACAAATTCCCGAATTCACCCTCATAGTCCTACATACATATCATTTTTTATAAGTACAATGAATTCAGTCAAATTTGGCGTAACTTGTACAGTTATGAAAATTTGAATCAGGAATGAATATGGATTATATCGGATCACCCCTTCTTGTACCTCCCATACAAAATTACCTATTTTTGAAAAATTAACATTTATCCCATAATTTCCAAACGGACACTTGGGGGGTAATGAAAATTGGTCAATTAATTTATCTTGTGATAGGAAGCAAAACCTTACAAAACATAACTATTTGACGCACCCCTTCTGGTACCTCCCATACAAAGGACCGAACTCACCCCCATAGTCTTACATACATATCTTTTTTGTAAGTACACTGAATTCAATCAAATTTTTCGTAAGATGTACGTATGAAAATTTGAGTCAGAAATTAGTAAGGACTGTATCGATTCACCCCTTTTGGTATCCTTTTTCAAAATTAGCTTTTTGTGGAAAATAAATATTTTTCACATAAATTCCAAACAGGCACCTATACCTCCTACACAAATAAGTAAAGTTTTGGACAATTTTGCACCACAAGCAGGGGAAAAATTATACATAAGTAATTTTATTTTATTTAAAAATCTATTAATTTCAATAACTCAAGACTTCTACAATATCTTATATTGGGTGATGGTATTTATCAGTCAGTTTACCTGACTGAAATTTCTGTACTGGTTAATGTTATTGATTGGTATATTAGGAAAAAAACAGCAGATAATTTGAAAGTAGTTGGCAGCGATGAACTATACATTAGAATGTAATAGACGCGATTATTTAACTATTACGTAAATTATAACGAGCGTTAGGGTTTTAAAAACTATACTTGTTAAACTTTTCTATCCCATTAATATTACAAATGTGAATCTTTGTTTGTTTGTATGTTTGTGGCTCAATCACGCCCAAACGACTGAACCGATTACAATGAAATTTGGAAGAAAGTTAGTATACTATCTGGAAATGTCCGTAGGCTATAAATTTTTTTAATTTTAGACCTAAGGGCGGAGTAGGCGTGGCAAAACTTTTTTTTAAAGCTAGCGAGATAAAATTTGATACCAAGATAGTACTCGGCAACACGAATATGAATATGCAGACGAAATTTTAGTTTTGGATTAGTGGCGAAATGGGCGTGGCGGAGGGGGTGTGGAAAAACTGTATTTTAGTCCTAGAGAGATAAAATTTGGTACACAAATAGTACTCGAAAACACGAACATAAATATGCAGACGAAATTTAAATTTTCGATCAGTGAGCAGAGGGGTCGTGACCAAACTGTATTTTAGCCTAAGAAAGATACAATTTGGTACTCAAATAGTACTCGACAACATGAATATAAATATAAAGACGACATTTTAATTTTGGATCATTGGAGGAAGAGTGAGTAACAAAACAGTATTTTAGTCCTAGAGAAATAAAATTTGACACACTGGTAGTAATCAACAACACGAATATAAATATGCAAACGAAATTTAAATTTTGGATCAGTGCATTGTATTTTAGCCCTAGAGAGATAAAAATTTGCAGATGAAATTGTTATTCTCTGGCCGAAGTGGGCGTGGCAAAACTGTATTTGAGCCCTAGAGCGATAATATTTGATATACAGTTATTATTCGATACCAATAATGTACTTTTTATTGTACTTATTGTACTATTTATTGTACTAAAAAGCACAGTTTATTGTTCTAAAAAGTACATTTATTGTACCATAAAGTACAGTTTATTGTACCAAAAAGTGCTTTCAAAGTAAAGGGTGGTTAAATTGTAAGGGACGATGTGGAATGTGAACCACACTTAAACGTCAAGTTCTTTTCTGCATTTCAGTTGACATTTCTCAATTTCAGACTAACTCAATTAAAACCATGAAAAGATACACAATCAGCAACGCGTTTAAGTTATTCCAACTTCTAATGAAAATGGGCTTTCAAATCAAAATGCATATCGGGCACTTCATTTTAATTGTCCAAATGTGAGTACAATCTGAAAAATCGTGCAAAAATTTGAGCAAACCGAGTCTATAGGAGTACTGCAGAAAATATTGGTGTTTTTCGCGATAGTGTGGCTGAAGTGCCGTCCACCTCAACTTTTCGTTGTGCCCAATACTTGCACCTCTCACGCTCGTCGTTAATGAACATTATGCATAAAAACTTGCATTTACACGCATACAATGTGCAATTGACTCTTGACCACTCCAAATGTCGTCAATGGTCAGAATGGTGACAAGAAATTGCAACAGTGGATGACCAATTTTCGAAGAAAATCAACTTTAGTGAGGCACATTTTCACCTCAGTGCATAGTGGTTGCCGTTTCATACAAAGAGCGGTCAAAAATAGAAGGAGTTTTCATAGATGAATAATATTTGGCACATCTCACAGTCTCTTTTAATGACACCAATTTCCAAAATTTGGTTAAAATCTGTGAAAGGAAAAGGATTCAAGGACCTCTCTTAGATTCTGAAAATTTATATTTTATAGTAGGCACACCAAAGTCATCATATCCATTGATTCCATCATCCTATGACTAAATCTAAAATTTGGTCAATGTCGGACAAAGGATTCAAAGACCTCTCTTAGATCCTGAAAATTTTAATTTCATAGTAAGCATACCAAAGTTGGCAAATCCATTGATTCCATCATCCTATGACTAAATTTGAAATTTGGTCAATGTCGGACAAAGGATTCAAAGACCTCTCTTAGATCCTGAAAATTTAAATTTCATTGTAGGCATACCAAAGTCGTTATATCCATTGATTTCATCAATCTATGACTAAATCTACAATTTGGTCAACTCCGGACAAAGGATTCAAGGACCTCTCTTAGAGTACATAATCAAAAAAAGTGACACCGAAAAGGCCGCTTTGTTCTATTGAAAATAACTGAACAATCCTCAAATTTTCGCAGCCGAAATTTACATTATATAATCTGTAAATGTTGGTAAACATTCTACAACAAATTTGGTTGTTAACTTCGATCGACTTCGCAACTAAAACTCTAAGTGAAATTTAAGTCTACACACGAGTTAGTACTGAAATAGGCACATATAACAAATTAATTTTATAAAATAGACACAGCATGCTGAGAAGTTTTTAATTCTTTTAAATAATAATTAATACCTTTCTTTACAATATTTAATTCTTCCATTGTTTAAGCAATCTTTTTTAAAGAGGTTTTTACGTTTTATTTTTGACCTTCACTTGAAAGTTACCCACGCTGCAAAACAAAATTATTTTTCATATTCTGCCTTTGGCAGCTGTTCTTAAAGAGGACAGGTGGAATAAAGCAAAAACAAAAGTATATTATTTTTGATCGGTAGGCAGGAGGGAAAATGGGCAAAATGTTATTAGGACTATATTAGGTAATATTTGTATGCAGATAGTACTTGGCGCTATAGATATAAATTTGCAGACGGATATTTTAATATCGGTTAGTGAGACGTTTTAAGTTTGATCAGGTTAAGAACTAACTTGGTGTAAGGAATTGTTTACAGAGCGTACAACATCGACGTTTAAGCTTAGTCCTTTAGGTGGGCGAGCCAAACATATTATAAGTATTCGTCAAGTAAGCAATAGCGAAGCATTGCCGGGTCCACTAGTCATTTATATATCAAAAATAGGAGCACAAAAAATATAAAATTGAGTATCATTAAGATAAATGTATATTGGATATGTACATCCAAACAGACATTAAGGATACCTACCTATGGTATGTGCCGAAAATATATCGTTAGAAATAAAATATGCACACATGAGAAAGTTTTTATAAATATCGTCGATATTTTGCTAAAATGTTTTTTTTTTCTGAGTTATTAGTGATTTAAAGTTTACCGGCGCTTATGTTTTGATACAATAACTACAAAACTACTTTAAAAATAGACATTGGAGTCCTTTACTTTGACTATAACTTTTGGGACACTTTTGCATCCTTAAGTCCATTTCACAAAAAAGTGGACTTGAGTCCTTTTTGCACGATACTGACGATATAGTGTTTTCCTAGTGGTATACGCTTTTCAAAAAATGTCCTTAGTCGGTTTTTTCCAGTAAACCTAATTTAAAAAAATACTGATTTCTATGATGGTATTTTTGTTGTTTGTTTATATTTTATTAATTTCCGTCAATCCGTTAATTGACATATGGGAAATCCTGTCTTCCATTTTCCCACAAAATGATATTGATAAATAACTAATGAGATTGATGATTAATTATGTGGTCATGAAAAAAATTGTGTCCTAACTGTTGTTGTTTTTTCACACCAGTGAAAAAGTTGCCACGCTTTACGCCTACTGAAATTTGATAAGTACGAAAAATTTCTCAGAAAACGAGCCACTGTAATTAAACAAAACTGATAAGTCCATCAATAATGAAGCTTCCTTATATGACAGTGCTGAAACTCTTCACACACATGCACACCTACAAACCAAGCCAAGGCTCCGCGTTCGTTATCACAATGTTTGACGAGAGTCGTTTCCTGGTATCCTTTGTGCTGCTATTTTTAGTTGTTGCTTTGGTTTTAACATTGAATTTCATTAAACGCTAAAGGAGGTGGAAGCTGTTGTCGCTCTTGTTGTTGCCATTGTCGTTGTTATGGCCCACCTTGTTGATATTTTGGTTATTTTTTTTATTGCTACATAATAAAATGAACCCAATTCGATGATAATAAAGGTGACGATGATGATGATGCGGATGATGATGTGGATGATGATGTGGATGATGATGGAAATGATGAAAATCATAATGCTGTTGTTGTTGTTGTTATCCTTGTTCCTGTTTCTGTGTATACCTTGTTAATATGTTTACAGAGGATTCAAAGGATCACAACAATCAACGCATGTCTCCTGCTCAATTTTAGGCATTATGGACAGGGGCGTGTTTAACTTCAGGCAAAATGTTTTACATTTCAATGTAGAATTTTGTGTAACGACAACAGAACACGAATGATTGCTCAAAATGTTTACAGTAATGAAGCCACATTTTGTTGTCTCAAGCCCCAAGGGGAGGGCAGATGGAGCAGCGACTAGGGATAATTTAATATCCTTTGATAATGGGTTATTCGGTCGTTGGAACATTGACGCGTCGCTAGGTCGTTTGCTACAGGTGTTGTGTGTTAAAGAGTTTCCTAATCAAATGTTTATTTTAGGTCAATATTGGGTGTAATGAATTCATTAGCGAGGTGTTGGTGTATGAAATTCATGAAAATTTTGCATTTCTAATGAAATGTCATTAATTATGCAATATATGGTGTGCTGGCTAACAATCGATTGGTTTGATGTCAAATTGGGGGGTGGGGTGGTTGGTCAATTTTATGTGATGTGGTAAATAGGTATTGCATTTGTAACATGATAACTTATTGGTAGATTTATTTGTATACACAAAAATGTATGAGTAGTAACTCTTAAAGTAAACAAAGATTTATCGCAGAATCACAAAAACAGAAATCACAGAAAAATCAAATTCTGGCTGTTCCGCTAATACGAGCAGAAATATTCTAAGACAAGTCCGACAATTCGATTCTTGAGTTACAATTATTGTTTTATACAAAATTTTTCTATTTTTTTTTTTTTTTTTGTTGAGTTTTGACTCATTTTGGTCTATCTTCTAGTTGGTAGGTTGTACCGGTAAACTTTCTTCAACTAAGCGGTTTCAAACATTTTGGGCAATAACTTTTAGGAACAACCCTTATCTCTTAAACCAGGTTTGACTTAAAACACCAGTAAATAGTAATTTTTCGTAATTGGAGTCTTATACCCTAAACCAAGTATATGAAACCATGCGACACCAATTTTAACCCATGAACGACAATATAGCTTTATCCTTATTAATATTACAAATGTGAATGTTTGTTTGCTTATTTATTCGTTTCTTTGTTTGTTAGTGGTTTAATCACCGCTAAACGGGTGAACCGATTTAAATGATATTTTGGAACGTAGTTAGTATGCAGTATCGAAATAACGTAGGCTATATATTATTAAAAATGTTAACCCAATGGGCGAAGTTGGCGTTGCAAAACTTTTAAGAGCAAGAGAGATACAATTTGATACCCATATAGTACTCAACAACGCGAATATGAATATGTAGACGAATTTGTATGTTTGGACCCAATATGTCTAGTGGGCGTGGCAAAACTTTTTCTTAGAGCTGGAGCGATACCATTTAGTATCCTGATAGTACTCGACAACACTAATATGAATATGCGGACAAACTATTAATTGTTGATGCAATTCTCGGAGTGAGAGTGGCAAAACCTTTTCAGAGCTAGAATGGTACAATTTGATACCCAGACAGTAATCTAGAACACGAATATGAATAGACAGACGGAATTTTAATTTTGGACCCAATGGGCGTAGCAGCTTTTTTTATGCCTATTGATATACAATTTAATATCAAGATAGTACCCGAATTTTAAATTTTCGTTCAGAGGGCTGAATGGACGTCCCAAAACACTTTTTAGATTTGGGAAATAACATTTTATTCCCACATAGTACTGGACAACAAAATTATGAATATGCAAACAAAATTTTAATTTTCGATGAGTGGGCGGAGTGGGCGTGGTAAATCTTTTAAAACTTTAATTTAATACCAAGTGAGTACTCGACAACACAAATTGTAATATTCAGACGAAATTTTAATTTTCATTTAGTTGGCGGATTAGGCGTGCCGAAACACTTCTTAGAGCTAGAGAGATAAAATTTTATACCCATATAGTACTTGTCAATACGAATATGAATGTGCAAACTAAGTGTTATATTTCGATGAGTGGGCGAATGTGGCGTGGCCAATTGGTATTTTAGCTCTAGAGGGACAATATTTGCTGACAAATTTTTTTTCAATCAGTGGGTGACGGGTTTCAGCGAAAAAACATTTGATGCACATGTAGCAATTGGCACTACAATTACGAATTTGCAGAGGAAATTTTAATTTTGGTCAGTGGGCAGAGGGGGCGCAGCAAAACTGTAAAACTTAAATTGTACTAAATTTGCGATTAGTAAGTAGTTGAGGCGTGGCGAATATTTATTAAGTTAGTACTGTATTAACAGTCAACTATACAATAGCAAAGCATTGCCGGGTCCACTAGTGAATATATATAAAACGTCCGATAGAGATATCTGTAAAGCTAGCTATCATACATACAGTATCCTGGAGAGCGGCTATCAAACTTTAAGAAATGTTCGAGTATGCCGGTCGTCTCTTGAGAAGATAGCGAGACATTCGACGGTTACCCTCACATGGGTACAAGGACCTGGGGACATATGTGGTAACAAAAGGCTCGCTACATTGGCAAGGGCCGCAAGCACCGTGAACTCAGGCGAAGTTTACGGTCACATTCATGTTGCACGCATAAGGGGCAAACTGATAATTGGGGGAAAATTTAACCTAAGAAAAAGCAGGTGAGACAACCCACTTGCACAGCGACCAAACAAATTTGGCATACCTAAGATCTTGAAACTTCCCATCAAAGATTTTTGCAGAAGCTGCAATGATGAGAAAGAAGAGAAAATCATGGAGCATCTTATACGTCACTGCCCTGGTATTGGTGACCTGAGATAGGAATAGTTTGGTCATCGGCTACTTGTGGGCAACACCTGTCTATCAGTAGGAAATTGGCGGAACATCCATGTCTTCATCAGAGCAACAAAATGGCTGGAAAACGACGTTGACCAAACAGATTAGGAATAATTGGTATACAAATTTGAAAATGGTATCACAACGGGACCTTTACTAGGATTAATTTAGCTTACCTAACCTAACCTACTTATGAAGTGTGTTTGACTTGTTAAGAAAATTGAGCTATGTTCGTCTGTCTGGCTGGTTGGCTGGTGGGCACGATAACTCGACTAAACCTTCACTGATCCGTATGAACATTTACCAGTAGTAATATTTCCCAAAATAAAGTAAAGGGATTGTAAATGGGAATAGCCCCACCCCTTCTGGTACCTACCATACAAAATTACCTATTTTCGTAAAAATAATATTTTCACAATAACATCCAAACGGGCCGCTGCACAGTGGTCGTCCCCATTGGCCAAAAATACAAAAATTAAGTCAAAATTCTGGGTAATACTGTGGCAACACTATCTCGCAATGGATTTTGCTATTTCAAATTACTTTTGTTTTTGCTTTATTCCACCTGTCCTCTTTAAGAATGGCTGCCAAAGGCAGGCTATGAAAATAATTTTGTTTCGCAGCTTGAGTAACTTTCAAGTGAAGGTCCAAATTAAAACGTTAAAAAAGATTGCTTAAACAATGGAAGAATTAAATATTGTAAAGAGAGGTATTAACTATTATTTAAAAGAATTAAAAACTTCTCAGCATGAAGAATTAAAAACTTCTCAGCATGCTGTGTCTATTTTATAAAATTAATTTATTATATGTGCCAATGTCAGTACTAACTCGTGTGTAGACTTTAATTTCACTTAGAGTTTTAGTTGCGAAGTCAATCGAAGTTAACTACCAAATTTGTTGTAGAATGTTTACCAATATTTACAGATTATACGATGTAAATTTCAGCTGCGGAAATTTGCGGATTGTTATCTTCAATAGAACAAAGCGGCCTCATCGTTTTCAGTATCATTTTTTTGATTGCGTACTCTAAGAAAGATCCTTGAATCCTTTGTCCGACATTGACCAATTGTAGATTTAGTCATAGATTGATGAAATCAATGGATATGCCAACTTTGGTATGCTTATTATGAAATTTAAATTTTCAGGATCTAGGAGAGGTCCTTGAATCCTTTGTCCGACATTGACCAAATTTTAAATTTAGTCATAGATTGATGGAATCAATGGATATGACGACTTTGATGTACCTACTATGAAATTTAAATTTTCACAATCTAAGAGAGGTCCTTAAATCCTTTTACAGATTTTAACCAAATTTTAGAAATTGGTGTCATTAAAAGAAAAGTGCCAAATATTATTCACCTATGAAAACTCCTTCCATTTTTGGCCAGTTTTTGTATATACTTTGTACTGTGCGCTGGAGGACATTTAAATTTAGTCAGTTCAACAAACCCACAGAAAACCCAAACATTTAACACGCACCTTATGGAATCTCCCATACAAACGACCGAATTCACCCTCATAGTTTTATATACGTCTTTTCTTTTCTAAGTACACAGAATTCAGTCATATTTTGCGAAAGATGTTCGACTATGAAAATTTGACTCTATAATGAATATGGTCTACATCGACTGAACCCTTTTGGTACCTTCCATACAAAATGACCTATTTTTAGAAAATTATTATTTCTTCCATAAAACAGAAAAATTGAGGATTTTTGAATTTGGTAAATTTAGTGATTTTGTGCAGAAGTTAAACGTTTATTAAACGTTGATTTATGAATCAAAATTGAGAATATACAACTTTTAATACTTTGTATTTACAGGTGAAATCTCAGAAACCGGTTTTATCCAACACATTAGAAAATATGATTTCTTTCGAAAATTTTTCTTTGATTCTTAGTTGGACCCATTCGGTACCTCCATAAACAAAATTACCATATGCCCAGAGATATTGAAGTTAACCGACAAAAATCCAACATCATCCTTCTAAGCAGCTATTATGCAATTCTATGAATACTATTCATCCAAATCGAGACTGTATGCGCGTACAGAAGAAGACATCGCCACTGTAAATGTGCGTGTGACAGAGAGCTCGATCCTCGATCGCCCTGAATCCGGTCTCAGCAACTCGGTCTCTGCCCACCGATTAATTAGAAAATTTTGAGGAAAGATCTTGGCCTACATTCATACATACGAAGCATGAACTGCGTTGTGAATTCCGTGAGAATCAACTAGTTTTTAACGTCAAATCATGTACTTCAGTACATTTAGAAAAAATCTCTGTTTGGTGCGGTTTACATGCCAAAAGTGTCATTAGCCTATTTGTACCGAAACCGGTGCCAACACAACCGCGAACCCTACATAAACATGATTAGTGATTTTTTTATTCCTCATATCATTGCAATTCTTTTGGAACAGAAATAGTCCCAACAAGACGGCGCAAAATGTCATACAGCGTGTAAAACCATCAGATTGTTGAGCCAAAAGTTTGGTGACCGAATTAACGCAAGAACCTTTGAGTAACTATTTCTAGAGGTAGATCAAATCTCTGGAACCGGCCGTGGCATAGTAGTTAGAACACGCGACTACCATGCGGGATATCCCGGGTTCGATTCCCGACTCCGGTCATCTACATTTTTATTTCATTGCCGGCCCCCTCGATGTTGTCGACAGCAACGTCGCAGTATAGTGTCGAGTCAATCGGCATGTCTAGTAAAATCTTCTCAAACAGTGACGTCCGCATTCGTCGATAAACAAGTAGGTGCCGTTAGTTGTGAATCTAAAAAATACAAAGCGTGTTAATTTACAACAACGCGAGAAGCTATCCCATGCCTCATTCATGGGGTCTAGAGGGAAATTAAGTTAAGTAAGTTAAGATCTAATCTCTGGTCTATGCTGATTAACAAGCAACAATAGATCAGTAAGAAGCCAAAATTCGATGCACTATTATTGAATCTGTTGCATCAGTTGAATATAACAATGCATTAATAATGTTTCTATACAAAGATAGTACGAGTAAATATGCCATTCTACTTTCATTTGTTGGCACCTTTTTAAAGTTGACAACTTGTCTTATACATACTCTTTTTAATTTGTAAGATTAAAAGATATGTATTGCAGAGTTCTATATAAACAAATACTATAAATCAGTTAAACTTATACCTGTACATAAAAAAATCTTAAATTGTTTTCAGTTTTTTTTTCAGGGCAACATTGAGTTTCATGAACTTTTTAATTAACTGCCGAAAATAAATCTCTACTTCAAGTTATGTTTGCTGTATGGCAGCCAATGGAAACAAGTGGTTTAGTTGTTGTTGTGTTACATCAAAAACCAACATTAATTATTTGTGAACAAATAACTTGCAAAGGGTTTAATTATAAGTACCACCACCCGACCACTTAATTCCCACAACACCGCAACTGAAATCCGTTCACATACCGAGTTTGTACAAATGATTAGTATATTACCGTTAAGGGGATGGTATGATAATAAATTAGGTAAGGAAAGATAAGACTTAACCAGTAATATGCGAAAACTTAGAGAGGCTTTAATATATGTTTTCGATTAGGTACGGAAAGACGCGACTTTTACAGTAATACGGTAAAACTTAGAAAGGCTTTAATAAATGTTTTTAACATTGACTTTATTTATGATTTTAGACATAACCTATAGACACAGTATAAACATTAAAAAAAATATCGGAATTTTTTTTATTTCCCATATCATTCTGCCTCTCTGCAGCTAGTTACTTATCACACCCTCCTCTTACTTTGTACATTCATCATAACATCACAACTGTGTCTTAAGTTTTTTTTCACGGTCGTTGTTAATAACAACATAAATTACACTGCAACATCCTAATATCATGAACATAAAGTACAATCACTCTCGAAATATTAATGTTTTAAGCAGATTATGAGATTGTTGCGGAGATAAATGAAAAACCAATATAAGAAAAGAAAGCAAAAGTACGGGAGGAGTAACATTACTATAGCCAAGCCGATGTACTTAGTAAAAGATTTTATATACGTTTGGTATTTGTACGGCCAACTGTTCAGGAATCCATATTGTACAAATTTCATACTTAAAATGTTCGTATAAATTGCTGGAAAGAAACAAACAATAAAGGCAGATTTCATTGCACTTTTATTGTAGCCAGAAAATATGCTACTTGAGCTTATTAACACTGTAGACGAATTTAAGTAATTTTTGTGTGTTTTCTGATTTCGATGAATTTTAAAGCTGCTTATTAAATTGCAAGTTCAAAAGTTAAGAGAGATGTCAGTGTGTAATACACAGAATTATCTTATTGACCGAGAGCCTGAATAGTCTTTATTTTTGTAGTATATTTGTATTTTTTTAATATAAGTATGTAAAATCGTCAAAAAAAATGCCGAGATTGGGACATTCAATATCAAGGGTGTTTTTTAGATGTATAGAAATTCCGATAGAATAACTGTTAAACTAGCTGTCATATCATTGAAGTGTATGATTTTATTTCAGTAATATATACTTAACAAATCACCATACAAAGGCTCACACCAATACAACATTAACAAATCGTGAAATTTTATTTCCAAAACTCGAGCACTTCGTCAAATTAGCGTTGCACATAATCGTCCATCTGAGCAGATAATACGCAATATTAGAGATCAATTGAAGACCACATTTATTCTTTTGGGTAATATTCATTCAAATCGAGCCCGTACTGTGCGTACAGAAGAGGCATTGTCCCTGTAAACGTGAGTGTGACAGAGGACTGGAATTAATCGGTACGACAAAGTCCTGCTAGGAAAATGTTGAGGAAAGATGTTGACCCACATTTATGTAGGACCAAACAGGTGCATGAATTAAAGCCAGCGGACCAAAAACTGCCTCATGTATTCAGTGAGCAAGCCACGAATCAAATGGAAGTTGAATGGCTTAATGGGTATATAAACCGGTTGAATTGTCGTTTTTGAAAGGATCACAATCCTCATAAGACTATTGAGACTTCATTACATCCTTAAAAAATTACTGTTTAGGGCGGTTTACATGCCGAAGGCGTCATATTTCTTTAAATTCGAAACCGATGCCAATGTTGCCGTGAATGGCGAACGCTATAGGCACCCTTAGGGATAAGGCTATATATCATTTGATCCGAGAACAAATGGGACCCTAATAGCTTAAGACTAAATTCGTTTCACAACTTTTTCAGGACTTAAGTCATGTCCGTTTGTCTGAATGGCTGGTATTTACGACAACTCGAGTAAACCTCCACTGAACCAAGTAAAAATTTACCAGCGTTAACAGTTTTCTAAATAAAGCTTTGGGAAAGGCAGAATGGCCGATTTACAATCCCATAGCTTCATTACGAAAATTTCATTTACAAAGTGACCTATTTTACCAATACATTTGCCACACCCCTTTTGATACTTTAAGAAATTAATATTTATCCTAAGTCTTCCGAACGAAAACACCATTATTTTTGCAATTTATTAGTTTTTTTATCTTGTAATATTAGGTAAAACCTTAGAAACCCACTCTACGAGAATTAGGGTGTCAATTGTCCTAAAGTACCTGCTTAGGGATTTGTGAAGAGGGGTCGTGTCACCGAAAGTTTTGTCTAAAGTTTTGAAGAAGTGCCCATAAGACTGATGTAAAGTATTCCTGCGGCGTTGTATTTTTTCAATGGTAGTAGTGGTCTGAGTCATGATCCTCGACGTTGGTCCTACGACAGGTACTGTAGAACAGACACAGGAGTGGTCTAAGTTATAATATAGGGAGTTAATACACACTTCCAATGACAAAGCCATGTTAAAGTGCGTGCCCCCTTCTAATATTTGAGTAAGAACCGTTCCCTACCCACAAAGGAACAGTCACAGGACTAGTGCTGTGCTAATTTGTTTTCCCGTAGATTCGAAATAATACCTCTTCCGGTACCTCCCATACATATGATAGTTTTAAATGTATATCGCTTTAAAGTTTACTGAGTTCATTCAAATATTTCCTAAGAAAAACGCTTATGGAACTATGACTCAGGAATATAGCTTTATAGACCAACCGCTTCTGGTATCTCCCATACACAATGACATATTTTGGCAAAACAAAAATTTCTTTCGTAACTTCCAACCAGACAACTGAAGGATATTTCAATATAGTCAGTTTACTCATCTCATAACAGTAGGCAAGTGCCGAGAAAACAGAAAATTTTGCCGCACCCCTTAGGGTACCTCCCATACAAATTACCCAATTCACCCTGATAGTTATATAATGCACATCTTTTTTTGCCAGTACACTGAATTCAGTGAAATTTTTTCATAAAAACGCTTGTAGAAATCTAACTCTGAAATGAATATGAGCATTTGGTATCTCCCATACAACATCACCTATTTTGGGAAACACGCTTTCTATTTTTAGATTCGCAACTAACGGCACCTACTTGTTTATCGACGAATGCAAACGTCATTGTTTGATAAGCTTTTTACTAGATATTTTGAAAAACTCGACACTTGATACTGCGAAGTTGCTGTCGACAACATCGAGGGGGCCGGCAATGAAAGATAAATGTAGATGATTGAAGGCGGGAATCGAACCCACGATCTCCCGCATGGTAGTCGCGTGTTCTAACCACTATGCCACGACCGGTCCCAACGTTGACTTACGAATAAAAATAGGACACGTTCAGCCACTCATACTGTTTGGTGCCTTTTATACAAATTAGCCAATTTAATAAAAATTTACATTTTCCTAAGTTGTTGGAAGATACTCGTCAAAACTTTAAAAATATATTACTTATAATATTTTGTATATACATGTGAAACTTAAGGAACCGAGAGGCTTACCCGACCATTATGTTTAATGTAATGAGATTTTTGTGTGAATTAAATACAGACCTTTCTCTTAGTTCTCAGTTGGTACCGTAAAATACCCATTCGGAACACCCATGCAAAATCGCCATATCCCCAGAGTCAATTTGTATGGGTACCAGAAGGGTCCATAAAGTCCATATTCATCAAAGAGTCAAATTTTCATGAGCGTACAACTAACGCAAATTCTGACTGAATTCAGTGTACTTGTAAAAAAGATATGTATGTAACACTATGGGGGTAAATTCGGTCTGGGTATGGGAGGTACCAGAAGGGGTGTGTCAAATAGTAAGGTTTTTTGATGTTATGCCTCCAATTACAAGATAAATTATTTGACCAAATCTGAATGTCCCTAAGGTGCCGGTTTGGAAGTTATGGGGAAATATTAATGTTCCAAAAATAGGTAATTTTGTATGGGAGGTACCAGAAGGCGTGAACAGAAATAGTCCATATTCATTCCTGAGTCCAATTTTGATAAGCGAACATCATACGCAAAATTTGAGTGAATTCAGTTTACTTACAAAAACCAAGAGGGTCAATTCGGTCATTTGTATGGGAGGTACCAGAATGGGTGTGGCAAAGGTTTCGGTTTTCAAAGGGTTTGTCTACTATTGCAAGCAGTTATGAAAGAAATATAAATCATCCAAAAATAGGTAATTTTGTATGAGAGGTACCAGAAGGGGTTGAGCTATTTAGCCCATTTACAATCCCATAAGTTCATTTTGCAAAATATGAATACTGGTAAATTTTTATACCGATCCGTTAAGGTTTACTCGAGTTATCCTGCCCACCAGCCAGCCAGACAGACGGACATAGCTCAATCGTATTAAAAATTTCTGAAACGAATTTGGTCTTAAGATTCTTGGGGTCTAACTCGTCTCCTTTAATGCGTTACACTTTTTTTCGTATCAAATGATATATACCCTCATCCCTAAGGGTGATGGTATAAAAATGGGTCATCTAACGGTTCAAGTCCCATACACAAAGACGTAACTTCAACTTCAACGCAAACGAGAGAAATTCTATACAAAAAAATATTGTTTAAAGTATTTTTCCCTTTTTTCGAGATTAAAATACAATGTATAAATAATACACCACTATGATTTCCTCTTTAAAGTTCAGTCCTGGGCCCACATGTGACTTCCCCTCCCATTACTAATGTAATAAAAGTATCTTCCATGGAACACAATTAGAATCGCTGTTGTTGCATAGCTTTTAACGTGTTACAAGATTCCAATTACAATCTATTCTTAGAACAACCTGTAAATCCTAACAATAGTAAATTTAAACGTTTCTACAGAGCGACACTTCAAACATACACCTGTACTATGTCTAAATGTGTTTATGGCACACACGCACGCACGCACATTTGTATTTAACCAAAACCCACACAACGAAAAAAACTTGTTACATATATGAGGAGACTATAAGGGATGGTTTGAAGATTTGTTTTTTCATCCCCAAATAATCGTTACAGTTTTAAGTATTATTAACAGTTACACGTGTAGGGAATTCTTAATACAATTGAAGCGCCTACTTACGCACACAAAGGCACACGGATATTTGAGGCATTGGCATAAACTTTTAAAATTTCTTAGTAGAATGTTGAATATTTCGGGGATGAAGATGTGTACATAAACTTCTAATAGCAGAGCAAATGCACTAGATTACCAAAATATGGCTAGTAGCTGTAAAACAATTATGTAGAATTGGTATTTCTCGGTTTCAGTTGTTAATAAAATACATTAATTTATTACAAAAATGGTTGGTTATAGACTTGGAGGGGATTTCAAAAGAAATCATTTATATAATATATAGTTATATATTTTGCATCTTCATTCATGTAAGCATAAAGTTTAAAATTGCAAAATTTATTAGTAAAATGATTTAGAAAATATTCCACATTACTGTAAAATATCAATACTGTTCTGTTGAAAAATAAATTAAATGTTGCATCAATCAAATTACACTAGTTTACTGTTAAAATATGTAACAAAATGAAAAATGGATAGGTTTTCGATATGTCGGTAGGGCTTTGTTATTATTGAAACAATATGCAGCGCATGTTATGAAGTTGTTTTCCTACTAAAGTTTAGATTGGATAAAAATGTGACTTGTGCACACATTTTATTTGGAAGCTATATAAAAACTAAGATCATTAAGTAAAATATTTTTAATTTGAAAGAAAAAAATCTATAACGATAAATAAGTTTCAGTGTTCCAATTTTATAAACGATAGTAAGGGATGTTTTTTTAGAGGCATACACAGAAAAAAAACACAACTGTTGTTAAGTAATTAAATATTATTGTTAGCATTCAATTTCGATTTATAACAATTTTTCCATTTGAACATGTTTGTAAATTTTCACATTGACAAATTTTCAAACACTTTTCAAATTTAACTAAAATACACAAATTGTAACTAAAACAAAACTGTTTATTGTATTTACAATTTTGGTTGTTGGCGATTTTTAATTAAATATTTCATTGTATTGACGAAATGGTATTCAATATGACAACTAGTTTGTCGTAATTTTTTTTCTGTGTACAACTTTTATTGAACAATATAACAACAAATTCTATGGAGGGGTCCAAATATTGGCTGTAGTAGCTTAAAAATATCATGGCATTTAATTTTTAAAAACAATTACGCCATATGAACGCTATCCTATTGGTGCAATTTCGCATCACAGTATAACCGGTGTTATTTCGTCAATAGTGCGTGAACAATCAATCGTGCGAGGTGACCATTTCACAGGTCCATTTCTTGGGATACTTCGATCAACAAACGTTTGACTCAACAAAGTGAAGGTTTTTCTCGCTGTGTGGCATGTTGCGCCGTCTTATTGTAACCATATATCCAATAATTCGCAATGACATGAGAAATTAACCAATACAGAAAGTTCAGTAGTTCAGTCAGGTAAATTGACTCTACATCTGATATTGTTTTACTCTCAAGTTATTGAAATTAACCGATTTTTAAGTGAAATTTTCTATATATTATTCTTTGCCTCCTTTGGGACCGTAAACTGTTCGAGATTGGACTTTCGGTCGTCCTGACGTTTACTGACATGTAGTGAAACTATTGAAAAGCTACAAATGTTTAATGATCAATTCAATATTCCTGAGCATATGGCTGTTTTGTATGGGAGTACCAAAAGGGTCTTTTACGGTACCAACTGAGAACTAAGTAAAAAGTCTCTAAATGATTAGCACTTTAATCTCCTAGTTTCTTAAGTTTCACCTAAAATTAAAAAAACCAGTAAGAAAGTTTCAGTTGGGAAACCCGACTTACACATACCTTCACCCTCAGTAATACATAAAAATTTGTAGTATATTGATATTATTACTCGATTTCTAAAGTGGGCGGAGTGGTACATTTGTATGGGAGGTACTAGAAGGGGCGTAGCTAGACTTCCAGTTTTATCCTCCAAAACTTTATGCTGATTTAACTTTACTAAATACAGAATTTGGGTACGATCGCTTTTTGGGTGTATTGATATTATTAGTCCATCTCTAAAGTGAGCGGAATGGTCCATTTGTATGGGAGGTACCAGAAGGAGTGTGCCTAGACTTTAAACTTTTTCTCCAAAACTTAAACCTATTATAGCTTCACAAAATACAGAATTTCATCACGTTCGTATCGAGTGTATTGATGTCACTACTCATTTTCTAAAGTGGGCGTAATGATACATTTGTATGGGAGGTACCAGAAGGGGCATGGCTAGACATTCAATTTGTTCTCGAAAACGGTATCCTGCTTTAGCTTTATTAAATTCAGAATTTGAGCACGATCGCGTTGGGTGTATTGATATTGTAAATCCATCTCTAAAGTGGGCGGAATGGTACATTTGTATGGGAGGTACCAGAAGGAGCGTGCCTAGTTGACTTCCAGTTTTCTTCTCCAAAACGTTATCCTGTTATAACTTAACAAAATACAGAATTTGGGCACGATCGCGTTGTGTGTATTGATATTATTACTCAATTTCTGAAGAGGGCGGGGTGGGCGGAGTGGTACATTTGTATGGGAGATAAAAGAAGGGGCGTGGCCATGAATCCCATTTCCAATACCGTAAGTCGTTTTGGGGAAATATTAACATGTGTAAAGTTTCATAACAATTGGTTACGTCTTTCGAAAGTTATAGTGCGTACCAGCCGGGCAGACAGACAGACATGGCTCAAACAACTTAGAAGCCATGAATCGAATTTGGTTCAAACAAACATAGGGTCTAAAGTGACTTCTTCCATGTGTTACACTTTTGGGTCGTATCAAATAATATATACCCTCCTACCCATAGGGTGATTGTATAAAAATCGCAAATGCTTCGGTTTTTTGGGGTTTTGCCTACTTATACTGGCAAAGTTAAAATATTCTGCAGTTTTCCGTTTGAAAGGGATATACACATTTCTCAAAATATGTTATTATGTAAGGGAGGTACCAAAAGTGTTGGGGTCATTCTACCTATTAACAATCCTATAGTATCATTTAGAAAACTATTAATGCTGGTAAACAGTTATCGCACTCATCAGCCATTCAGCTAGTTAACCGGCCAGATAGACGGTCCAGAAACGAATTTAGTCTTAAGATACTAAGGGTCCAACTCGTCCCCATTAATGCGTTACATTTGTTCTCATATCAATTGATATATACCCTCATCCCTAAGGGTGAGGGTATACAAATTATCAAATGATTTGCCTATAGCGTTCGCCATTCACGGTACTGTTGGCATCTGTTTCATAGCTAAAGACAAATTGGCCGATGACAATTTTGGCATTTAAACCGAAATGTAATGGATTATTAAGAGGCTTGTTAACATACATTTAAAGACAGAAATGAGCCTCATCGCAGAAGATGTTTTGGGGATAAAAATCTGGTTCAACCTCCAGTTCATTCTCGGTGCGATCACCGAACACTCGACGCAATAGATACTCCGCTGGCCTTAATGTAGGCCAAGATATTTTCTTACAATTTCCAAGTAGTGGACGGCCAGAGACCGAGTTGCTGCGAAAAGCGTTGGATCGATAAATTTGAGCCCTTTGTCACAAGCACATCTACAGCAGCAATGGCTTCTTCGTACGTATAGTACGGGCTCTATTTGGATGAATATAATCCAAGAAAGTAAATGTGGTAATGAAACGATCCACGGTAATGCATACTATGGATGCAATACTATGGATAGACGATTAAGCGCATTGTAAACTTAACGAACAGAGCTCGAATTTTGGAATTATCTTTCAACGATTTGTAAAGGTTGTAAGTCTTTGCATGGTAATTTGACAAAGTATACTAAAAAACATCCAACATAAATCATTAGTATAACAGCTATTTTATCAGTTACCCCTACTGGAAATTTATACTTCTAAAAATCACCCTTTAGATGTTACAGAATCATAACAGCTGTTAACCAAACTGTCCCAAGTAGATTATGAAAATATATACATATTCTAAAAAATTTACCCCTGCAGTATCATATTCTTAAAATTTTAAATATTTCCCTCCTTATCCCACCAACTTCATTATACCATACTCTATACTATTTAACTCTTATAGGAATTTCAAAGACAGACAATATTTTTTTCATACATCATTTGCAAAATCTATACAAAGTAAATAACTATGAAAACTGTTTACATATACACCAATTTGCATGCACATAGATGTTAGTATTTCATATGCATTAGTATGAAAATCTTTCTTTGTAGTTCGTTCGTGTGCGAGTAATTGTTATGTTTTTTGCAAATTGAATTACATATAAAATAACCTTTAAATATATATATACATAACATGTATATATTACATGTTTTACATATATCTATTGTATATCACTATATATGTAGTCATATATTGTATATGCCCACACACAAACACACACACACACACGTGTATAATATCACAAATGTAATTTATACATATAATGAATTTAATAAAGCTATATTAAATTTCATTTTGTGACTATGATATGAATTGTAATGGAAATTTGCTTATGTATGGGTATATATGGGCTATTCAAAGGACATTAATGTGTGTGTGTATGCACATGTATAATAGCGGCTTCCTATAGCTTGTAAATAGTACAATACATATGTTTACATATCTGTAATGATGCTGACCACAATTTTCATTAAAGTTTCATAATAATGTGGTTTAATAAGCAGCTTTTATATACATATGTGCTATGTAAGTGTCGATGTGCTTTTAAACCATGAGCATGTGATTGATGTTTGCCGTGGTGACTGTGCTTATTAATTTAAATATTATTTTAATTGAGCATTAAATTTTAGGCCTAACAGGGGATTATTTACTTAATAGGGGGTTGAGGACTTTTTTTACAGTGGCGACAAAGTGATGGTGAGGTTTTTTTTAAGGAATTAACATTAATTCAAGTACATACTACAATGTCCTGCACTATTTCTTTTATAGAATTGAGCAAAATTAAGAGATTTAATAAAACTATTAGAATTTATAGAATTCATTGAATTTATAAAATTTACAGAAATTATAGAATTTATAGAATTAATAGAATTTATAGAATTTATAGAATTTATAGAATTTATAGAATTTATAGAATTTATAGAATTTATAGAATTTATAGAATTTATAGAATTTATACAATTTTTACAATTTATATAATTTATAGAATTAATAGAGCTTATGGGATATATAAATCTTATAGAACTTATAGAACTTACAGAACTTATAAAACTTATAGAACTTATAGAACTTATAGAACTTATAGAACTTATAGAACTTATAGAACTTATAAAACTTATAGAACTTATAGAACTTATAGAACTTATAGAACTTATAGAACTTATAGAACTTATAGAACTTATAGAACTTAGAGAACTTATAGAACTTATAGAACTTATATAACTTATATAACTTATGTAACTTATAGAACTTATAGAACTTATAAAACTTATAGAACTTATAGAACTTATAGAACTTATAGAACTTATAAAACTTATAGAACTTATAGAACTTATAGAACTTATAGAACTTATAGAACTTATAGAACTTATAGAACTTATAGAACTTATAGAACTTATAGAACTTATAGAACTTATAGAACTTATAGAACTTATAGAACTTATAGAACTTATAGAACTTATAGAACTTATAGAACTTATAGAACTTATAGAACTTATAGAACTTATAGAACTTATAGAACTTATAGAACTTATAGAACTTATAGAACTTATAGAACTTATAGAACTTATAGAACTTATAGAACTTATAGAACTTATAGAACTTATAGAACTTATAGAACTTATAGAACTAATATAACTTATAGAACTCATTTAACTTATAGAATTTACAGAACTTGTATAACTTATAGAACTTATAGGACTTATCGAACTTATAGAATTTATAGAATTTATAGAATTTATAGAATTTATAGAATTTATAGAATTTATAGAATTTATAGAATTTATAGAATTTATAGAATTTATAGAATTTATAGAATTTATAGAATTTATAGAATTTATAGAATTTATGGAATTTAAAAAAATTAAAGAATTTATAGAACTTATAGAACTTGTAGAACTTATAGAACTTATAGAACTTATAGAACTTATAGAACTTATAGAACTTATAGAACTTATAGAACTTATAGAACTTATAGAACTTATAGAACTTATAGAACTTATAGAACTTATAGAACTTATAGAACTTATAGAACTTATAGAACTTATAGAACTTATAGAACTTATAGAACTTATAGAACTTATAGAACTTATAGAACTTATAGAACTTATAGAACTTATAGAACTTATAGAATTTATAGAACTTATAGAACTTATATAACTTATAGAACTTATAGAACTTATAGAACTTATAGAACTTATAGAACTTATAGAACTTATAGAACTTATAGAACTTATAGAACTTATAGAACTTATAGAACTTATATAACTTATAGAACTTATATAACTTATAGAACTTATAGAACTTATAGAACTTATAGAACTTATAGAACTTATAGAACTTATAGAACTTATAGAACTTATAGAACTTATAGAACTTATAGAACTTATAGAACTTATAGAACTTATAGAACTTATAGAACTTATAGAACTTATAGAACTTATAGAACTTATAGAACTTATAGAACTTATAGAACTTATAGAACTTATAGAACTTATAGAACTAATATAACTTATAGAACTCATTTAACTTATAGAATTTACAGAACTTGTATAACTTATAGAACTTATAGGACTTATCGAACTTATAGAATTTATAGAATTTATAGAATTTATAGAATTTATAGAATTTATAGAATTTATAGAATTTATAGAATTTATAGAATTTATAGAATTTATAGAATTTATAGAATTTATAGAATTTATGGAATTTAAAAAAATTAAAGAATTTATAGAACTTATAGAACTTGTAGAACTTATAGAACTTATAGAACTTATAGAACTTATAGAACTTATAGAGCTTATAGAACTTATAGAACTTATAGAACTTATAGAAATTATAGAACTTATAGAACTTATAGAACTTATAGAACTTATAGAACTTATAGAACTTATAGAACTTATAGAACTTATAGAACTTATAGAACTTATAGAACTTATAGAACTTATAGAACTTATAGAACTTATAGAACTTATAGAACTTATAGAACTTATAGAACTTATAGAATTTATAGAACTTATAGAACTTATAGAACTTATATAACTTATAGAACTTATAGAACTTATAGAACTTATAGAACTTATAGAACTTATATAACTTATAGAACTTATAGAACTTATAGAACTTATAGAACTTATAGAACTTATAGAACTTATATAACTTATAGAACTTATATAACTTATAGAACTTATAGAACTTATAGAACTTATAGAACTTATAGAACTTATAGAACTTATAGAACTTATAGATCTTATAGAACTTATAAAACTTATAGAACTTATAGAACTTATAGAACTTATAGAACTATATAGAATATATATAGAAAAATAACTTATAAAACTTATAGAACTCACAAGTTTCATGAAAGGACCGAAGGTCAAATTATCTGACTGAGGTTAAATAAGGGAAAAATGTGTCTTTCCTGGCCGTTAATTCCAAAATACTTTTGCCATTGTCTTAAAAACGTGAATAGTGTACACAAGTCTTCTCAGGATACACCAAAATAAATGCCAGGCATAGGGAAGTATATTCATATTTAAGGAAGTTTGTAAATATCTATAAGCAAGACGGTTGTCATTGAACACGAAACCAATTCTAAAACTATAACAGTTCGATTAAAGCTAAATCCGGGTTTGGTATTTACATTTATTATGAGCCAGCGTTTGTGTCCTTAAATCATCCTTTTTGTATAAGACAACTGTATTTATACCATGACGTTCAACACATATGTTGCATGTGTCAAATTTTTTGTATCACCATATGTTTACTTATATCTAGCCGGTCATTTCATTTTCATTTGTTTATTATAGTATTTTTTCGTTTTCAAACTTAATTCCTTACTGCCTTAATACAAATGTCCAGGCATTCAATTAAAGCAAAAACAATACCATAAACTTTATTTTAAATAAATTTGCCATTTAAATTGTTTGCCAAAAACTTTATTGCAATTTATAAATTGTTTTAGATTCCACTGTCAACAATTTTCCAATTGTTTAATATTTTCACCAACACAATCACACATACCGAGACAACACTGACTTAATTCAATAAAGTTCTTTGTCACATCCCAATCAAATGGAAATTTGCATAACAATTCTATATATTGAATATGGAATATCGGATATCAATTTCATTATCAATTTGTATTGTTGTTTCATTTACTAAAGAAATTCTTTTTGGCAATTTGCCTGCTCGTAGCAACATCAACGTTTCGTTAACATGAAGCCATTTATTACAATTCAAATTTATTAATCACCACAACGCGTTCGACACAACTTTTGACCCGTACTTTAGTTGCTGGAACAACCTCCGTTAATGCTCGAAAATTTATTACTAAAATCAAACTGAAATCATTGGCAGCGACACTAAAATAATACAGCACAGCAACACACAGGCACATTTGCACACACACACACATGAGAGGAAGGAATATAGCGAGAGACAACCGCACAGAAACAACAATACCAACGAATTTTAACACACTCTCAAGGATGCTCTCACACTGGCTGCTGCAGACACACACACATACACATTCGCGTGCTTGAGATTATGTTTCTTTATGTCTGTACATGATTGAAATCCTTTTGCTAATGAACGAGCAACAAACAGCGGGATGGACCGACCACCCATACAAACAAATAACTCCCAAATATATTTATAAGCATATACACATGTGTTTGTGTGTGTTTGGATGAGTATACATATAGCTGGCAACAAGTTGTTGAATGCTATTCCACCAGCTTTCACACACACACACACAAGGGCCAGCTTCTCAGTTTTAGACATTATTATCCCCCACACAGCAACACAAACAACTTTTGGTCCAACGAAAATGTTGCTTAAGTTGGGGCCGTGTTGGTGTTATTGTCATTGCCTGCGTGTTTGTGTAAGTAATTGGGTTTATGCCTGTGTATTGCTGTCATGACAGCAACATTTGCTGTTCGCCTGTTTCCCAATAATTTAAAAACAAAATGGCGGGCAACATTAAGGAGAGCAGGCCGATGGAAGGACTTCAGTGTCGGCTTCCCTATAGTCTCATTAGGAAATAATGAAAGAAGATTGCGGTGAATGCGTCTAGTGCTACCGCCACCGGCAACTAGGTTGATGGTATTAGTAATGGTTGGTTTATTTCTGCCATTGCTTAAAAGTCTTTAACGGATGTCGTTCGGTGTAGTGTGCTAACTAACCTGTTTAAATGGCAGTGGTGGATTGTGTCTGGAGCTGTGTTTAGGTGTGTGTGAATTTATAAATATGTTTTGTTTGAGTCTGTGTGAAATTGGTCCCATGTATTGTGTCTACAGCAGTTCAACAAGTTGTTAAATTTTCTTGAACATGAAAATTTTAGAGTCTGCATACATTATAGATGAGGGGCGTTTAAATGGAAATTAGCTTTCAACGTACAGTGAAAAGTTTTATAAGTTATCCTTGTGGGAATGAGAAAATTTCAATTGAATTGCTAATGTTGGAAAAATAATGTTTAGCACTTGAGAAATATCTAGAGTAAAAACACAGAATTTGACAAAACACTACAAGATTTTGCGATTTTCTAAAAATTTTGTTAAGATTTAATAGAGAATCTGCAATGTCATGGAAATAATATTAAAAATTAAAAATTAAAAATTAAAAATTAAAAATTAAAAATTAAAAATTAAAAATTAAAAATTAAAAATTAAAAATTAAAAATTAAAAATTAAAAATTAAAAATTAAAAATTAAAAATTAAAAATTAAAAATTAAAAATTAAAAATTAAAAATTAAAAATTAAAAATTAAAAATTAAAAATTAAAAATTAAAAATTAAAAATTAAAAATTAAAAATTAAAAATTAAAAATTAAAAATTAAAAATTAAAAATTAAAAATTAAAAATTAAAAATTAAAAATTAAAAATTAAAAATTAAAAATTAAAAATTAAAAATTAAAAATTAAAAATTAAAAATTAAAAATTAAAAATTAAAAATTAAAAATTAAAAATTAAAAATTAAAAATTAAAAATTAAAAATTAAAAATTAAAAATTAAAAATTAAAAAATAAGAAAACGATCAAAATTTAAATACAAATCACAAAAATTCTATAAATTCTATTTATTCTATAAATTCTATAAATTTTATAAATTCTATAAATTCTATAAATTCTATAAATTCTATAAATTCTATAAATTCTATAAATTCTATAAATTCTATAAATTCTTAAAATTCTATAAATTCTATAAATTCCATAAATTCTACAAATTCTATATTCCATTAATTCTATAAATTTTCTAAATTCTAAAAAATGCTCCGTTTTGTTCCAAAAATTGAATCAAAACTCCTTGGAAGGGTATCAAAGTCTCCATTAAAGCATTGTAAGACGAACTGAAGAATATTATTGAAAAATAATTACTGACTGTGACAGTTCCCACAAACATATCTGATTTCATATTTCCCCTCTCCTGTTAGTAACTATCTCATCTGTTTTTATACTCCGCACAATATGTTTATATGTTAACATACAATATTTGCCGCAGGACATTTCTTGTAAAATTTCTCATACATGCATGAACTATTACTAACTTGCCAGCTGACATTTTCCAAACCACACAAGTTCTTGTTGACTCTGGCTCTGTTGTACAAATCTTTCTAGCTGTCCCTATTATATTGGTGAGTGTCTGCCGTTGACGTTCGTCTGTTAGCAAGATAACCTCTTTATGTATGTGATTGTGCGTTCGTGTGTGTATGTGTTGAGATTATGTGTAGTTGCCCGACTAACTTATTTAATTAAACAACTTCCGTCCTAGCGCTAAAACAAAGAGTATAGGTTTTCCCACTCTGTCGCAATCTCTCTCTCTCTCGCACACTGTGACCCAACAATCTTTAGTGTAAACACATTGTTATTTTCACACACTCTCTTACTTAGGCAAGAAACGGAAGTTAACACGCACACTCACGCACCCATAATGGTTTGTGGCTTAACATGAGTCGAGAGGAAAATATGTGCTAATTGTGTTGTGTTTGTGTTTAGTAGACGAAAATTAAGGCAATTTTCTGGTTGCCATATTAAACAGACATTAATTTATTAGTTCATTAGAATATCTTAGGGGCCTTGCCGGAGAAGGAAAAGATTTGGCAACCACTGCAATGTTATCTTTTATTGTTTAACAAAGAGATTTTCGAACAAAAGCAGTTGTAGGATATACTCGCAAGAAAGGGCTTAGCACTGAGCTAATATCGTATACATGAAATGCTATTGATTGTTTAAGAGCCTAAAGTTAAGTTGAACGACAAATGCTATTACTGGTAAGTAAATAAAACACAATTTTTTGGGGGAAAATAATTAAATTTCTGCCTCAAACGGTTTCGTGTATACATATAAACCAGTAATTAACATATAAACTCATTAGATGTTTCAATGATTTTTATATTTACAGAAAATTAACATATTTGTTAAATATTTATGTAATTATAAAATGGGTTTAATGGCTTTAACAGCAACTCTATTTAATTTGTGGTGTGATTGGTATGACTGTATGGGTGTGTGTGTGTGTTTGCCTAAACAACAACTACTTGCGTTGTGTGAATAAAGAGTTTAAAATATTTATTAATTTACCAAGAAAAGAGGAAATGAATGTATACACGTATACTTGATGTGAATAAAATAACTCATACGTTTAGTGCCGCACCTGCAATTCATTGAAGAGCAAGTAAGTTAAGACTCATTTGGAGGATGTGATGTGGAAAACTAAGTTAGCTTTGTTTTATGTTTATTCCATGAATTCCACTCAACTAACATAGAAGACTGGTTCTCTTTTAAATGCTGCGAAACGAGACATGCCCTTAATAGCATTACTTGTTGTCTTACTATTTTTTAGTTAAGGATGTTAAAAAATTGTTTTTAAACAAGAATTATCTTTTCACAAGTTAGTGGTTAAAAGTAAACAGACACTTAGTAAATGGGTCATGAATGGGATGGGACATTTGATGACCAATAAGAACTCTTTGCTGTGAATGCGGTATGAAAGTCCAACTTGATAACAAGTTTTTAAATAATTGTGCTTCTAAATTTACTTAGTCTGCAATTTAATGATTTTAATAAAGTCTTAATTAAGCTGTCGAACAACTCGTCAAGAGCAGCTTACTATGTGTACCACCTCCTTACAACTGCGTTGCAGCGTTCCCCTTAATTGTGGAAATTTAACCTCTAAGGTCTTATTACAATTAATAATAGTGTGGTAATTCCTAGCCCCCATAAGCAACTCATGTTCAATGTCTCTCAACATATGTATTTCCATATATTAAATAAATATTACAATCAAAAGCAATCATTAATCAAAGCATCAAAGAGTAGTCATTTCATTCAAGCATATGTATTTGACTGTAATAAATTAAGTGAAATGTAGCATGTACCATAAGTTAGCTGGTAGCCTGTACTAAACATTTACTTAAAATCCTACAATTAATATTAATTATACGTTCATACAAATTATTTCATTAATTTCGGTTAACCGCAAAGGAAATGTTGTAACAGTTCCTTTGAAGAGTAATTATACTATTATTTGTCTGTGGGTAGAAATAAGTTTAGGATGAAGGAAGTACAGTAAGATGGCAGGACAAAGGAAGTTATGTTAGAAGGAAATATAGTGCCGGACTACTGTTTTGTTTATACTCTTGACATAACTTTTTTTATATTTATAATTAATGTATTTAAATTGTGTACAATAAAAGTACTTATTGGTAAATTTTTAAATACATTACGGTACAATAAAGGTACTCTGTGGTATAATTAATTGTTCTTTTTGTGAGCAATAAAAGTACTTTTTGGAACAATATATTTACTTTTTCTGTACAACAATAGTACTTTTACTTTTTGATACAGTAAAAGTGCTCTTTGGAACAATAAATGTACTTTTTGGTACTTTTGGTGCGACATCCAAAATTGGAATGGGATGAAACACTGGAGAATGATATATCGGTCAAAAAAAATATACGTGTCTCGGCGTTTCGCTTGATCTCATCTAGGAATCGATATATATAGATTTGAAGTTAGTAAGTATCGAAAAGGGGAATTTGTCACGTTTTAGGCGCTTTTGTTTGACCTAACTCAAGAACGACTAGTCCAGTTTTGATGAAACAGTCCGAAATTAAGGAATTAAAATTCCTTTAATCTGTTTATATACCATTTCACTACATAATCAGCAGTTTTGTAGTTATAAATAAATTTATGAAAAAAAAAAATTAAAAATGGGAAAGAATATTAATATTTTTTTATTTTTAAAAAATAAAAAAAATCCAAAATGGAAAAATGTATCAAGTCTTTCTGCTTTCACGTACTGTTCTAAAACGTATAAAAAAAATCAGACATAGATCATGCAAACCTATAAATGCGTCCCGCTTTTATTCATAAATAAGTAAAGGTATCTTATTTTAGCAAAAATTTTGATTTTTTAATACAATGAATATGGAAATTCGAAATGAATTTAAAAAATTTGTTTGAGTTTATGTACAAAATTCTTTGGAAAACACGTTGATGACTTTGTATGATTCTTAGAATTAATAAAAGTAAGTAATAACCAAAACGTTATTTAATTTTTATGATTTGCGATTTGTTTTTAAACGGAGAAAAGAGGTATCATAGAAGAAGAAAAATTAGTACACATTGCTTTTATAAATAGGAAAGACAAAAACGAAGTTTTGTGAAAGTCGGGTCAAGGACACACCCACATCCCATATATCATGAAATGAAAAAACTTAAATTTTTTAAAATCGTTGTTGGTATTGAACCAAATTGGGCTCAATTTGTCTGTGATATATTACTGACAAAACTATTGAATTATATGAAATTATGTCGAAGGACACGCACACCTCCCATATATCCTGAAATAAGAAAAACTATTATTTTACAAAATTGTTGTTGGAATGGAACCAAATTTAGCTCAATTTGTCTGTGATATATTACTGACAACTGTGTTGTATTATATCACATTATCTCAAAGAACACGCCCACCTTCCATATATCCTGATATAAGGAAAACTATAATTTTTCAAAATTGTTGTTGGAATTGAACCAAATTTAGCTCAATTTGTCTGTGATATATTACTGACAACTGTGTTGTATTATATCACATTATCTCAAAGGACACGCCCACCTTCCATATATCCTGAAATAAGAAAAACTATTATTTTCCAAAATTGTTGTTGGAATGGAACCAAATTTATCTCGATTTGTCTCTGATATATTACTATTGAATTATATCATATTATCTCAAAGGACACGCCCACCTCCCATATATCCTAAAATGAGAAAAACTAATATTTTTTAAAATTTTTTGTTGGAATTGAACCAAATTTAGCTCAATTTGTCTGTGATATATTACTGACAACTTTTTTTTTTCATACATTTATTTATAACTCCGAAACTGTTGCATATGTACGATACTTACTAACTTAAAATCGAAATATCCGGATTCCTATATGAGACCCAGCGAAACGCCGGGGCATGTATAACTTTTTTTTACCGATATAACTTTTTCGGTAGTTTAAAACCCAATCGCAATCACTGACGCCTACCATTTGTCGAAGAGAGTTATCTGTGTATCAATTATTATCGCTTTAGGGCTAAAATACAGTTTTGTCACGCACCTTTGCCCACCGAATGATAAAAACCATTTCATCGACAAATTTAAACCTGAAGTGTCGAGTACTATCTTTGTTCCAAATTTTATCTCTCTGGGGCTCAAATACAGTTCGTTCACGCCCTTCTCCGCCCACTGATCCAAAATTAAAATGTCATCTGCATATGCTTACTTATCTTGGTTGGCAAATTTTATATCTCTAGGCCTAAAATACAGTTTTGCCACGCCTACTCCGCCCACTGATCGGAAATTAAAATTTCGTTTACATATTCATATTCGTGTTGGCAAGTACTTTCTGTGTTCCAAATTTCATATATCTATGTCTAAAATACAGTTTTGCCTCGCCCAATCCGCCCACTTCGTGTTTGTGAGTACTATCTTTGTACCAAATTTTAATTATCTAGATCTAAAATACAGTTTTGCCACGCCCATTCCGCCCACTGATCCAAAACTAAAATGTCGTCCGCATATTCATACTCGTGTTGCCATATAGGGCTAAAATACAGTTTTGCCACGCCCACTCTGTCCACTGATCCAAAATTAAAATTTCGTTTGCATATTCACATTCTTGTTGGCCAGTACTATCTGTGTACCAAATTTAAAATATCTAGGTCTAAAATACAGTTTTGTCACGCCCACTCCGTCCACTGATCCATACTAAAAATGTCATCTGCATAATCATATTTGTTATGCCGATCAAAATCTGGATATAAAATTTTATCTCTCTAGATCTAAAAAAAAGTTTTGGCACGCTCACTCCGTAAAAAATCGTAAAATGTATAGAAATGTATATAAAATGTATCCGGACCTGCCGTCACATGATGGTTAGAACACGCGACTACCATGCGGGGGATCCCAGGTTCCACTCCTAGCTTTAAAAAAAAGGTTTATTTCATTGCCGACCCCGCTCGATGTTGTCGACAGCAACTTCGCAGTATAAGTGTCGAGTCAATCGGAATGTCTAGTAAAAGCTTCTCAAACAGTGACGTTCGCATTCGTCGATAAACAAGTAGGTGCCATTTGTTGCGAATAGAACTCGCGGTAATTTACAACAACGCGAGAAGCATACAGCATCATTTATGGGGTGTAAAGGGAAATTAAGTTTTTTTTTAACTTAACGGTAATTTCCATATAGTAATTACACCAACTGCCTGCCAAATTTTATTGAAATCGGTTCAGCCGTTTAGGCGTGATTGAACCACAAACAAACGAACAAACATACATACATTCTCATATAATATATATAGTACCAATAGGGATAGGGATTGTCAATAATTTTAACAATGACATTTATTATTGCAAGCTCCCCCTTTAAGGAGTTGAAAAATTCATAAACATTTTATCAGCTCAAATATTATCTTAACGAAATCGACATACGTAACCTGGGGTCCTTTTAAAATAATACCACCTACAGTGGTGTGCGATGAAATAGAGTCGCACCTAACCAAAATTGTCAAAGCAAGAAAAATTCACAAAAAAAATATATTTTTATGGAACTTTTAGTTATTTTTATTGAATTTCAATACTAATCTAACAAAATCGAATATCAGTGTGAAAGTTCAAAAATTAAAAAGGCACAGTCAAATAAAAATATCTCAAATTCCCAGGTTTTGGCTGTGAACAAAAATAGAGTCAACGAATTTATCGACTTGAAAGTTAATAAATTAGTGACTTAAATTAAAAAAATGGTTAAGTTATATCTTTCTTTACCTCAGTACTTAGTAGAACAGCCATTACTTTTAATTACTTCGGCGGAACGATTTGGTATTGAATCCCCTAACTTTTGACAAGTCTGTATTGAAATATTATACCACAGAACTTTAATCATTGTCCATAGATCATTCTTATCACATGTATTTTTTCCTTTAAGAGCTACTTCTAACTCTCGCCATAAATTCTTAACAGGATTTAAATCTGGCGATTGTGCAGGCCACCTTAAAACTCCAACTTTGTATTATCGAAATCGAATTTGGCATTTTCCATGTGTAATTCGGGTCGTTGTCTTGCTGAAACACCCATCAAAGTGGCATTTCCCATTCAGCATAAGGCATAATGATGTCATTCAGAACATTTGTGTAAACTTTAGCGTCTATTTTACCATAAACGAAACGTAAAAAGAAGAGATTAATTCCTCAAAGAACTTGCGGATTGGCCAGTAACTAAGTGGCGGTATATTTTGTGGTCATATGAAACGAAAGTGAAGTTTTTTTAACTCTCATCGCAGCGAGCTTCCTTTACAAAGACCACCCAACACCGATTATCGTCCCCATCAACGAATATCGTCCCCAACACACCATTATGACCATAAAATATGGTGGTGAAAACATACTGATATGGGGTTACTTTTCGTACTATAGTACTGGGCCTGTATTTCGGTCTGAGGGTAAAATTTACGCTACATTTTACACAAATATTTTATATGGCTTCATGATGCCTTAGTCTGAATGGCAAATGCCACTTCGATGAGTGTTTTAGCAAGGCAACGAACAGAAACACACACGGAGTTGGCTAAAATGAATTTCGAAAACAACAAAATTTAAGTATTAAGATGGCCTGCACAATTGCCAGACCTAAATAATGATGAGAATTTGTGGCGGGAGGTAAAAATGGCTCTGAAACGAAAGAATCCTTCTAATAAGGGAAGAACAATGGACATTAATTGAAGCTGCTTGGAAGAATATTCCAATACAGAGTTGTCAAAAGTTAGGGGATTCAATGCCAAAGCTTTGCACAGCAGCAAATAAAAATAATGGCTATTCTACAAACTACTGAGGTAAAGTAAGATATAACTTTAATATTTTTGTAATTTAAGTTACTTTTTCATTTACATTAAGGTTGATAAATTCTTTGACTCTATTTTTGTTCACAGCAAAAACCTGGGAATTTGAAATATTTTTATTTGTTTGTGCCATTTTATGTATTGAACTACCACACCGAAATTCGAATTTGTCAGATTAATATTGAAATTTAATAAAAATAACTAAAAGTTGCATAAAAAAATATTTTTTTGTGCATTTTTCATGATTTGACAATTTTGGTTAGGTGCGACTCTATTTCATCGCACACCACTGTATATTACTAACAGTCTACCTAACTAACATTTTACTGTCGAATATCTATTGCACAATTAAAGAGCTATTTTATGAAACATCTTTCAAAATGTAACAACCCCTCTCTTCCTTACTGGCCCGCAGCAAACGGCTCAGCATCATAATATCCTTTACGAAACTAGGTCTAAAATACAACTATGTAATAATACTATTGCCTTAGTTGCAACATTTACATCCCCATTAGAGGCCAGTCATTCTAACCATCCAAGTATCCTCCTGCACATATTAGTATCAACATTTTATAACAACATAACAATTTTCTAAGCCATAACGTCTAACAGCATATCGTGATTAGCAGATTTTTGTCATTAATTAACCACAAATCATTTCCAAGGACAACTCTTATGCTACTGCCTGGCAAAGTTCATTGCCATTGGGCGAAAAAATGTATCAGATTGCACCAATCGTCCTGCAAAGCCTGTCAACCTTCATATCTCATATATAATCTACGTCATAAAATTAATATTGAAGCAGACGGGACCATAGCAACATAGCCAATATGGGTGGACTTAAGCCATAAACATAAGTAAGTAGGTAAGTAAGTAAGTAAATGTTATAAAATTCATGTCCATAAAATGAATACTAATCAAAAATTAATACATATGCTATACAGAGGGAAGTGAATAGCGACAGGATAGGTATTTACGTTTTTAAAATTATGTCTAAAAGAGAAATGTCGAATTTATTTCTTTGTATTGTCTACGTAATCGAGATGGCAGTTCTTTGGGGAATCATTGAGATATAACCAAAAACATGTGCCACATGCAATATTTATGTATATTTGTGATATGTTGCTCAATGCTTGTATTGCCAATAAGTCGTAGTAAGAAATTAAAGATTGTATAACTATAATTGTATATGAATGTCGTATTATGCCAAAGGTAAAATTATAAATCATAAAATCAACTCACGTGTGAGAGTAAAAGGATTATGTATGTGGCATTCTTATGAAAGCCATAACAAATAGTTATATACTGTCGTGTGTTGAGTTAAACCAACAGAAATTTTTAATTGTTATGTGTTTGACTCATAACAATTTTGTAAATTGTTGCTTAGCAAATGTGAATTTTGAGTTAAAAATAGATTTGCATGCATGTATTAAAATTTTAATGTTATAAACGAAAACGCCAAAATGTATTATATCAAACTAGTGGACCCGGCAATGCTTCGCTATTGCATTTTAACTTGTAATATATTTCACATTTAGGTCTACAAAGTACTTTGAAAACGGTACTTAAGCTCGATAACGATATGTTGAGTTTATTAACTTATGTAACTAATTTCAAGCAACTCCTTTACATGAAAGTTAACAAATTAAGTGTTGTTGTTTTAAATTCTAAATATCATAGGCTCTATGACGATAGTAAAAAGTTCATCAGCAAAGTCATATCTTTTACAAATCGGAAACAGACATTCCGTTAAAGATCAAAATTCAATGTAGTAGCGGTAACCGTCTGTATACTAACTATCTCTTTGGGTACTTTTGATATGCCTTCTCCGCCTATTGACCGAAAATGAAAATTTCGTTTGAAGCTTCATGCCTTTAGCCATAAAAACCTCTTTTGCCATGTCTTCTTCTCACATGGATCAAGAATATTTCCGAATACGATCTTTGTATTGAACTCGTATTACCATTCTATGAGATAATTCGGTCACCAACGTTTGGCTTTACAAAGTGATGATCTCACGCGCTGTATGGCATTTTACGCCGTCGTGTTGGAACCATTTCTCCTTCAAATAATGTGCAATGACATGATAAATAAATAAAATCAATTGATGTTCCACTGGTTTTGGTTCTTCTACCAGTTGGATATATGAATATAGGCCAAGGTCTTTCCTCAGCATTTGCAGAGACCGAGTTGCTGAGAACGGCGTCAGTTCGATAAATTCGAGTCCCCTGTCACACTTACGTCTACAGCGTCGATGGCTTATATTAGCGGCTCAGATGGATGAATATTTGCACCATAAACTTCATAAAGGGCAAACAGAACGCGCATTTTGAAAATAAATTTGCAAGATTTGTAAATGTTGTTCTTGTGTAGTCTTTACATGGTGATTTTTCAAAGAAAGTCTCAATGAAAGTCTATCACACTTCACACACCTCGCCTGAATGACGAATTGGTTGACCTAAAATGGCAACAAAAACGCTAAATGGGGTTTTGTTGGGGGTCAATTGTACATTTAAAATCCACATGAATCAAAATCCTAGCTGATACTTTTTTAAAGATAAAAGGATTTTTCGTTTATTTACTCCGTTTTGCGCTTCTTTTAGAAGTGACGTTCGTTGCCCCATGATTATTGAAAGCGTACAGACTTCAGCTTTTAAAACACTTCTATCAAAATTTAAGTTGTTTGAACTAAATTAAGCTTTCCCAGCGCGAGCTAGGAATTGATATTACACACAAAGTTTATTGGTGACATTTTCTAACAATTCATCGTAGATTTGGCTACAATTTTTGCGAATAAAAAAACTGGCCCACCTTACTGTTCATATCTCTAGACGAACTGCAATATACTGTGGAATTTTGACATTTTCAACTGTTTATTTTAAAAGGGATGTGGTACAGCCCACTTCCCCTCTTACTGTAATTTATACTGCAACAACAACATATGTAAGAAATCTCATCTTCATACCTCTTACAGTTCATGATATAAAGCCCTTTTTATTTTCATCCAATCACAACCAAATATAGCCAGGGACGGCTCTATGAAAAATGCCCCAAATGCAAAATGCCCAAAAAAAAAAAACGAAAAATTACCCAAAAAAATTTCCATACAAAATTGGGGAATTTTTCATATGAAAAATCCCCCATAAATTTTGGGGAACTTTTCATTTATTTTAGGTAAATTTTCGTTTTTTAATTTTGGGTAATTTTTCATATGCAAAATGACCCAAATTTGCAGGTATGAAAAATACCCCAATTTTTTCCATATAATAAAAAATAATTAATTCTAGACAGAGGGAGTAGCGAAACTAATAACGGGGGCGTGCCCCCCACCGCATTCGTCTTTTAAAAATGCTAGATTTGTTTAGAAGAATTTTTTTTGGGGTATTTTTCATAAATTTTGTGGGGTATTTTTCATAATTTTTGGAGAAAATTTCGTTCTTGAGTTTTGGGTCATTTTTCATTGGAAATTTTTTTGGGTAATTTTTCGTTTTTTTTTTTTGGGGCATTTTGCATTTGGGGCATTTTTCATAGAGCCGCCAGGGACTATCTACAGGTCATCAGTACCATTTGGTAAAGTTTTCGTATCAATCGGTCTATTAGAAAAGCCGTTAGAGCGATTTTTGGAAAGGGGGCGTGGCACCGCCCACTTCCACCTTGGCTGTAATTAATACTGCTCCAACAACATATATACCAAATCTCATCTTCATACCTCTGATAGTTCATGAGATACAGCCCTTTTGATTTTCAAGTTGTATGGGCGGTGCCACGCCCCTTTATCCAATCACAACCTATTATAGCCAGGGACTATCAACAGTGCAACAGTACCATTTAGAAAAATTTTCTTATCAATCGGTCTATTAGAAAAGCCGTTCGAGCGATTTTTGAAAAGTGGGCGTGGCACCGCCCACTTCCACCTTGGCTGTAATTAATACTGCTCCAACAACATATATACCAAATCTCATCTTCATACCTCTGATAGTTCATGAGATACAGCCCTTTTGATTTTCAAGTTGTATGGGCGGTGCCACGCCCCTTTGTCCAATTGGACCGAATTGTAAATATAAACCTCACGGAGCCCGAGACCTTTCCAACGAATGCAAAACCGTGGAAATCGGTTCGTGCGTTCTGGAGTTATAGCGTCAGGAAGGAAAACCCGACTTATTTTTATATAATAGATATCATAATTACAATAAGCTGCATATAGTAATCAAACTATAATATAATAACACAGTACAACATTTTTCAGCTCATTGTTTTGGAACTCAATTTTGAGAACTGCACGTGGAAGTAGTCCTAAAAAGAAGAAGTTCTGCATCATTGGTTTTGTGAAGTAACATGCCATAATAATTTAATATCGATTTAAAGATAATAAGTATCGTATAGGGGATTTCGTCATGCTTTAGGCTCTTTTGTTTAACATAACTCGAGAACCACAAGTCCGACTTAGCTGAAACAAATTAACAAAAAAATTAAGAATTACAATTAACGTTTCTCTACATAAACAACAGTTTCACTTTTCCATTCATGAAATTATTTTTAACTGGGTTTATTTTGTAGCAGTTACAATAAAACTGTTGTACTCACTGGCGTATGATTTACTTGGAATATTAATTATGATAATCATACGCCACCATATAACAATATACTAACTTCAAGTCGATATTAAGTTATTATGGCATGTAACTTCACAAATTTAATGATGCAGAACTTTTTCTTTTTGGAGCTACTTTCACATGCAGTTCTCAGAATTGAGTCCAAAAATCAAGTGTTATGTGTTTTTTTGTATGAGTAACTGTAAATCGTTTTATTATTTATACATATACATATATACATAACTTTAAAACGCTATCTTCTGCTTGGTTGTTTAAAAGTTTCGGAAACAAACATTATCTCTTAAATCATATTTGATTCAGGCAATTCAGGCAGTTTTTTGACAGCGGAAACATGAACTGAAAGGCATAATTAGTTAATTTATTAAATTTGTAAAACTGAACAATTGTTTTATTTTTCATAAAACACGATATATTAACAAAATTAATGAACCTATTTGAACCATAGTTCGAAAAAAGAAACAAATTTCGTACGGTATCTTAACGTTCTGTACCGAACTTTATCGAGCACAGTACGCATACACATGTCTAACAAGAAGTACCAAATACAAGAGAACACTTCGAAATGTTTGTGTATGTGTCCACAATCAGAATACCGTACACTTAAAAAAAACAAACTTAATTTTCCTTTACACCGCATGAATGAGGTATGGGACAGCTTCTCCCGTTGTTGTGAATAAACACGCTTTCTATTTTTAGATTCACAACTAACGGCACCTACTTGTTTATCGACGAATGCGAACGTCACTATTTGAGAAGCTCTTACTAGACATGCCGATTGACTCGACACTAATACTGCGAAGTTGCTGAGAGAGGGAGCCGACAATGAAAGAAATTTTTTTCTTTTAAGATGACTGGAGCCGGGAGTTGAATCTGTGATCTCCCTCATGGCAGTCACGTGTTCTTACCACTATGCCACGATTGTTTAAAGGCGACCACAAACGCTATGATAACGTACTGAACTTAAAGCACAAACACAAACTAAATACACTAAGTTTAGTGTTTTTTTGACAAAATAAGGATGGGTTGCAGATCAACAACAACTGCCCCATCTATGCATTACCATAGGAAAAGTTAAGTAACTATATGTAAATGGACGGACGTGTTTTTGGACAGTCGAAATACAATACACTCAACGTAGTGTATTCAATTTGTGTTCGCTTATGGAAATCTTGAAAAAAGTTCCTATGTGTAGACTAGAATTATTAACACGTACTAGTGCATATCTGGCTTTAATGTGTCCATATGATCCCATAAGACCTATATGGTCAATAGTTCTAAGAGTACTAGTTTAGTCTCTGCCTGGGGTATAATGGTTAATTTTGAAGCACTAAAATTGTTCTATCCAGATTTCTTGTAGAATATATACAAGTAATAGTTGTGACCATATATAGTACAACTTTTGTATCCGCAGGTTTTATTTCCTGTGCAATAGACTTGAAATTTTCAAAAGAAATGTATATCATATGAAAGAATACAATATCAGGTTTTTATAATTTATCAGGAGAAATGTGTACAAAAAATGTCCTTGGAATGCATCTTTATTAGTTTAGAGTAAACATGAACCATTCCAATATTTAATGAATATAATCCTGGAAAAATTTAATTTGAAATATTATTGCATGCTGAAATTTTGTTTCAGATCAAAAATTTAATACATTTTTAAAAATTATATTTTTTTAAGAAAACTATATAAAAACTATATGGCTACAGCACAACGGTAAATTATTACATAGACAATTTTTTTCTTTGTTTTTTCTTCTTATTTAAAGTGTTTACTTTATATTTAAACAAAAAAAGATACGAATTGAAGAATTTTTTTTTTTTTTTAATTTTAATTTCGGCCAGATTATTCCGATTTCCGACCAATGTGCATAGCTATTGTATCTTTTTTAGTCTATCAATTTAAAAATGATTTTCCTTAATAGTGATTATTTTATCAAAACCGTATCATGAAATGAATGTGTAATGCACTTCCTGCATTCGGTTATGTACATAACGTAGACTTTACTTAATAAAATTAACTTAATAAAAACACGAAAAAAAATTGTTTTAAAAATTTTAAATTATCGATTTGATTTTATTTTTGGAAGTATATTGTTGTGCATGCTACCATTGATGCATCTTCGGGAATAGGTAAAAGAAGTTACTGAAGACATCACGCTCGATCCTAGTTTCATAAAGCTGTAAAAGTTACTAAGGGAGCCTGAATTTTGCAGCATTTAAAAAGGAGAATCGGGCGTAATGTCTAATAAATCACTCACTTTAAAATATATATATTATATATTATATATATATAATATTTTTGAAACCCCAACCATCTACAGCTTCTTAGAACATTTCTCTTTCAATCTTTAATCCTTAAGGTACCCCATACAATTTTCGTTTGTTTTTTTTTACAAATTATTTGTATGTACTCAGCTCTTGTCACTTCCATTGTGCCTCCTAGAAGGGTGAAATGTATGACCGACCCCCAGTTAATTTTTCCTCCTAACATTTTCCCCAAACAAACCTACCCCCATCTGGTCCACCTAATGGGGCTTCCATACAAAAATAAAATATTTATAAAATTTGCTACCAGCGCTGTAACTCCCCCAAAAGTGCCCCTAGAAATGTCAAATATATGACCAGTCCCCAATATTTTTGCAACCCCAACAGTATCTTATCCAATCCTTAAGGTGGCCCCATACAATTTTTTATATTTTTTAAAAATTATTTTTTATGAAATCAGCTTTTGTCTCTTCAATTGTAAATTAGCCAAATTCTGAGTTCATGGTGCTTATCTACAAGAAGTTAGATGCAGAAGAGTGTTTTAAGGCAAATATGCCATTTTTTGGCATGATCAGCCGGATAGTCTGGGCTCGAGCCATATCAAAGTCATCATCATTTTCTTTAGTCGGCGGCCTCTTTGATGTTGTCAACATCAATTTCTGAGTATTTAAGGCGATCGGAATGTCTAGTAAAAGCTTCTCAAACAGTCGTTAAATATATCATTCATGGGATGCAAATGTCAAATAAGATTTTTCTTACTAAAGTCATTTTGTATGGGAGGTACCTTTTGAGGGTTACACTGCTCATTATAACCTAAACCAGACATGCGGAAGAACAATCCTCAATTGTGAAAACATCCTGAAAATGCTAATTTCACATCATTAATTTGTATTATAATATTATTACGAAACAAAATAATAATTCAAAGTTTAGACGTTTTACACTTAAGTTAACCTTATATATTTTTTCTCTGATTCATTTTTCTATACTTTTTTTATTTTTATTACAGAAATTTTCTTATTTATTCCAACGAATGTATAAATTTCTTAACAATTATCGCATAACAGATGTTCCGTAACTAGTATCTTCCCTCGAGCATCATTTCAATTGCTCACGGTCGTTGATTGACCATTTTCTTTATATAACAACAAAAATTCATAGTATCTTTTTTATTATTATTTAGTGTATATTAAATATCCACACTTGTTGATTTTTTTTTGTGGAAACTTTTTAATTGCTTTTTAATTTGCAAACCTTGCATAAATTTCATATGAACTATGGTCATAAGTGACTTATGAACATCTCTTTAATATCATGTGTCTGTAGATTCCCGTAATCACATTCATTCATAACGTTATCTCTTAAGTGTGTTTGTTGTCTACAGTTCTAGCCACGTGTTTATAATTGGAATGTTTGTATGAATGCACAATCTCTCATACAATGATAAATGTTGTTGTTTTGATGTTATTTGTATTCAGCAAAAAAAAAATTTAACCAATGTGTGGTGTCATTCAAAGTGTGTCTGAGTTTGTACAAATACCACAAATTCATTTAATGTTTATTTTTTATTTTGTATTAATATGGCGGAGGTTAATTAAAATAAATATCAGGTGATTGTTTGATGTTTGCTAAAACATAAATTAGTTAAATAAAGTAAACAATAACAAGCGCGCATTTTAAAATAATTCATTACATGATGAACGTAATAAATACTATATGGAATAACATTCGAAAAAACAGTTTTTTTAATTAAATTGTTACAAAAAGTTAATTTATGGTTAAAATTCTTAATATTTAGGATATGCTGAGGTCGAGCATTACTAAACGTTAGGTCATCAACGTATTAATTTTCTCATTAGAATTCGTTTTCCGTTCATATCACTTTATATTATACTAGTGGACCCGGCAATGCTTTGCTATTGCGTACTTGACGTATACTTATAATATGTTTGGCCTGCTTACTCAAAGGAGTTTGTTTAAGCGTCGATCTTGTACGCTCTGTAAACAATTTGCTACCCTTAACCTGATCAAACTAACAACATATCACTAACCGAAATTTACAAATCCGTCAGAAAATGCATATCTGTAGCGCCAAGTGCTACCTGTATACAAATACTACCTTAGATCGGAAATAAACTGTTCGCCTTCATATTCCCGCTGACATGTCTTCATTGCCGAGTGCTATAAAGACTCATTTACACTACTGACATCAATATCAAAATTTACCTTCAAAATGTGTCAGCATCGTGTAAATAAGGTTGTTTTGTCAAAGTTTACCGACATATTGCCAAAATTTTGGATAAAACCAACTGATGCCGTGTAAATAGTCCTTACACTTTAATGGAACAATTCTGAAATTTTTTTTGTCAAAATGCTGCAAAAATGTAAGCTAATAAAATTTAAAAATATTATGAAGTTAAGAAAAAACAATTGTAGCCCTTGATTTTGCCTGACCAACAGTACTTATTGATAAAACTAAGAGTTATTTTTGATATAATAAAAATAATTTTTGGCACAATTAAAAAGCTTTAATTATTACTTAAATTTTTGGTAGTAATGAAATACTATTTCATACCTTAAGAGTACTTATTGGTACAATAATTGTAACTTTTGTACAATAATAGTACTTTTTGGTACAAAAAATTTTACTTGTTTGCTCAAAAAATTTACATTTTAGTTCAATAAATTGCATTTTTTAATACAATTAATTTTACTTTTTTGGTATCGTTATTATCTGTGTATCAAGTATAACCGGTCTAGTGATAAATGCAGTTTTCCCACACCCCTTCGCCAACTGATTGAGAATAACAATTTCGCCAACAAATTTGAATATTCATATTCGTGTAGCCGAGTACTATCTGCGTACCAAATTTTGTTTCTCTAGGGGTAAAATATAGTTTTGCCACAACCCTCCGCGCACTGATCAAATTAAAATTCCGTTTGCATATTCATGTTGCCGAGCACTATATGTGTAACAAATTTTATCACCCTAGCTCTAAAAAAAAGTTTTGCCACGAACACTACGCCCATTGGGTCTAAAATTAAAATTTCGTCCTCATATTCATATTCGTGTTGCCGAGTAATGTCTATGAATCAAATTGTATCCCTCTAAAAGTTTTTCAACGCCCACCCCGCCCATTACGTCAAAAATTAAAATTTCGACTCTATATTCATATTCGTGTTGTCGAGTACTATCTGGGTATGAAATTGCCACACCCCCTCAGCCCATTGACCCAAAATTAAAATTCCGTCTGCATTTTCATATTCTTGTTGCCGAGCACCATCTGTGTAAAAAATTGTATCTCCCTAGCTCCAAAAATGATGTGTTGCCACGCCCACTCCGCCTATTGGGTCAAAATTAAAATTTCGTCCGCATATTTATATTTGTGTTGACGAGTAATATCTGTGTATCAATTTTTATCTCCATAGCTCAAAATAAAGTTTTGCCACGCCCACTCCGCCCATAGGGTCAAAAATTAAAAAAAAAATATAGACTACGGTAATTTCATACAGTACACTAACTGCCTTCCAAATTTCATTGAAATCGGTTCAGCCGTTTAGGCGTGATTAAGCAACAAGCATACAAACAAACAAACAAACAGACAGACAGACATTAACCTTTATAATATTAATAGGAAAATAGGATGTTACTCTCCCATTGGAATCCTTAAACCTTTATATATCTCTACACTTTGGTTATAAGTTTTTGCCTAAAAACTACACCTCATTTATATGCCTAATAATAGAATTTGTGCAAATGCAATTCTCCTCAAAGCAAAGTTTCAGGAAAATCATGTCCCCATTATGTTTCTGAGAATTTAAACTATTCAAAATGATAACTTTTTACATTACTACAGATTTAACACTCAAATTAATTACAATATATTAAACCCCATAAGCCTTACCAGAGTGTATTAGAGGACTCAAAAACTTACTGCTGCTACTTTTAATCTCCCTTTGAAGATTTCCTTAAGTATTTCCTTATAATTCAAATAAATCCAAAATTCCTTTGAATACAATTTCCTTTTCGTCAAATTGCAACTAACGTTCGACTGGCGGCAAACAGTTTACGGATATTTGTGTTGACAAAGTTACTGGCCATTCAAGGCTTTTGCATTTGACTGGCTTTAAAACTTTTAAATTTTTGGCCAATTATGTTGATTTACCTTTACAAAGTAATGAGCGTGACTGGGTAAAAGAACTGGTTTTAAAGGATTTTTGTGATTAATTATGGCATTGTCCAACAGTTTTTTGACCCATCATCATTATGTGGAGCGAAAAGGATGGTCAGTGCAAAAAAGAATTTCAAGAATAATAATGTTAATTTAAATATTCATAATAATTTTCATGCTACAAAATTGCCTCTCAGTCCCAAAGCTGTGGATATACCAACAACAGCAAAACATAACTAGTGTCCTTTTGTTGACAGTTACCAACGTAGTCATTCCGCCTGTTACTCGAACAAACCTTTTGATGACTTAAAAGGTGCCTTTAGTCAGAGACCGATTTTTAATTGCTTTCATGTTGGCAGATGCCATGAAACATGTTAGAAACAAAAGAAAAATGCTGTACCCTTACTGTAGTTAGTTAGAATTGATGTATTAGTTTAGTAATATAGCTAGTCATCGTTCTTGTCGTAACTGTGTGCGATATGTACTCAGTTTGCTTAAAAACCAACACAAACAATCACACACTCATGTTACTACAGCATTCGAGCAGCATTTCACTCCACCAAAGAGTTGTTTATGAAAACTGTTAATGAATGTTAGACAGAGTACAATAAACCGGACGAAGAGACGAGCGGTAGTGATGGCTGTCACTGAATTTAATCAAAATGTTAAGAATAAACACATCTGCTTATTTAGTTCATTGTTATGGGCTGGTTGTTTATGAACATAGCAAAAATTTAAACAAATCTTGGTATTAATTCGTTGCATGTCATAGTAATTTCACATCGAGTGTTTTTTATACGTTGTGGAATATTCCTTCTTTTGTGGTAATTAAATACTTTGCGAATTTTGATTTCACATAATTCAACAATAAAGAAATTTAAAATGATTAAATATGAAAATTGAGTGGTGACGCCTGGAAACGTGGCTTTGACACCCGTCAGAGCTCGGCTAACTGTGAAGGGCGAAACTTTAAACCCAGGCACGTCGGCTCAGAGTGAGCGCTACCCTGGTCAGCGTCTGACCCAGAATGGGCGGCTGTAATAAAATCCTGACAGGAGGAGAAAACTGCGGCGTGGTGCGCTGGGCTTGCAACCCGCCACTGACGTTTGAACTATTGCAATGAAAAGAAGTAAGTAAATAATAAAAATGGACCCCCCAAAATGTTGACGACCACCGCAAACGAATTAAGGACCATGATTTGAGGATATGCTCCTGGAATGTTAGAACACTGTATAGACCAGACGGGGACGGGACATGGGTGCTCGCGCATGAAGACATGCGACATCGACTATAGTAGCCATACTGACACATAACACTTTTATGTACCCATGCTGCGGCAGAAGAAAAAAACGATGAGGACCAAGACATGTCTACCATTGGAAAATTTAGTCTGCACACCGAAATGTCGAACAATGGCATCAGACTGATTGATTTCTCTGCGGCAAGAAATATGGTAGTTAGCAGCATTAGATTTGACCATAGAAATATTCATAAGGCAGCATGGTTATCTCCAGATCAATTGACCAGGAATCAGATAGATCACGTGGTAGTCGATGGAAGGCAAGCATCGAGTTTTTCTGGACGTACGAGTGATCAGGGGTGCGAACACTGCCTTACCGCAGTTAAGGTACGCACAAGGCTAAGCGTGGTGAAAAACGTACGTTACCATATACAACGAAAGCTGGACATCGGTAAACTGTGGACCACAGAGGTAGCGGACGCCTACTATAACCATCTAACTAAACTGCTGCGGAATTATCCAATCCCTTATAATATAACCTGGCAGTGGCAATATATAGCTGACTTAATAGAACATACTTCGAGAAGCGTACTTTGGTACTCAAAGCCGTCTCAAGATGATACCTGGCACGACGATGAATATCGCAATACTACGAGACAGATGAATGCTGCATGCAGGGCGAAACTGCACCCAATGGCAATGCGAGCTGTTCGTGAATGACACAGAAAGAAGAGACGAGAGATCGTAGTGAATGTAAGAGCTATCGTGGAATAAGCCTATTACCAATTGCGTACAAGGTCCTTTCGAGCATATTGTGCGAACGTCTAAAGCCAATATTAGAAAAACTAATTGGAACATATCAGTGCGGCTTAAGACGTGGTAAATCTACGACGGATCAAATATTCACTTTACGACAAATCCTGGAAAAAACAGTCATGAAAAGCAGATTGACACCTACTACCACTTTGTCGACACCAAAGCTGGCTTCTACTCTCCGATGAGGAATATGCTATATGAAGCCATGTCTGAGTTTGGTATTCCCGCAAAGCTGATTCGACTTTGCAGATGTACCTTGGAAAATACCAAATCCTCGGTTAAGATTGGTAAAGATCAGTCTCAGGCAGGGCGATAGCTTGTCCTGTACACTATTGAAAATAGTTATGGAGAAGGTGATGAGAAAGGCTGGTGTCAACATGTCTATGATATAGACATGTTACTGCTGTTTTCTCATCGCCAGAAAAGGAGTCAAAAATGGGTGTAGCGATCAAAGAGAACAAAACAAAAATAATGATTTAGACGAACAAAGAGTCCTCCCGATGGGGAAACACCGTGAACATTGACTATTATTGTTTTGAGGTAGTAGATGAATTTACCTACCTCGGATCTTTCGTCAATAAAAAAAATAATGTCAGCCAAGAAACTAAGCGGAGAATATTGCTCGCCTTTAGATGATTTTACGGACTTCGGCAGCACTTTATTATCAACACCTTATCTAGGGATACTAAGAAACAACTATACCATGTGCTACTTTTACCCGTCCTGTTGTATGCTGACGAATTGTGGGTTCTTTCGACAACGGACATACAAAACATGGGAGTATTCGAGAGCTAAAAGAGTCATAATCCAACGAATATGATGGCTGGGACATGTTGCCAATATGGATGTTAATGCTCCAGCATGAAAGGTGTTTGAAGCCGAACCTGAAGGACGCCGCAAAGCAGGGAGACCAAAACTTCATTGGAAGGACCAAGTGGTTGCACGCAGAATACTGAAGCGTACGGAACTCTTTAATACTTCAGGCCTCTAATTTATGAACCAGGTTCGTAAGTTGTAATGTGCCGCTTAAGTAAGTAATGCAAGTCAGTAAAACACTGAATCACGCCAACTTCATTATGGGTCTTAGAACACAGTGGTATACTCTGTTTTAAAAGATTATGATACAATTAAATGATTATTATGTTAACAGATTGTATTGTCGATATGTGATTTAATTTTTTTTTTTTTGTATTATTTAACAATAGGCGTTGTTAAAATAATTTTTCCTGGAAAATTGTAGATTATAACTTATGATAATTATACGAATTTGTATAACTTTTCAAAAACACCAGACCTGTCCAAAACACCTAAACCATGATGTAACTTCTTCACAATTTGAACACCCACATACAATCAAATCAAAATTCAATTATCATACTTGTGATAAGTCACCCACTGTTACACACTTATCTCTGCCTATTACACAAATTAGCACAAACTTGTAAATCTTTGTATTCTATACAGATTTCGATAATACAACAAACGTGTCCACAATATATCTTTTGCATCACTATTCAATTATCAAAATTAAAAATATTCAAATCTTATTAATTTGCCAAGTAACATGAAATTCTGCAGATAACGTGGAACAGAGCCAGCAATTGTGTAGAGTCACCTATTGAAAATATCATTACGCCCACCTTTAGCATTTCACTATTATCCTTTAAGAAACTTTAAAATCATAATTCATTCATTCATCGTCGCATTCAATGGCGAACAAACCTGTTGAGCTTTAATGGCAACTTTAACAACTCGTCCTACATTATGAGTGCCGCCGCCTTCATCATCACATAGACCCAATTAAAAAGTTCTTGATAGCGTTAATATTCTTAAAGTAATGAATTGCACAAAGACAAAGTATCCATTTTGTGCTATCTTACCTGCAAAATCAAGGTAAGTGGCCAACTGAATCTACAAGATGCGTTCGTTTGTCTATGGACGACGCATCGTGTGGCTGGATTCAGTTGACCTCAAAATGCTTGAACTTGATAAGACTATTAATTTGAGTGTTTTTCAATTTTAGTTTCAAAGAGAAAACAATTTAATGTAATTAAACTTTGAACTTTTGCAATGCAATTTTATTATGGAGCTTATGAGGTATACGTGGAGATAAGTAAGATAGGGTTAATATTAAGTATACGTCGAAATATGTGGTATTGGGTAAATATTAAGTATAAAATCAAATGAGTGCGATTGAGTTCCTCTGAATGAAATATTTAAAATAAAAACGTTGCAATGCAATTCGTTATGGAACGTATGAGGTATATTAATTTATAAGGTATTAAAATAAAGTATACGTGGAGTTAAGTGGAATTGTGTTAATAATAGGTATACCATAAGATGTGTGCAATTAAGTTCTTCAAGATTTAAAATTTAAATACAATTTTCAATATATCACAATAGAAAGGTATCGGTAAAAACACTTGTATTAACCGTACTTATGATTAGCTTTCTTATTATGACAATTAGTTTTCGATTTTCGCTATATTTCACATACTACACAGAGTAGTCAGAAATAATCGAGGAAATTTAATATATTTCATAGTGAACATTAAAAGAAATATGATAGTACATCAGTGTTAAATAAGACAACAATTACAATTGCGACCTACTCATAAAAGTAGATTCACTGTAGAATTATTATAGTGACAGTGGAATTTAGTCCCCATCCAATCCAAACAAAAAAAATCCATGAATTGTTATATGACTTACTAGCTTTGTGTTATTTTACCATCCATAATAATACCACGAATCCAGACATGCTTGGTCTTCATAGTTTATTGTTGCGTGCAAAAATATAAAGTTCGCAGAAAATTCAATGCCTTGTACAACATGTTTCTTTCATCATTTTTCCTTAAAACTCAATATGGCCGTGCATCTGCATATTGATTTTTTTTCAATTTGTAAAAAATTTCAGAATTTTCGCTTTCAATGGCAGTCAAGCAGGAGTTGATTGACGTGACTGTCTCCAAAGTTGAAGGTATTCTGTTTAAGGGTGGCTACCACAAAACTAGAAGAACATGGCTTTAGTTGTTCTTTTTAAGGCTTTAAAACCATAAAACATAATATGATTTATGCTACATAAAGAAAGTTTTCTAAAACAGAAAAGATATGTTAAAACTTAAATATATGTAATACTTGTAGATATGTAATACCTAAAAAGACTTTTATTTGCACCAGATAAATCAACATTAACCAAAATAATCTACGTAGCACCTAAAGTTATGCTTTCAACATTTGTATTACACAGTATAAAATTTGTCAGCTCATTGATTTGGGATTCAATTCTGGGAACTGCACGTGAAAGAAGCCCCAAAAAGAAGAAGTTCTGCATCATTCCTTTTGTCAAGTTACATGTCCTAAAAATTTAATATCGATATGAAGTTAGTAAGTATCGTATAAGGGAATTTGTCACGTCTTATGCTCTTTCGTTTGACATAACTCGAGAACCACTAGTCCGATTAAGCTGAAACAAATTTAAAAAAATTAAGAATTGCAATTCCTTTAATCTGTTTATGTAACGTTTCCCTACATAAGCAATAGTTTCACTGTTCCATTCATCAAATGATTTTGAACTGGCTTTATTTATTAGCAGTTATAATAAAGCTGTTGTACTCCGTGGCGTATGATTTACGTGGAATATTACTTATGACAATCACATACATCATACATCACAGTATTTATGTTATGTCAACCAAAAGAGCCTAAAACGTGACAAATTCTCTTATACGATACTTACCAACTTCAAATCTATTTTAAATTATTATGGCATGTTACTTGAAAAAACGAGTGATGCAGAATTTCTTCTTTTTGGGGCTACTTTCACATGCAGTTCTCAGAATTGAGTCCCAAAATTATGTGTTGTACTGTGTTATATAAACTGTACTAGTGATTAACTTCTTTAATTGTGGCAATTAGTCTTTGATTTTTGTTATTAGTCAAAAATAACACAGAGAATTTAATATATTCCATAATGAACATTAAAAATAGTATGTTAGTTCATCAGTGCTAAATTGGGCAACAACCACAATGGTTACCAGCTGATAAAAGCAAATGTACTACACAACTTTTAAAGTCTCATAAGAATTTAATCACCAGCCAATTTCACAAAAATTCTCTGAATTGTTATATGACTTACTTACTAGCGATGTGACTTATTTCACCATTCATTGTAATACCACGAATCTCGACAAGCTTGGTCTTCGTAGTTTATTGTTGCGTGCAAAGATATAGAGTTCGCAGAAAATTCTATGCCTTGTACAACATGTTTCTTTTATCATTTTTCCTTAAAACTCAATATGGCCGTGCATATTGAATATTTTTCAATTTGTGAAAAATGTCAGAATTTCCGCTTTCAATGGCAGTCAAGCAGAAGATGATTGACGTGACTGTCTCCAAAGTTACGATATTCAGTTTGAGGGTGGCTACCACAAAACCCAAAGCAAAATGGCTTTAGTTGTTCTTTTTAAGGCTTTAAAGCCATTAAACATAATCTGATTTCTGCTACATAAAGAAAATTTTCTAAAACAGAAAAGTTATGTTAAAACTTAAAAAATATGTAATACTTGTATATATGTAATACCTAAAGAGACTTTTATTTGCACCAGATAAATCCACATTATCCAAAATAATCTACGTTGCACCTAAAGTTATACTTTCAACATTTGTGTGAACAGCCGTTGTATTACACAGTGTAAAATTTGTCAGCTCATTGATTTTGATTTCAATTCTGAGAACTGGACGTGAAAGAAGCCCCAAAAAGAAGAAGTATTGCATCAATCGTTTTGTCTAGTTACATGTCATAATTATGTTATATTGATTTGAAGTAAGTAAGTATCATATAGGGGAAATTGTTGTCCCGTTTTAGGCACTTTTGTCTGACAAAACTCGAGAACCACTAGTCCGATTAAGCTGAAACAAATTAAAAAAAAAATAAGAATTACAATTCCTTTAATCTGTTCATGGGACCGGGCGTGGCATAGAGGTTAGAACACGCGATTACCATGCGGGAGATCTCGGGTTCGTTTCCCGCCTCCAACCGTCTACCATTTTCTTTCATTGCCGGCCCCCACGATGTTGTCGACAAGAACTTCGCAGTATAAGTGTCGAGTCAATCGGCATGTCTAGTAAAAGGTTCTTGAACAGTGATGTTCGCATTCGTCGATAAACAAGTAGGTGCCGTTTGTTGTGAATCCAAAATATAAAGCGTGTTAATTCGCAATAACGAGAGAAGGTATTCCATACCTCATTCATGGGGTGTAAACTGAAATTAAGTTTCTTTATTGTTTTTTAATCTGTTCATATAAAGTTTCCCTACATAAGCAACAGTTACACTTTATCAAATAATTTAGAACTGGGTTTATTTTGTAGCAGTTACAATAAAACTGTTGTACTCCGTGGCGTATGATTTACGTAGAATATTACTTATGGTAATCATGCGCCGCCATATAGTATTTATGTAATGTCAAACAAAAGAGCCTAAAACGTGACAAAATCCCCTATACGATACTTACTAACTGCAAATCGATATTAAATTATTATGGCATATAACTTGACAAAACGAATGATGCAGAATTTCTTCTTTTTGGGGCTACTTTCACGTGGAGTGCTCAGAATTGAGTCCTAAAATCTTGTGTCGTTCTGTGTTATACATATTTCACAAACGCGACCTACACAGTTTTACGGCAATTCCAAACGTCTAGTATTTAAGAAGCTTTTACTAGATTTTGAAAAATTTGATAAATTAAGTAATGCCAAAATAAATCTACGTTTCCAAAATTGTACATTCAAATCATATACAGCTTGATTTCAATTATTGTTTTTTAACACACGCAGCTGGTTTCGTTAGCACTAAAAGTCCCCTTGCGATATAATATTGTCAATTTGTTATCCCACTACATCTTGCAAGCAAATACACCTACCACAATGTTCGTAAAGACATTTGTAATAGGTTAGCTTTTAATACCTATTATCAATTTCAACTCAGTTTTCCCTATACATATATTGTCAGCCCCCGCCTACCAACACATAGAAGCGCTGTGTGCTATTAAGTAAAGGCATTGACAATTTGTTTCTATTACGCCTACAACATAAAAACACTTTTGTCGGTAAATATACTATGTATTTGTATGCCTAAAGAATCTAACATATTCGTGCCATGGGATTCCTTTCCAAGAATATGATAAAACAGAAAACACAACGTAACATATAAATTATTCGCATAACTCATACGTCAGAGATTTCTTTGGATTTTGTTTTATTTCATACAGCATATTGCAGTGAACTTTAATGCAGTACGTACTTTGTTTGAAATCTATTCATATAGATTTCATGCCAAATTTGTATTTAGTATTAATTAAAGTTTATAGAATTTGAAAAAGATGTCAGCATGACGACGATTTCATTTTATGTTATGTCACATGGTTGACATATAGGTGATAAATCATGTGAATTTTAGTAATTGGTAATAACTTATATTCAAGAGCAGACTTTTAATTTTAAATAACACTGAAATGTAAAAGTTATATTACATATTACATTGGATTATTATTTTTATCCAAGCTCAGGACCATTTTTGTTCGAAAGAAGTTAAAGCTGTGAATGATATTTGTATAATATCAGCTAGTATATTCAGTTATAACCACAAATCCTCTTAACATTTTTGGTACATAGAATGTAGCATTTTTATCAAGTGTTATACTTTAGGTCTAGTATTCCCCCGGCAACAACGCTGTTTAGTGTAAGCAAATGTGAGAAGACACTATTTTGAAAAAAAAAATAAATGGCATGCTACAACCGAAGCATCTTAGGGAGTAGGTAACAGAAGTCACTAAAGTTCAATAGAAGGACTATCTTAGTGGCATTGGCAGCCCCAAGAAACTACGACTAGACGCGGTGGCCTAATGCTTACTTACTTACTTAGCTGGTACTTCTATGCAATCCCAGTGGATTAAATACTGCACGTAGAAAAATATTATAAGCGCTGCGCTTCTTCTCCAGTTAGTCACACCGAGTTCTGTAAGGTTCTCAGTAACCTGGTCTTTCCAACGGAGTTTTGGTCGCCCAGTGGCCTAATGATTCAATCTTATTATGGAAAGAACAGGTATATACATAATGAAAGAACTGTGACAGCTTTTAATGCTGCCATGCAAAAAGACCCGAATTAGGATGTGCATTCATATTTTGTCGTAGAGTTAAACATCTGGTCTCTCGGTTTACCCCTATAAGTGATCGAATCAAAAATAAATATTTTTACCTCATGTTGAAGGAATATGTAAAAGATGGCAATAACTTTCTATGAACGCCTGGAGAAAATTTTAATGTTACAATAGGAAGCTACGATTCGGCAATTAACATGGTTTTCCCTCTCTCTTTTTCTTTGAAACCAAACGACCCTCGTTCCGATGTTCCTTAAACTCAGGGCTATTATTTTCAGCTGTACTGTTGCCTTACTGACCTTGTCTTGCCTCGGTGGCTGCAGTATTTCCTTGTGCACATCATTTTCCTCGCCTACACAACAGCAGTCCGATGAGACAAACACTCAGCCATGGCATCTGAGCTTAGTATCCCTGCATAGCTGAAACTCGTGAGGTCACTGATCCACACGAAGTCTCCAGTGACGATACGAAAAAATATAAAGAATCCATTTTACAGCAAGCGATGTTCCAGATAGCGCGAGAGTTTGTCATGCGATCTCTTAACATTTTAATCAAGGTGATATTGCGGTAAGCTGCGGTACGCAGCAGAATTCTGGGTAACTACACAAGCGGATGACGCTGGCCTTAGAAAATTTCCAAGAAATATACACTGAAAATTATTTGGAACCATCATCGTTAACGAAGAGTACTATCGGCTAATAAATCATAAGATGTATAATAGAGTAGGTCAATTTGTATGGAGTAAAAAAAAAATGCACCAAGCGGTTATCGTAATCATAATCTACGAGGAATTCTAAGAAAATTGGCCCAAAAAACCAAGGATCTAAAATCAAAATTTAGCCCCCAGTTTTTAACGAGAGCTTTTGTATTGGGGAAAAAATCCACCACAAGCCGCGCATTTGAGCCGGCATCGCCCCTAAAGGGTTCAGATGTATGCCCGACCCTCGTCAATTTCACCTCCAAAGATTTTACCTTAACATACCTAGTCTCCATCTTCACCCGCTAAGGGGGCTACCATGCAGAAATTGTTTTTTAATTTGCTACGACCGTTCTAACTGCCCCAGAGCCGCCACTAGAGAAGCCAAATGTATGACCGACCCCCAATATTTTTGCAACCCCAACAGTTTCTTACATCATATCTACCCTCTTTCCTCAAAAACTGCATCAAACGGTTATCGAAATCGTAATCTACGATGAATTCTAAGAAAAATTTGCCCAAAAACCATTGGTTTAAAATCAAAATCGAGCCCCGGGTTTTTAACGAAAAAATTTTCGTATTGGAGAAAAATTCTACCACAGCAACTGACCTTAAATCGCCCCTTGAGGGTTCAGATGTATGACCGACCCCCAGCTATTTTGCCCACCTAAGATTTTTCCCGAACATACATATAATCATATCACTGATCAGAAAAAAACCTTACGTCAACATTTTCATATATCTTGTGCTAAGTACTATGTAATACATAGTATGTATCAACATATCAAATTTAATCTCTATAACCCTACAAAATATTTTGCCACACCACCATCTTTTGTGCCAAGCGCTGTCTGTGTACCAAATATCATCTCACTTTTCATCTTTTTTTGAAAATTTTTCGTATGCTTCCAAATTTTTATATTTTGTTTCGTGATATTTATTAAAATTATTTTTTCTTTATTTTCGTTGTATTTTAATTAGGTTTTTTAATTTTGAATTTTTATAATGAACATATTACAAAATATCATTACCTTAAAATATAATAAAATAAAATACATAATATTCCCGCAATTCAAAGAAATATGAAATAAAATTTAAATTTGTATAGTTATTTTTTATTGATCCAATCGATTCCACCTAATTTTTAAGTAATTTTAACACAACTAAATATTTTTCAAAAATATCAAGATTATAATAATACTAGCTTTCCCGGCTCGCTTTGCTTCGCCCGTACTTACAATGAACATTCTTATGAATTTTAGCAATACAGTCAAAATCCAAACGCTTTAAAAGACGAATGCTTTATAAGACTACTCATTTATGTGACTGTAGGTTTATCTCATTGGTCTTAGAGCTTGTACCACCTTAGTCCCTTCTTATCCCTAAAAGTACGAATTTCAAAAGATACATTCGTATCGCTCAAATGGACTGGTATCCCTTCTAATCCTATAGGAAGCATGCCCATATACGTTTATAGCTTTAGCTCTTTGGTCTGGGGGGTGATACCAGTTTTATTCCTATTCGCCTTTTTACCCCTAAATGATCGAATTTCTAAACATCGCATCTGGCTGCTCGCTAATTCGATAGAGAGCAATTCTATATACATTTTCGTAGCTCTACTTTTATCCATTGTTCGGTATTATTAGCCGTTTATTACCAGTTCTATCCCTTTTCAGTTCTTTTTCCCCTAAAAGGCAAGAACTTCGAAAGCCATCCTTGATTCGTTCTAATTCCATAGGGAGCAAGCCTATATAACTTATTATGATTACATCATTAGCCGTTTGGTCTGGGCGATATTATAATTTTTATTCCTTTTAAATTTTTTTTACCCAGAAACATCGGATTTAAAAATATACTTCAATCCAATTTGATAGTAAGCATTTCCATATCAATTTTTGCGATTGAACCATTAGCCGATTGGTTTAGGTGATGATACAACATTTATCCCTTATTGGTAGTTCTTAACCCATAAAAAGGGGCATGGCATCCTCATACCTTTAATGGCTCGCGAAATATGATCGATTGAAATTTTGTGTGGGCGGTGCCACGCTCTTTTGTCTAAGTATGTTTTCATGTACCCTATGATAGAGACCCTACGGATAGTACCACACAGTGAAAATTTCATTGCAATCGGTTCATGTATTTCGCCCAAATAACGATTTTTTTAAAATCCAGCGAGACTCAATCCTCTTTATATCAGTAACATATGTAGCAAATCTCATCTTCATACCTCTAACGGCTCTTGAAATAAGACCGATCGAAATTTCAGTTTGTGTGGGCGGTGCCACGCCCCTCTGTCTAATTATATTATCATGTAGCCTATGATAGAGGCCCTACGGACAGTATCACACATAGAAAATTCAATTGTAACACCGTGCAACAGTGGTTTTCACACTTGTTGAAGACCATATATACGTGAAACTAGAGTCCTTATGTAGTAAGTAGTCTCAGTTTATCGCCAGAACGTCAGGATTTTTTTTTAAAGGACTTTAAAGTTTCAAAGGATACACCACTTTCAAAAAATTAAATCAAATATTTCCACGAACCATATGATAACGATATGGGTATCAAATTAAAGGAAAGAATCTTAGCAATGCAAACAAACAACAGATTTTAATGGATCTGGACCGATTTTAAATATGTCCTTTTAAAGTTTTAAAGCTTAATATCATTTAAATAATTTTTCATGAAAAAAAATTTTTTGAAGAAGTTATATGTACATTTTATTAATCTAGCATTACTAGTGTAGTAAAGAGAGATTCTTAGCGTTACCATTGCATGAGATTCTTACCTTTAATTTGATACCCATATCGTTGTCATATGGTTCGTGGAAATATTTGATTTAATTTTTTGAAAGTGGCGCATCCTTTGAAGTCCTTTAAAAAAAAATCCTGACGTTCTGGCGATAAACTGAGAACGCAGTTTTACTACATAAGGTCTCTAGTTTCACGTATATATGGTCTTCATCCAGTGTGAAAACAAAAATTTCAAATTGTCGCAGGGTGTAATCGGTCCTTTTATTTAGCTAATATTACTTTTTTTTTAAAATAGGGGTGTGGCACCGCCCATTTTCCACAAACAAAGTATTTTTTCTTATTCGACCGGTAAAGGTACCAAATCTGAACTTCGTACCTATAATGGTTCAAAAGATACAGTTATTTTAAAATTCCAGCTGTATGGGTCGGTGCCACGCCCATTTTACCCCCTTTCAGTCCATATTTCCAAAAATCCCTTCTTAGTGCGCGCCTACGTCATAAAAGAAACCTACATTCTAAATTCCACGGTTCTAGCTTTAGCCGTTTGGGCTGGGGAGTGATCAGTCAGTCACCCAAGCCTTTTATATACATAGATTAACTGACCGAAACTGCCTTAAATCGTTGTTTCATTTCATCTATGCATTATCTACCATCCGCAGTTTATATTAGCTTTCATACCTTATAGCTGACAAATAAGTTACCTTCACGTGAACACAATTGCAGTATCATAATTTATATTTCATATGCTCTATAATTTGTCTTCCAGAAAAACACTTGAGACGCTAGTGTCTCTGATATTATATTTCAATTTTTTTGCTCTGATGCAAATATTTCTAGCATGTTGTTTGTCAAAAGCCAGTAAGAAACACAACCGATAATATATACAACACAGTTCATATTTGGAATACAATGTTGTTTTGCTCATTTTCTGATATTTATATGTATCTCTTAAATTTACATATCTTCCCATTCCAATATTGTGGCTACGGATATTCGAACCTAAAAGCATCCTAATATTTATTTATTTATTAGACATGCAAAAATTTAAAGCGACGCTTACATTATTGTCTACTTGTTCACATTATTTGCATGTGGGGAAAATATTTGTCAACCTCCTGTTTATTAATTTATTAGAATGTTTTTCACAATATGTTGTTTTTCTTTGGCAAGAAAAACAATAATATCATAAAAATAATACATAATATATTGAAATAATTTTACGGTTATAATAAAACATTGCTCAGGAGCTAAGTATAATAAACCAATAATGTCTTTAAACTGTAACAGAACTTCACGTTAGACATGACATATGACCTATATTAATATTGTACCAAATTTGATGTGCTTTTGGATCCCAAGAAATTCTTGTTTTTTCTTTTTGGGGAGTTTTTTTTTAGCTAAGAAATGAATTCGAAAAAAATACCACAAGTGTCTTATATAGCTCAAATTTGCAATTACAATTATACCTATATTAGTATCAAATTAAGACGCACTTTTCGAATATTAACATATTTTTAATAATTTACAATTCTGTCAACATTGCAATACTTCAGTGTATTTCAATATTATATTTAAAAATTACTTTAAATTGTTTTCGATTCACACTGAATACTTACACACCTTTAATAGTCTTTTACTCAAAAATCATTTGATATTAGAAAAACAAAAACTCCATACACTAAAAACTTGTTCAATGAAACACTGCTCGCAGCTCTGAAAACTGTGAAAACAACTCCATTAAATTACTCTCAATTTCATTCTACTTCTGGGGTTTTATTTGTTTCCTTACTGCCACTACCACTGCAATAGTCTTAAAAAATTCACTTGTTGTGATAGAAATATCCTTAGGACTTTCAAATTAACTTATATCCTTATTATTATCAACTTCCTAAATGAATTCATGTTGAACTAGATTGAGATGTTTTACAATGTAATATATACTTTATTTGTACGCATAATGGCCCTGATATCATGGTCATGATATTACTTTATTTTTTGATTCTTAAATTGTTGTTTCTATTCTTCTTTGAAATCTTGTGTTTATACGTAAACAACTTTTACTTTTTGTAAGACATCAGGTAAGCAAACAAATAAACAATGTTTAGGCAACATGTCTAGACCCACCATCATCATCTCGTGGAACTCGAAAACAAATCATGATAATGGTGATTGCCCTTTAATACGTTTTGTTGGGAAATCTTAATACTCGAGAGCGCTAAGGGCGACAGCGTAGAACACTGAAGGTGGAAGGTTCTTAAATATTCGTGGAATAAAGAAATGAAAGAAAAGTAAAAAGCTGTGTTGAAAACAAAACATTTCACTGTAAAGAATTGTTCGCAACTTGTTGTTGATTGAAAAAAAATCAAAACAAATCCTGGGTATTACAATTATAGGTGCTTCTGTGAATACCAGCAGCAAACAACCTATCAAATTTTAATGTAACTTGACATAAGTATTTATTTACAACAAAAAAATATAAAATGGTAATGGCAAGTACTGAATGTGTATGACAAAAATTTCATATCATCAATGTATTGTTAATAAATTTTACGATTTTGACGAATCAAATTGATAGCAACTAAAAAATAAAACCCAACATTCATTTAGTAGGAAATCGCTTTACAAAAAAAAAACTTACTTTCCCTTTACACCCCATTAATGAGGCCCATACCTTCATACCTCCATAGCTTCTCGCGCTGTTGTGAATTAACACGCTTTCTATTTTTAGATTCACAACTAACGGCACCTACTTGTTAATCGAAATGAATATTTATTTTCATTTATGTGTTACGTAACAGAGAAACGATATTATCATAAGATTAACTGAGTACGAACTAAGAACTACCCATTCCATGGAACATTCGTCCGTTGACCCTTAGAGGTCAATTGTCCGTCCTTATGAAGGTCGTCGGTCCGTATGTTTTTAAATCCAATCAGCGTCTGTTATCATAGTGAGCAGCTAATGGTCTGCGTCTGCCTCCATTGGAGTGGCAGTTTATCGCAAATAAAATGCAATCCTAACTCTCTTCCAAAGTTTTAGAGTCACATAAGAGTAGTACAGAAGTAGCTTTAGTTATTACCAACATAGTCTCGAACGCCAGTGAAGCCTGAACTATGCACGAATAAAGAATTAATCTTTCCCCTGTCTGCTAACATCTGTTTCACCCCAGTTGGGGCGGCTTTGAGACATACGTCCGTTGATTCTTAAGGATATTTTACCCGTCCTTCTAAAGGTCGTCGGTCCTGTACTTAAAATCCACCAAAGTATGTCCTCATTGTGAGCGGTTGATGGTCTGTATCCAGAGGAGAGCCAGGGTTTCACGCCTGGCAGTTAGGCAAAAAATACAACCCCCAAATTTTCGTCCCAATGTCTGTATCCAGTCAAGGGCTTCAAAATCTCCGGATACCTGACTACTACAGGTTTGAGGATGTAGTATATTGTCTGCTACTGAGACCTCATCTATTGGAATGGTGGCGTTAGGCTCTGCTAGTCGATCAGCTACTAGTGTACCAAAAACCAAACCGACACAGCCAAAAGGCAGTCATAATCCTAGCCTGGCACATAGTGGGTCTTCGAAACCATGTATCCATAGGCTCTCATGGTCCTGATGGGATGTACTCCTGCCGAAACCCCTGCTTCAGGTGCTGATAACGCAACAAGACTCCTGATGGTCGATAACTCAGCTTCCTTAGTGCCTACAGCTGAGCAAAGAAAAAATGTCACACGGATTACACCATATCAGTACCTGTCTTCGATCCGGGTTGTATAAGGAACATACCAGGCAGGTGATAGGTGATGATGATAATGATAATGCCCTTAACTTTCGGGAGGATGTTATCCTAATTTTCACGGAAGGTTCAAAATTAAAGGAAAGAGCAGGCTATAGAACCTTTTGGAGGAGTTAAATTTGCAACTATCAATCAGACTACCTTATATAGGCCGAAATAGCGGCCATTATAATAATGTAGAGAAAATTCAGTATTGGGGATATTGGGCGGCAATATTCAGCTTCTTACTGATAATAAAGCGGCTCTCAGATCCCTGGAGAACATGTACACCACTTCGAGAAATGTTTGAGAATTTCGGTCATCTCTTGAGGAGATAGCGAGACATTCGACGGTTACCCTCACATGGGTTCCAGGACATGGGGACATTTATGGTAACCAAAGAGCCGATACATTGGCAAGGGCAGCCACAATAAATTTGGCTTACAATGGATATAAAGAGGACAAGATTTGTGCTGTACCTATCCAGAGTTCACCTTTTGAACATCAAAGCTGTAATTAACGGTCACTGGCCGGTTGGTAAAAACACTAAGAGGCTGAAACTACCCTACAACGATTTTTGTAGAAGCAGCAATGATGAGGAAGAAGAGGAGACCCCGGAGCATCTTCTATGTCACTGACCTGCTTTCGGTGACCTGATATATGAAAAGCATGGTCTTCGGACACTTCTGCCTGATATCTGTCTATCAGTAGGCGATTTGCGGAGCATTCATGCCTTCATCAGAGCAACGAAATGGCTGATAGCGACGTTGACCGAACAGAGTAGGAATATTTCTGTGTTGAACGTGGCTTCCGAATTAACCTTATGTGAGTTCATATTTCACTAATATATGCAATTGGCGGGAAAATATCCGAGATTGAAATGATAAGCATGACACTTCCTATATAAAATAAACGGTTGATATCATATATCAAAGGATGTGAGATATCTGATATGTGTCACAATCTTAGAACTTTGTATAAGTAAATTTGTCACAAATGTGTGCCGTATGTCGTAATGAGAGCTAAATTTTTGCTGCGCTAAAGTCGCAGGATCATTGTTTCGATAGTACTCGCGTACGTAGAACGCACGTTGTACTCCACTAAAAGACGCCATGGCACTGAATTCGCATTAGCCACTCTGGCATTTCATATCCACTCCGCCCTACCCCGAAATGGACGCTGGACGCAGCATCCAATTTTAATGTAAACGGATCCATGTTTCTATTTGTATTTCAAATATTTTCTTTAATTTTAAACTGTATTCTTTGTTATTTTTAAACTTAAAAAAAGAAAAACTTCTCAATGGATCACACTTTATAAAAACCCCAATATAATCGACCTGTACCATAGAAAACAATAATATATTGTCAATACTTTGGAATTTCATAGATATTTATGATTATAGAATTACATGATACGATTAAGCTCTAAAGAACATTTCAATATTACTGTAAATATCATATTACTCATAAGCCTAATGACATTTGCAAAACGCTCATGACCTTTTCAAAAAAAGACATCAGAATTGATAGCAATCATTTTCAGGTTCTGATATCATTTTCATTAGTATCGAAGATTTCATATATGCTTTGTGCATAAAAATCCAAAAGTCAACGAATAACTTGCATACAAAGCTATAATTTATATTAATTAATTTATACGCTTTTCATCAACACATTAAAATTAATAATACGTAGCAGTACCAAAACAATAATACTTAACGATACGTATACGTAACATCTTCTACATTACACATGACACAAATGCTGAAATATTTAAAGAAAAGGGCATATAAAATACATACAAATCGGCTCTAATAGAAAGAGAATTTGTAACTCCTATTACATTTAGACTTAAACAAAAATGAAGAAATATTCCTTCCTTATTAAATAGGATTTAGTAATTGGTATACAGAACTACACAATTAATTCAAAACAGACAAGTAAATTACACCCTAAAAACACCTAACCACAATTCGAATCCGTAGTATGAAAAACAACACTAAAGCTTCGTTTATAACTAAAAACAAATATATTGCTGACTCAACTCAAAAGCCTCGCCTTATGTAAGTTTTCCTGTACCAATCTATAGCACCATATTAACTTAAAAACACTACTAGTCCCTTCCTTCAACATCAAATACATTGTTGACTCAACTTATAGTTTATTGGAAGTTGTTCTGTACTATTCTATACACCCTTAAGCCCCTTTACCACCTCCAGGCCTTCTATTTATATGCTACAACATACCGACTCTCATTTACCTTTGTCCAATGTTAATAGCTTCTAAAACAACATCGTTGTAGAGCATCATTTACCTGATCACAACAACTAAATGACAGCTGAAATTAGTCTTTTGGTGGCAAATGCTTTGTGAGTGCGTTGAATTGTTGACAGTAAGTGGATAGATTGATGTGAAAATCCTATTTTGTGGTTGTGGCTTTTATTGTAATTGTTTTGTTTGTTTTTTTCTGTTGCTTTTTGCTGTTTCTGCCCACACACACACACACAAATATTTAGTATGCATCATCGCCTATTGGCAGCACTGTAATATGTCAGGGCACTCAAAGGCCAATTGCAAATTAAACAAGGTGGAACCAACAACCATTAAATAACTGTGAAATTTCACAAGTGTTGGTTAAACCACTAGCTCCACAACGCAGCAATGGGTTTTGTTTGCGAAATTAAATCCTCACCCACTCTCTCGCACACACACACCAGCAAATATGTGGTTACTGCTCGCACACATATCTATTTGTATGGACTGATATATATATATGGCAAACACCCATTGCTGTAGCCAAGGATTGATATACATGTATGCAGCCTAATGGGTGAATTCAATTGAATGTAGATAAGAGGAATTCGGTTGTAAGATAGAAATTGAATACAACTTAAGTGTTCGTATGTTAATTGGTATGTTAACATATGCATTAATATTGTTATTTGCCAATTTTGTGGTTGTATAATTAGGAAAATTGTGCATATAATTTGCGCAAAACTCATATTGATTTTTGTGGCAAATGTGCAATACGCTAAGAAATTTCTAGAAATCTCAAGATATTTCGTTAAAAAATAATATGGAAAAAGTTATTTTCGATTAAACGTATGATTTTTTCCTACTACGTATACTTAACGATTAATTCCATGTTCGATATTAATATATAACTCATACGTAAGACAACAGTGTTACTAAAAACCTGAAAATGTATCATCAACACATGGGTAGGTGGGTTTATTTGTATGGAGGTTAGTGCTGCAGTCGATTTTGACGCACCTAAAATTTTGTGAATTTTGTTTAGAATTTGTTATGATAACTTTTTAGACAAAATTTTACATTTAACATTAACATAAATTTTAAGTGTAATTTCGTCATCTGTCTTTGTTGATAAATTGTCTGCAAAGAATGCCAGAGACTGTTCTTCCGTTTGATTGTTTAAATTTCATTGCCTTTTTTACTTTCTGTTGTTATTTGTTGTCTTCTGTTTTTTATTCTTCATTTTTATATTTACATATCTTTAGTTTCTATTTTTTTTTAATTTAATTTAATATTAATTTTGAATTTTTAACCATTTTCTTAATTTTTATTTTTAATTTTTAATTTTTAATTTTTTATTTTTAATTTTTAATTTTTAATTTTTAATTTTGTATTTTGAACTTTGAATTTTGAATTTTGAATTTTGAATTTTGAATTTTGAATTTTGAATTTTGAATTTTGAATTTTGAATTTTGAATTTTGAATTTTGAATTTTGAATTTTGAATTTTGAATTTTGAATTTTGAATTTTGAATTTTGAATTTTGAATTTTGAATTTTGAATTTTGAATTTTGAATTTTGAACTTTGAACTTTGAATTTTGAATTTTGAATTTTGAATTTTGAATTTTGAATTTTGAATTTTGAATTTTGAATTTTGAATTTTGAATTTTGAATTTTGAATTTTGAATTTTGAATTTTGAATTTTGAATTTTGAATTTTGAATTTTGAATTTTGAATTTTGAATTTTGAATTTTGAATTTTTAATTTTTAATTTTGAATTTTTAATTTTTAATTTTTAATTTTTAATTTTTAATTTTTAATTTTGAATTTTGAATGTGGAATTTTGAATTTTTAATTTTTAATTTTGAATTTTGAATGTGGAATTTTGAATTTTGAAATTTGAATTTTTTAATTATTAACTTTTAAAGTTTTTAATTATTAACTTTAAAAATTTTAATTAATAATTTAAAATTTTTACTTTTTATTTAATATTTTCAATTTCTAATTTGTAGTTTTCAATTATGAACATAAATTCTGTCATTCCTTCTGGCATTCTCCAGTGGAAAATAGCCCGCTCGTTTAGTGTCTAAATATATGACCACCATACCTATAAAGGATAAACACTGACATGATAATGCCAACGATTTGGCATATTTCACCTGTTGGTATTCTCGTTGTTATTCTTCGTAGAATAGCCATTTTGACTTTAGCCCGGAAACGGACACAATCAATGTGGCTTCCTGTTGTATTAGGTATAGAAGGGGGTATGAAAGAGAACGAACAACTTATATAAAGTTATCTTTAACGAGAATTTTAAAGAAAAAACGTCGTTTGTTATTGCATCATCAAACAATGTACTTTCAATTTAGTAGGAAACACACAGCGATGCGACAGTGTAACTGATTAACAATTTAGTAATTAATACCGGGAATAATACAAAACCTCATAATATAGAAACTCATCATATTTTTTCATTCCAGAATTTTACATTTTTATTTATAGATATTTCATTTAATCAAAACTGAAAAAACTTTACTTTTCTATAATAATATTTTCATATTTACTATTTTATAGTATTAAGCCTCTTCGGTCAAATGTTTTCTCATGCCACCTGCGTGACTTATCCTTTCATGTTGGATATTTTAATCCTTCGATATTGTTTGTTTTCTGAATTCCTAGAACTAAAAGCTTTTTGTGCTCAATTTTTCATAGTACAGCCAGCCAGCCAGCGCTATTGTTTTATGCGTTTTTAAGGTTTCACAAAATTACTTGTTTTTCTATGCAAATGTATAGAATTTGCATAAAAACCATTTGCCTCGAACGAACATGACGGCAATTCATGTTCTACGCTATGTGTATTGTAGTGTATAGAAATGGAATTCAAGTAAATAGATGTGATACCAATGAAATTATATGAAATCCACATGTGTCTAATGTAGCACTTTAATATATATTTTTATTACTCATACGCAACTGTTGGTTTGTGAAATTTATTTTTGTAATTCAAGGTTTGCAAAGACAAAAGATTAAAAATTTAAACTTTAAATTTTTACTTACGGATTCCCACAGGTTAGCGACAGAAATTTGCCACAGTCAGGATTTCCTTTTACCTGTTTATTGTCTGCATATGTATTATGCTATGTTTTATTTAAATTAGGTCTCTGTCTACATCGAAAAGCAAAAATATATAATGTAAAATAAAAATAGAAAATAAAATTCCATTTTACATCCCACGGGTGTTGGGTCGCATGTAAAATTAATGTATTTTAAACGTTTCTATATTTAGAAATGTTAACGAAATCTCTTAGGTAATGGATAATTCCTGGGCTGCCACAAAAAGCTTTTAGTTATCATTAGAACGCCAAAGTAAATACAGAAAATGGACAAACACAACAAAAACAAATTGTAAAAAAAATAATTTTTAATTTTAGCATAAAAATATGTTACATTTTTAAAGAATTAAACACTAATAAAGAACTACTTTTTGTTCTGTGACAATATAATTTAATCAAATTCTTATATGTGATTTGTCTACCGCTTAATATATCTCCATATTTTATATATTTACACCAATATATATTAATATGTATTGGTTTTGTTGAATTTACAATTAGTACAAGTCGCAAGTTAATATTATTATGTTTAGCTCAGATATATACATTAGGGATGTAACGAACGTTCGCATTCGCATATGCGAATGCGAATTATTCGCATCATTTTGTACATTCGCTTTCGCATTCGCATTCGTATAAATATATATTTCAATATTCGCATTCGCTTTCGCATTCGCAAAAAAATTTCTTTAATACAAGTAATAATGAGACTGAGGCCGACATGTAAGTGGTTACGTTTTCAGTCTCTCGTGCAAAAAAATTGTTAGCTGAATACAATAAACAGAAAAAAAATCATATTTCCGGATCCTTTATTGTGGTGGAAACGAAACAGCTCGAAATACCAAAAGTTAGTACCTTTGGCACGCCAGTACTTAGCTACGCCTCCGGGAAGTGCCCAGCGAACAGTTGTTTAGTAGAGCCGGACTTATCTATGATCCACTAAGAACTAGATTGCATAGCGAAAAAGCAGCACAGCTTCTTTTTGTTAAATACAACTTGGCTGTACTAAATTTTGAATACTGAACACGTCAAAATTTTCGAAAGTAAATAAAATTATTGTTTAGTTACCTTAAAGACAGAATTTCTGAGAATTATATGTATTTTTGTTTTTGTTTTACTTTGAAATAAATATTTTATGTTTAATTACTTAACTGGAAGACATATTTTCATTTGAAAAGGCAGACAGTAGGAATGAAACTAAGTTATTCGTTTACGTAAACCATTTTTTGACATTCGCTAAACAATTTTGGAACATTCGCTTTCGCATTCGCTTTCGCAAAAACCAAAAGTAAGTATTCGCATTCGCATTCGCTTTCGCAAAAAAAAATATTCCAATATTCGCTTTCGCATTCGCATTCGCTAAAGCACATTCGTTACATCCCTAATATACATATTTGGTACACAAATAAAATCAATCATACGTCCCATCAGCTATATAATAAACAAGTGGACCCGGCAATGCTTCGCTATTGTTTAATTGTCGAATATCTATAATACGTTTGGCTAGCCTACTTAAAGGGCTGAGCTTAAGCTTGGTTATTGTACGCTCTGTAAACTATTCGTTATCCCAAGTTACTCCTTAACCTGATCAAACTAACAATGTCTCCCTAGCAGATATTAAAACATACGTCAGCAAATTCATATCTATAGCACCAATTACTATCTGTATACCAATATTACCTTATATAGCCCTAAAAACATGTATATATTCATGGCTTATTTATAGTACTGACATCATTGTCAGTATTTCCCTTTAAATTTTTTCGACAAACTTTTTCTGACGACTTGTTGCCAAAATTGTTGACAAAATAAATTGACGCAGTGTAAATAATCCATAAAATTGACTGACACAATTCTTCAATTCTTGCTCTTTGCTTCAATAACAGTACTTTTTGACAGAAATAAAAGTACTTTGTGATACAGTAAACATCATTTTGACACAATTAAAAAACTTTTTGGTGCAATAATAGTAATTATTAGTAAATTTAAAGTATTTTTTGGTACTATTAAGGTACTCTGTGATACAATTAATTGTTCTTTTTGTGCACAATAAAAGTATATTTTAATACAATACAATCTACTTTTTGGTACCAATAAAGTACTCTTTGATACCTTAAATGTTTTTTTTAACAATAATTGTACTATTTGCACAATAAAAGCACTTTTTGGTACACTAAATTGTACTTTTTGGTACAATAAACGTACTTTAGTACACTAAATAAATTTTTATTGTCTGTATATCAAATATTATCGCTCTAGGGCTAAAACAGTTTTGTTACGCTCCCTCCGCCCACTGGTCCAAAATGCCATCTACATATTCATATTCGTGTTGTCGTGTACTATCTAGGTGTCTCTAGGGATAAAATACAGTTTTCCCCGCCCACTCGGCCCACAGATCCAGAATATTAATTTCTTTTGTTTATTTATATGCGTGTAGTCGAATACTACCTGTGTATTTCATTTGATGTCTCTATGACTAAAATACAGTTTTGCCACGCCCCCTTCCCCCAATAATGGAAAATTAAAATATCGTCTACATATTCATATTCGTGTTGTAGTGTACTATCTGGGTGCTAAATTTTATCTCTCTAGGGCTTAAATACAGTTTTGCCACGTCCACTCCTCCTACTAAACCAAAATTTAAAATTTGTTTGCATATTTATATTCGTGTTGTCGAATGCTATCTGTGTATTGAATTTGATCTCTCGAGGACTAAAATACTGTTTTGCCACGCCCCCTTCGCCCACTCGCTCACTGATCGAATATTTAAATTCCGTCTGTATATTCATATTCGTATTGTCGAGTACTATTTGTATACCGAATTTTATTTCTGTGGGGCTAAAATACCGTTTGGTCACGCCCTCTCCGCCAACTGATACAAAATTTAAATTTCGTCAGCATGTTCATATTCGTGTAGCCGAGTACTATCTATGTACCAAATTTGATTTCTCTAGGGCTAAAATACAGTTTTTCCACACCCCCTCCGCCTATTGACCCAAAATTAAAATTCTGTCTGGATATTCATATTCATGTTGCCGAGCACTATCTGTGTATCAAATTTTATCTCTCTAGCTCTAAAAAATATGTTTTGCCACGCCCACTATGCCCATCGGATCCAAAAATAAAATTTCGTCTGCATATTCATATTCATGTTGTTGAGTACTATCTGGGTATCAAATTTTATATATGTAGCTCTTAAAAATGTTTTGCCACGCCCACTCCGCCCATTGGGTCCAAAATTTTAATTTCGTCTGCATATTCATATTCATGTTGCCGAGTACTATCTGTGTCTCAAATTTCATCACCCTAGCTCAAAAAATATGTTTTGCCACGCCCACTCCGCCCATAGGATAAAAAATTAATAAATATATAGCCTATACTAATTTCCATATAGTACACTAACTGTCTTCCAAATTTCATTGAAATCGGTTCAGCCGTTTAGGCGTGATTGAGCAACAAACAAACAAACAAACAAACAGACAGACATTCACATTTATAATATTAATAGGATTATAACATCTATTCTCTACATGTGGCAGACATCTGCTGAAACACATTCCTGTGAAATTATAATTCAAACAAACTTGATTATGCAAACATAAGCGGAAATGTATAAAAAATGTGTAATGTATTTAAACATTATGTTTTTAGTATTCATAAATTTACTCGAGTCAACAATGAAATTTTTGTAATATTTCTTAACAGAAATAATGTTTACCCTATAGTCTTTTATTTAGAAAATTATCTTATACACAGTTTTACGACAACACGGTGCTTCGTATTTCCTTTTTATGTAGAAATATTTTCCTTATTACAATTACTTGTATAAGATATGAATCTTTCTAACAGAAAAGAGAAGTCATTTCTTTTTAGTTCGATTTCATAAAAAAATATTTAGTTGAACAAAAAGGGTGAACCGATATAGTCCATATTCATTCCTAATTCAAATTTTCATAACCGTACATCTTTCGCCAAATATGACTGAATTCAGTGTACTTACAAAAAATACATGTGTGTAAGACTATGAGGGTTGATTCGGTCATTTGTATGGGAGGTACCAGAAGGGGTGTGTCAAATAAACAGGTTTTCTGAGATTTTGCCTCCTATCACAAGATAAATTAACCAACCAATTTTCATTACCCCTCAAGTGTCCGTTTGCAAGTTATGGGAGAAATATTAATTCTCCAAAAATAAATATTTTTTTATGGGAGGTACCAGAAGGGGTGAACCGATATAGTCCATATTAATTCCTGATAACAATTTTCATAAGCGAATTTATTACCCACAATTTTAGTGAATATTGTATACTTACAAAAAATATATGAAGGTTAATTCGGTCATTTGTATAGGAGGTACCAGAAGGGGTGTGGGAAAGGTTTCGGTTCTCTTTGGGTTTGTCTACTTTTACAAGGTAAATAAACTCTGACTAAATTCAAATATCTTCCGGTTGTCCGTTTGGGAGTTAAGAAAGAAATATTAATTATCCAAAAAGGGGTAGGGCTATTCTGCCCATTTACAATCTCATTAGTTCGTTTTGAAAAATATTGATAGTGATAAATTTTTATACCGAACAGTTCAGGTTTTCTCGAGTTATCCTGCTCACCAACCACCCAGCCAGCCAGACAGACGGACATAGCTCAACTCGTCTCCTTCCTAGGAGGAAGTTCCGTCATACACGACTTTGTCGTCAACGTGAAGAATGTATGTACTTGTCTTCAAAACACTCGATTGACGACAAGCTGACCGACAAAATACTACTGTTGTCGTGTATAAAATACGTTCAACAAAATCAAAGGAAAAAAATGTGTTGCTATGATAATCGGAACAAAAAAATAGAATCTGACGTAAACAATGATTAATAAAAGGACGAGTAAACATCAGCAATTTTATAGCTTGAAATCTCGAATGAAGGTGAATGTCGTATAAAAGTTTATATCCTTCACTTCTCTCTTGGTCAATAGTTTTCTAAAAGTATTAATAACTAGTCATAACAACTAAAAATCCATATTTTGAAATGGCACCAATGTATATACAAAGTCATAATAATATGGCTTGAATGACAATTCGAGGCAGATATAGGCATCAACGACAATTTAACCAACATTTTCACCCATCAGGTCGTGCATGATTATGTAGGCGACGTGTCGCTTATATGGGCATCAACGACCATTTGATCGACATTGTCACCCATCAGGTCGTGCATAATTGTGTGGTCGAGAGGTCGCTTGTATAATCAACGAAAATTTGACCGACATTGTCGCTCATCAGATCGTCAGCATGACAAAGCGGACACTTGTATGACGATTTGTATGGACGGTCCACTAAATGTCATCAACGATTAACTATGGTCATGCACCTATCCTTGAGGATTTCTTGCAGACACTTTCTACTGGGCTTTAATGCTTTATATTTTTTCTCGTATCAAATCATATACACCCTTATCCCTAAGGGTGATAGTATAAGAATATATATTTGAACTTCTAATTTTTCAAAATTGCCCCACCCTATATTTTCTGTTCGTCATCGAGTTTAATACCCCAGTATGAAGTGTCTGCCAAGACATGCTCAAGGATAGGTGCATGATCATAGTAAATCGTTGAAGACATTTAAGGGACCGTCCATACGTACTTTTATTGATAACAGCGTTGGCGACAAAATCGTGTATGACGGAACTTCCTACTGGGACACTTAACTATCAAATAATATTTTTTTACTGTTTCAAAAATTAATTATATTGTAACTAAAAACAAATTTTAAAGTAAAGGAGATGATTATTTGGGCTATGAATAATTTATAACGTGCTATCAAAACTTATTAGCAATGTACTTAAAATGTACCTTAAAGTGCGCAGAAAATGAATTAGTACTTTTTTTTAAAAGAAAATTGAGATTTGACCATATGACTTCTTTTAAAATTATTTAATTATTTTTTAAATTTAAAGTAAAAACTTAAAATTATTTAAAAAAATCTACCTTTAATTTTTTTCCGATATTAGTAAATATCGTCGCTGAGCACCCTCAGTAAATTTCATGATGGTAAGTTTCATGATTTGGAAAAAAATATTATTTTTATTTTGGCCAAATAAAGTTATCTGCTAATTAATTGGTATTGGAACGCCGAATGTTATAAGATTTTATACCAATTAACACAGCCAAAATAAAAAAAAATATTTTTTTTTCATTTATTATATTTTTTTTAAGAAAAAAAATTTAAAAAAAATCTTAAAAATAATTTTGTTTTTATTTTAAATTTAAAACTAAATAATAAATATTGTTACTATTTAATTGCAATTAGTAGACTTTCAGCAAGCCATTACAAAAAAAATTTTTCCTTAATCCAGAACAAAATTGAAGAAAATCTTAAAAAAAATCGTAAAATATTCTTACGGCCAAATCTCATATTTTTGAAAAAAAAAAAGTACAAATTCTTTTTCTGCGCACTTTAGAACACATGTTTGCAAAAATTTATCAAATTCAGAGAAAAGACCTAAAATTTGTATGCTCGCTTCTCATGGAATTACTCTTAAATAAAAACTACCTTTTTGTATAAAAAATAGAAGACCTTCAGAAAGCCATTACAAAAAAATTTGCATTATCAGAAAAAAATTAAAAGAATTTTTAAAAAAAAACGTAAAATTATCTTACGGCAAAATCTCAATTTTTTTAAAAAAAAAAAGTACTAATTCTTTTCCTGTGCACTTTAGGATACATGTTTGTAAAAAATTATAAAATTGAGAGAAGACCCAAAGTTTGTATGCTTGCTTCTCATGGAATTACTCTTATGTAGATAGTACTTTTTTGTATAAAAAATTACTTTTATTGTATTAAAAGTACCTTTATTTTACTCAAAAAAAAACTTTATTGTATCAGCAAGCTACAACAACAAGTACTATTATTGTACTAAATAGTACTTTTTTGTACCAAAAAAATACTTTTGTAAAAAAAACTGTACAAATAATTATTTGTATTGTACCATAAAGTACAAGAGTTGTGAGAAATGAATTATGTTGACAGCTGGCAGCTCTTGTAAAACAAAACTCTATTAGCGATAATAGAAATGATCTTCAACCGAACAATGAAAACAACATCATAAATTTGTACAGATCAACAAAAACAAACAAGAGTAAAATATATATACATATAAATGGACGGAAGAACTTGTTCGAGATAAATAATTAAATTCCTTTAGAATAAAAAAAAATTCTTGTGAAAATCTTTTGTTTTAGAGTTCAGAAACTTTGAATTTATATACAAAAGATTTTGTGTACTATTAAATGTTTTTTTCGCTTTCTTGTAAATTTTTTTATTTTGGAAATACACTGTTTGGTGTACAAGCTTGTATCCTCTAAGCGGAAGTTAAGTTCTAAGATAAGAAAGATCGGGAAAAAATTACTTTTAACCCCCCTACAAGTTATTATGCATACAAAAAGTCTTTTTAGAACTATGTTCTAGTCGTAAACACCTGTTCTCATGGGTTTTATCATACATTTTTTAATCGATGTCTCATCTTATGAAAAAGCTGCCCCTTAAGTTAAGCAATTCCATGATGATTTTTCATGTATAGTGTAATAAAATATTGTAATAAAATAAATTAGGTTATATTGCATTTCTTTCCTTCCTCATCAAAAGGATTTCAGTCGAATTATGTTGCTTATTTATCGTATTAGTTATGTTTTTTCCACATATCATACAACTACATTTCTTTCCAAATGAGTTGATATATACAACACAATGTCCTTTTTTTCTGCAAATGATAGGCGATAATTGTACTTTATTTCCATTGTTAGCCATGTTAATTGGAATTTCGCAGAACATTTATATTACGCGCACACTCAAACGCCAAACTTTATACAATTAATTGTCATTTGTCCACAATGTCTGTTGCATTGCTATTTTGTTTGCTATCGCTTCGGTATCATCACTCACTCGCTGTTGTGTACATGAAGTATTGCAAATTCAAGAGTAAGGTTACATTGCTCCATATTATTAACTAAATTTAACCAAAGTCAATGTCAAGGTAACCTAGAAAACTATTTGCACTCATACACATATGCATTGAGGCCCTTTTTCTGCGCTAACATGTCAGCACGTACTGTAAACGGACACGAAAATTGCTGAGTTATTTCAGTAGGACACACAACTACAGCTTTGTTAAGGCAACCCATCCACTATCAGCCATACAGGCATACATGTAAAGCTCAACCAGTGAGAGTATAACATAGATGTGTAGGGCCACCATTCACTTAACACACATATACACACACACACATAGAAATTACGAAACGAACGTAGTACACACCGTCTAAGCACGAACAGGATACGGATGGCTGTTTGTCAGTTTGCTTTCCCTATAGACCACAGATTTGGGATCAAAACAAATTTAACTGTCGTTGCGTGCTACAAAATGGAACGACAACCAAAGGCTATGAAAACAGTTTACAAACTGACTGATGCGTACAGACAGCCAGCCATACGTCACAGACTACCATGATGCTGCTGCATGGTGAATCAATGGCAGCAGCAAATCATGACTGGCTGGATGGAGCCCATAGAAAAGGCGCCAAAATGTCTACAACAGTATGTATACACACACGCACACCTACGAGTACAAATACATAAAACACATGCAACAAGTATAACATAAAGGTAAAGCTCACCAGGTAGGCTGAAAGAGCTAAACGAAGAAGAATGAATCAAAGCGGAAACATGTTGCGGGCTTGACATTCCCATACTCATTTAAATAACGCACACATATTGGAAGTGTGTATGTACGTGTGTGTGCACAAATGACAATTATTGTATTTATTGCAAAGGTGACGAAGGGCGTTTCAACTGTCATCGTATGGCAACGTGTCAATTGTGTTGAACCCTGTTGGGAATGAAGGAATAATGTGTTTATAAACATTTGTACTGGGCATCTTGAAAAATTGAGCAACAAAAGTTCAAATGGAAAAGAGCAGCTTGCGAGCCAAGTCAATAAACAAAATCCAATTGTAAGAAAATATCAAAAAGTATCTATATTGTAACAAAAAGTACAAGAGCCAGAGTAATTTTATTTACTAAAAAGTACTTTTAATATACTTTTCAGTTCTAAGAACTTTTTTTTGTACAAAGTACTTTTTCTTGTACAAAGTACTTTTTTGTACCAAAAAGTACTTTTATTGGCCCAAAAGCACTTTTCTGTTGCATATAGTACTTTTTTTGTACCAGAGTAGTTTTAATGTGCTTTTCGGTACAAAGTACTTTCATTTGAACCAAAGTACTTTTTTGTACCAAAACGTTCTTTGATTGCCCAAAAGTACTTCTCTGTTGCACAAAGCACGTTTTTTATACAAGAGGACTATTTGTATCGAAAAATACTTTTAATGTGATTTTCTGTACAAAGTAATTTCTTTTGTACCAAAGTACTTTTTTGAACCATAAAGTACGTACATTGAAAATGAAAATAAAAGTACTTTTATTGAAAATAAAAATACTTGTATTGCCCCAAAAGTACAATATAAGTACTTTTTGGTACAATAAGTACTTTAGTACTCGCAAGCCGAGTAGTCATTTGAAATTTTGTGAGTACTTTTATTGAATATAAAAATACTTTAATTGCCCCAAAAATACAATAAAGGTACTTTTTGGTACAAAAAAAGTACTTTTGTACTGGCGAGCCGAGAGCTTATTATAAAAAAAAACTTGTTTGCCCCAAAATTACAATAAAAGTACTGTTTGGTACATAAAGTACTTTTGTACTGGCGAGCGGAGACCTCATTTGAAATTTTGTGGCTCATGGTTCGCAAGCCGAGAGCTCATTTGAAATTTTGCGAGTACAAAAATACTTTTATTGAAAATAAAAATACTTTTATTGCCCCAAAAGTACAATAAAAGTACTGTTTTTGGTACAAAAAATTATTTTTGTACTCGCGAGCCGAGAGCTCATCTGAAATTTTGTGGCTCTTGGCTCGCGAGCCCAGCTCCCAGCGAGCCGAGAAGACAAAGTAATCAATATTATAAGATACTACGATTATTAATTTTGGATTTGAAACAAAGATTTAAGTCACATCTAAAGTTTTTATAAAATTGAAGCTTAAGTTATGAAATATTATTATAGTGTTATGTAATAAAATGTGTTAAATGTTATTGTATATAAAATACAAGAAATATTTCTAAATATTTATAAAATTTAACAATTAACAACCATGTTAAAACACTTATTTACATATAAAGTTTCAAAATGTTTCCCCACAATGACTGCTTGTAATTAACGTTGCCATACTCTTTACCTCTCCCAGCAACATTGTTTATACACATTTCCCTTTATCAGCGGCAGAGTTACTTTTTGTTTTATTTCTTATATCTTTTGAGTAATTAAAATTCTTGGACTTACCGTTAACGCTATACCCACGGTGGCGGAGAATGAACCCAAACGAAATTCTCCTGTATTATATTTAACCAGAAATGAAGTCTTGCCGACACCAGAATCCCCCAATAAAATAGTCTAGAAATAAAAACAAAAAAAATATTATCTACATACTAGTAATACGTTAAAATTTCCCCTTATCCTGCCACTTACCTTATGATTCACCGTATCATCGAATGGTGGCTGATGATGCACCGGTGGCGGATGGTGCATGCCCACCTCATCATAGTGATACGATCTCCAACCATCATCGTAGTCTTCTATTGTATAGCCCGCATCCTCTAAGGCGTACAGTTGTAAAGCTTCACGTGGTGGCCGATAGCCAGGATAACCACTGGGTGTTTGTGACCTACAGTATTCCGAAGAGGCCAAAGCTCCATCACCATAATAACCAGAGCCTCTGGATCGACTATATTCCTGTTCCTTGCGTCTTCGCGATTCTTCGAGACGTCGTTGTGTGGTCTCAGGATCTTCAAAGACATCGTCGCTCATACTGCTGGCATCATCGGGTATTTGTTGTGACATTTTTGTTGTTAGTTTTGGTGGTGATCAATTAATTTGGTTTTTTTTTGTTAAACTTTAAAGTTGTGATTGTTTTGGTGTTTTTTGTTGTTGTTGTAGGCTTAATAATTAAATTAGTTCTTTTTGGTTTGTTTTCAGATATGTTGGTTAATTTTTATTAAAGAAAAAGTTGTAGCTTAGAGTTGCTTAGAGATTGTTTTAAAGTAAGTGGTGGGAGCTTTTGTTTTAGGTTTTGTTCTCGGGTTAATAAATGTTGTTTTTATTTATCTTAATGTTGCTTATAGTTGCAGTAATTGCGTAGCGACAGTATGTAGTTTAACATTTGAAGCTTTTATAACAGTTATTGTTTTAACTTACCGTTATGGTAGAGTTAAGCAGTTTGAAAGTTTTCTCGTTTATTAAAGTTATTTTTCTGTAAAGCTTTTGTTGTCTTATATTACGTTTTTGTTATACTCATAACATATCAGCATTCTTTGCAGCTTTTGGTCCTTTGGTGTCGCTTCTTAGCCTTCACATAAGCTTTTTGCTTTAAAGCTTCTAGATTCATGTAGTCGCTAAATGGTTGGGGTATATGAAAATTCATTAATTTTGTATTTTTGATAAAAAAGTTGCCAGACGAATTAATAGTATTTTTCGTTAAAATTTGAAGTAAAAAAGGTATTAGTTGGAAAAATATAAAGTTCAGTATTAAACGGTATTATCCACCTCGAAAAACTTTTAACTAAATTTGACCCAAGGATTTCATTTAATGAAGATAATTAAATATTACATAAATTTTTTAAACACATTCTGATCTTAATAAAAAAGATGGACTATAAATGTGGAAGGAAATGCCAAAACATTGACACAGATAACCGAAAATGGTGCTCAAGAAAAACGGTAATTGTAGAAATTTGTGATAGTGTATCGAATGATACATCAAATTGGCTAAACGATCAGAAAAGTGTTTTATTGTTGATATTAATGGTCAATTCAGTGTCACGCACTGGGATGACGCGTTTCGAATTCCATGACGAGTCATCTTCAGACCCCTTTGTGACAAATTGATGCACTATGGTACATCATCAGCTGTATATGTATATTAGACCGTCTCACTTTTCATTTTTTTTCGAAATTCCTTCATGAACATCGATTTTCATAATCTACTCTAAAAACCAAGAATTTTGGTGTATAACACTTAAATATTGATGAACGGGAAGTGGTCTCTCAAATCGTTTTTTCGTTTTTTTAGGCAAAATGCCTTTTTCTCAAAAAATGTAAATATCTTGCTTTGGTAATTTGCCTTTAACTCAAGCAGTTTTTAACGGATTTGAACCTATAGATTTTCAAAACTAATTTAGAATTTTTTTTTAAATTTTGCTTACATTTTCGTATATAAAAATTGAACGGGGCAAAATTTTTATATTCTGTAAATGCAGTACGGTAGGAAATTTTATAATAAAGATAGTGGGGTAAATATCAGTAGCATTCTGTGAAGAAAAACTGCAGTTTAAGTTAAAATGATGAAATTAATTAAGTTGTTTATTTCCTCGAATTTCATAAATACATTATTATAAAGTAAGAACAGATTGATTTTGGTTTTTTATTTTTTCAAATTTGCTGAAATTGTACTTTTGTTGGAGTTTAGATGCGTTTTGTGAAAATGCACGTCAAAAAAGCACTTCACCAGACATAAGTCTTATCGTGAAATTCAAATCGAAATGGAACTCGCTAGATCTTTCCTGGAGCATTGCACCGTGCTAGATTTATGTCCCGCGGTATTTACAGCCTCATTTCGAAACCAAATTAAACAGACAGGTACATTAAAATTATTTTACAAGCTTCGAAAATAAAATTAAAGTATTTATTTTTTTTGTTTAGATGATGAGTTGCGTGGTCTCACTGAATTCAATATTTTTCTGGTCAAAATTTACGTTGAACATTGGTTTAAGTGCACGTTAGCAACAAACGCTGCTTCAAACGATATTTTTTTGATACAACAAATTCAGCAATACAGCAAAATAAGTTTTCTGTGGTGGAGGCTGCTCTGAAAATAATGTCACGCCACTTATGGTATTTAAGTGAAGTAGCGATTGGCTTATCTTTTTTTGATCCAAGACATTCACTAAATACGTTGGACGAAATTTGTTTCGTTATAAGTGTTTTTTCAAAGAAGCAAATCTCAAAATCGGTGTCAGAGAACACAAAAATGTTTTTTGATATTATTGGAATCAATTATGACTTTATTCAAAGTCCATCTTCCTGTTGCCGCGAAAATGGAAATTTGCAAAAAATTTAACAGTTTGAATTAAACTTAACAGTAGTGAACGACCCCGCCGAGCGCGCGATTGGGCTTCTAAAAACCGTCAACAACACACTAGTGATGGAAAACAGTGAGCAGAATGATTTGATTCAAGTCATCGAGCATTTTCACAAAACGCATCCAAACTCCAACAAAAGTACAATTTTAGCAAATTTGAAAAAATAAAAAACCAAAATCAATCTGTTCTTACTTTATAATAATGTATTTATGAAATTCGAGGAAATAAACATCATCATCATTTTAACTTAAACTGCAGTTTTTCTTCACAGAATGCTACTGATATTTACACCAAAATCTTTATATTAAAATTTCCTACCGTACTGCATTCACAGAATATAAAAATTTTGTCCCGTTCAATTTTTATATACGAAAATGTAAGCAAAATTTAAAAAAAATTCTAAGTTAGTTTTGAAAATCTAAATTTGCGATGCTATAAATAAAAAACCATACCAAAAAAGTGCAATGTTGCTTTAAGAAACATTTTGCAAATTTAATAAGCTTTCTAATGCATGTAATTAGGTTCAAATCCATTAAAAACTGCTTGAGTTAGAGGCAAATTACCAAAGCAAGATATTTACATTTTTTGAGAAAAAGGCATTTTGCCTAAAAAACGAAAAAACGATTTGAGAGACCACTTCCCGTTCATCAATATTTAAGTGTTATACACCAAAATTCTTGGTTTTTAGAGTAGATTATGAAAATCGATGTTCATGAAGGAATTTCGAAAAAAGTATAAAAAGTGAGACGGTCTAATGTATATATCTACAATTATATCAAACATATACTTGCGAATTAGATATCAGCCGAAAAAGTCCAGCACCAATATTTGAATTAGACCGTTAATATTCAACATGAGAATAGAGGATAAGTAGAAGACACGATTTGAGCAGAACCTGCCCAGAGTCTACCTGAGGAACATCATAGCTGTAATAACCGGTCACTGGCCGGTTGGTAAACACGCAAAGAGATTCAACGATTTTTGTAGAAGCTGCAATCATGATAAAGAAGAGGAGACCGAAATGGCTTGATAACCACGTTGACCGAACAGAATGGGAATATTTGGTAACACAACGGGACTTATACTAGGACCCATGTGAGCTGTGTTGAACGTGGCTGCCGAATTCACCTAACCTAACTTTTCATTAAAAGTATTGAATAAAAATCAAAGGCCCCCTGCCGGTCCATATAAGTTGTTTGTCTGGAAGGAACAAAAGGCTACATGCAATTTTGATTCATTTAGTGGGCGTGGCCCCACCAATAGAACCCTATTTTTAACCTGTAAAATCCGGACGACTTTTACACCATTCATCTTGAAATTTGGTTTGGATTCGTTTGTTCACATATTTTAAGAAAAAATGGGAGGGATCGGATCAAGTGGTGTGGTTCCGTCCTTACGATCTCATTAACAAACATTCAATGTCTGGAGTACTATTGACGTGGACTACTTAAAATTGGAGGTAATATCATTTAACACCAATATGCGTAATCCGACCAAAAATGGGCGGGATTAAATAAGTAGACGTGACCTCGCCTTTATCACTCTAGAGGAATATATAGCCATCGTCTTGAAATTTGGTATGGATTTCTTGAGATCAGTGTAGGTACGTATTTTAAAGGTCAAGAAGTGTGGTCCTGCCCATAAGAATATTGCACTAATTGGCAAAATCGGTCGAAATATGAGTGAGATCGGACTGGTGGACATGGCGTCTTCTGATGTTTCATATCAGATATCAGAAGAAGTATAACAACAAGAGTCCTTTGTGAGGGACCCACTGCTTTTGAGAAATTGGTCATCGTTCTCGCCAAACTGAGTATAGGGGTTTTATACCCTTCGATAGTACAATCGAACCTATGCTGTCAACTTCTCTTATTATTTCACTGCTGCACTGTGTATACGCTTCTTTACGATTCTTAACAAAATTGATGCAGCATTAACAACATAGGACTTATATAAATCTGCAAGACACTGCCAACCATAGGTATTTATGTATACGATAATTACCTAATATAAAAACTTTATAGACCTTGCCGAAAAAACGCCTCCATTAAACATTATATGAGGTTCCAAGCCCATTCTCTAGAATGTCTGGTAGCACGACTTGTTTTTGCATTCAAAAAGTTTCAATACGAATATCTTATCTTTCCTTTTACATCCCATGATTGAGGTATCGGTTAACTTCTCGTGTTATTGTGAATTAACATGCTTTCTCTTTTTAGACTCACACAATAGCACCTACTTATTTTTATACGAATGCAAACATCAGCTGTTTGAGAAGCTATTGCTACAAACAACATCGAGGGAGCCGCCAATTAAAAAATTTAGGTGACTGCGACAGGAGTCAAACCCTGGATCTCCCATGTGTTCTAAACATCATGTCATTATGCTCTTAATTTATGGCTGTATTCGCAAGGACAAACATACATACATCCTCAAAAAGGGGAAGTTTGTATAGGAGGTGGTAGTAGTTTTTGTCCGATCAGGCCCATTTTAAAACTTAATCTCCACTTAAAGGATAGAAGCTAGCATACCAAATTCCAGCTCGATTGCTCTTAATGATCGGCAGTAATCGCGAGAAAAACCAAAAAATGCGTTCTAACCCAAAAAAAAGGACAAGAGCGCCTTTCAAAAAAATTGATTTTTCGACCCCAAAATTCCCTGGATATTAAAAATAAATAAGCATTATATTACTTGCGGTACATTTGTATGGAAGGTACCAGAAGGGGCGTGTCTAGACTTTTAGATTTTTTCTCCAAACATTTATCTTGTTATAGAATTACTAAATACAGAATTTGGACACGATCGCGTTGGATGTTTTGATATTATTACTCCATCTCTAAAGTTGGTGAAATTGTACATTTGTATGGGAGGTACCATAAGGGGCGTCCTGTTGTAACTTCACAAAATACATAATTTGGCACGATCGTGTCGAGTGTATTGATATTATTACTGCATATCTAAAGTGGGCGGAGTGGTACATTTGTATGGGAGGTACCACAAGGGGCGTTTCTAGACTTTTTCTTTAACACTTTATCCTGCTGAGCTTTACAAAATACAGAATTTGGGCACGATAGCGTAAGGACTATTAATAATAATAATCGATTTCTAAAGTGGGCGGTACCAGATGGGTTTGGAAGGTACCAAATGGGGCGTGGGTAGACTTCCAGTTTTGTTCTCCAAAACTGTATTCTGCTATAGCTTTGCTAAATACGGAATTTGGGTACGATCCCGTTAGGTGTATTGATATTATTCTTCGATTTCTTAAGTGGACGGAATGATGTTTTTATATGAGAGGTACCAGAAGGGGCGGAGCCATGCAGCCCATTTACAATAACGTAAGTAGTTTTGGGAAATATTAACTCGTGCAAAATTTCAAAACATTTGGTTGCGTCATTCGAAAGTTATCGTGCGCACCAGCCGGACAGCCAGACAGACGGACATGGCTCAAACGACTTAAAAAGTCATGAATCGAATTTGGTTCAAAGAAACCTAGAGTCTTAAGTGACTCCTTCTATGTGTTACACTTTTGGGTCGTATCAAATGATATACATATACACTAGACCGTATCACAAAAAAAAGTGATGTAAGGTGATACGGTCTAATATACATTCCTACCCATAGGGTGAGGGTATAAAAATCGCGCATTAAACCAAAAAAAAAACCCTTGATGGTTTTTTTTATACAAAATGTCCACTTTTATTTGCTTTTGTTTTCATCCCATTCCGATTTTGGCTGTTGCATAGTGTTATTACCATTACTAAGAATGAGTATAAAAATAGAGTGCCAAAATTAATATGCAGCCAACTTAACTTAAGGACATCAACAAACCGTGTCTCCGTGTACAGACGACACACCTCTTTTTACCTCTTACCCCCTCTCTGACGAACTTAAGTCTCCGGCAACAAAAGTTGCCGTGTGTGGATTGGAACATAGTGCAGTTGTTTCAAACCTCTAGCTTTTCTTGGGCTTCAGTAATATCATGGCGAGGGTTGCAACGCCAATTTAAAGTTTCCGGAGCACATTGATCCGTCCTCATACTAGCATTTAACAAAAATAGAAGGAGGTGTTAAAATACAATAAATTGTCATATCTAAATTGTCAGATTTTAAAAATTGTATTGATTTTTTTTTTTGGTTGCTTCTTTTACTATATCAATTTCTATATTAACTTTGGTTGAATAAACAATATGTTTTGATTTAAAAACATTTCTTTGAAAAAATAACACCCCTGATTTGATGAATTTCTTATAGTTTAAAGTTCAAACTTAATTAGTATAAAAAATAATTTGAGCGAAATTTAAGATTTTTTTTTCATCATAAATTAAGAAATATTTTAAATATTCAAATTTAAAAAAAATATCCTTTAATTAATTTAAACAAATGTTTTCCGGATTTATAAAAAAAACAAAGCCAAAATTGGTACCGGCTAAGAACTTCTTCAAACTTTAAAAATAGTTTTCTGTCGAAAACAGATATATGTGGTAAGTTATCTATATATATGGTAGGAAAGGTCTAAGATTCTTTCTTTAAAAACTTTTAACAAATCAAAAATTGGTTTGAAACTGACAGAGTTATTAGCTCGTAAGTGAGGAAATACCCGGAAAACCGGTGTTTGAACTGTAAGTCAAGACTTTGGAGGTGCTAGGAAACTTAGGTATACAGATTCACGTTCTACTCGACGAGACCTACACCATAGACAAGGTTTCTTCCCAAGTTCCTTAAATTTCTTCCATTTCGTAACAGTGTATAATCATAAAATTTCATAACAGCGATTTTTCCAAAAACGATTCATGTACCACAAATTAAATATGCATATTAGGGCATTAGCGAAATGTATAGATAATTTTTTTTTGCAGAAATTGAATAATGCTCGACCGGGAAATTGTGCCGCTTTATGTAAAAAATAATATCTTAATGAAATCCTATGTTTTTACTAATGTTCGATTAATGAATTGAATTTTATTTCTCGCAAATATGTAATAGTTAAATAATATGTGGCGGCGCTTCGGCACTTTTTTCCCAACTTGGTCCTAAATAGTCTGGTTATATCTCTACTATACTGCGAAACAACACATACCAAATATGTCAGCTTTATACTCCTTAAAGTTCATGAGATACAGGCTTTGAAAGATTAAAGTTACATATCGCCTACTGATCCGATTCCGCTTATTTTTTGTTGGATCACGAACTTTACTGCCAAATGCATCCACACAACTTTTCAAGGCGATTGGAGACACAGTCCTGCGGTTTTAAAAATAAGTTCCAATAGGCGGGGCCACGCCCACTTGATATATCAAAAATACAAGTACCCTATTTTCACAACCAACCACACAGCTGCATTCTGTAAAAATTTCAAGCCGTTTTAGAGTCTATACGGTACTAAAAAATGCAAATAAATAAATATAAAAGTTGAATTTTCGCCGCCACCCTAATGCACATAAGTCGGACAAATTTTGCGAATATTTTATTGATTAGAAATATAGTTTTATGTATTTTATATTACCGGATTCTTCGATTTCCGACATATGGACATAAACAACGGATTTATATTTCAAATGTATAAAAAATGTTTTTATATGTGAATACTTTTGAAACCACTTCCGTATGTATATTTTAATACTTTCTTCCAATAATATTAAACCGTTATTGCTGTCTTAGTGACAATTTATAAAATTCACCTGGCAACTCTTTCACGTAACACAAAAAAAAACACATGGCGGCAAGTGTACTTTGTCAAGACATACCATTATTTGAAAAGCTTTTTTTCCTTCTTTTTGTTTCTCTCACACAAATAACATTTGATGTATTTGGAGCGGGGGTTGTATTGGCGTTTTGTTTGTTTTCTTTTTTATATTACTTAGAATATGTTTTTAAACACGTTTAATTATTTGATTTTTTTAAACAATATTTTATAGTTTAGGGTGTTATATTAAATATTAATTGAACTTTTAGAGAACTTTATAAATTATTTCGTTTAAAATGCATGTTTGTTTTGTTTTTTTTTTTAGTGGGGGTTAAATATGAATTCATTGTTAAATTCTCACTCGGTATTAGTTAGTTTGGTGTTTTGGTATTGTTGGTCCTTGGAACCGCGTTGTAGAGAGAGAGAGAAAGGACAGTTTTGTAGTAGAAGCCAGAGAGTGGGCTGTTTTTTCTTTTAATTAATTGCAAAATTAAATGATATTTTGTTATTTATTTAATACATGAATATTGTTTAAGTTTTTACTGTTAGTTTTTGTTTACTTTTTTTCTTAGATATTTGTCAAACTTGTTTTGACATTTCTTGCAATCTCATTCTCTCGTAGAATACATTAGCTTTTGTTTACATTGGCGAATGTGTGATAATTGCACATGACATATATTGCGTGCTGATAGAAAAGTTGACACAAAAATTCATAGAGAGAGAGTTTCACAGACAGAGTGACGGAGAGACAGTTTGCAAAACACACTGAGAACGAAGACTTTGTTTTAAAATGTCACATAGGAATAAGAGTAAGTTTGTGAGAGCGTTAAAGTTCAAGAGTCTAAACAAGTCAATGCTTTTATATTTGACACACTTTTTGCTTATTGTTGTTGCTGTTGTTGTAACGGTATTTTCTTCTTTTTGTTTTGGCAGTATATTTCTACTTTATATTATAATGGTTGGTTGTTATTGTTACATTCCTTTGACGTCTGTGTGGTGTCCTTTCCTCCTTCACCTTTCTTTCCTCTTTTTGTTTCTGTTGCGAGTGAGTGTGTGAGTGCGTAAATATACGAGTCTTTTAGTGCGTAATACAGTTATAGGGCAAAGAGGGAACAATTGTGTTTTATTGCTACTAACAGGAGTTTGAGAGTCGTCGGTTATAGTGTTTTCATTTCACGCGTCATACAAAATACGTTTTTTGGCTACTTTTGACATTTCACGTATTGGATGTCAATCAGTGAATATGGATTTTTTTTTTGTTGTTTTTGCTTTGCACTAAAAATTCCTGCACTCTGGCGCAGAGTTATAATAAATTACGTTTGTGGTTGGTTGGTGTTGCTTTTGTTGTATTAATAATAAATTCCCTAAATGAATAATTCGTTTTGGTTTTCTGGAAACATTGGATTCTACTTTAAATCGGTTGCAGCAATTCCAAAAGTGTCTCTCGATACTTTATTGTTGGATTTGTTATAATTTTCAAAATTCACTAAATATTTATGCTACTGTTGTGTATATATTTATTTATGTATATATTTGGTTTTTTTGTTTAATTATATTTATATAGATTTTTTCTTAAATATTTATGTAAATTAATTAATCGAACTACAAAAATTGGTGTTATTCGTTTAAAACTAAAGCACAAAGTTTTAACTCTAGGTTAATGGGATGGGGTTTTCTCGTTCACGTCTGCTGTTGTCCTGCCTTCCACTTCCACTTCGGCGACGTTTACTTCTTTTGCTATTTACATGCAATTGCTTGTCGAGGGAGAGTTCTCAAAGGAGTACATATGTTTCGTATGCAGTTCCATAGAATTTTGTCACATTGTTTTTCACTTAATGTTGGTCATTTTTATTATTTAAATCTTAAAACTATCACAGTAATTTAATTATCTGTCTGCCTCTTTAAGGATTCATTTTTAGGAATAACTTATTCTCTTCACTTGAGTCCTAAATGGGTTATGGTTGTTATGTATGTATGTGTGATTGGGTTTATAGCCGTCTAAACCCCTTCCATTTCATATCCTGTACAGCCTTTAAGGACATTTTTGCAATAACTCTCTCATTAACCCGAAATTCACAGTAAATTATTTATTATTGCGTTATCATTTATCCGTTTAGATTCATTTCCTTTTTTTTTAATGTTAAACCGTTTTGTTAATATTTTTTCCTCTTTTTTCTTTCTAGTTGTTATCCCTTTTAAATCTCTACTGATACTAAATACTATAGTGCCTTTGACATTTCGGCAATACCGTTGACCGACATTCCCATCGTTGTGAAACAGTACAGTGACAGCAGTGCCAGAGAAAACGAGTGAGGTAGAGAGAGAGTGAGCGCCCTAAAGGCATATGAAATAGTTCATGACTGCACGAGAGTTGCTCGCTCTTTCTTGCAATGTGTAAATACGACAGTGATTTTTGTTTTTACTGTAGTACCACCATATAAATCTATGGTACTACAACTTTACCACCATGTGCCGTTATCTGATTTCCTGTGGCAGAGCCAGTGTTAGCTTATGCCGTAGAGAGGAAATTGTCAAATGTCTTCAGAGTTGCCATATGTGGAGAGTGTGTGTGAATTGACGTCAATGGAAATTAGGACACAAAAGCTATAAATTCATGAAGTTGTTTTTGTCAAAGTGTACGATTTTCGTATTTTTGTATGTGCAATACTTAAAAAAGAAAAGTTTCTCATTGTTATTGTAGAAAATGTGATAAATATTGCAAAAAATTTACTCATTACTTGTGTGCGGCACCAATTTTTGGTTGATAAATTTACATATTTCAGATAGACAGATATTTTGCAACTGACATTGGTGGTCTATTGTCATTAAAAAGGTTAGTTTTCTAAACATTTATTTCTCATAGTTCGATGATCATTTTCAAACTTTTTAAAACTAAGATCATTGCAATAAAAAAAGGGCATAAAACACCTAGAGCAGAGCACCTAAAAATTGGCAGCTCACGAGCCAAGTCAAATAATAAAATCCAAATGCAAGAATATACCAAAACAGCACTTTTGTTGCACTTTTTGGTACAAAAGACTTCCTATTGGCCCTAAAGCACTTTTCTGTTGCACCAAAAGTACTTTTCTGATCCACAAAGTACTTTCTTTTGTACCAAAGTACTTTTTTGTACCAAAAAGTAATTTCATTGGCCCAAATGCACTTTTCTGTTGCTCAAAGCAAAAAAGTACATGTCGCGCCTGTTCATCAAAAGTAACACAACTCAAAATTTACGACTTTTCAGTAGAGGCAAAAAACTAGTTCCGCCAATATAATGGAATTATTGTTATAATGCTTTATGGTAATCATACACTGTATTCTTCAAAAAAGTGAAAAATATAATTTTTTGAGCTGTGTCACTTTTGATGAACAGGTGCGATGTATCAAAGTACTTTTTTGTACCGAAAAGCACTTTTAGTGTTTTTTTCGGTACAAAGTACTTTCTATTGTACCAAAGTACTTTTTGTACCAAAAAGTATTTTTATCGTACTGTTGGGCAATAAAAGTATTTCGGGTCAATAAAATCACTTTTTGGTACATAAAAGTACTTTAGTACAAATGAAAGTACTTTGTAACGAAAAATACATTAAAAGTACTCTTTGGTACAAAAAAGTATTTTGGTACAAAAAAAGTAATTGTGCAACAGAAAAGTGCTTTTGGGGCAATAAAATAACTTTTTGGCACAAAAAAGTACAACAGAAAAGTGTTTTTGGATCAATAAAAGTACTTTTTGATACAAAAAATTACTATAGTACAAAAGAAAGTACTTTTGGTGTAACAAAAAGTACAATAAAAGTACTTTTTGGAGTTTTCTTGCATTTGGATTTTATTTATTGACTTGACTCGCGAGCTGCTCTTTTCCTAAAAATTGACTCTTAGCTCGCGAGCCAAGACCCACAAAATTTCAAATGTAGTCTCGAGCTGGTTCTCGGCCCGCGAGCCAAGAGCTCTTTTGAAATTTTGTGGCTCTTGGCTCGCGATCCCAAACGTTTAAAGACTCTTTCAATTTGGCATGTAGGCTTCTTTTATGACGTAGGCGCGCACTAAAAAGGGGTTATTGGAAATTCAGACTTTGGTACAAAGAGCGTGGCACCATCCACACAGTTAGAAATTTGAAATGGCTTATGGGATGTAAAGATAAAGCCATTATAGGTACGAAGATGAGTCTAATAGAAGAAAAAAAAAATATATTTTTTTAAAACAAATCGCTATATGTCTGCCAAATATATGGACTGTTTCAATAGACAAAGATGCGTGGCACCGCCCACACGAACCAAAATTTTAATCAATCATATCTCACGAGCTATTAGGGGTATGAATATGAGATTTGCTGCATATGTTACTGGTACAAGGAGGATTTTGATTTGCTGGGAATGTCCCCCCCCCCTCCTATTTCAAAATACCGTTATACCGGTCTTATTAATCGACCGATTGTAAACATTTCTTCAAAATTTCTTTCATATCACTGACTGATCACTTCCCAGCCAACAGGGCAATAGCTAAAGCCTTGAAATTTGGCATGTAGGTTTCTTCTGTGTCGTAGGTGCATTTAGGATATTCGTACCTATAAAAATTGACAAACAGGGACAAAAAATGTACTAATAGCCTAGATCGGATGGCTGAAACTGCAACATGCAAAGGGTGCGGCAAAAGATACCATTGGGGGGATTTAACAGTGATATTGTGTCTCGGCAGTATGGGCTTCCATTCTGCTGTAACCACATCTCAGGTCTGTTTCCTAGAGCAGGACGTAAAAAATATTCTATTCATTAATCGGTAACGATTCATCTTAGTTTTTGAGTTTTTGGTGGTGTGTTGGGTGACCTATTGATTTTTAAAACATCTATAACTTCATGCTTTTTTGTACAACAACAAAACATATTAATACAATAAAAATAATTTTCGACACAATTGAAGTACTTTTTGACACATTACAAGTACATTGTGGTACATTTAAAGTACTCTTTGACACAAAAAGAATACTTTCTGGTACAATATAAGTACTACTTATTGGTACAATGAAAGCACTTTTTGGTACAAATAAATGTACTTTATGGTAAAATAATTTCAAAAAGTTCGAATTTTAAACAATACATTCGTATCGCACAACTAAAATGGACTGGTACCCCTCTAATTCTATAGGGAACATGCCCATATACGATTATAGCCTCAACCGTTTATTCTGGGTGATGGTACCAATTTTATCCTTTTCCGGGCTTTTTTACCCCCAAAAGTTCGAATTTCTAAAACCCCATGTGGCGGCTCTTTAACTAACTCTACTTTTAGGCATTTGGTCTGGGCGATAGTATCAGTATTATTCCCTATTCGGTATTTTTACACGTAAAAAACGCACAACTAAATTATTCACTTACATTTTACCGACTATACCTATAGCCTTTTAGTACCAGTTTTATCCCTTTCCGGCCTTTTTTACACCTAAAAAGTACGAATTTCGAAAACCATCTTTGCTTCATTTTAATTCTACAGGGAGCAAGCCCATATAAGTTATCATGATTATATCCCTTTTCGATATTTTTTACAAGTGATGGTATAAGTTTTATCCCTTATAGCTTAATTTTACACCTAAAAGTACGAATTTCCAAAAATCCATTCTTAGATGACGTTTACAAGAAAAGGGAAAAACCCAATCTAAATTTCATTCATTTCAATTAGTTAGTCAAGCAATTTTAAATATTCAGAATATGAAACTGTAATTACAATCGTTCTATTCATATGACCGACATAACATTTAATTTTTTTTCAAAAGGGGCGTGGCACCGTTCTTTTCCAGCGAGACGTAATCCCACATGTACCATTTACTTATGTACCATTTACATCTTCATATCTTTAATCACTCTTGAGATATGACCGATTGATATTTCGGTTTGTGTGGGCGTTGCCACGCCCCTTTGTCTAATTATGTTTTCATGTAGCCTATGATAGAGGCCCTCTGGACAGTATCACACATAGAAAATTCAATAGCAATCGGTCCATTTATTTGGCCAGTATAACTAATTAATATAATATAACCGCCCACTTTCCACAAACAAAGTATTTTTTCTTATACGCCCGATAAACGTAGCAAATCTCGACTTCGTACCTATAATGGTTTAGAAGATACAGCCATTTTAAAATTCCAGTTGTATGGGGCGGCGCCACGCCCTTTTACCCCCTTGAAGTCCGAATTTCCAAAAATCCCTTCTTAGTGCGCGCCTGCGCCATAAAAGAAACCTACATTCTATATTTCACGGTTCTATCTATAGCCGTTTGGGCTGGGAAGTGATCAGTCAGTCACCCAAGCCTTTTATATATATATATAGATAGCTTTACTACATACAAATTATGATTATGGCGAAGATTACAGTCCGATCTTAATAAATTTGTATACATAATATTGGCATTAGGATAGCGCATGTCAAAAAAATTATCTATATCTATAAATACTTTTGAGTAATTAAATTTACTAAAGCAAAGAAAGTAATTTTCATTTTCAAAGTGCTATAAGAAAGTATTAATAGAAATGAATAGGTACCATGGCTAAAATACATTACTGACATATTTAATTTGTGTTCTTTTGCTATATATATGTTTCCTTTTACTATATATATGTTATTTACTATATATATGTTTCCGAAGTTTTATCTTATTTAATTGCACTGATAAAACAAACTAGTTATATTCGTATCACTCACTCCCATTTATTTTCTGACATTAAGTTATCTAACATTTAAAATATCGCAATGACACCAAATAACAATCTCTAAAATTCATATCAAATGTCCTTCACTTCACATTCGACAGCAGTGCTATCGTATCATATAATAATTTGCATTTATACAAAACAATGAAATTCCAAATTTTTATCATATTAAACATTCTATTTATAGCCTTAGTAGTCTCTCCTCTTCCATCTCCCTCCCTTTATTCATACATTTTAACACCTTAATTATGAACCTTTGATTTCTGTCCTAAATATGTCTGAAATAGAAAAAAAAAACTTTCGTTTTCACACATTTCCATAGCGGCGATGAACTCAATTCATGTTATACCGGCTTGTAGCACATACTGTGGGGAGGGGGGCTGGACGCCAGTCTCACCCATCCATCCGTCCATCTATGCACCTATCCATTCATTGATTGACTCTCGCACTCGATGGGTGCCCTTTTACGCATAAAGTGGGCGACAGGCGAACAGACAGACTTTTGCTAAATTAAATGCCAAAGAGACTTCTATTGTTTTTATCGACCATTAAGAAACTTTATTCATCGGTTGGTCTGTCGGTCGGTTTTTCGTATGTTTGGCAAATGAATGGGAAATGTGTGTTCGAACTGCCTCCCTGCAGTTTGCTCGCAGCGACTTCTTATTAGGAACTGACAGCGTCATACATCCGCTTCATGATTTTGGGACGACGACAAATGACATTGGGTGCGTAATCTAATCATAAATGTTTTTAAGTGTTGATGGTTATTAGAGTGTGTGTGTGTGTGTGTGTGTGTCTCTGGCTCAGTATGTGTGTTTTAAGGACAGACAGACACTGCTAATTACATACATATATACACAACCACTTACACATATTTCAACACATATGGTGATAAGTATATATGGTAGAGTATATTAACAGTTCTACATATGTATTTATTAACCTTTAACGAGCTGAATTACACAATGGAACAAAAATTAATTTTTTTTGTTGACTGGAACTTTGTACCAATTTTGTATTAATTTGAGATCGCTGATTTTAAATCTAATCTCTATTATCCTCCATCAACTCGATCAGCTCATTACAGGTACTAATCGTACTTTCGACTTTTGTCCAAAAATTAAAAGTTTGAAAAAATCATAACTTTACTCTTCATAAACCTAATTTTTAAAAATCACAAAAAAATTAAAAATTTTGTCCACAACTTTATCCTGTTAAAACTTATACACAAGATACAAAATTTGGGCACGATCGCATTGGGTGTATTGATATTATTACTTGATTTCTAAAGTGGGCGGAATGATACATTTGTATGGGAGGTACCAAAAAGGGCGTGGCTAGACTTCCAGTTTTTTCTCCAAAACTTTATCCTGTTATAGCAAGTGCAAGTACTTAGTATAGAATTTGCGTACGATCTCGTTGGTTGTATTGATATTAAACACGATTTCTAATGTGGGAAATCACAATTTTGATCCAGCTCAGCTCAGCTTTCTTAGCAAATTGTGAATAAAATAAAAAGTTGTGGACCGATTTCAACGAAATAGAGCTCTTTTCATTCAAAGTATACTACATAATTTTACACAAAACCTGGGATCTTTATCTCATTGTTATTTTTATGAATTTTAAAAGAACAAATATTTTGTTTTTTTATAAAACTTTTATAAAAGCTTAAAGATAATTTTATTGGCGAATTTTGGATTTATTTTTTATTTAAATAACTTGAACCGTTTTTAAACGAAATGTCGAGCTGATAGAAAAAACCAAGTGCAGATTTTGATTTAGCGTTTATTTGGGTTTATTTAAAAAAACATTCAGTTCTTTATCAACAAATACCTTGTTTCCTTGTGTTTTACATATATAAAACATAATGCAAAATTTTAATGCGAAAAACAAATGTTAATTAACTGAAATTAATTGAAAAAGAAAAGTAAAAAATTTTAAATTATTTTAAATTTTAACGTATTAAAAAAGTACTTTTGTACCCAAATGTACTTTTATTGTACGACAAATGTACATTTGTTGTACCAAAAATTATTTTTTAAACCAAAAAATACTTTTATGCCAAATAGTACTTTTATTGTATTAGAAAGTACTTTAATTGTATTAGAAAGTTTTGTGGTACCAAAATTACGTTTAGTGAACCCTTCTGTGCTTTTACTGTACCATAAGGCATTTTTGTTTTACAAAAAATTATTTTTTTTTATTAAATATACCATATATCATTGTATACCACATAAAAGCAGAGTACGTATTGGCTCGCTCTTTTCTTCAATCGGCCCGCGAGCCAGGAGCCACAAAACTACAAATGGCCTTGGCTCTCGAGCTAAGTCAATAAATAATATCCTAATGCAAGAAAAAACCAAAAAGTACTTCTATTGTACTTTTTAAACTACTTTTACTGTACTTTTCAGTACAAAGTACTTTCTATTTTATTAAAGTTTTGCACAAAAAATTACTTTAATTGGCCCAAAAGCACTTTTCTGTTGCACAAAGTACTTTTTTTGTATCAAAGTATTTTTTTTGCCCCAAAAAATCCTTTTATTGTAAAAATTACTCTTTTTTGGTACCAAAAAGTACTTTTGATTCTACCAAGAATTACTTTCATTGTTTCAAAAAGTACTTTTTTGGTATTAAAATTAGTTTTAGATAACCCGAAAAGTACATTTATTGTACCTTAAAGTACATTTGTTGTATCACAAGGCATTTTTACTTTTACAAAAAAAAAATTTTATTGTATCTAATAGTACTATTATATTATACAATTTTTTAGTACCAAAAAGTGATGTTATTGTAACAAAATGTACTTTTATTGTACAAAAAACTACTTTTACTGTACCAAAAATAGCATTATTGTTTCAAAATGTAATTTTCATTATATCAAATTGTTTTTTTTTAACCAAAAAATTCATTTATTATAAAAAGTATTAAGAGTACTTTTATTATAAAAAGTACTAAGAGTACTTTTATTGTATCAAAAAGTACTTATGTGGTACCACAATTACTTTAAGTATACCCTAAAAGTAAATTTTTTGTACAACAAGTACAACAACAAAATATTTTTATTATACTTTTATAGTGCTGATAAGAACTTTTATTGTACCAAAAAGTGATATTATTTATCAAAGTGTGTGTTTTGTATCAATAAATACTTCTAGTGTGCCAAAAATTATATCAAAAAGTACTATTACCGAACACAAAAGTACTTTATTCGCCAAAAAAAATACTTTAATTGTATCAAAAAGTAATTTTATTGTTTCAAAAAGTGTACTAACGAGTACTTTTGTTGCACCAATTATTACTTTTATGGCAATAAAAAGTACTTCAATTGGAAAAATAATTACTTTTATTGCAAATGAAAAGTACTTTTTGTGTTAGTGTATCAAATAATGCACAAAATTGACTTTTATTGTACCAAAATTTACTTTTTATATGAAAAAGTTTTGTTTTAAAAAGTATCTTTATTGTAGCAAAAAATATTTGTATTATAACAAAAAGTACTTTTTTTGTAATCGTTATATTAATTTAGATTCATTTGTTATAAATTTAAAAAGGGTTAAACAGTATGTTTGCATACTCTTCACACCCTCAACATTTGTAGAAGTATATTGTATTAATAAGACTAATCAGCAATAAGCATTAGGGGGTTTCACTAAAAACATTTTGCAACTCTTGAAGCGGAATATTACAGCTTGTGATATAAAAGAATTTCGAAAATTTTTTGGAATTTTTTGAAGTTGGGTATGGGGTCGCTGAAATTGATTTTATCAAAAAAAATGAGATTATGGAGAAAAAAATTTTATATTATTTTTTCTGGTGCTTTTCGTTCATACAACTAAACAATTCTCTTAGCAAGGATCCGATCCCACGACAAAAAAATAAAATGCGTTAGAAAGATAATTTAGATACCTTTATTTTGGTATATATAAGTTTATATCTTACTTATGAAAAATGTTGCAAAAAATAAAAAATAGACAAAAAAAGATATTTTTTATTTTTAAATTCACACTATTTGAATTTTAAAATATTTGAAATAGGCCCTTTTTAAAATGTAATGAATTTTGTTAATTTTTGTAACCTCAAACAGTAAAAGGGTTTTTGATGAATTAAAGATGCCCACTTCCTTATTTCGAAAGATACACTTTTATGGGAAAATGATGATGATTTTGTTTCTTCAAAGAAAAAGGTAGAAAAACTATGTGTTGTGAATGATTTATCAGAAAGAGGCGTGGCGTCGACTACAATATATAACAAAAAAATTACAAAGAATGAGGATGATTTTCAAAACTTATTGATTAGAGTTGATAACAATCAAAAAATTATATCTAATGTTAACAAAAATGTCATTGAAAAAGTTCTTAAGAAACCAATTTGAAAATACTTGCACAGTTGTTCCACATTTAGTGGTTAATGTATTGTAATTTTAGATACAAATTTACTTTTAATTTGTTCATTAAATATGTTGATTTTGTTTATTTAATATCTTTTGATATTGTATGGGAATACAAATATATTGATGATATTTTTGATATTTTTATTAAAGCAATGTATTTTAGAAGTTTTTTTTTTACTTAACCAAGAACGAAACATAATGAAATTCTTTTAATTTTCATAAAATTTGATAAATAAAAAAAAATTTCTCAAACTTTAATTTTTTTCTTATATTTTTCCAACAAGTAAAAATAAATCTATGTACCGAATGAAAGGTAATTTAAACACCTTTCCAACGCATTTTACATATTGAAAAAATGTTGAAAACTTTTCAAGTTATCGAGGTTTGAAATCTAGGAAAAATAATTTTTCACTTTTAAGACTATCAAAGTGGTCCATAATATAATAATTTTTCACATTAATAATTTTTTGTCGTGGGATCGGATCCATAAGAAGAGAATTGTTTAGTTGTATGAACAAAAAGCACCAGAAAAAAAAATAATATAAAATTTTTTTTTTCCATAACCTCATTTTTTTTATAAAATCTATTTCAGCGACCCCATACCCATCTTCAAAAAATCCAAAAATTTTTTCGAAATTCTTTTAGATCACAAGCCTTAATATTCCGCTTCAATAGTTGCAAAAATCGCAAAAAACGCGTTTGGTGAAACGCCCTAATAACCATGCTTCAATTGCCAAATCGATTAACTCCACTTTTTGATTGTTTTAAAACTTTAATTGGAAATCATTCATAGATACCATATTTTTAAGTAAATAAAAAATTGCCAATAATAAATGATTATACTACTTAATATTTCTTACATCGTTAAATTTTGTAAATCTTATATGACTATAATTTAACAGCAGTTTTAAAAAACAATAACAGTTTTTTGTTATAAGCAGTTAATAGTTTTGGCAAGTGAAGCTATCATATAGTAAAATCTTTTAAAGTAGTAAAAGAATATCCATTCGTTCAAAACTACTCATATGTTTCGTAATGCCTTATATGAGATATAAATTCTTTTGGAATTCCGATAAAAGTCGCCGCATAGCCCTTAGTGGGTTATAACAAAATCAACTTGCCGGCGTAAAACATTGCTGTCGCCCAAAAGAAAAAATAATTACCAATTTATATTTAATCAAATTGTCTCTGGCGTTTAATATTTGCTCTAGGATATTTTTCAATAAGGGTGCTGCTGCTAATGCTCTTGGGTAGATTGTGTGTGTGTGTGTGCTATAAGTGATAAGTATGGGAAATCCTGGGATGGCTTATTAATCCAAAATGGTAAAGTGGGTGGGGGTGGGTATAGTGGCTATGGGTTTCTTTTAGAGCGATAGCAGTATAGATGATGATGTCGCAGACTATGACGATGTATGTGTGTGTCTGTGCACTTTAGCTGCATGACACCTATGTCATATCGACAAATATATAAATTTGTAATAATGTGTTGAATAATTAAATAAAATGTTATATAATATAGAAATCTTTGTGTACCTAAGTTAAACTTTTAAACCTAAAGACAGATTGTGATGATGGAAATAGATTTACAACTTCGATTAAGTAGGAATTTATTTTAATATAGTAAAATTAAGTACATTACTAAATTTTTGCAAAATAACTGGTATTAGGATTTAAATTGTTAAAGCAGACAGCTTAAACAAATTTGACTCAAATAGATTAATTTGTTTTCGCATTACACACTAAAACCAAGATCAAACTTTAGGTCGGAGCCTTGGAAACTTAAATAGTGGCCAATGCACGGGTACATAAAATGAACGCGGTAGGCCAAATTTGTGGTGAGTAAAAAAATTATATGTGATAAAAAGTCGAATTAGTAATGCCAAACTGAAAATTTCATGTCAGCACACTTATAACGAAATTAAAATGAACAAGAACTACACATCTTATAATATTTTTTTAATATATTTACGACTTTCATGAAATACAAAACAAATTATTGCAATTAAAAAAAATTTCTTTCATTTGTGTAATAACTTTAATATTACAAAAAGAAAAAAACCTAAACTTATACAAATCAAAATAAATGAGAAATATTTTTTATTTTAGAAATTTAATTATTTCTTAAAATGTAAAAGAAAAATTAAATGAATGAAAAAAAAATATTAAATAAAATATATATATTTTGTATAACTTTAAAAAGTTAATAAACAGCAAATCATACTTAATTCGTTTACCATGATATTTAAAAGTAAACAAATTAAAAATAAATATAGGAAAATGTATAAAATAATCATTAGTGTAGCAAAAAGTTTTGTTTTATTTTATGCAAGAAGTATTGTATTGTCACAAAATTTAAATAATTTTTGTTTGCCAAAATCATTTTTTTTAAAGTATACTTTACTACTCTTAAAAAGTATTTTTAGTTTAACAGCTATTTTTGTACCATAAATTACATTTTTTATTCAAAAAATACATTTATTGCACCAAAAATTACTTTTATTGCGTCAAAAAGTACTTTTACTGACCAAAAAGTATTTTTATTGTACCAAAAGTATGTTTATTGTATCAAAAAGTACTTTTATTGTACCCAAAAAACATTAATTGTACTAAAAGTACTTTTATTGTACCAAAAAGTACTTTTATGGTACCCAAAAAACTTTAATTTTATTAAAAGTACTTTTATTGTACCCAAAAAGAACTTTCATTGTATTAAAAAGTAATTTTAATGTACTTTTATTGCCAAAAAAAGATTAAACAAATTTGACTTGCAACGTTGTCAGTACTTTATAATACATATTTTGAGACATCTCACAGTCGTGAAAACACATTGCGTTGCCACTGACAGATGTGCATAGATTATGCATCTGACGGTGGCAGCAAAGTGGCCTTCTATAGCTCAGTGGATGCGACGTATATTAGCAAAACGAAGGTGCCGGCCGGGGTACTGGCCAAATCAACATCGAAGAAAAATTACTTTTCAAATACTTTCGTGTTCTCCAGCCAACAAAACTCATAATAGATGCTTTTACAACAAAAAGCCAGATTGCGCAAGGACCAAGGAAAAAGGAAACGATTTATCAACTTCACAATATATAAACAAAACCAGCTGGCGCCATCTTTGGAAGAATTTGGCGGTTAAAACTCACAACAACACCTAACAATCCTTGACACAAACCTTGTTATCTACAAAGGAACGAAACAGAGTTCCCAAAAATGATCGTATGATAATCGGATTACATGCGCGATCGAATGCCAATAAATTGAAAATCGGTATAATACCCTAGACAAACGACAGCGTTTATGCGCATTAAAAATTCACTAATGCAAATTAAAATTTTACCCTGACAGACGACAGTTTCTGCATTAACCCTTTAATGACGAGAGCGAAATAATGGGAATTTTTTAAAGATTTTGTCAGTACTACATATAAATTAGTTAAAAAACGAATTTTACATAAAAAAAAGTAAGTCGAAAAACTTCAGAAAAATATCAATTTTTACTAGCGTTATGACGACTGTGACCATATGGTAACAGCTTTCAAACAGTTAAATAAAAGGAACCAAGTACCAAATAATTGATGCATTATGATGCATAATATATCAGTCTTTAAACAACCAAAAAATATTCTTAATATGGAGTGACTTTTTATATCCTTCCATGTTGCTGTTTTGCGCACATGTGAAAAACACCTATTTTAAATGATCCCCCACGCTCGCTTCTGACGCGTCAGACGTCATGACGTCTGGTCGCATAACGGTAAATCAAAAATAAAAGATCAAAGCATGCTTTGATGAAATCAAAAAAGAAAATTCTGACATTTATTCTTATGTTTATTTTATTGCGTGCAATATCTAACGCTGTCGACGTTACCATATGGTAACATTCGTCACTAATGGGTTAAGAAACAGCATTTAGTAAAAAGCCGTTTGTCAACTATTTTGTTTATCATTTAGCACAGACTTGTTGTAATTGTATGAGTTGGTTGTTGCCTGTGATAAATTGTGACGGTGTTGTCATATTGAAATACCTAAATGCAGTTTGGTTTTGTGCATTTGCATTAGAGTTAATGCAGATTGGGAGGAGATAATGCTCAAGTTAATTTGCATTAAGTCTACTAATGCGCATTAACGCTGTCGTCTGTCTAGGCTATAATGAATTGTCACCCCAGCTACTTCCTCCTGCTGTTACAACAACAACAACAACAACAACCACATTAAAAGGAACATGTCTATTGGCAGAAATATATGAAAACAAAAGATCTGGCAAAACCAACGGATCTGGCAGTTATTGCCATACAACAATCTAACAACCGTATGAAGTGACAGTTTAAGTTGGCAGATCAATTTATTGTCCGATAGTTGTCTAGTAATGACACTTACAATCTGAACTGAAAATTTACCATTTGCAAACAATTTCTTTTTGTCAGTACAATGACGGATGTGACAACATTGTAAGATCTGACATTTGAATGAATACACAGATGCTCTTATAACGAAAACCCATAACAAAAAGGAATTTGATCATCAAGGTGGAAAATATATTGAAATGATCTTAAAGATTATCACCTCAGATATATCTAAGCCATCACAACAACAACTTCCTTATTTTTTTTTTATACACAACAAAAGCGGTATTCAGTGTTTGATGCAAATGGTCTTGCGAAAGTGCAAATGCAAAATATTGTAGCTTTTGTCTGCAATCCAACCAAGGAGAATGTGGTAAAGAGTCACAATTTGTCAAAAATAAAAATGTAAACATTGAGAATTTTTCATTGGAAAGTGAGGTGCGCCAGTATTTTTTGTAACAATATTAAACATTTATCTTTTTTGTTGCTACGTGTTTTGCGTTTACATCACTGATACTAGAACAGCTGACTTTTGTAAACAATAATTTAGAATCGTCAAACAAAATAAAAGATATGGAGCTGACAACTCTAAATAAAAAATTAAAAAGAGGAAAATCCTAATGTTCGCGACCAATAATTCTGTATATCAGCTGTTATATAATTTGCATCTAGAATTACAAACTTGCTTAAAATACAGCTCACTGTCAATGATAAAATTATTGCACTACCATACAGAGAAGGAAGCCGATCCGAATTTGTCGACGGCGGCTAAAAATATTTTTATCGGTCGACGGCGACAAAATAGGATTGTCATCACCCGAAGCACTTGTAGGTTACAAATAGGCGGCGGCTCATTATATTGTAGCCTACAAGTGCTTCGGGTGATGACAAAACATATAAAAACATCCGATCAGATCCAAAATGGTACTCATTGCAAATGTTATAAACATACAACATAAATGAAAATGTTATTTTTTCCAAATATGACAAATTTTTCTTTTAAAAACCGTACAGGCCTCATTTTTGAAAAGAAAACATATGATATTTCAATGAAATCCGTGAATAAATTCAAAAATTATGATCAATTGTGTACAAATGCCAAAATTTCGAATTTTTTTTACTATTTGGATTCTATTCTTTCGATCTGACTATGTTATTTTTTACAATAATAACTAAATTAAAAAATTTAATTTAAAAAATTTCACACAAATTCAAGAAAAAACCATTGGTTTTTAGTGCATTCGTTTGCAATTTATTTATAACGGTTTCTCTATTTCATTTAAAAAATAACAGTTTGCGTGTTTGCGATAAATATGTAGTATATTGAATTCATGCCCATTGTTTGTCAAACATATTTGATAGTGTATTGGTTCCATCGATTTACAGTGGTGTGCGATGAAATAGAGTCGCAACTAACCAAAATTGTCAAAGCAAGAAAAATTCACAAAAAAATATTTTTCTATGGAACTTTCAGTTATTTTTATTAAATTTCAATACTAATCTAACAAAATCGAATATCAGTGTGGAAGTTCAAAACTTAAAATGTCACAAACAAATAAAAATATTTGAAATTCCCAGGATTTGGCTGAGAACAAAAATAGAGTCAAAGAATTTACCGACCTTAAAGTAAATAAATAAGTTATTTAAATTAAAAAAATGTTTAAGTTATATCTTACTTTACCTCAGTAGTTTGAAGAACAGCCATAATTTTTAATTACTGCTGTGCACCGATTTGGCATTGAATCCCCTAACTTTTGACAAGTCTGTATTGGAATATTCTTCCACGCAACTTCAATCATTGCCCATTGTTCGTCCTTATTAGATGAATTCTTAACTTTATGAGCCATTTTTAACCCCCGCCACAAATTCACAACAGGATTTGGGTCTGGCGATTGTGCAGGCCATCTTAAAACTTAATTTTTTTTGTTTTCGGAATTTAGTTTAGCCAATTCCATGTGTGTTTCGGGTCGTTGTCTTGCTAAAACACCCAACGAAGTGGCATTTGCCATTCAGTCTAAGGCATCATGAAGCCATTCAAAATATTTGTGTAAAATGTAGCGTCAGATTTAACCTCAAACCGAAATACAGGCCCAGTACTATAGTACGAAAAGCAACCCCATATCAGTATGTTCCCACCACCAAGTTTCATGGTCATGATGGTGTGTTTGGGAAGATATTCGCTGTTGGGGACGATAATCGGTGTTGGGTGGTCTTTGTAAAGGAAGCTCTATGCGATCAAAGTTAAAAAACTTCACTTTCGTTTCATCTGACCACAAACTGGCCAATCCGCAAGTTCTTTGGCGAACTCAACTCTTCTTTTTTCGTTTTGTTTATGGTAAAATAGATGCTAAATCTTACACAAATATTCTGAATGCCATCATAATGTCTTATGCTGAATGGGAAATACCACTACGATGGGTGTATCACAAAGAAAACGACCCGAAACACACATGAAAAAGGTTAACTTCAATTTGGAAATAACAAAGTTGGAGTTTTAAGATGGCCTGCACTATCGCCAGACTTAAATCCTATTAAGAATTTGTGGCGGGAGTTAAAAGTGACTTTTAAAGGAAAAAATCCATGTAATAAGAATGAACTATGGGCAATGATTGAAGTTGCGTAGTAGAATATTCCAATTCAGACTTGTCAAAAGTTAGGGGATTCAATGCCAAATCGTTGCACAGAAGTAATTAAAAATTATGGCTTTTTTACTAAGTACTGAGGTAAAGAAAGATAAAAAATAACCATTTTTTAAATTAAAGTCACTTATTTATTTACTTTCAGGTCGATAAATTCTTTGACTCTATTTTTGTTCACAGCCAAATCCTGGGAATTTTAAATATTTTTATTTGTTTGTGCCATTTTAAGTTTTGAACTTCCACACTAATATTCGATTCTGTTAGATTTTTATTGAAATTTAATAAAAATAACTAAAAGTTCCATAGAAAAATATTTTTTTGTGAATTTTTCTTGCTTTGACAATTTTGGTTAGGTGCGACTCTATTTCATCGCACACCACTGTATATCTAAATGATTTAATTAGTTTAGGTAAAAATTTGTTATAAGTACATAAACAACGTATTTTCCATTGTTATTTATTATTTTAAGGCATAAAAATAAAATGAAATATAGAAACTCAAAATATTCATTGACGTTTGATTTGACATACCAGCCTTGATACTATAATATCATAATATATATAAAGCTAAAGATATTTCGGCGTTTGGAAATAAGTTATGCAACATTTAGAAATGAAATATAACTAAAATAATTAAAAAAATATATTGTTCTTTTAATTTTATAATTTAATTAAAGTTATAAAATTTTAGAAACAAATAACATTATTTTTGATGCTACCAATATAACTTCTTATCAAAAAATGAAAAACCCAAATTTACATACAAAATAATTGAAAAAATTACAGAAAACACAATTGGTTATTGTTAAAAAAAATAATTTTTATAATTTTGTTTTATTTAGACTGATACAACTAATATGCCTTTTTATCACATATACATAATTACACATTTTGTCTCATGTTCTAAATTTTTGTCAAAATTCCCTAGTTTTATATGTTTATTCTGTTAAATTAAAACAAAGTAATTAATAATAAAAATTCCAAATAATTATACAGTTCATTCATATATCTAAAATAAATGTAAGTATTATAATTAGTTTATTACTTATAATGTAACCTACAAATTTCTAGTAATTTGTGTTACAATTTATTCAAACCAGTCTTTGTGATTTTTATTACAAATTTAGTTACAGCCAATACATATTAACAAATTGTATCACTAGATTTGCAAAATCCTTTATTCCTTCCTCTTAATTTTCCCAAAAAGTCACCACTGTTTTCAATACGCAGAAATACAACCCTACCGACCCTCACCAACGCTGTGACAATTGTTTACTTCATGGATCTGGCATCTCTTGTGGTGTGAGAAAAACACCGACGCGAGTGAAAGAAAGACGTAGAAATTTCAAGTAAACAATTTTGCCATAAATTTACGCTAAAATAATAGCAAATTTTATAACAAAACACCGCAGTGATAAAGTTTATAACGATAGCGCATCGATTAATATAAAGTTCTGCGGAAATAACGAAAATTTCTGTGCTTAATTTTATAAATAAAATTGCATGAAATCAGACCACTGAAGTGAAGCATGTAGAAAAAGTTGGAAATACTCGGTAATAAATGCGAAAACGAGTCGCAACACCATTGCTAATGTGCCAGTGCCCCAAACGAGTGTGAGGGAAAGAGACAGCTGTATGTCTACCTGAAGGACGTTTTGTGTTTTTATTTTACTTTCTGGTTTTGGTTCGTTTCGTGTTTTTTTTTCTGTTTTCATTGGTACTTTTTATTTTGAGAGGGAAGACCAAAGTTTATGAAAGTGGAAGCAAACGGAAAAGCGCACAACAAATTGTAAATATAACAAAATAATTAAGCAAACAGTGAACAACCACAACAAGGGATACAAGTGTTTAACTTCCTTAAGAATATAATGTAAATAATTGATTGCAAAAAAAGAGAGTGAAAAAAATATTTGCTAATATTGGATTTAGCGCTTAGAAGCTAAACATTAAGGAACAACTTAATATTTTGGAGAATTGTTAAATAAAAGGCGTAAAACTGGATAACATAATGGGCAGTTCAGATGATCGTGTGTACGCTGCTGAGCGTATCATACAAAAACGCATTAGAAAGGTAAGTTTTGAGACAACTCCTCTAAGATACTGCATAGTAACAATATATCCGCTACTAATTTGCATTGGTACTAGAGACTATGGCCTTCTTTCAAGGTAGTCAGTCTCCTTAGGCCTTGTTGCTTTTTTTTTTGTTGTTTTACTATTCTGCGTTAATTGACAGGAATAATAACAACTGCGACAACAACAGCGTCATCATCGACACGGACATCACCATCAACACATAATTTTTAACAACAACTGCCAAATAATCCTCTTAAACATCTGCTGGCAGCTGTTTCGTTTGTGTCGTCTGCTACGCTACATTCATTCACAAAATTGCCCCAAGAGAAGAAGAGTACACATTTACGGTTGCTTCCTTGTTCATATTCATTCTCATTACGTTGGCAGTATATGAGTTTGTCTCGTGCTCCTTTTTCTACAATAAATACCTATGTTTCGTCATCTGCTGCAGTTTTCTACCTTATTTATGTTTTTGTTTTCGTTTTATTATATCATTCAAAGGCACCTTCCTTGTAGTCAATTTCTTATGACGATTCTCTCAAATATGCAGACACTGTGCGTTTAACAGCAGCCTTTTGCCTGTTACGGGGATGGCATCATGGTACCATTTAGTGTACTTATTGTTGGTAACAGTAGGAGAGTTCTCTAATGAGTAATTTGGAGTTAATTTGCTATAAAGGCTAATAAAATGTCATAGCGATCGTTTGGCAGGTTGTTTTTTTTTTGAATATGGTGAGATTATCTTTTACTATATATGGTTCTTGTATAAGGCGGGTACTGGACGTCTTAACAATACTAAAATTATTTAAAAATTTAAAATTTAAACTAAAATTATTTAAACTTTATTTATTTGATTTTTTTATATTTGTATTAATTGGCTTGAGAGACCACTATTTTTCTGAAAAACACTTTACCGGATGATTTAAAAAAATTGTCCAGAAGAGTTTTAATATGAAACTAACAATGAAATCACGATTTAAACTTAACAGTCATAATTTGATCCTAAATACGTACACAAACAGATATTCGATCTAAGCAGATATAGTATAGGCTTTTCCATTACAAGTATTAACAATCTTGTTGTTAAATCATCTTTGCCAAAATTTAGTAAATTCCTTGAATATTATTAGATCCGAACTACTAATTTCGTACCCCATTATATCTAATTAGATATTTTCTGATATAATCTAAACTAATCTAAACTATCATTTCCATTGCCAAATGTAATTGGATGTTCCCTTTTTTACAAGGTACATTAATTAAGAAAAGCTACCATGACGTGCCATTTATAACCACAAGTTGCACTGTTCGAGCCCTGACACAACCATCTACATTTTTTGCCTCTGCGATTTCGTCATTGTTGCGATCTAGGTTCAACTCTGTCATATATGTTTTTGGTCATATATTTGGTAGATTCTTTTTAGAAATTTTTAAGATGATTAAACCTTGAGTAAACCTTCCGGATCCTTATGAAATTTTTACTGCATAAATATTTTCCAAAATGCAGGCATGGAATTAAAAATGGGTATATAGTCTCATCCCTTCAAGTAATACTCCAATGAAAAATAACCTATTTTTGTAAAATTAACATTTCATCCATAACTCCTGTTTGGTTAGTTGAAGTACCATTAAATTGTAGACAAACCCCCAAATCTTTTGTCATGCCCCTTTGGGTACCTTCTAAACTAATGATCGAATTCACCCATATACCTTTACAATACAATCCCTTGTGGTATCTCCCATACATAGTGAGATATTTTATGAAAATAATATTTCTCCCGTAACTGAAAACTGAAGGAGAGTTGAATTTGCCTAGTGTAATTTATTCTATAATGTCATACAAATCATTCGATTGGAGAATGATACCATTCTTGTAAAGCGATTTTTTTACGTATCGTAATAACGAGTTCCTTTCAATTTTCAAAATCTATATATCATCCTTTTTTTTAGGAATTTTCTCTTTTCTTTTCCTATTCTCTTATAAGGTATTGAGGTATTTTTCTTCAAATTTTTTTGATATAGTGTGGAGCTATCCATTTTATTTAAGTTTTTCTATATCTGTGCATTACAGAATTTGGTTTTCAAAATAAAAAAAATTTGAAACCAAGTTTACTCCAAACACACGCCCTATCATGTTTATACTCAAACTTGTTTAGGGTTTGAAATAGATCAAAATTTTTGTATTCATCTGTTGACACACGTAGTTAAAGTTTTTAAAATTAAAGTTATAGAAAATCTGTATTGCATATTGTGGATTCCCAAATTTAATTTTAAAAAACTTTTGCCCTGCATGACAAAAATTAACCCAAAGATTTTTATGAATTTACCAATTACTTATTTAAATATATAAAGCTTGTACAATACATTAACGATGTTCACCAGCGATTCTATAATGTTATCATTTTAAAATTTTTTTAGAATTCCATCGCATTTTTATCGGTTTTACGATTAGTAAACGAATCGCTTTTACGATTTGTTTGCAAAAGTTCACCAGTGATTCTATAATGTTATCATTTTCGAATTAGTTTTAGAATCGCTTTTTACGATTCGCTGTAGCGGATTGCCAACGAATCGTTAGCGAATCACCCATCGCCACATCGTTTGTCCGGAGTATTTGGAAGATTCTCTGAAAACCGAAAAATTGTCAACACCAAATTAAACACAAGTGTAAAGTATTTATCAGTCAGTTCACCTGACTGAAATTTCTGTCCTGATGTTTTTTTTACCGATAGATTGTATTATTTAAGAAAAAATTAATTAAGGGTTAATCTATATTGTCCATTTATTTAAAATCATTTAAACCAAAGTAACAATTTGGATGCTATCTTCAAGGTATAATTGTAGGGCAAAAAAATCGTTTAAAATTTGTGTCCATGTGACTTTCGAGACCCCAATGGACCTATTTTTTGGTTACTGATTGAAGAATTTCGACACCAAGATTAAAACAAATAACCAAATTTAAATAATGCGATATACTTTAACTGATTCTATTACCGTAATAAAGGGCAAACAGTAAAAAATTATAAAATTTTTATAATTTGTTTCTAAATTGTATTTGGGATAACAGAAACAATATTCCTCTAATATTTTTTTATTTAATATGTTTCCAATATAATTTTATCGACAATTTATAGACCTAGAAATGTTACTCAGAGCAACAGTTTGGTTTATTGAAATATTGATTAATTGAACAGCGATCCCTATGCTTTTTTTTTATAAAAATCCCACATTCATTTAGTATTGTACACAACTCTCCTTTGTCTCTAAGCGATCCTTTTGGCTACAAGTACATTTACCAACCCTGATAAGGATTCAGTAAATGTATTTTTTTATGTTTGTGCGCCTTAGTAGTAGTAGTAGTAGTAGACAGAATATGTGTGTGCCCGAGTGTTTGCAATTAGTGAGTTATTAGTTGTTTTTGTTGTTATTGTTGGGCTTGTGGTTCCAATACAGCTGTTGTTTTTATATTCTCTTTATAAGCCGAACCTACATACATACTCAGAATCATCAAACACCTTTTTCCTCTCGGGTTTTTCCTACACCAAATGTTGCTCTTTATATTTTCTATAAAGGTTTTATACTTAAGCCACCTCGACACATTCTCTGCTGCAATATCTTTGAGGAGTATTATAATTTCTCGTTACATCTTCACTAATATTACTTGGAATTCCGCCAAAAATTAACATTTTCTCTATACTTTCCCTTTGAGATCTTGTTTATTTGTCTCCTTTTGTTCTTCTGTGTGTGTTGGTAGTGTGTAAATGAGCCTCGAATGTCCTTTTGTTGCCGGCCATAAAGGTGGCGCCGTTTTTAATATTTTAATATCCTTTTATTGACATTTTGTTTTCGTGGAATTTTCGCATGTGGGTATGTACAAATTGTTAACGCAGACTCTCTTCGGCTTACCTGCATGGTTTTATAGCTTCGATGATCCTGTGTGTTGGCCGCACTGACCCTTATAATGTGGCACGTTCCATACGCTTTGCTAATTGAATGATATTCTGTGAAATATTCTGTAATGTACCTACGTACAATACAGTTGAGAATATGATATGAGAGCATACAGCGGACTTTACCAAATTGAAACATTTTAATATGTGGAAATTTTGGATTGATTTTAGTGGAATTAGTCATTTTGTATGAGTTTGGAAAATTTACGCTATGGCGAAGTAGAAAATTTCCGCTAATTATTACTAAGTAATATGAAATGTTGGTGATTGGAATTTATTTATGTTTAGGGAATAAATGCATCTAGGGAATTAGGAGTTTTCTGTCATCTATAAGCCATGAAAATACCTTTTAAGGCTAATGAGTCTTACGGACAAAGTATCCAAGGTCACTAGTTGATACACTCTCCCTGCATTTTTGGATTACAAACTAACAATGAAATTTCATTGTACTTAGTTTTAGCTCTTCATTTTGGGTACCCTAAAAAGCTTATCCTTTTTCCTATAACAACACTTAGCAACAGCAATGGGAGATATAAACACTACACAAATTTGTCAGATTCACCTGACGCCACCCAAATTTAATTTATGATACTATTATAGATATAATTTATTGAAAACTTATGGTCATTTGCTGCAAATCATATGAGGCTGATTTGTCCTTATTTCACACTTAGTTTCAAACAAATAAATATTGTTTTTTTTTAAATCTGCCAATAGTTTTGTTAATTTTGAAATTGAAGATAGTTCCAAACTTGTTTTGCCTTTTCAGTTTTTGCCTCATATATTTAACAAATTATATTTTATATATTTATGTATTAAAAAATAATAAATTTTACTTATTTCCTTTTTACAGGGCGTTGTGGAATATCGAGTTAAATGGAAAGGTTGGAACCAACGCTACAACACCTGGGAACCCGAAGTTAACATTCTAGATCGCCGACTCATTGAAATCTACGAACAGGGCAATAAATCCTCAAATACACCCTCCAAGCGTGGCCCCAAGAAAAAGGAGAAGGAACGTGATCCTGAACCAGAGTCTGAAGAAGATGAATACACATTCAACGAAGAAGATCATGCTCACAATAATCATGCTTCAACATCCTCGTCGGCAGTAGTCACCAATGCATTGGTCGGCTCAGCGTCACCATCATCTGCCTCCACTAACACACATCAACAGCAGCAGCAACAGAATCATCATCACCATCATCATCATCACTATGAAAAGGACAAGGAAAAGGAGAAAGAGAAGAAGCATCATCATCACCATCACCATCATCACAGTTCGAAATCTGATCGATCTTCAAATCGAAGATCGGAATCGCCACACACACATGGTGAAAGTAAGCGACAAAAAGATCATGCGACGTCAACAAATTCCTCCTCTTCACTGGCCTTTATACCCGAAGCAGATACAAATTCTTCAAGTTCTGAAGATCAACCGCTAAGTCGAAAGGAAGTAGGCACCAAACGGAAGGCGGAAGTGCTAAAAGAATCCGGCAAGATAGGAGTCACCATTAAAACATCACCGGATGGTCCATCGCCTCCAAAGATACACTGTTCAGTGGACACAGCGACGCCCATATCAACACCGCTTAAAGCAGAAACCGAGCCTCTCTCGCCGGAGACGCCGGCTTCAAGGCCTGAACAAGCCACACCATCAGAAAAACCTCAACAGTATAATGGCCAGGATGATGACGATGACGAGTCGTCATCTCAGGCCGATAGTCAGCATGAAGCAGAAAACAACAACTTGATTAATGCAAACAATAACAACAACAACAACAATTCCAACAATCAGCGTAATCAACATTTAGATAACATTTACGAAAACTCACCTCCCAAACAGAAAACAGCCGCCCCTCTAACGCCGCTTTCGCCACAAGCATTGCCGCCCAGATTTTGGCTGCCGAGCAAATGTAACATTTCCGACAAAGTCGTCATCACCGATGTCACGGTGAACTTTGAAACCGTCACCATACGCGAATGCAAAACCGAACGAGGGTTTTTTCGCGAGCGCGACATGAAGTCGAGCGGGGATTCTATAGCCTAAAACCAAAAATACTAAAAAACAAATCACAATTGGCCAAATTGATGAGAGCGGTAGAACAAACAGCATATGAGTATGGGTAAAGAAAACTTCCTATGAGGCACTCCATGAGACTAATAAAACACGTAACTGAACGTTAAGCAGGACTTTAAGTCAAGATTTGCTATATATACTATATATATACATACATATATTTTTATATACACTACGACGGCACTATTTATTTTTCTAAGCAAATTTTGGCCCAAGAAGGACTCATTTTTGGTTTTCGTATGATACAACAACCATCAATGTTTTGTTTTGATATGTTTTGTTTTTTCAAACCAACGTGATGTAAAGTGGAAAGCTGGATGGAACAACAGAGTGTTGCAGAGACGCAGTATGTTGCTTATTGAATGTATATCAATGACAGTTTATTTACAAGGTATATATAGGACCTATATATACAAATGCATACTTATACATATACACTTAAATGATATATAATTACTATATATGACATGATATGATACGAAGATATATTTTTGTAGTGCTTGAAATACAAATATTATGGAAACAGAAGCTAACAAGAAATAAAACGTATGATAGAGCGTAGTATACGACGACTTTAATTTGAAGATTCTTTACACACGTATATGAAAGGTTAACATTGATTAATATGTTAGCAGTTTTTTTTTTGTTATAATTTAAATTTATTTGATTTGGTGTCTTTAATATTACCAGCATTTCTTATATTATCTATCCACACTATCTTGCTTCTTATACGTACATACTATATGTGTATAAATTGTGCACTACTCTTTGCCATTTTAAATTATTTATTTTTTTCTACTCTCCCATTAGAATTGTAGCCTTTCTTATACGTTATCTTAAAGTTTTTTGTTCGTCGCTTTCTTTTTTTTTTACTTATCTCTCTAACATTACTTGTGTACATACTATATGGCAGTATATGCTTTTACCATTTATCTATCTATAAATCGTATTCTCTTTTTAATTATTTTATTGCAACTTTAAGTTGTCTTCATATCTAATAATACCTCATTACTTTACTGTTAATGCGTTAGGAAAAAGAAACCAATGTTGGGTGGTTTTTTTTTCTATTGCGAACTAGTAACACTGATCTGCAATCATTGTGAAAATTATTAGTATTTGTGAAATGAAATAAACATCACAGTTTAGTGGGAAATTCTAAGCATATTTATATGATGAATGTCTTTTAAATAGTACTGAAGTAGTTGCGTATCATGTGGCAATGAACATGTTTTATTGTTTTTAGGCATGTAGGTGTCGTAGGGTCAGCGTTAAAGTACTAGACTAGAACCGAATAAGGATTTTTTTTCTATGAAAAGTTAAATCACCTTAAAGAGGATCTATATTGCGTTACTAGACGTAAATAAAACAAAAAATTCTAGACGGAAATAAAACAATTTTTGAGTACAGTTTTTGTGTCAGTTGTGATGATCGTGTTGGATTTGTTTAAAGTGTATCGAATCTTATACAGCAACATATTAATGGCTTTCTAATGTCACTCACAAGGATTGCGTGTTTCGATCAACGTGGCAAGTTCATCATCAGACCCCTTTGTGCATGCCATGAGTAAGATGTGGCAGTTAGCTCGACGAACTTCTGAGAAAAAATTCTATAAGTCGTCCCATCCTGTCTTAACCTTCTGCTATATAAAGATTGGAAATATCTAAGTAGAATGCTCAACTTCTAAGCATGTAATATATCATTTGAAGGGCTAGCAGAAAAGAGTGGTAGGCCACGGTCCATATGTTCCCGTTTTAAAGAAGCCAGTATGAAAAGGTCATACGCCACCGTGGGACAAAATATGATGGGTCATGAGAATGTCTATATAATTCTGGAAACTGACAAAAACAAAACTTGTGCGTGTGACCATTAATATTAAAAATAAAAATTTTTCTAATCATTTAGTCAATTTGGTGTAACATTAGATACACTAACACAAATTAAAAACCATTGATGGAGATTAAGTAACAACTAGAATTACTGTCTTCCTCTCTCCTTCACAATGAAAAATTCTCTTTTCAGTCGCATCTCAATACACGCATAAAACTGTACTTAGTTTTTCATTTTCTGGACGAATTTGCGTTTAAAAGGACAACATTTTTAAGGATATATTTATTATTAAAAAAATTGTTGTAATTTTTCTGCAAGTCCTAGTAAAACGATATGGATACAAAATGAATCTTTATAAAATGAGACAAAAAAGTTGTAACAGTTAAATTTTTATAAAAATAAAACCCTAAAAAATAATAGTAAAACTTAAAACGCACATAAATCCTGTTAGAGCTAAGTGTAATAAGTTTTTAGTTTCTGATAATAAATTATTTTTATTTTCCTTTTATTCATAGTAATTTTTTCCCATTCCAAATATTTAATTCTCAAAAGTGTTAAAATATCTATGAAGTGTTTCAAAATTTCGCTTTGGAGATAGAAAAATGCATATAAACAGGTCGAAAGATAGCGATAGTTGCAAGGTAGGTATTACAGTGCGATTGGCTGACAACTTAGTACAGCTTCGTCAACTTTTTTCTAAATTTATATTGTTTCGAAATTTGATTATCAAGTGATGTATTCCACAAACCAAAACATAAATTTAAATGGCTGTAGATCAGTGTTACTTTCCTCTAACTACTCTACATTCTAAATTATACCAAAAATAATGTTTTTATCTAGTACTATTTATCTTCTATCTTATTGGTATTATTTGATTTCTATATAATGGATACTGGAATATGAATTGCAATTGTAGTGGCCAATTGCATTTGTTAGTAATGTAATCAAAAACTATACATGTATTAAAGGGCAGTATGAAGCGCAAACTTTTATATAATTTAACAATGAAGGAATAACATAAAAACACAACAAGAGAAATACACAAACAAAATTTTCCGATATCGGTTTCGAAATCGTTACTAAGAACGTATAAGATGGTTGACCCGAAGTCTGACCGCCGTAGCTGAGGGCAATCTGCTGTATGTACATCATGTCGTACTGACATCTTGACGATTTCTGAATGTAAATCGAAGGAAATTCGACGCGATGTTAAGAATTCGAACCGATATCTTAACAAATATCTGAAGATATCGGCGCAGCGACGATATGTCGGAGCATTTATAATTTAATTTCCCCTCAACGTCTCGTACAGAATTCTGTACGATATCGGTAAGAAGCGTTCAGACAATGTGGAGACGTGTCGGATATCAGCCAATGTCTGAGCTTTTGGTATGCTGGGTTAACTTTGAAAAACAAACGTAGTTTCCTTTTACATCCCATGAATGAGAATGAGAAAGATCTTTTCACATTTGTGTGATTTAACACGCTTCTATTTTTAGGCTTACACAACGGGACCTACAGTTTAACGACTAATCCGAACGTCAGCTGCTTTACTAAACATGCAAATCGAATATCTGCTGTTTGAGAATCTTTCTTGCCGTTTGTCTCGACACATGCGTTTGACAACATCGGGGGTCGCCGGGAAAATATATGTAGATGATTGGGACAGAAATGGATCCCTGGTCTCCTGCATTATAATCGCTGAACAAAATGTTCCGTAGCTTCAATTCAGCGGTATTTCATAGCGTTTTTTTATTGTATTTTGAATTTTTCGACTAATTTCTTTATACGACTCACATGTAGAATATGTGATTCCTTTGCTACAAAATTACATTCTCCGAACTAAAACTGAAATACGGAATTTTCCAAAAACTAATCAATTTCTTACCTATATTGTTAATTATCTTCTCAACTTTTTAATATATAAATAAGTTTGCGCTTCAAGTAATTGCTTAAGACTCAACAAGAAAAATCAACTTAGAGCATTTTATTACAAGTCTCAATTGTAATACTAATACACAATACACAAGAAGGTATTGCCGATATGGCACAGAGCAACAAAAATTAAAATATTCAAACAAAAAGACCAAGCAATATTTTAAGGTGTCTTAAATCACACAAAATGATTTGAAATTTAAAGTATAACAATCAAAAACTTTACCAAACAAAAAAAAAAGCGAAAAACAAACAACAAAAATTAAAATGCAAACAACACCTTAAGGCATTACACAACAACTATAAAACCATAAAAATAGCCACATTTATTAAGCAGTAGACAATTTATTCAAATCGTATACAATACAAAAGAAGAAGTTCTACAACAATTCGATTCGATGAAAGAATCTAAACAGAAATACATAAACGAATTTTCTTCAGCTTGTAGAACATCTTGGCTTATTTAATACCTTTTAATTCGTTTACCTTTTAAAGCAACAAACAAATTGAAATAAACAACGTAAAAAATGCTTATTTTTTATTGTTACATTAAAATGTAGAAAACCTCTTAAGTCAAACAAAAAACAATAACAAATAATTTGTGTCAAAGCGCTATACTGGAAAGTAATAACAACAAAACATTTATATATTATATTACATATATACATATATATAATGAAAAAAAAACTAAACCCAATATTTACATATACATTTTATTGATTAAGCAATAAACTACCAATTATCCTCTTAAACAATTAACAAAAACAAAAAAAAACAACTGAAAAACAAAATCTCAATCTCTAAAGGACACCAATAAATTAGAGAAAGAAACAAAACAACAAACAAACCAACAACATAAATGTCATCTTATAAACAAAACAATTTAAAAAAAAAACAATACCAATCAATACCTGCTTAATTGTTAAACATTTATTAATGTTTATTAATACATAATACAGAATTATTGTTGTATATATTTTTATTATTTAAAACAAAACAAACAAACCAACAAACAAATAAACCTATATAATAAAACAACAACAACACATATATTAAGACAAATTTTTTAATTTCGCAAGCAAAAACGCAAAGATGTTTAGTCATTTTCATGAGAAATTGACAGTTTTGTTCAAGACCAAAATTCCGTTTCCGTTTTTTACTGCCCAGAGCCTTGGTACTTGTATAAATGCCCAGCATTTTTAATTTGTATTGGAATTCAGTTACGGAATCATTAAGATACTATGATACTATTGAAATGGTCTAATAAAGCTGCATCTTTGTATGTAAAACTACTTTATTAAAAAAGTAATTACGATTTATATTCCTTTTTGTTTTAATTTATTTCATTTAGTTGTAATTTTTAATTATCCACTAAGCTGTGTAGAATGGATGTTTAGCATCCACCCCTATATATATATAAAAGAAATAATGTTAACAAAAGGAAATCCAGAAATATACAATTATTATTATATATTTGAGTGTGTAAATAAATCTCTATATACAGATAAAAAAAAACAAAATGTGTAAATGTGTTGTTATTGCGGGGAAACGGAATTCAAATATAGTAAATCTTTGGGCAAGAGTTTGTTAACTGTTGGATCTTGGATGTGAGATAAAAATGGGGGATTTTTACTGTAATTTTTGAGTTTTCTTTCTAATCATTAAACTCATTCTAGATGCTTCCACAGAAACTAATACCACAATGACTCAGGAAAAACGAAGATTTTTACGAAGAAATACTAGCTATGGTTTGATGATTGCAACTGTCTACAAAAGCATAACCGACGGTATAGAGAATTATCTGAAGAAACCACAATTCATCAACAAAAGGTAAATAATGAAAACAATTTGTATAATGACATGTAGCTATTATATGATTATATTTTTATAGGTAATCTTATACATTGTTCAGGCCACATGACGTGAATATCATGATACCACCAGGGAGGACTTACACTTCATTGAATTACAACAAGGATAAAAATCGTCAAAAACCGAAGCTAATGGAAGCCTTTACAATAAAGCGGACAAAAAACTATAATCATTTAGAAAATATTAAGATTATTAAGTACTTGACTTATGTCCTGAACTTGTCCATGACCACTCTAATAGTTCCCGAAGCCTGGAAAATAGGCAGAGTGGTCCCGCTGCTAAAACTTGGAAAAGATGCGAGAAGGGGAGAATCAAACAGGTATATTTCTCTTCCAATTACGGATCGTTAGCATGGATTCCGTATGCAGCCCAGTACTAGTACTGCTTTACACGTCATTACCACACCCATAAGTCGCGGTCTCAACCAGAACAAGTCCGGAGACGGGACGGCCCTTGTGCTGCTTGACTTTCGATGCCACGTCAATCTTTTCAAGGAAACGCCAGCACGTCCCTACCGAACCGTTTAAAACGTTGGATCGTCAATTACATGTGTGGACGACAGCCGTATGTGGAATTGAGAAACAAGAAGTCCAAGCCTCCGTAGAGTTAAACAGGGAGTTCCCTAAGATGGGGTGATATCTCCGGCACTGTTTAACCTCTACCTTTCTGCAATTCCACGACCACCTGACGGCGTTGATATCGTATCCTATGCCGATGATTGTACGATACTTGCGTGGTGCTCTTCGTTTGATGACATATCGCTCATTTGCTGCAAGACCGGCATAACTCAAAAAATGAAATTTTTGAGTTAGAGATGCAGAATTGTTCGTTATATCATACTTCATGTTGTGTTAAAAATTCATGTTAATATCTTTTATATCCATTTCGTACAAGTTGGGTGTAAATTAAAAACTTTAAACCAGAGTGCGTAGAGCAATCAAAATACGCTCTCGCTCTATTGAGTTATCTTTACAATGAGTTTATCATTTTCAAAACAAGTGAGCGAAAGCAATCAAGCAATCTTCTCTTCTATAAACTCCTCATTAGTTTCACTCATTCAATACATCGCTTTGATAAGTTAAATGGCGACCGCTTGTTTGAATAGAATTTTTAAATTGAATAACTCATTGTACGCTCATTAAAGCAAACAAGGAGCGCTCATTTCACGAAAATGATCGATTGAATTTTACTTATCAATCATAAATAAGCAAATGTGAACATATGTATAATGTTGATTTTTCAAGTGCCGTCGTTTCGTTGAACACAGAAATGAATTGTGTTGCTTGGAAAATATGCATTGATATTTAGGTAGTATGTAAGAAAATTATTATTATTTTTGAAATAATAATACTGTTAACACATTGAATCATTTATTTTTATTTTTTTTTTTATATTAAAAATTACATTTAATAAACCTAAATTATTAAGATTGATAATTTGCTTGTTTGACAAATCCAACAATGCTCTGATATGAAAATTGTTTTTTATGCGACACACAGTTTAGTGGTGGAGCATATTGCCGTTGAGAGGCGTGGCAGATATAGACATATGTATATATTCTTGCACAGTTGGAAAATCTTCCCATGTTCTTTAACAATTTTAACTTTTTAGCACGAGAAAAAACAAAATAATGTGACTCTAATGCAGTGGTACGCAAAATGTTTATCAAGAACAACTTCGAAAAACGACGCTAGCAGAACAGATACAAGTATGTAATTCCTGTAAACCAAATCAGTTATGAGCATGTTATTAAACAGGAGCACTCAAAACTTAGCTTTGTTGTTGTAAAGAGTTTATCATCGCAATAACTTTTGAGTGAGAAATATCAAAGCATTGAAAGCAATGAGTACTCTTTTGTTGAGTGCTTTCGAAAGAGTATTCAACGAGCGATGACGTTCTAGAGCATTAACAAACGAGCGCTCATTTCTTTTTACGTCGAAAATGAAAACACAAAATTGAGTCGCTCGCAAATAGAGTTGTATTTGAGGAGAAGAGCAAAATAATACTTCTCAATGATAAGTATTTACGAACTCTGCTTTAAACGCGTTTATCTTGGAATCGATTTTTTTGAGTTATGCCGGTCATGCCGCAAATGAGCGATATGTGAAAGGCTGAACGTCGACTTACCTGCAATTTTCGCTGCATGGACAGCGCAAGTGAAGGAGCAGCTCAATGTGGTAGTCGATGGCATAACAACTCCGACCACCAATTACCCCAAGGTCATTGGTGTCACATTTGACAGCCTTTTCAGATTCAACGCGCACGCCACAGCTATAAGCAATACGATGAGAAGTAGGAACAAGGTCCTCAAGTCGCTAGCCTGCAGAACTTGAGTAACCGAAAAAGAAACCTTGTTTATCTCTATAAAAACGATAGGTCGGTCGGTCTGTGGTAAACTATGCAGCTCCAGTGTGGTCACCGAATGTGAGCGAGACGCAGTAGAAGAACCTGCAGACATGTCAAAATGCCGCCCTGAGAACTGCGACAGGGTGACTTCTCATGCCTTCTTTGGACCACCTACATGAGGAGACGAAGGTCATACCCGTGCGCTGACATAATTTTCTTCTGTCGAAGCAGTATCTGCTTGGCTGTTACCGGTCCAGCCAGTCCAACCACTTGTGAATAGGCTTCCACATCCATGCAGGTCAGGAAAGACCTCCATAACCTAGAGCGCGAGGTCAAACGTTACAAGAGAGAGCCTCTAGATCAAAGACCATTTCAGGCAGACTTAGAGTGGCTTTTGAAGGAAGTGGTAGTACAGAGTCAGACAAGGGTTGTTTTGGCCCAACTAAGATCTGGCGGGTGTAGTCGTCTTAATTCGTACTGTGCAAGAATTGATAGCAATACGTCGAATACATGTCCCGCTTGCAACTAGGGACCACACGACACACTACACCTGCTAAACTGTCCTGACAAACCAACTCAGCTTTTCCCCAGGATTCTTTGGACCCACCCAGTGGGAAATACTACACAATGCGAACCAATTAACACCTAATGGACAACAAGGCACATTTGCTGCTAAAACAACAACTACTCAATTGCGAGTTCTTAGAATCGCTATCAGTTTTCTCTCGTTAGCTATAATGGTCTATATTGAGATGATCAGTACATTAGTAGTGCGGCAACAGGCAAAGTGTTGCAATCGCAGCAACACACGCAATCTTTAGAATCTGTTGAATAAATGTATAAGCAGAGTAGGGCAATATTTTTTTAAGGAGTTTACGAGCTGTTCAAAAAAGAGGTCCACACTATTGTTGTGGTTGTTCATGAGCATGAGCGTAGCGATAAAATTTCTTCTTAATCATTAAATCAAAACAAGATAGTAAAGGGAACAGATTTGATTGCTTTTATTTTTCTTTATTAAATGTTAATGATAATATAACTATATGTTCATGTTTGACTAGTGTTACCATACATTGTAGTCGGATCTATCGATGTTTTTGTCTCAAGAAGACAATTATTTTGCTTCAAATGTCATTCACCTCATTTACCTCTTTCTACACCATTTCCAAATGAAGTTCAAAGAAAATCAATTGAATTCAAATATTCCATTTGAGTTTCATATTTCGTCAATTAATATTCAAAAATTCCTTTTGAAATTCAAAAAATATCAAATGAAATTAAAAATTCGTCCATTGAAATTCAAAACACATCAATTAAAATTCAAAATTCGTCAATTGAAATTCAAAACACATCAATTGAAATTCAATACCCATCATTTGAAATTCAAAATTCGTCAATTGAAATTCAAAACTCGTTAATTGCCATTCAATTTGTTGTGTTTTAAATAACAATTGATGAGTTTTGAATTTCTATTGATATTTTTCGAATTTTAAATGGAATATTTGAATCTCAATTAATATTTTCTTTTAATTTCATTTTTGAATTTCAATTAATTTTCATTGAATTTTAATTAGAAATGGGTGTTGTATTTACGAACAAAATCTCAGTTCCTATCACTTTTTTACCTGTATGGTGGTACGGTCTTGTTAGGGTACTTAACAGTCAGTTCAACTGACTAAAACTACAGTATTTATTAAATATTGCGTTGTATTTATGACAAAATTCTCCAAATCCTTGTCAATTTGCATTTCTTCAGTGAAAACATTTTATTAGTAATTATTGTATAAGAGACAACTGTTCAGTAAAACTTATCGGATTTCTTATGAATTTTTACTCTACATATAATAAAAATTAAACAGAATCGCGTTAATTAAAATTAATAATAAAAATAAATCAGAAATTAATAAAAATTATTTTACTCTGCTTAGAAAAAACATGGGTATTGAATGAATGGTGACATTTTAGAAAGTCGAACTAATTATTTTTATTTTTATTACGTGAAATAGAATAATATATTTATTTAAATTAAAATTTATTTATTTTGGATATCGAATCACGTATTCCGTGCCTTATTTTTTGCGTAACAAACAAAATTGTTAATAATCTTTAATTAAAAAAAAATTTCGAACAACAAGAATTTCAACTTTAAAACAATTCTCTATATGTATTGAATATTATTCAACTGCATTTCTTTAATATTATCACATAAGTTCTCACAATCTCCTCTCACCCAGCTCATCATACTTACTTGTCACTGCTCGCAACGCATTTGTTTTTCTCAATAAATTAAAAACTTCTTCAGTCGGAATAAATTTTATTTTTAGATTAAATAGATTTTATTTGTTTGGTTTATCAATTATTTCATTTTGGATTCTTGGCATATAGTTGTTTTTGTTTTATCTTCTTCTGATGTATGTTTTGTTTTGTTTGTATGGTGTATATCCTTTATCATTATATCAATCTGTAATAACTTTGTTTGTGATTTCTTTGTGTCGGTATCAATCGATATTATATAGTAAATATAATTCTATTATTATTATTTGCAGTGGTGTATACATTGAACAATATTGTAAATTTCATTTATAATTCATCATTGGCGTTCGTTCAAATGTTGTGTAGTAAGTGTTGATTTTGTTTGTTGTTGTATATAATTTGTAAACTTTCTATGTGTTTTTATAAACGGCCTTCCGCGCAAATCAACCCTATCAATATCCTTACAAAAACATGATGGCTTAGATAATGTTAAGGAAGATACAGACAGAGGGAGAGAGTCCAAGGGAGTGATAGGGTTTGGTGGTGGTGTAAGAGGAAGCGGAATCTGTTTAAGGAGGTGCTTCTCATTATAATGTTTTATATAGTTTTGTAAACAATTAAAATCCTATAGTCCTTCGGTATAACTAACAACTATTTTATAGTTAGCATTCCTTGTAAGAGTTGCCTTGTTATTTTTATCCTTATATGTTTATTATGTACTGGGGGGTAGAGGTGTGTTAGTATGAGAGATAGAGGAAAAGAGAGTTTGTTTAAGTGAGAGAGGAAGTACAGCTTAGATTTTGTAAACTTAATACAAAATTATCATAGTAAAGTGTATATTGTTTTAAAGGATTTAATTTCTTTTTCAAATGTAGTTGGCTTAAAAAATAATTGTTATTGGTTACATTAAATACTAAAATAATTCCGTATATATAGTTTTTTACTTTTTTATATTTACTTTAGTTTCTTTGTTTTTAATACTCAAAATGTAATTTTAATTTTGGGGGGTTTTCTTTCGCTTGTTTCAAAAGTATTAAAACTATTTTACGTTTATAATTGTTGTTAACATTTAAAAAAACTAAATTATTTTGTTTCTGTTTTCTTTTGGCCTTTCTCATTAGTTAACATTAATTATAAGTAATTAATATAATTTTTTTTGTTGTCAGCTAATAAACTAATAATTATAAATTCGATCAAGGTAATGCCTGTCTGTATGTATTAAGTTAAAGTTAGTTAATGAAGGTTGATGAAAATGATTATTTTTAAGGATTTAGTGATTAAGTATATGTAAATAAAGGAAAAATGGATGAAATATAATTAACTCATTTTTAAAACTTTTGATTTATAATAATGGTGTTTTTATTGAAATAGAGGTGTTAGAAAGTGTCGAATGTGTTGCTGATGTTTAAAAGGTAAAGAAATGATCTCGTGTGTTATCTTCACCTGACTATTAACCAGGAGTCTTAAATGATGCTGTGTTTTCTAAATGTTTCCTAAAGAGTTGTGTCAAAACGAATCCAATGTGTGGTATATCTTTATATGGAGCTTCCAGTTGCAGTTTCTCTGTTGGGAGTATTAAAATGTACATACGAAAGACTAAAAAAACTGTTTGAAATCCTTATAAACTTTTTCGTATAACAGTTTGATTGATTGCTGATATCTAAAGTCACTGTGAATGTTACCTTGGATTGGATCAGGTTGTTGTCAATGCTTACACGATTAGCTTAGCCAACAACATACTATATGCTACATATTGTGATTTTGCTTTTAGTATCAATATGATGTTATATTCGAAACCATTTGAACTGTTATACGCGTACTGTATTGTATCAACTAGCGTTTGTTTAGGAATGTCATTATTAAAAGAGTTCAGAGTTCGAACTTCATTCGAAAATTTTAATTTCTTAGAATTTACTACAATATTATTGGTGGTAAATTCGATATATTAGCATTTGTCTGTTACAATTTTTTTTAAATGCTTAAACTTTAGAGGAGCTCTGGATTCGAACTTCATTCGAAAAAAATTGTCGTTAAAACTATATCGAAAAGTTTGTAATGTTCGTATGTTTTATTTTTTTAAAATGCAAAATCTCTTGAAGTGATCTCTGTTCGAAGTTTGTTCGAAAATTACATTTTCTTAGAATTTACTAGAATTTTGTTAAAAAAATGGTCATAAAAACCATATCGAAGAGTTTGTGTGTTGGAAAGGAATTTATATATGCAATTAAAAGTTTGATTTTCCGACATAAATTTTTTCGAACATTTTTAAATTAAGGTTAACAACCCCTTTCAAAAAGTTAAAAAAATAAGTTGTTAATTTTATTAGCTTTTTCGTTGAATTGCACTTGCCTTATCATCGTATAGTGTTATATTTTTTTTAAAAAAGCTAAAACTGTCGGAAAAATCAATGTTTGAGGTTTGTTTTGAAAATTAAATTTTCTAAGAATATACTAGAAGTTTGCTAAAAAGTTGTCGTAAAAACTATAGAGAAGAGTTTGTGTGTTAGTAAGGAATGATGTTATGCGATTAAAAGTTTAATTATCCGAAATAAATTTTTTCGAACTTTTTTAAATCAAGGTTAACCCCTTATGAAAAAGTTAAAAATTTAAGTGGCAAATTTTATACGCTTTTTCGATTTATTGCACTTGCTTAATGTTCGTGCGTTGTTTTATTTTTTTTAATGTTAAAACTCTTGAAAAAATCCGTGCTTAAACTTTATTCGAAAATAATGTTTTTGAAAAATTCACTAGAATTTTGTTATAAAATAGTAAATAAACTATGTCGAAGAGTTTGTGTGTTGGAAAGGAATTTATTTATGCAATTAAAGGTTTGATTTTCCGACAAAAAATTTTTCGAACATTTTTAAATTAAGGTTAACCCCTTATGGAAAAGTTAAAAAATTAAGTAGCTAATTTTTTTCGCTTTTTCGTTTTATTGCACTTGCTTAATGTTCGTCCAGTGTTTTATTTTTTTTAAGTGCTAAAATTCTTGACGAAATCTGCGTTTGAAGTTTGTTCGAAAATTATATTTTTGTAGAATTCAATAGAATTTTGTTACAAACTAGTGGTAAAAACTATATAGAAGAGTTTGTGTGTTAGAAAGGAATTAATTTATGCAATTAGAAGTTTGATTTTCTGACAAACCCTTTCCAAAAAGTTAAAAAAATAAGTTGTTAATTTTATTTCTTTTTTTGTTTAATTGCACTTGCTTAATGTTTGTGACATGTTTAAATTTTTTTTTAAAGCAATTTCTCTTGATGAAATTAAAGTTCGAAGTTTGTTATAAAATTTGATTTTCTTAGAATTTACTAGAAGTTTGCTTAAAAATTGTCGTAAAACCCATATGGAAGATTTTGTCTGTTAGGAAGGAATTAATTTATTCGAACATTTTTAAATTAAGGTTAACCCCTTAGAAAAATTAAAAAAATTAAGTGGCTAATTTTATTCGCTTTTTCGATTAATTGCACGTGCTTAATATTCGTGCTTTGTTTTAATTTTTTTGTAATGCTAAAACTCTTGAAAAAATCTGTGTTTGAACTTTGTTCGAAAATTATATTTTTTGTAGAATTTACAAAAATTTTGTTAAAAATTGTCGTAAAAACTTTATCGAAGAGTTTGTCTGTTAGAAAGGAATTAATTTATGCAATTAGAAGTTTAATTTTCCGACATAAATTTTTTCGAACGTTTTTAAATCAAGGTTAACCCCTTGCCAAAAAGTTAAAAATTTAAGTGAGTACTTTTTTGCGCTTTTTCGTTTTATTGCACTTGCTTAATGTTCGTTCGTTGTTTTATTTTTTTTAAATGCTAAAATTCTTGACAAAATCTGTGTGAACTTTGTTCGAAAATTATATTTTTGTAGAATTATTCTAGAATTTCGCTAAAAAAATTGTCGTAAAAACTGTATGGAATAGTTTGTGTGTTAATAAGGAATTCATTTATGCAATTAGAAGTTTGATTCTACGACAACATTTTTTTCGAACATTTTTAAATCAAGGTTAACCCCTTAACAAAAAGTTAAAAAAAATAAGTTGCTTATTTTTTTCGCTTTTTCGATGAATTGCACTTGCCTAATGATCGCATAGAGTTTTTTTTTTAAAGCTAAAACTCTCAAAAAAATCAATGTTCGAAGTTTGTTCGAAAACTTGATTTTCTTAGATTTAACTATGATTTTGTTAAAATATGGTCGTAAATACGATATAGAAGCGTTTGTGTGTTAAAAACGAATGTATTATTTTGATTTTCTAACAAACCATTTGGAAAAAGTTAAACAATTGAGATACTTTTGCATAACTTTCAAACATATCTCCTAGGTAATAATATTGACAACTTCTGGTATAATCATAAAATTTCAAAAACAATTTACCTGTAATCCTGCGTTGATAACATAAATTGTATGGCATTTTTTGTATGAATTTATCATTTCGAGATTAATCTGGTAGTAGTCGTGTCGTGATGTTTGTGTCTTTATTATACTTTATTAGTTTGTTTGGTTTTTTCTTTCTAAATATTTCCAAAAGTTAATAATTTAGAAAAATCTGTCTATATTCTTTGCTGATTCACTACAGTTTCCTTGTATGGTATAAAATTGTAAGTTTCATGTTTCGAACTTTGTCCTCTAAAATGTTTTTTTTTTGGTAGATAAAGTATAGTGTGTTTGTTGTTCTTCCTACAGAAGTTTAAGTTTGCAGGAATTTCAGTTGTACGAATATGATTTGTTCCTATGATTTATAAAATGTTGCCTTTGTGTGTTTATTTTGGTTATTTTTAACTGTATATTAGTACTAGTATATGAATGTCTAGGCTATTTATATAATTTTGTTTTTGTTGGTTTGGTTGCTTTGCATCAATTTTTGTATAATATCAACACGCCTTAGAAATATGAAGATTGTGTGTGTTTTATTTGTATTTTTACTATTTTTTTTAAATCTGTTGTTACTTTATCTAGTTAATTGTATGATACTGTGGGTAGTTTGCCATATACTATCAACTGTAGCTAATGATTATTATGAGAGATGTCCTTATATGAAGTAAGAGCAGTGTACCAACATTTTCTTTCTTACTTAAAATCGGAATCGAAACGAAATTTTATTCACATGCTAGTATGAAGTAAATGATTAATTAAAAAAAAAACACACACGAAGAAAATTAGGACCCTTTATGAACAAAGGTTAACTGCTCGATCTTAAGTCACGTGAACTGCAAACACCTACAGTTTCCCTAACATCTTCCCACCATTCCTTCCACTTGTCCCACTTGCAAACATTTTAAAATTATCTCACCAAATGTGTCCTTTTATTATTGATGTTTGAACCGAAAAATATGTTGGTAATTCTTGTAAACAAAAAATGAAACAATTATTGTGATGTATATAGTATTTCATATGTATATATTTTGAAAATATCTATTCAGATAGATGCTATATGTTTTTGTATGTATATATTTAACATGTTTTTTTTAATGATTTTTGTGTTTTTTGTTGTTGTTTTGAATTAAAGTTAAGGGGAAAGTTTTCCAAAACAGTTAAACTATTTTTGTATTTTTCTTTTCTTTTTTTTTGTTTTTTTTTCAATACGCAGACTTTTTTTGTTAAGATTTTTTTTATAACTAACTTTTTAAATTACTACATTTAGTTAATGTCTAGGCTTACTTAATTCATATAATAAAATTATTTATTTTTTCTCATTATTATTACTTTTTTTTATAATGATTTTGGTTTCATTTTGTTTTTTGTTTTCTAAAAAAAATTGCTTTTCTCTGAATGTTAACATTTGGGTTGGATTTAAGGTTTATAGAATATTTTTGTGTTTTTTAATTTTTTTTATGCATAACTGTATTTGGTATTTAACGAGAAGTACTTTGTAGTAAAATTAAAAATATAAAATCAAATTAAAAAAAAAAATTATTTAGTTTAAAAAAATATATAAAAAAATTAAGGAAATTTTGAAGAGATTTTTATTTTATTAAATTAAAAGGCGAACGGTTTTTAATTTTTTTAATTTTTAAAAAGTTCTAATTTATACCACCCGTACTATAATAATGAAAAACTCTTGAGAAAATCAATATTCGAAGTTGCATCGAAAATTAGATGTTGTTAGATTAAACAAGGAGTTTGTTGAAATGTGTTCAGAAATATCATAAAAAAAAGTTTTTAAAGAATTTATTAATTGCAGTTTGATTTTACGATATAAAAATGTTTAGACGTTTTTAAATCATGGTTAACCAACTCCTTACGAAAAGGTTAGAAAAATAAGTTAATTATTTTATGCCCTATTCGAAGAAATACTCTCCCTAAATATGCAAATAATGTTTTATTTTTTAGAAAAGATATTATCATTGAAAAAAATCGATATTCGAACTTAGTTCGAAAATTATGTTTTACTGGATTTTACAAGATTTTTCCTTTATACGACATCAAAACATTTGTGTGATAGCAAGGAATTAATTTATGCAATTAAAAATTTACATCTCCATAAATTTTTATTTAAACTATTTACTAAAAACTTAAAAATTTTAGTGGCTAATTTTATTGACTTTTCTGAAGAATTGCTATTGCTAAATGTACTTATGTTTTGGTTTTTATATTAAAAAAGGCTAAAATTGTTAAGAAAATCATTGTTCGAACTATGTTCGAAAATTTTATTTTGTTAAATTTTACTATGAATTTGTTGAAAAGTGTTCGTAAATGCGACACTGAAGCGTTAATGTGATAGAAAGGAATTAATTTAAGGCATTATAAATTCACTTCTCCGAAAAAAAAATTGTGAACTTTTTTAATCAAAAGTTACTAAAATAGTTTACAATTGTAGTTGCTGATTTTATTGCCTTTTACGAAGAATTGCATTTACTAAATGTTCGTGTGTTTTTTTTGTTTCTATCAAAAAGTTAAAATCTTCGAGAAAACCAGTGTTCGAACTTTGTTCGAAAATTAGATTTTTGTTAATTTTTACTACAAATTTGTCGAAAAATGGTTGTAATTACCACATCGAAGCATTTTTTGTAATAGAAATGAATTAAATTATGCCATTAAAAATTCACTTCTCCGAAAAAAGATTATTAAATTTTGTCAGCAAAAGTTGAAAAATGTTATAACAAGTTACAAAATTAATTGCTGATTTTATCAAATTTTTTAAGAATTATACTTGCTAAGTATTAGTATGTTGTTTTATTTTTGAAAAAAGGTAAAACTCTTGAGAAAACCAGTGTTCAAACTTTGTTTGAAAATCAGATTTTTGTTAAAAATTCACTTTTCCGAAAAAATGTTTTTCATTAGAATTTTGAAGAATTACACTTAATAAGTATTAGTCTGTTGTTTTTATTTTTTAAAAAGGGTAAAACACTTGATTATAACGGTGTTCGAAGTTTGTTCGAAATTTAGTCTTTTTAGAAATTAACTAGGATTTTGTTAAAAATGGTTGTAGAAACGATATTGAAGCATTTGTATGATAATAAGGAACTAATATATGAAATTAGAAATTCACTTTTTCGAAATACATTTTTTCAAACGTTTTTTAAATCATACTAAAAGATACAAATCTTGGTTTCTGATTTTATTGAATTTTTCGAAGAATTACATTTGCTAAATGTTCGTGCGTTGTTTTATTTCTTTTAAAAAGTTTAAATTCTTAAAAAAATCAATGTTCGAACAATGTTTGAAAAGAACATTTTGTTAAATTTTACTACAAATTGGTCGATAAATGGTCATAAACACATCGAAGCATTTGTGTGAGGTAAAGGAATGCATTTTAAGCATATCAAATTCACTTTTCCTATATAATTTTTTTCCACGTCTTTTACTCAAGGGTTATATCCCTTACCAAAAAGTTAAAAATTTAATTTGTTGATTTATAGCATTTTTCGAAGAATTACACTTGCTAAATGTTCATGCGCTGTTTTATTTCTTTTAAAAAGTTAAAATTCTTAAAAAAATCAGTGTTCGAAATTTGTTCGAAAATTTGATTTTCTTAGATTTTACTAAAATTTTATTGAAAAATCGTTGTAAATACGATAATAAAGTGTTTGTGTGTTAGAAAGGTGTACATTTATCCAACTATAGGTTTGATTTTCTAAAATTTTGTTGAATGTTTTTAAAATGGCCGTAAACACGATAGAGAGAAATAGAGGAATTTATTTGTACCATTAGAAATGCAATTTTGGGAGAAAAAATAGAAGAAACGAATACAATTTTATTTTGTGCAAGATTTGGTTAACTTTATACCAATTATAGCCATGCTTTCATACTCAGCAAAAAATTGCCAAAAAAATAACATATCCTATAATTCTTAGCATACTGAAGTATATCTAATTTGATGCAAAACTAATGTGTCTCAAATGGGCTTATCATGGGAAATAAACGCTTATTTTTAATTGACTATTCACTACTCCTAATGAAGTGCTCATAAAGCAGTGAAAATGTGATTGTTTTAATGGACAAGTCTCAATTCTGGCCCAATTCACAAAATTTTTTAATATGTTTTTTTTATAATATTTTGGCATATTGGAAGTCTTTTCAAAAAATCGTATGTACAAATAGATAATATTCGCAGTTAAGGAACCGTTACAGAATCACTGGTTTTAAGTAGTAATGAAAAAGTATTTTTTTAACTGGGTAACATTTTTTCAATAAAATGAATCCAAAATTAGTTTTTAACATAAAATGATACCAGTTAGATAATTCCAAAAATATTTAAGTAGCCGCTAAATATTCCAATAAACAGTTAAATAAAATAATATCTATTTTAATAATACAGAATATTTTTTTGTATCAATTTCTGTAATTCAAAATATATATTGTGGCATTCTTTTATAATTGAATTTTTATCATATAGATATACTTTAAAGTTCTTGTCATCCAAAGTAAATAGAACAATAAATTTTATTAAAATTTCTTTTGTACGTTTTCTAAAAGGGTATCAATGACTTAAAAATCATCAAAATCAATTACTACAAAATGCACATGTACATATTTTAAAAACCACATATTTACTAAATCATATGTGTTTCCTTTAATATTCTTTGTCATTATATTTTTCCAATAAAGTTGGGTTTTCAAATTATCAGAAAGTATATATCCAATAGTTGTTTTTTTAGCTACGTATGAATCCAACTGAAATATAAAAAAAAAATATTAAGTAGTTTTTTTTAATAAACTATTGATGAAAAACAAAATTTACATCATTTAAACGGGTATACAAATATTTCCAATTTCATAATTAATACCCAATATGTTGCTCTAACAAATGTTTTGATTTAAAATATACATATTGACATTATTTTTAAATCGGAATTATATCCTCTTGATATACTTTTAAGTTCCTTACACCAAAAGTAAATACATCAAAAAAATTATACATCTTTTTTAGGTTTTTCTGACAGAGAAATACTTTAAAAAACTTTTAAAATATATTGTAAATTTCATTTCATTTATTCAATCTTGTAAATTTTAAGTCAAAAATAAGTTTCTTTTAAAATTCCTCATCGTTTTACTATAAACTTTATATTTTTCGCGCCTTTTTAGGTTTAATAAAATAAAAATCATGTCATCTCTTCCATTTTTTAACAAAATTAAGTTTTTCTGTAATATTTGTTGTTTTTATTTAAAAAAAATAAGGTTTGTTTGTTTTATTTAAAAACAAAATAGTTTGTAATTAAAAATAACACAAAACAATATTAAAAATAGCCATATAACGTAAAATACAGAGATAAAAAAAAACTTAAAAAACAATGACTTATACAACTAAAACGTCTTCTGGGGTTTGTTTGTTCTGTTTGTTTGTTTGTTTTGGGTTTATAAATTAAATAATTTGATAAATTAAAAAATTAATATTAAAAGAGAATAAAGAAGCTGTACAGCTATACAACTTAGATCAACGACTATTAAACAAATGTATACATATATGATATTTAAAAAAAATATAATATAAAACAAAAATTTACACCACATTTAGTTAGATTTATTTAATGAAACGCTTTCATTATTTTTAATTTTTCTCAATTTTCGTGAATAAACAATTGTATATGTTTTGTTTTTCCAATGCTTTCATATAATAACAATTATAATTGACTTTTAAAATACAAATATATATTTTACTTTCACACAAGATGAAACTTAATTCATTACTTTGGGTTAATTTTATTTTCTGTTGAAAAATATATATGAAAAAAAACTTAACAATTTCGAGTAAAAATTTCTTCGAATTCGATTTAAAACAAAAAATAAACTTATAAAACAATTCCGAATATTTCCGTATTATGTGTGAGATTCATCAGTATTAATTTTGTAAAATACTTTGTTTTTTTGTGTTTTCTTTAAAATTTTGTTTTGTTTGTTGTTTAAGAACTAACACCTCCACTATTTTCATTATGTTCTAGAACCGTATACGTCTCGGTGATATCAGTGCCCGTGAGCTGTAAATCGCCCGTGGAATGTGCGGCCGGCGGATGGGACTTGTGGGTAGGCGATTGGTTTGGGGTGGAGGCACTACTTTTGGGTTTGCGAAACCAATTGCCCAGGCGTCGTCTGCCCAATGAGCCCGTTTGATTTTCATTGGACTGAGCAGTAGCCTCTAGGCGATGCGATGATTTTTTGGGCAAAGTATCACTGTATTTGAAGGACTTGGCTGGTGACTCGGGCACCGAACTTTCACCCGATGTGTTGGAATTATTGATATTGGTAACGGTGGCCAAGTTGCTTTCATATAAAAACTCCTTGAGTTTTTGCTGTTCATTTTCTGCACCCTCATAGTCCGATTGATCCGAGTAGTCTCTCTCCTCAAAGGCATACTCAAAACCGGTCATTTCGGAAATATACAAAGCTTTGCCACCAAACTGCCGTTCCAAAGCCAAAGTATTAAGGAATCGATGTTTTCTATTCGCCGAGCGGAAACTAAAATCAAACCATTTGTCACGTGCCTCACAGTAGATCCTCAACGAGTTCTTGATAGTGTGGCCAAACATTTTGCCATCCCTAACATTTACCACCCGGCAGCGGTCCAAGAAGATACGTCCCTTGTAAATGAAATGCGAACGTTTGATCAAGTCTTTTTTGCAGTACACCAGTTGATTATCGAACAAAAACAATGTACAACTGCTGTTCCAGAGGTTTTGCTTCTGTCGCGTAGCATCGATTTGTAAAAAGAATCGGGTGCTATGCAAATGTAATGGAGGACCCTTGAAATTCTGAAAACTGGCCTGATGGCGTGCTATAGTCTCACTATGTCGCTTGCCTTCATTCACCGCTTCGGTAATGGATTTCATGGCTTCCAAAGCCATATCTATAGTCTCTGTGGTATCTGGTATATCCAGTTGGCTTACGTCGATTTGTTCATAATCCTGCAGGCTGTAGGTGGCAGCGTCGGAGGAGCCCTTGGCCGAAGTCTTAATGATCTCAGCCAAGTGTAGGGGATAGCGGCAAATGCGTTGCACGGGTGCGAGCAAATGGGCTGACAAGGGAAGTTCAGCTAAGTTTTCCGATTCGCGACAACTAAAAATAGATAAAGGGTAGATAAGAGTAATTAATAAGGGGTAAACTAAAAATTAAAGGAGTAAGTATATAAATAACAACTAAGTAAATTGAAATGAGACGTAAATCAGTAGACGTATTTTAAAAAATTAAAGTTTTAAATTAAAAATTTAATTTATTAATTCGCAGGGCTCGCAATAATTGGTCTTACGTTCAACCCGAAACCTGAGAGCAAGAACACGAACAAAACGAAAAAATGGTTGCTGTTCAGACACTGAGCGATTCCGTCTCATTTGTTTCGGTCTTTTAAGTGAGCAGACCTCGCAGTAAAATTTGGTTGAGCATATTTTACGAGCTCTGTTAATTCGTTTTCGAACATTGATAAAACTGTGATATTTTTTGACAAAAATTTTTGAAGACAAGGCCTTTAGCTTGTCGAAAATCTATTTAACCCCTTAAAACAGAACATAAAGTAAAAAAAAACTTAAAAAAAATTTTGTATTTTGTAACTCATAAATTTTGCAGTTCGAGTACTCGTGTCCGAATTAGAGTAAAACCGAGTGCGGTCTTGTCTTTTTCTCGACTACCAAAGTCTTATCTATAGAAGTTTACTTTTTCTTTTGTTTGATGTTAAAAACTGTACAGGCATAAATTGGTACATTCCTTATAAAAACTCATTTTCGAACATAGATATCTTTTCAAAATTTGATCTTTTTGAACAGTGTAATTCTTAAATAAAGCTAATTTAATAAAAATTTAGTTTTATGTTTAACGATGGAATTCAGTAAAAAAAATAATTTTTCTTTAAAAATTGTTAGCAAAATTAGACAAAATCTGATTTTCGAACAAAGTTCGAATAGTGAATATTTTTAAATGTTTGGCTTTATGTAGTAATTTAAACAACATCGATAAGCGTAATTTTTAAACAAAGCTTAAAAAATTTAATTTTTTTTTTTTTTAATTTTTTATTTTAATTTTTTTTAGTTTTTAAATTTTTTGTTAACATTGTTTAAAAAATATGTATTAGTATATTGCTATATATGTAAATAAATTCCTTACTAATATACAAACACGTATAAACCGCTTTTAGTGCCATTTAAAAAACACAGTAAAATCCACAAAAATTAATTTTTCGAACATCACTCGAAAATTCGAAAATTAGCTTAACAAATTGAAATTATTATAAAAATGCAAATGAATCATTATTAAAACATTTGGCAAGAGTATATTTTCAACAAAGTGAATAATAGTAATTTTTCTTTAAAAATTGTTAGCAAAATTAGACAAAATCTGATTTTCGAACAAAGTTCGAATAGTGAATATTTTTAAATGTTTGGCTTTATGTAGTAATTTAAACAACATCGATAAGCGTAATTTTTAAACAAAGCTTAAAAAATTTAATTTTTTTTTTTTTAATTTTTTATTTTAATTTTTTTTAGTTTTTAAATTTTTTGTTAACATTGTTTAAAAAATATGTATTAGTATATTGCTATATATGTAAATAAATTCCTTACTAATATACAAACACGTATAAACCGCTTTTAGTGCCATTTAAAAAACACAGTAAAATCCACAAAAATTAATTTTTCGAACATCACTCGAAAATTCGAAAATTAGCTTAACAAATTGAAATTATTATAAAAATGCAAATGAATCATTATTAAAACATTTGGCAAGAGTATATTTTCAACAAAGTGAAAAAATCAATTAACCAATTATTGTTTGAAAAAATCTTTAAAAAATTTATTTTGATAAATCAAATAAATTCCTTCCTAACACACAAACGTCGCGAAATCGAATATGAAACATTTTTTCTTCAAAGCCAATCAAATTCTATAAAACTATATTTTTCGAACAATATTCGAACACTGTATATATCAAGAATTTAAACTTTTTTTTTTAAAAAATTAAACAAAAAAATTTTTAAAAATGTATTTTGATAAATCAAAAAAATTCCTTTTTAACACACAAACGCTTCGGTGTCATATTTACGACAATTTTTCAACATTATCCAATTAAATTCTATAAAACTATTTTTTTCGAACAAAATTCGAACACTGTTTTTCACAAGAATTTTAACTATTTTTTTAAAAAAATATACGAAAATATGTCAAGTGTTCATTTCATTTTTCAACATAGTGAAAAATCAATTAACAAATTTTTCATCTTCTTGCTCGAAAAAAATTTAAAAAAAATTATTTTGATAAATCAAATAAATTCCTTTCTAACACATAAACGCTTCGGTGTCGTATTTACGACAATTTTTCAATAAAATCCAAGTAAATTCTATAAAACTATATTTTTCGAACAAAATTCGAACACTGTTTTTCTCAAGAATTTAAACTTATTTTTGAAAAATTAAACAATATACGAATATTTTTCGTTTTTTATTATTTGTATTATCAAAGATTATTGATTGATAATAACATTAAGGAAAAATAAAAAAATTAACTTGGAAAGTCAAACACGAATTGCTGTCATAAAACACAAACACTACGCAAAAAAAATCTAGTAAAATATAAAGAAATGTAAATTTTCGAATAAAATTCGAACATCAGTATTCTTAAAAATTTTAGTTAATTTAATTGAAATCAGCTCGTTGATTTGGGACTCAATTCCGAGAACTGCACGTGAAAGTAGCCCCAAAAAGAAGAAGTTCTGCATTTGTCAAGTTACATGCTAATTGTGTTTTGTGTTTTTTTTTGTTAAAAAATGTGATCTTCCATTAAGGCAATGAATATGAGCAAAGATTTATAAATTTCCTAATATATTTCTAAAAGTGATGAAATTTTGTCGAAATGGAATAGAATTATAAATAGACATCCTCTTATTAATCACATTTTTCTACAAGTTATAATTGGTTAGAGCTCAATGGTTTTGTTTACATTTTTGAATCATTGCTTTCATATACACTATCTTAATCTAAAATGATTTATAAGTATTTATTTATAAGTATTTATACTTACTTATCCAATATGGTGCGAGCATCTTTAACCCTTTCATATGATTCCAGTTCGATTAATGCCCTTGGATATGAATTACAGTACGTGGAATAACATAGGAATCCTTTATGCTATAAAATTAGAAAATGTATTTATATTACATTCAAATCTATAAATATATACCATCTAATCAAACTTACCATTTTTAGAAAGACTTTAGCCACCTGATTCTGTTCAATCCCTTTGCGTAAGGCCTCTAGGAATTTCCTTTGAAATTTATATATAGCAGTAATGTTGGAGAAAATCAGTCGTATACTATTGGGTGAGAAGATGTCAATACGTTTGCTCATGGCGGGAAGGTAACTGCAAAAGAGAGAAAATACATTAATTGAAAATTAAGTAAAAAACATTAAATTACATATACGATACTTTTATTTCCTAATCAAAAATCTGACATTTGTTTTATTACAAATTAGTTTTCAAATTTAAAATCTCGGTTCTTTTAAGAGAACCCTAACAACCAAAAATTCCGCGTTGTTCCCCAAACAATGCAAATCTTGTCGCATACAAAAAAATCATAAACGGATTTTACAATGTTCGACGATTTCATCAAAATTGTACATTGATTAATTTTGAGTGTTTGAATTTTTTTACTACTTCATATACTATGTATTAACATAACAATTTAACATAAAAACAAAAAAAAAATTAAGCTCACCCTTCACATATCGCCTGCAATAATTTTACATAATTAACTTCCGTGTCTAGTAATTCTTTCACTGCACTGCGACGCAATATATCGGCACTGCCCATTATGACATTAAGACTTTGTGATGTTGATAATATCGTCTGACCATTGGCTGTTAGTGCGGAAAGTGGCGTTGGGCTATCCTGCTGCTGTTGCTGCTCCTTTGTATCATTGCCACCGACAACAATGCAATGTTGCTGCTGCTCCAACGATGAGTTTGGTGATGATGACGATTCAATTACTATGGTTGTGACATTATGCTTATCAATAACGGTGGTATTACAATTATCCTCCGAGCTGGTGTTGGCGGGTGTACAGGGTGCACTGGACGATGTGTTGTTATCGTTTGTAACCATTGCTGCTGCAGGTGGTGGTGGCGGTGGTTGTTCATTAATTTGCATTTGCTGTTGCTGGGGATGATCCTTATGCCGTTGTTCTTCTTCGGTCAAGTGGCGCATGAAAAAAGCATCCGTCTCCGGCGAGTGTATGACGCGCACAAACTCTTTGGGAAACCATCCAAGCTCGGGGTCGAGAATCTCTTCCACCAAGCTGGCATCCTCTTTTTTTATGCGACCAAACCACCAGGGGCCGATTTCTTTGCGTAGTATTTCAATTAAGCTGCCCTTTTCCAAACCCAACTCTTGGGGGCCGGCTGCAGTGAAATTGTAAAGGACCTCAGCGTAAATGGGATAATACGTGGAGGCTGCAAATGGTAAAGAAAAAAGAAGAAAAAAATCAATTAATAAATGAACTTTAATATTCAGAAAACAATAAAAGGGCTACACATTGATATGAATAAAACACAAAAAACTATACACATGAAACAAAACAGAAAGACAGCAGAGGGCCGTACCTACAGGGGTGCAATTGTAATTACCTTCTTCGTGCGATGTAACACTATCACTGTCACTATCATCTAAATCATTGCGTGTCATACCACAGGACTCTAAACCATTGGGTTGACTTAAGGACCGTGTGGGTAAAGATTCGGGAGCCTCACGTTCATTGCTCATATCCATGCGCTTTAATATCTTGGATTGATTTAACGTTTCCGAGATACTCTGATCCGTAATAGAAGTTACTTTGGCCGAATTAGTGCGTCTCACAGCTCTTAAGCGGAAGGAATTCTAGAAAAGGGGAAAAGAAAAGGACGTTAATAAAAGTCTTTGTATGAAGCAATATAAAAGAAATGAAAAGGTAAAGCATACTTTTGGGCGTCAGATTAAATATGAATATAAAAAACGTAAAAACGTATTCGTATATGAAGACATATATTTATATATTGATATATTTATATATTGATGTATTGATGTATTGATGTATTGATGTATTGATGTATTGATATATTGATATATTGATATATTGATATATTGATATATTGATATATTGATATATTGATATATTGATATATTGATATATTGATATATTGATATATTGATATATTGATATATTGATATATTGATATATTGATATATTGATATATTGATATATTGATATATTGATATATTGATATATTGATATATTGATATATTGATATATTGATATATTGATATATTGATATATTGATATATTGATATATTGATATATTGATATATTGATATATTGATATATTGATATATTGATATATTGATATATTGATATATTGATATATTGATATATTGATATATTGATATATTGATATATTGATATATTGATATATTGATATATTGATATATTGATATATTGATATATTGATATATTGATTATTTGATATATTGATATATTGATATATTGATATATTGATATATTGATATATTGATATATTGATATATTGATATATTGATATATTGATATATTGATATATTGATATATTGATATATTGATATATTGATATATTGATATATTGATATATTGATATATTGATATATTGATATATTGATATATTGATATATTGATATATTGATATATTGATATATTGATATATTGATATATTGATATATTGATATATTGATATATTGATATATTGATATATTGATATATTGATATATTGATATATTGATATATTGATATATTGATATATTGATATATTGATATATTGATATATTGATATATTGATATATTGATATATTGATATATTGATATATTGATATATTGATATATTGATATATTGATATATTGATATATTGATATATTGATATATTGATATATTGATATATTGATATATTGATATATTGATATATTGATATATTGATTAATGATTGACTGATTGGTTTTGAAGTTATTAAATATTTATATTTTATAGAAATATTTACATTTTGTATAATTCAATAAAATAGTTAAATATTCATATTCCTTATGTTTTATATTATATTATCCCTTCTCAGTGTTGCCTACTTTGCCGCTTCAAGTTTATACCACAACTAAAGTATACTTTTAGGCGCACAAGTCCCCGTACTTACCATTCCTTCTTGTTTCCGTTGCATTAAACCAACGCCGTTCATTGAACCATTCAAACAACCGCCATTAGCTGCCATAACCCGGGCGAATTGTTCATCATTTTCCAATTCGATTTGTATGCCGGAATCACCGCTATTACACTTATCACGGCGATTGTATTTCGTCTTACGACGTTCCTTCGATGAACGCCATACCAATGGACCAAATCTGTATTTATTACTGCACGAATCGGTGACATCCGTTGACATCTCCGTATCTGCCATTAGAAAAGCTGTCGACGTCGTACTATTGTCCGCCGTCGACGATGATGAACTGAGTGTTGTTGCCGATGTAGACTGGTGATGGTGATGGTGCTGATGATGATTTGTGGTCGCTGTGGCGGAGGCTGGTGTTGCTGACTGATGATGTTGATGCTTGTTGAAGTTGGTTAAGGTGCGTTTGAATTTTTGTAAAACTCCAACATTTTGTGGAGCCACTGGAGCCACCACTACAACATTGTTGTTTGTGGTTTGACAATCATTCTGACTAGATGTGGCGGCGTTGGTGGCAGGGGCGGTAATGGTAGCGGTAGAAGTGTTGGTGGAATTACTAGATGATACTCTTTGGTGGTGCTGGTGATGATGATCTCCTCCTGTGTCGGTTAAGGAGGGACTGGAAACGGCACGCATTTGATGAGACTACAAATAAAAGTTGTAAAAAAAGGAAATATGTATAAGTATTTTTGGTCTTAAGGGGATTTATATCTATACATATACAAAGTTATTATTTTATTTTATCTTCAGTCCTTATCTTATGCCTATTCTATTTTTTGCAATACTTTAAATAATTGCATTTGTGTTTTTTCCCCAACCCCCTCCCCACCATACAAATCAATTTGAATATATCAGGTGACTGAGTTGAAACCGAAAAGTAATTTAGAGGTTTGGTGGTTGCCTTTTGTTTGGCGCCACTCGAAATTTATTCGATTGCGCTATGATTTTCTGTCGATGTTTGCAATTTGCATTCTAATGGTTTGTGATTGCTGCTTTGCGATGATTGCGGAAAATTATGAAGTTCTGCTGGAAGAATAGTGCACAAAGAAAATCAACAAAAAATATTGGTAAAAGCAAAATCATAATAGGGAGGCCACAAATGACATGACGACATATCATGAGTATTGAGGCGGAAATATCCATCAAGATAACCAGGACAATGCAATGCAAATAAAGTTCTTAGGATGGCACGAGTGATGAAAAAGTTAACGTATAACTTTTACTACAATTGGTAGTCATTAATGTGTCTTAATAATATGGTCCTAAAATTATGCTATATTTTCTATCCCTCAATGTATACCTTAGATGAAGTTAAGTTGCATGAATCTAGTTCTAAAACTAAGAGTGTGAAATATTAAATGTTTTCAAAAACAGAAATATAATAATAAGAAATTAATAATAATGATTTATTAAAATTAACATTAAATTAACTGGGAAATTGACATTGAAGGATTGTGATTGGTATATTATAAATATGTGCATAAATGTTGTGTAATTAAGTGTAAAAAATTTCAGTGCAATTTTTCTTGTCCCCACTAAAATATTGGTTACATATATTATGTTAAGCACTTTTATTAGTCTGTAGCTAAAACATACACAAATTTTTCTTTTTGCAGACCATCAAATATATTTTATAATGAAGCGCCGCAGAAGTATTTTGCCCATTCCTTGTACTAAAACTATGTTAAAGTTTTTTTTATTTCCCAAAATTTGAATTGCATATTTTCAAGCTGAGAAAAAAAGCAAAATAGTCGTATTGTATGAACTATGTTTTACGATTATGTTAATAAGCCGATACATTCAAGCAAATATGAGTCGATATTCAAGCATATTTGAACATTCCAACACAAACCACAAATTTATTTATACAGTCTTAAGGCATTTGCTAAATTATAGAAACTGTCTAGCGAATCCAAAAATAAATACACTAACAATATAGCATATTTTTAGGATAATAAGTAAATGTATTTATTTTGGCTATAAAGCTCTTAAGTCTCTCCCTTAATAGAGACTGTTTTAATGCTACATAAACAAAAATAAATTAATATTCTATCAATAACGAAAATCCTCTTAGCAAATAACAACATTAGATTAAATATAGACAACAATTTTTTTCGTAGAGGGTGCATGGAAAATTAATATTTAAAACAAGAACAATATTATTTATAAGTAAATAATATTTTGTATGAAAGAAACAGAAGAAAACTGTATTAATGACAATACAGATTTTGATGAATACTTTTAGGCTGCAACATTGTGAGAGATATACAATATATACTGAGATATTTGTTAAAGCCTAAAATTATGCATATATATAAATGTATTTATATAAGCTATAAAGTTCTTAGGTCCAGCTAAATAGAGTTTTTTATATTGCAATGAAAACAAATATGATATTTTGACATTTAACAAAGTCGGCTTGACAGATAGCAATATTTTGTCTGCCAACGGCTAAATATGTGTTTTTTATCACAAAATTTTTTGTACGAAGAAAAATCAAAGAAACTAAGTAATGATGATAATTGATGAATACTTTAGGGCTACAACGTTGTATTATAATTAAGACATTATTTAAAGCCTAAAATTATGCAAACTACATTAGTTTGCATCACAAAACTATATTAATAATTGTTAAGATTAGTATTTATGAAGCCGATCTTTATATTAGTGGACCTAACAACGAATACACAACAAATTTGAGAAATTAGTTCTTTATTTCTAGATACTCTTTTCCTTTTTATAATAAGTAACGCCTAGCTTCACAAAATAGCTATCAACCACAGACTTCATCTCTTCACTAACAAATTATTTTTTGTAGTTTGAAATCAAAAGAATAATCAATAAATAATATAATATATTTCTGTGATGAAAAGGAAAAACTGCTTAAGTCTGATCTTTAAAAACTTATGTTAATCCTAGTATAACACAGTACAACATTTGTCAGCTCATTGATTTGGGACTCAATTCTGAAAACTGCACGTAAAAGTATCCCCAAAAAGAAGAAGTTCTGCATCATTCGTTTTGTCAAGTTACATGCCATAATAATTTAATATCGATTTGAAGTTAGTAAGTATCGTATAGGGGAATTTGTCACGTTTTAGACTCATTTGTTTGATATAACTCGAGAACCCCTAGTCCGATTTAGCTGAAACAAAGTTAAACAAATTAAGAATTACAATTCCTCATCTAACGATTCCCTACATAAGCAACAGTTGCACTTTTCCATTCATCAAATGATTTTGAACTGGGTTTATTTTTCAACAGTTACAATAAAACTCTTGTACTCCGTGTCGTATGATTTACGTGGACAATATAACAAAAGAGCCAAAAACGTGACAAATTCCCCTATACGATACTTAATAACTTCAAATCAAGATTAATTATTATGGCATGTAACTTGACAAAACGAATGATGCAGAATTTCTTTTTTTTGGGGCTACTTTCACTTGCAATTCTCAGAATTGAGTCCCAAAATCATGTGTTTTACTGTGTAAGTGAAAGTGATCCAACGAATCGTTGCTAATTAAGAAACACATTGTTGTACATTCCAATTCAGAAATTATTTAACTATGGTCAAATATAAGAAGTTATACAATTTTAGCTGAAGTCGACTTAAAGGTGCTTAAGTCACAGATTTATTAATTACCAATTTGAAGATAACAAATAAAAATTAACCCATGTGCATTTCCAACAACTGAGGCATATTTTGTTCTATTGCGGCATCTAGCTTGCGCACAGGTTTCCGAACTTCAAAATAATTTCGAAAATATAGCACTTTTGCAAATTTCTATAATTTCTACCAGCTTCTGCACCTTGTGGATTTTCTTATCCACTTCTGACGTGGATACCTCAATTGGTTGACCTTATCTAAGCAGCTCGTACGGCCTCGTTTATACTCTGCCAACCAATATGTTTTAGTCGTAAACGAAGGATCAGACTTCCCCAGAATGAAAGCATTCAATTACATAATAGTAAACAACATTTTCCATGCTCAAAATTAACTAAGACCGTTTATGAAAATGCGATAAATATTTAAACAAAAACCCAATCAATTTCGTAGGATTGTTATTTTTTATTCTTAAGCCGTTTCCTTGAAATACAAAAATATAATTTATTAGTTTGTTTTGTTTGCCAAATTGGAATCGACATCTAAAAGTTAACAGATAAGAACAAATCTATTTAACACCTTCAACCTAATTTCAAAACAAGCATTGATTATGTCTAATGAAATAACATTCCATATATAAGCCGCTTATAAGTAGCAACACTTCACATGGGTTTAATAAAAACGCAGTGCCTACGTTAGGGCTATGTAACAAACCACAAACTGTTGCATACCTTAAGGTATAAATAAACTAGTGAATCACTTAAATGTGACAGCATTTAAAAATAGCGACGTGTTTATCGTCTCGCACCTTATTTTTAAATTCTGTCATGTGGACTATTTCATATTTCTTAGATACGGTCACATTCTTCTCAAGATAAACTTAGTAATTACTTGACAAAGTATTGCCTTCTAATCTTATCTACTACCGTCCAGAATAATTTCTCTTATGATGAATGAAGTTTAATGGGGCAACAATTTCGGCATAAAGACCTCAATGAATAACTCAAAGTTTAGCACCTGATAAGCAAGCCAACAAACACACACACACACTCCAATAAACACTCTCACATATCATATGAATTTCACAAGAACGACAAAATATTCATAAATAACTCATTTAAAGAATTTAATTAATTCAATATTCAACATTCAAACAATTTATTACCATTTTCTGTTTGGAGGAACAATGTTGTTGCAATTTGGTATAACAATCATTGGCAACAAACCAATTTAGCGATTTTTTCGTATAAGAATCAGCGGATGTGGGCGCTGTATCGAAATCCCAAAATTTGATCAATCCATAGGTATCCATTAAGGTGGGTATTATAAGTTTCTTCATGATGGCGATAGGTCACACACAGAGGTGTGTTGTAGTGCACTCACATATAGGCCGACGAATTTTGTTTATGTATTTTTACACGTTTACATATCAATTATGTATAGATATAGTATTGTGGCCGCCACAAGTTTATGTTTACAGCAAAACATCAACATCGACGCGCGGTTGGGGGTAACATCCGTAACTGAATATCCGAAACTTGACCGCAAAATTTGCATACAACAACAACAATGATGACAACGAGAATTGCAAGCTAATCTCAAAAAAATTGGTAAACCGATTGTCACAAGAACCGCAAACGTTTGAAGGCAGACCAAAATCTGTCTGTATTAAATAATAATAACAGCAGGTGTCAACTAAAGCGACGATAAATATTAACTGATTGTTGGAGAATTTGAAAAATGCCGATAAGCAATGAGAACAAGTCTAGCGACACATACATACGTGTGTATGACCAATGTTGCTGTTGTTGCTGTTGCTACAAAACCCCCCGCCAATAACATAGAAAACAACAACGCCTCGCCGCCGTCCATAGTAGATAGAATCCTATAAAAGGCAAAGTTTACCATTTTTTTTGTAGTTCTATAGTACATATTGAGTAGAAAAAAAATAAATAAAAGGAAACACAAAATGTGCGAGTATCTCATATCACTTTCAGCGCGTTGAGCGCTACATGATATAATTGTTGGTGTTGCAAAAAAAAAAATAAGAAAAAAAAAACAACAGAAAGAATTGAACACAAAGTGGTTGTTGTCTGAGATAAATAACATGTATGCTAATCATATTCGTTGCTTTAGTATGGGTGTAAATTATTACAAGGAAGGGTAGTATGGTAACCATGGGAGAAGCATTAAGGAATGTAATCAAAGTAATTGTTTAAGCAAAATTACTTATAAATTTTTCATTTGCATTCTAAGAATGAGCTATGGGAGAGTTTCTCGCATTTGTCTAAGCCTTAAAGTAGGCAACTTTACTTAACTGTGCTATTTTTGAAACGTTGACAACAGATTCTCACAAATCCCTCTGCAAATCCATAAGGACTTGGCTGTTAACTGTATAATTCAGCGTTTGAAAAAAACTCACAAATGTGCACAAAATGTATGCAAAACTCTTTTCATGAGAGTGTTTGAGAGGTAAATGTGACACAAACTCTGTACCGTTGAGCATGTTAACATGCAAACACATCTCGCTAAGTGTCGGAAAACGATGTTGCTCTTTTTTCTGACTCCCGTCGTGTGTGCGATAAAGATGACACAACTCATATGTGCACTGAGAAACGAAAATACCCAAACACGGAGTAACACATGAATATTCATATAGAGAAAAAAACACATACATACATATATTTACACATATACAGCTATATTTCTTCTTCTTCTCTACCAATATTTTAGTGTCGCTCGTTTATGTGTGCACACCATCTTTGAGTGCTCAGGAAAAAATTGTACAAAAGAGTTTTGTTATGTGTTGACTCTGTGTGCGGAGCATCTTCGATCATTAAACTCTTGTGTTTTGAGTTCGCCTGCGCTCATTACCGACGTTTAAAATGTGTTGAGCAGAGTGTTTTGGAGTCTTTTCAATCCCTGGTATAATTCCTTCAAATATGGAGATGTTGTGTTATAGAAAGCTGTACGATAGAGGGCGCCACAGTCGAAGGCTCTTACATATATACGGTATGTGAAGGGTTAAATAAACTCAATTGCCTCTGCGACTAATCGAACAATTATTGTAGTGTGATAATTATGATAATAAACTTATTGCTGTATTTTTTTTTTAGAGGTTTCAAACATTAGAGGTATGGCATGTGTGTGAACCTTAAAGTAGGCAACATCTATTGACAGTGCTAGTTTTTACGTTGTAATGTTTACAACAGATTCTGACAAATTCCCCTAAGAATCTATAAGGGTTTGGCTGTTCCCAGTAAGGTTCTTTCAGTTGTTAGCAAGTTATTGCCTATATGGAGCTGTTGTGTTTTAGAATAGTCAAATGTTGTACGATAGAGGGCGCTACATTCGAAGGCACTTATTTGTGGTATATCAAGGGTTAACTAAACTCAATGACCTCTGCGACTAATCGAACAATTATTCCACAAATGTTTAGTTCTAGTTTGATAATAATGACAATAAAACTTATTCCTGTAATCTTGTTTCTTTTAAACGAATCAAGCTATGAAATATAGCTAATTGGAAATGGGGCTATATTTATGACTCATTCTGAGCTAACACAAATTACAATTCTACGTTTTGAAACTTTAATCGTAAGTGTATGAACGCCGATGACTATTTGAAATTATGGAAAACTGCTCAATGACATCGAAAACCGAGGCTCTTAAAATAGCAGAAAAATTTGTTGGCAAAACATGTCATTTTAAAGTTGTAAAGAAAAATTTTTACATTGAAAGTTCTAAAGTCCTTAAAACGGTATAAAAGTCCTTTTGTCAGCACAAATGACAAATTTTAGAGAAGTTGATAAAAATAATCAGTTTTATGTTTCAGTTTAATTAAAAATCTCAAATTTTAAAATATTTTTAAGGACATTACAGGGGGCCAATGCTTGAATTGCAAAAAACAAAATTATTCCGCCACAAATTTACACATTTTTACATTCAGATTTGTGGTTTATGTCAGTAGCCATCTTCAGACTGCAGTAGTCTTAGAAAGAATTCAGCGAAATGTGCAAGAACTGATATCAAACACAATACAACATTTTTCAGCTCATTGATTTGGGACTTAATTCTAAGAACTGCACTTGAAAGTAGCCCCAAAAAAGAAGAAGTTCTGCGTCATTCGTTTTGTCAAGTTACATGCCATAATAATTTAATAACGATTTGACTTAGTAAGTATAGGAGAATTTGTCACGTTTTAGGCTCTTTTGTTTGTTTTGTTTTGTGTATTGAAATAATACACCAAATTTGAAATCGAGATCAGAATATTCAGAATCACGGACAAGGATGACGCGTTTTGAATATTTTATGTTACCATCATTTTCTCAATGTATCATTAAAGGAAATGAATGAAATATATAAAATTAATCAGTTGAAAATTTGTTCTAATTAAATTTACTCAAGCGTCACCTATGGCAAGTAAATGGTACTATATTAGAAACTATCGCAAACATGTAAGCGAGTATTATATGTTGTAAAGTTTATGACAATCTCTTGAACAGTAGTGCATCCTATATGGAACACACAGACACAAAATACTAAAATTAATGAAAATGATTTTACATTGTGATTTTCGTTTTTACACTGTTCAAAAATTGCACCATCGTCATGCAAAATACTTGACAAAATACAATTTGGAACGGAAATAAATGTGACTCAAATATGTTAAATTATTTAAATAATATTCGAATTTGTCAGAGCTCATAAGCAAAAGTAAATCTTAATGTATGCATGACACTGTATTATAAATTAAAAAAAATTCTAAAATAAAATTGATCTTACATAAAAGCATAACACAGTACAACACATGATTTTGGGACTCAATTTTGAGAGCTGCACGTGAAAGTAGCCCTAAGAAGAAGTTCTGCATCATTCGTTTTGTCAAGTTACATGCCATAATAATTTAATATCGATTTGAAGTTAGAAGTATTGTATAGGGAAATTTGTAACGTTTTAGGCTGTTTTGTTTGACATAACATAAATACTATATGGTGGCGTATGATTATCATAAGTAATATTCCACGTAAATCATACGCTACGAAGCACAACAGTTTTATTGTGAAACTGTTTGCTTATGTAGGGAAACGTTATATGAAACGATTAAAGGAATTATAATTTTTATTTTTTAAATTTGTTTTAGCTTAATTGTACTAGTGGTCTTCGAGTTATGTCAAACAAAAGAGCCTAAAACGTGACAATTTCTCGTATTACTAACTTCATATCGATATTACATTATTATGGCATGTAACTTGACAAAACGAATGATGCAGAACTTCTTCTTTCTGGGGCTACTTTCACGTGCAGTTCTCAGAATTGTATCCCAAATCAATGAGCTGAAAAATGTTGTACTGTATAATATAACAAAAAGTATCACTTTTCGGACCAATCTTGTTTAGACTTTGAGGTCGTCAAAATAATAACAAAAATAACTAGTCTGGCCGAAAACTAAATCAACATATATGACTTATTTTCTAAATTGTATATCTATACACTTTGATTACTGACTTTTTGCTGCCTGAAATTGAATCCGTGATGTCGAGGACAATTGTTTCAGTATATTTGTCAACGAGCAGACTTAATAATTTAATATCACACCTCTGGATATCAAGTTTTGGAAGCCGACATTAGTCGTGTAAAGTGAGCGAAAGTTGGATCTTCCGAATAGACCATTTACAGCATAACCACGGTCAATATTTGTATGTCGTCATCTTTAAAAAGTAGATGTCAGAGTGTGTTCTTTCGAGACATAGTAAAGATTCCTGCATCCAATTCTAGTTAGTGTATTTTATTTAACATTAAAAAACCAACATCTAAATGAATCACCATATATTAGCTTGACTGCCTTTGTATGGAATACAAATCGACATCGCTGTTCACGTTTAATGTGAATTGAATGCACCGAAAATATTAAGATGATATCAATAATGGTCATTTGTTAGCAAGACTCATCAGAATAACCTCTCAGAGTTAAGTTTTTGTTAAAATTAAATGATATGCGTTAAATTTTCTTTAAGAAAATACATCATAACAAAAAAAAATTATCAAACAAATTATATTAAAAAAAAGATGCAGTTAGTTTAAAAAATAAGACTTTTGGGAATTTAAATGCATTTTTTTATATAAATTCTAAATTTTTTAATAACTTCCAGTCTATTATTTGGAACGTGTTAACACACTTGAATGCGAAAATCTCTCCCATATCTTTCTTCATGAACTACCAAGGAAATTTGTACTTTTTTTGTTTCCACACATTTTGTTTGTTAACCCTTTCTTATCATACCACTCCTCTACCTACCTCTCTTTACCAACAATTACTAATTGTCACTTATCTTAAGCAAAAATATAAATAAAAAAAAAACAGAAAAAAATTCTACTCATAGAACCACATCATTACACAAATATTGGCATGAGAACAAACCAACGAATGAAGAAAAAACAAAATGATGATTGAGTGCATTTATTTGTTTATGTGACCACATATAGATTGTAGTTGTTTTTCTTGTGTTTTTATTTTACAAAATTCTTTACAATGAAAATGAGAACAAAAAAAAAACAAAAAAACCAACCAAGATAAGATATGTTAGCAGCGGCAAAGCGACATTAAATACAATATATAAATAAAAATCGAGAGGCAAAACTCGTCCACGAGGGTTTGTTAAGACTTAGCAGCAGGTTTGCATCGAAGTCAAAGAGTTCTCCTCGACGAGTAAGTCAATCATGTTGATTTTTCAAATGCAGCCCCCTGAATGCAGTTGTTGGTTATATGTAATTGAAAGCTATTGTTGTTGTTGCTGTTATTGATATTAAAGTCTTCCATCATATCGCCATTAATACCCCACCACCACCACAGTAGCCACTATTAGATACGATAAAACCAGACTGAGACTTTCGAGATATTCACAGAAAGATACTGATATCACCCAACACAGCTAGTCAGTCAGTCAAACAGTGAGATAGGATACTACGTTACAATACTTTTGCGATATCTGCAAGCGACCCCCGTGATTAGCTATGTTTGGTTTTGGTAAATTGATATGTTATGTCATACACAACAAACAACAACAAGAAGTCGTCCCCTCTTATGTAGCAAAGAGTAGTCAGTCATCTGTTTGGTTTGGTTTTCCATGTCATTTCCCATATCTGGTGGTACATTTTGCCACTATGGTTTCCTGACTGCTTAGCTGTCTGTTTGTATCGGTGTCTGTCTGCCTGTCTGTCAGCATCGCCATCATCCTGGGGCAGTCATAAACTTGTAAGCCTTCGTGATTCATGTTTGCACAAAGGTTTCTAATAAGTTTAATTAATATTTCTTTTCAGAGTATTATTTTTGTTTTGTTTTACTTTTTCTATTCTATGCATATTAGTAGTAATTGTTTTATACCACTGAGCGAGCGAGCATCCTATACAAATATTTATTTATTTTTGCTCTTTTACTTAGTATACGTTATTTTGTAATTAACAGATTTTCTAACGTGTTTTTAATTGAAAAAGTTTTTATGTGTGCGTGTGTGTGTGAGAAATAAGGTATGGGTATGATAGCTCCTCTCTCTCCCTTACTTGGGGAAGTGTTGAAAAGTTATCCTAAATGTATAATATAAAAAATGTGTTTTAATTCCTGGCATCCGGTAGATTAACCTGTTAAGGTTTGAAGTGGTTGAAAAGTAAATATTTAAAAAGAGTTTGATTAGATTTTGGATAAGATTTGTCTTTGAGAGTTGGAAGGGAATTGATAAGGCCTTAACACAAAATCGAAGTGATAATTTTAAGATATAAATTAGGATTTCCTGGAAGTAAGCCATCAAAATTGTATACATTTTTTGAGAAATCAAAAAGTTACAACATTTGAGGGTATAACTTTAACATATAGGTCCATATAAATGCTAATAGATTAAAATTCTAAGAGCGATTCATTTAGAACTTTGTTTTTAAATTATAAATAAAATCCATAAAATTAAATTGGTTGTCGGAATCTGTATAATGAACCGAAAGAACTTTCATTGACATTCACTGTTTAAAAATAATTTTATACAAATCTTGGTCTGCGGTTATGCCGTTTGCACTTTAATTAAGCAAACAAATTTTATACTATTTCCACGAAAATAAACTTTTTTAAAGTGATTTTCAATACCCACTTAAAGCACCAATACTTTCGCTCCGTTCTGCATTACATCTTCTCGCCAACAGCCCTATAAATATGCTGCATTTTTATTCATACATCACACATGATATGATTTTACAAGCAACATCTTTCATACACTCAAACATTCCTCCTTAAAGTATACTGTTTAAACTGCACTTGGGTTCTATTTTATAGAACACACATTCCATTTGGTATGAATCGTAATAAATCGTGTAAAAACACTTGCACTTTTTATATCATCGTGTGCTGCACTTTATTTTAAAGGCATTTACATTCACGGTGATACACATTTACGGACACGGGAAATGCAAGTTCGAACGCCGAGAAAAAAACGCCATAAAATTGTTTAAGAAAAACGATGCATATTAAACGGAATGAACTGAATATTTATGTGGCCATTCATTCACACACACACACACGCACACACACACTCGTACGCAGTATAAGCGTAATAAAGTCATAACTTTTATATCGAAAGTATTCAGAAGTTAAATCGAGAAAGAAAAAAAACAACAAGCACACAACAATCTCTGAGTAACCTCAACTTTTTACGGTCCATAAAAAAGATATGTAAGGTATGAGCGAAAAACGAAAGCCACACCACGACCAGTAGCAGAGCGAAGTATTTTACGACAAATTTTGAAATAATATCATGGCAATAAAAGGGCGAGTGGAACAGCGATGAAAGCTGTAGTATACAATTGAGATGTGCTAAGGAATTTGCAAATAAGTAGCACACTCACACATATATCTTGAAAATTCAAACCAAAAATTTTAATAGAGTATAAATTTAAAAATATGACAAACTTAAAAAACATTTAAGATTGAGATACATAATGAAGTGAGCAATGTTTTAATTTAAAGCTGTGGTTACAGTTTTTTTCTTAATGGAAACCATTACATTTTTATGTTTAATTGTGGCCGACTGTTATGTCACCAGGGCCATTTATTATGGTTAAATTTTAAACTTAAAGTTTATTACCCTTTAAAAGAAAACAAAGTTGTCAGTAAGAAAACGTAATATTAATTGAATTAAACAAATTTGTTAAACAAATTTTATGCACTAAAAAAAACGAAAATATGCGCATATAATAGCACTTCAAATTAAAAAAATATGCGAAAAAAAGTATAAAATATGCAATTAAAAAATTATTTATTGCAAAATACAATTTTATTCCAAATAGAATTTCCATATTATTTTGCAAAAAGGTCACACAATTAATTTTTGCATATTAAATTAATTTTAAATCGATGTCCAATCGGAATCTTGGAACTTTTTCACTGCTTCGCCGAACAAATATGCAAACACATAAATTTTTTGTAAGATATGCAGAATATGCAAAAACGACTGAATGCCACTTTAAAGGAATTTTCATGATTCGTAACTATAACTTAACCATTTCTATCTAGGATGTAAAATATGCAAAAACGACACTATGTCATTTTAAAGATATTTTCATGATTCGTAAAGATAGCTCAACCGTTTCTATCTAGGATGTCCAGAAAAAAATGCAAGATTCCAAAACAAACAGTATTTTTTTTATTTTTGTTTAGAGGGCGAGGAAGGCCTGACAAAAGCTTGTTCAGCCGTAGAGAGATATAATTTGATATACAAGGACAAGTTAAATGGAAAAATTCAGACGATATTTTTATTGTTGATTAGTGGGCGGAGGTGGCGTGGCGTAATACGGTACTTAAAACTCCAAATATGAATATGCATAGGACATTTTTATTTTTGATCAGTGGTCGTGGCAAATTTTTTGTTAGTCCTAGTGAGAATTATATTTTATACAGATATAACTAGGAACTGCAGCTGTGAATATGCAGACAAAATTTTTATTTTTAATCAGTGGGCGTGGCCAGATGTGAATACGCAGAACACAATTTTTTATTTCCGATCACTGGGCGGAGGCAGACGTGACAAAATTATTTAGTCCTGGCTCTTTTCTTCTTAGCAAAATTAGGTTACTACAGATAGAAATATGCAGACATATAATATGGGCAGAGGGGTGTGGTGCTGGAGGGATACAGATAGCATTAAAACAGATAAGAAAGTTTAAGTCGGATAAACCGCCTTAAATATATCTTCATACTCAGTAAGAAAAATAAAATTTTCTTAACAAACTACATAATTTGGGCACGATCGCGAGTTTATTACTCGATTTCTAAAGTGGGTGCATATATATAGGAGGTACCAGAAAGGGGTGCGGTCATGTAGCCCATATGCAATTGCGTATGTAGTTATGGGAGAATATAAACCCATGCAAAGTTTTAAAACAATTAGTTACGTCTTTTGAAAGTTATCGTGCGTATCAGCGAGACAGACGGACATGGATGATCAAACGACTTTAAAAGTCATGAATCTAAGTTGGTTCAAAGAAATCTAGGGTCTAAAGTGACTCTTTCTATGGCATATAATCAGCTCTTGTGAATGTGGAGAAATTCTGTAAGATATGTTATTATAAGTTAATTTCTATGCAGGGTGGACCAAAAGTCTGTTTACATTTGAATTGGTAGCTGCGTAGAGCAGCCACAGCGGTTTGGTGCATAGGGCTTACAAAATGCAAGAGAAGCCAATGGGAAATTTGAGCTATGGCGTCATTCAGCGGATCACACCGAGTACTATCGAAACAACGATTACTCGACTATAGCTAAACAAAAATATTGTGCTGATTCCAACATACGGTATAGAGATGAATCATGCTGACATGCTCAAGTTTGCTAACGTAATGCTAAAAAGTTTCATCATCTTTACCAACATTCTTTTCTTAGACGAGGCACAGAAAACAGTCAAAATTGCATAAAAACCCCTGAATTAACCCAAGGTAACTGTATGGGTATCTACATATGCCAGCAAGATACACTTTAATCTTTACTTCTATGAAATCAAAGAAGACTTGCTGATTTCGTGAATACAGAGCTGTTTATTGCCAAGCTTAAGAACGTTTATTGGCGGACTCGCGAGGCCATGGAATGCCTGACACTGTTTTTGACAGATGGAGCAACATGTCGCACCTTTAACGACTCAGTGATATTCAAAAGAGGTAATATTAATTGACCACCTCTTAGCCCAGACTTAACCACAAAATAATTATTTCTTTCGTCTCCTAAGGAATTAAAGGAACGTATCCGCGGGAAAATGCAGAACATAACACGAAAAACTTTTCGAACCGTCATTGAAAATTTCCGCTCCATGTTGCAGGAGTGTTGAAATAATCAAGGATTATATATCGATAATGTAATTTGTAGAAAATATAATCCCTATCTGTGAACTTTGATATTAAATAAACCGTTTCTATCTCTTTATATAGATTTTAATCTTCGTTCGATAAGACTTAAGACACTTTTATATCTTCACCAAAAGAGATTATTACTTTAACCACGTCCACGCACGGACCGAAGGGTATATTCAGATATAATATAAATTTTATATAAATGATCAGCGTCGGATTCTGTGTCGAGTTAAAGATATCCGTCTGTAGGTTCGTCCGTCTGTCTGTCTGTCCCCGCGATTAAAGCTGTAGTTTAAGAGGTTTCGAGCTGTATCTTGGTATACAAGCTTCTAACCTTCTCTAAGGTTATGTTCCAAGATGAGCAAGATCAAACGAAATCTACCACCACCTCCAATACAAACTCCCCCTATATGGGTGTTAAGAAATCACCATCAAAATTTTGAGTTAAGGGTAAAAAACTAGGGTTTCGTACCTTTACGCACTTATAAGCCAGTATAAGTGCTGAAAAACTTAAAAACGGTTCATATTCAACCAAGTTACTGGCTTATAAGTGCGTTAAGAAACGAAAAGATGTTTTTTACCCGTAACTCAAGATTTTAAACGTGTTGGGGAAATTTTAGAACCAGATTCTTATTGTTCTCATCAAAAAAGTATCATTTCTCAGTTATTTCAACTTCATTCTTTTTTGTATTACTGTGTTAAAGCATACTTTTAGGTTACTTAAGCATTTAGAATAAGCTGCATATCTCTAGGATGTAAACTTTTCGCTATCTATCTAGTAGAGTTTACTGTTATTTTTGATATACGCACCAATAGTTATTAATGTTTCCCGTTAATTTTAATGCGTAATTTAAGTTACTTATACAGCCAAGTCGCACATCTAATTACCCCTTCTTCCTTCCCTCTCCATATGTTTGTCTATTACTCATTACAGTAATTAATGTCTTCATATCATCAATAACACCGACGACCTATTTTTCTGCTGATAATAATAAAATATTGAAACAGCGACTAAGTAACTTTTCTCAACATATAATATTACATAGGTAAACATCAATATCATATCAACCCAACAAAATCCACCTGTTTAAATAAGTGAGTTCTTTTATACCAACAACAATATAGCCTTAGCTTATTATACTATTCATTATAAAGTACATACATTTTATAAAGTTAAAAGCTAACGATAATGTGAAGAAAACGCTATTCCTTCTTCCCCCCTTTGTCTGCTTACGTTGAGTACATAATTCTATCTCATTTAACAAATTAACACATATACACAACTAAGTTTACTTAGGATACCTCATAGCGCAGAATTGAAAATAAAGCATTTAGAAATTTTGCAAGACCAGCAAAAATTTACAGTGCAATAATAAACCGTGAAAGAACCCAGAGAGAAAATAATTAGAAGCAGAAAAAACATCTTGGAACGATAAGTAATGTTTACAAATTAAATTGTTTGCTGAATCTCTTGTTCATTATAATTATATAATTATAGCTGCAAAAACAAAAAAAAAACACAACAGGCTCCGTTAATGTTGAAGCGTGACAGGTTTTCAAGCTTAACAATTTTCAGTAATTTTATGATAGAGGGTTTAAGCGTTGTCTGTGTATGTGTGTTGTTGATATCATTATAGGGTTAATTATACAGCCCCAGCTGTGTGCCACAAGTGGTTATTGTAATATAAAGGCTTTCAGAAATATCTTAGAAGACTAATTCCTAAATGTTGTTATGTTTATTTTGTGTGACATTGACTGGTGAATAAGGTATTCGTCTTTTCAAACAAGTCTGTAATGAAGTCTGATTTAACCTTAACATCTAAATAATGTTTAAATAAAGTTCTATAATTATACTATAGTGTTAAATTGAGGCATTTAAAAAGTTTAATTTTTGTGTTCTTTTTTATTTTTTATTTATTTTGTGGCGCCTTGGTATTTTTATGTGTGTGTGTGTGTTTCTTTTCTTTACTAAATTTATAAAATTTATGTCTGTTAAGATTGCGGTGGTTTTTATGTGCGAAATGAAAAATGCATAAAAATGAGCACAATACCACCAACAGCTGCAAAATGTTATTTTAGAAAAGTGTTCATAAAGTGCAATGCAACGCTTTTGATCTTTGGTCCCGCATTTATGATTGTGCTTAAAGTAATGAGAGACAGAAGGCTTAACCCTTTAAGTGGACTGGGTTATAAAAGGGAAAAATAAATTGAGGGAGAGAGAATCGATCTAAAGTATAATAAAGGTGGAAAGGGGGATCTGAATTGTTACAAAAGTAACAAAACATTAAGATGACTAACGAATTAAGAAGTACAATATGTTATAGTTACTGTAGTATATTTTAGACCGGGTCGCGAAAAAAAATTTCCAAAGTGGAGGGCAAATATTAAAGATCACCTCGAGACAACTTAAAACAAATTTTCTTTTTCCTCCCCCACCCCCCGGAAAAACAGCCAAAATCGTTTTTTTATCACTGTTTTTTTGTTTGTGGCTCAATCGTTAAATCAAAGACATCGGTGTATAGGTCTCGACGAGTACTACATTTGTCCAGTAGATGTCGCTGACATACGACATCATCTTGTAATGATGGCCTCATTTAGAGCAATTTCTACCCCTAAAATTCAAAAATATTTTTTGTCAGAATTAAAGTCCTTTAAAAACCAAGAACATTTTGCTTTGGAAGTATATAGTTTTATTCAAAAACAAAAAAGTTACGTATGAAAAGATGTATTTACAGCATCAACACTAATATTTTTTCCTGTTGTTTGCATTATTACAGAAAACTATTGCATACTTCTTAGCGTTTGGAAAAAAAAAATTAAATACAAGTTATTGCATACTTTTTAGCGCAAACAGTGTTTTCAAACATGCGGATGAAGTTATTCAGCGTCACCAATATTCAAGCAACGAAATTATAAAGATATCTGGTGCAAAATGGAAGTATTAATAATAAAATATAGACATTAATATGCACTTGTATTCTTCCCATGCAATTTGCAACACTGAACATTTGTGCGAAATTTAAGTAAATCAGCGCTTGGAATGACTAATCAAAATGAAAAATTATTGCCAAACTAGAAAGTAGTGAACGGACCTTGAGTCGCGCCAATATTTGCTGTAATTACATACATATCTTTGCTCTTTTTGGGATTTTATTTGTAATAAAAATTATATTTCGTCGGTAACTAGATTAAAAATGAATTATCTCGAGAAAATTTTTAATTTTTTTTCGATGTCGTTAAGACTTATGCAACAATTTTAGCTACAAAGTATAGAATCATTTTTATAAACATTTTGTATAAGCGCTAAGAAGTATGCAATAGTTTTCTGTAATAATACAAACAAAAATATTAGTGTTGATGCTGTATATACATCTTTTCATACGTAACTTTTTTGTTTTTGAATAAAACTGTATACTTCAAAAGCAAAATGTTCTTGGTTTTTAAAGGACTTTAATTCTGAGAAAAAATATTTTTAAATTTTAGGGGTAGAAATTGATCTAAATGAGGCCATCATTACAAGATGATGTCGTATGTCAGCGACATCTATAGGACAAATGTAGTACTCGTCGAGACCTATACACCGATGCTTAGATTTAACGATTGAGCCACAAACAAAAAAGCAATGATAAAAAAACGATTTTGGCTGTTTTTCCGAGGGTGGGGGAGGAAAAAAAAATTTTTTTTGAAGTTGTCTCGAGGTGATTTTTAATATTTGCCCTCGACTTTGGAGAAAAAAAAATTTTGTATGGGGACCGACCCGGTCTAGTATATTTGTAACATTAACTTAAGATATGAGATACAGTCAGCAGAGGAAAATTATGCAATCATATAAAACATAGAAGTTTAAGGGAAAAAGACAATTAAAATACACTTTTAAGTATATTTTTGCATAGATATTTAGAAAACATCGTTTAATTCATTAAAAAGGTGAAAAGTATACAAATATACAACAAGTATATTTGATAACTTGACACGGAAAATATCGATATTGACGTCAGCAATTTAAAACCACTCTCTTTAAAAATTAAACTGTTTTGCTAAGGAAATAGCGTTATATCTCTGCCTTAGGATGGGGTTATACTAAGTATGTCGTTCAGTTTGTAATAATACGAAATAATCTTCTGAAACATCATAGACTGTTGAAAGTCAATATAGGCCAGACCGCTTGAGTTTAAGGGCAAAAGATGGTACGTTTATTTATAAAATGTGTTTTATTACATGTCATGTCTCTTAGAACTATTAGAACAATTTGGCAAAGGATAATATGCCTGAGATAAGTGTAAGTTTATTAAATGCCTATATAAAAAGCTGATATGCCCTTATGTCTTAATGAGGTTTTAAAACATTAATTTGTCTTCTTGTAAAATTATGAAAATTGGACATTTCAACTTCCGCCAGAAAGGTACACAAGTTTTACAAAATCGTACCAATCATGTAAAATTTGTCAATAGTAAAATTTTAACTAGATCTATAAAGGGAAAGCTTTCTCTTTGACTTGGGTCACGTTGGGTATACAAGCAATGCCTTTCTTAGCTATTTTAAGGTAAAATCCGATTATAGTTAAACAATTTGGGGTAGCAACTATTACAATTTCTATAAATTTCAGCCTGACCTCCTAGATGTTATATACCACTTTCTATCATACCTTAATGTAAGGCAACTTTAAGTTTTTGGTAATATTTTATGTATCATTATATATCATGACGGGCTAAGCCAGTTTTTTATTCATTACCATATTGATTTCGCAACAATTGTTTAGGAGATAAATGCACATACAATTTCTCATGCGTATATCAACGGCTTCGCATTAATTTAAAGCGGAGACTCTAACGTTATCATAACCATGCCAACAATGGTATGGTGCTCAGATAATAAGCACCTTTTTGAACGTAGGCGTTTAGTTTAGGAGATAAAGGCACCTTAAATTTCAACGGCTTCCTCATGTTTTTTGTTTAGAGTAGAGCTGGAGCTGTTGATGGTTTAATTTAATTTTTTTTCAATATAAGGTATGATTCATTTAGAGGTTTTATTACTTCTTCTTTTAAAAAACATCGAATGTGACTATTGTTAATCTTGCATCGTTTTTTATTCAGTATTGTTTGACAATTCGTCATGGAAAGGGTCACCGACTAAAACATTTACAAGTTATTTTTCCTTATTACCGAAATAAGCTTTCTGTAATATTTTTTTAGTTATATACCATTGCTGAGAACTTGGCATACTGTGTGACAATCAGAAGATCATTAAAGTGGTATTTATATTCGCTATGATTTGTGTCTGGAATAGAGTTAGAGCTGTTGATGGCCTCTATTAAAATCTTTGTTCAATATATAATGTGATTCATTTAGAGGTTATGTTTTAATTGGGGGTTCTTTTGCATAACACGCGTGACTGGTGGCAAGATATCATTTTATTTTTATTCAGTATTGTTTGACAATTTCTCATGGAGAAACTTACACCGCACCAACGTCACAAAATTATTCTATCATATTACGAAAATCAGCTTACTGTGAAAATGTTTTTCGTGTACTACGCACAACACCTGTTGCGTATAAACGACCTTCCGAACCCACAATTGATAATACCTTTCGCATATTAAAGTCTTAGTCTACGTTATTAGTTAACCTGTGACTTAAAAGATCACGCCCACCCCGTAGTGAGAAGAATATAGCGATTGTAGCGGAGTGTGGAGGAAAACAGTGACCGATCGATTAGATGCTAAACGCAGAATCTTCATTTTTTCTTTGGGGTTATGTGGGTCAATAGCCTTTGCAGATTAGACAGTTATGTTTCATGACTTCAAAGGCAACATTACTCGGGATATTTGCGTGACAACGGTGGAAATAATGAAAAGCGTAAATAAAAGTTCAACCTTCCGTATCAATCACCTAGGGTGTTGCCGCGGCCAATATTTTAAAAAAAAAACTATCTTTTAATATAAAATGTTAGAGATTGTTCTTTTAGATGCAAATAAAGAATCCAATACCTGATAATATTTTAAGCGTTTAATTTAAATTTAAAAGACAAACTTCTTAATGAATCACCTTTCATCCGTCGAACTTTTATGTGAATTCTTAAACAAAACAGCTGTAAACATTTTTAATAATAATATTTTGTTATACGCAAAATACTAAATTGGTTACGTGAAAAATATGAAGTATTCGTGTTCTGAATCATATGTTAACATTTCTGTATATAGATGGCGTCTTGAGTAAGGTTTTTATTTTCATGCGTATACATTCTAAACAAGCCCCTATCTACTAGCTTATTAAATAAACAATTCAAAACAAATGTCAACTTTTAATAGCACCGATAATTCAACTCTTTATTTCGCAAAATAATAATAATTATATTATGATCTTGAAAAAAAATCTAAAGGTTTGTGTTCTAAACCATAACTTTACATTTCAGTCATGTAGGTAAGATCACAATTAAAATTCCTAATTTACATTCAAATTTATTAACATTTTACTTAATTCCTTGCTGGTCCCCAACGGATTAACGATGCCTTAATAAATGAATGCACTTAAAATTATCCTTCCCCACGCACCAAAAAGAAAACTTAAAAAAACTACCGATAATAAATTTTTTTTAAACGCAAAAGAATGAATGGAATATTGGGGGCAATGTGGTAGTGAATGAAGTGCAATGCCAGCCAGTTAGTTGATGGTCAATGACGAGTTGGTGGTCGTGGCTATAAAAAGCACCAAGCACCAGGCACCAGCTTAATGTGAGTGGTTTGCAACAAAGTGCTGCTACAAATAGCCCGCCAATGCAACAAAATTCGTACTAAAAACAATGTAAACTAATATTTCAGGTTCATTCACTGAATAATCGCACTTAAAAAAGTTGCAAAACTACGTCTCATTCCACTCATCCCTTGCCATTGATTGTGCCGCTACTCCATCAATTGTTGCATTCAAAACAGACCTTATTGTGTATGTGGCTTCAAAAACAATTTGTTTAACGTTACGCTTGCATTGTATATTAAGACAGAAAATACCTTATTTTGATAGTATGATGAAAATAACTCACAACAATGTTTAAGTATATAACAAAAAGCAAATATGTATATTAAAACAAAAAAATTTTTATCGTTAATATTAAGTCATGCGTTGCATTACAGTGAATGAGTTCATAAAGTATTCAATACTTGAAGAAATCTCATACCAAATTGAGTTCATTCATTTCTTATGAATTGATTTCTTCATTCATACAATCAGAGATTCCTCATTCATTCATGCGGTATTGGTGGTATTTAATGTTATTGGATATGTATTTTTAAAGCCCTCAAACCCCCCATCTTACCGATTTCATCATCAATTATTTTAAATAAAAATGATGTATGTACTGCAACAGCGTTAGAAAATGGGAAAGACTCGAGAGTTTTTGTGTTGTTGCAATTTGCAAAATTGATACTCAAGGAAGAGGAGTTAGATTTGTGTTTTTTTTTTGTATGATTTATACCTTTAGAGGTTTCTTTCGTGATATGTAATTGTGGTTTGTGAAATCAATATTTATGTATGTGTCTACATAAAGAGGGGCGCGTTACTTTCCTATATACTCTATGTAGAGAAATAACATAAAAACTATTGAATTGACAATTGTAACCGCATGGATAGTTTTTCCTCTATAGTGCAATGCAATCACATTCATTGAATCGTATGAGAGGAGGGGTTTTTGACTTTGTTGGGAAAGGGCAAAAAAGCAAAGTAGACGTTATTATTAAAAGAAAGAAATGAGATCAACATCTTTGTAATGTATTGGAAATAAAAGTAATCAACAAGTTAACATTAAATCCAATCATCTTTTAAAAATTTATGGATTATAAATTTTGAGAAAATTGTGAAAGGCTATATTTCGGATCATTGGTTAAAATTTATGTAAATAGGTGTCGCCTAAAGTCACCGTTAAGGATGAGATATGTGAGTGTCGTTAAGTTAGTTTTAATAAATCTACATATCGATATCGATACCAGCTAAGTCGACTTAGCAAGTTTCCAGTTAAATATTATATTACTATATACTATTTAAATCTCAGGTTGATCAGCCAATTCAAACAGAAGTTATAAGAAAATGTAAGCTTACCCATCCAGGAGAGGAGATGGACAGGGCAAGGATGATCTCGACGTATAAATTGCGACGTCTATTACAGCTGCCATGCCGAAAAGCACTAATTTGGATGTAGATTTGTAGTTGGCGAGAGACTCTGACATGTTGTCTCACGATTCAATCCTGTTAGTTATCGAATAGCCACAATCCACATTAAGGCGAAATAGGTCTTAATGCAAAAATAAATTCAGCCTGCATACCGACACGTCAGACAACGGTTTTAGGCTTGTTAGCTTAGCAGCGGGAAGCAATATGGTAGTGAGTGGAACCAGATTCCAACACAAAGATATCCACAAGACAACTTGGCTATCCCCCGATTGAAACACCAAAAATCAAATTGATCATGTGGTAATAGATGGCAGGCATGCATCAAGTGTCATGGACGTGCGTGTGATCCGTGGTGCTAATGTTGACTCGGATCACAGGATTGATCAGAGCGAAAAACGCACGTAACCAAACACAAAGAAATCTGGACATCGCGAAGCTGCAAACCCCAGAGATAGCTACTGCCTACTTCAACCACCTCTCCCAAACTTCTACGATACAACGCCTCTTCTTCTGACGTTCCCGATAATCAGTGGCAGTATATTGAGTATCCATGGCAACAACTGTGCTTGGATATGAAAAACGGCTCTCAGACGAATCCTGGTACAATAAAGAATGTCGCATAGCGTCTGAGAAACAGGATGCTGCTTACAGGGCAACGCTACAGTCAATTGTAACCCGGGCTGTTAGGGAACGGCACAAGGAGACAGTAAAACAGGCGAGACAGTTATTTAAGTGAAAAAACGTCAGATGGACAAAAGGGAGAACGAGGATATAGAGCGATAAAGGGATAAAAGTGAGGCCCGACAACTTTACCAGAAAGTAAAAGCAAAAGGCTATGGTAATGGGCTCCCCTCCTGAAAGGGTGTTGCATATATGAAGAGAACACTTCGAGCAACTGTTGGTTCCAGAAGGCAGCGCACGTGAATATATAAAGATACTTCCGGCAGAGCTCTTCAAGTCCGGTGGCGAGGAGCTGATAACGATCATGCACCAGCTTCAACCCACGGTTTGGTTTAATGAGTGCATGTTCGATAATTGGAATCTAAGCGTATTATGTCCTGTGTTGAAAAATGGTGATCTAAGTGTGCACTCCAACTACCGCGGGATCAGCCTTTTACCCATCGCATATAAGGTCCTGTCGAGGCAGAACGCTTTTGCGGAATGACGCTGACTGACACGAAGTCTTCAGTGAAGATTGGCATGGCCTTCCGGAGCCATTTTATACCAGACGGGCCTAAATCAAGGCGAAGGCCTATCGTGTGACCACTTCAACATAGTGGTGGAGATGATAATGAAGAAAGCTGCAATAAAGACGAGTGACACGATATTTAACAAAATCCACATGCTACTCGCGTGCCTTGATGATAATTCCGCTATACTATATTTTATTCCTATCTTTTACATATTATTTACAAGAAATTTATTTAAAAAATTCGTTAAAAATTTTTTAATTTTTTCTATTTACAATAATAATTTTATAAAATTTTTTTATATTTACTTTAAAAAAAAATAATTTGTAAAATATTACATATTTAAAACTTTTTTTTTTTAAAAAAGCTTTTTTTGGGTGTAGTTTGGGCACGTGATATATTATTTTTTGTTTTATTTGATTTGCCTTCAACTTCTTTAGTCCCACTGTGCCTGTGTAGTTTTTACATTCGGACTCTGACAGTCTCGTTTATTTTCAAGCTGTCATCGTAAACAACAATTACAAGAAGAAAAAAAACAAGAAGGCCTTTAATGTAACAAATAACAGCAACTATTTTTTGTTGTTATTCTTATTTTGTAACATAAACCCGTCCACCCAAACAACAACCTCACGTCCACCCTCTATCACCACTTCATCCCTTCTATTTTCGTATGGAGGCATCCATCATTGCACTTGAGACACGCCCTAACATATGGTTTTAAACAACGACAACAGCCCAACAAAACACAGAGGTATTCAAATATCCCAAAGAAAAAGAGTGGTGGAACAACCAACATCATCATAACGAAAAAAAACACAAAAACGCTTTAAACGCTAGAAACTAGAAAAAAGGACAAGAGCCCCATAATAAACAAACCAACGTATGAAAGTCAAAGTAAAGCAAAGCGCTCGTTAGTGTATTCGTTTTAAATCATAACAAGGGTGAAGAAAATAGATGCACTAGATATATGCAACAAAAACAATTGTTTGGAACTAAAGTTAAAGAGGCCTACATACCATGTCCCCTGAAAGAAAATATACTTTTTGAGATATGCAAAAAAAAAAACAAATTAAAACAAATTCGAGTGTTTTCCTTAAATTTTTAGCATAAATTTCTGTAGACAATTGTTAATTTTTATGTATTTTAAAGTTTGATATAAAATTTTCATTATCTTTTGTTCGTTGATTTGCTCCCATCTGTAATAAATCACTTTTGGTAAGAAAAGAAAAGAGCGATTGTAAACTTTTTGTGATATGTAAATAAAATTTTAAACAGTCGAGTGTTTTTCTTAAATTTTTAGCTTATATGTATATCTGCTGATAATTGTGATTTATTTTAAAGTTTGACCTGAAATTTTCATTATCATTTCTTTGCTCCCATCTGTAATAAATCACTTTAATTTCGTGAGAGCAAATTTTCTTTCTTCTTTAATAGTTTTTACTATTTTAACATGTCCCTCAGAAAACTATAGCATTATTCTCAACAAGCTTCTTCAATGATTTGTAACATTTGTCACAGTTCTCACAATGAAAGTGAGCGCAACAAAATCCTCAACTCATCTAAAATTTCCAATTTATTCTCTTTGTCAGTTGCCGTTGTCGTTTTTAATTTGGTAACGAAAATATCAAATTTCCGTTTCGTTTCGTTTTTTTTTTGTGTTTCATTCATTGACGCTCAAGAAATCATACAAACTCTACCCCAATGAAGGAGAAAAAAAATGTTCGCTCACAATGTAGGATACAAGCTGAAGAGGCAACAGCTGGTTCCATTTCTGAAGAATTAATAAGAACAACTGAAATGTACACTTTCGTACATACATATATAGAGGCATCTACAGGGTGTTGTAACTCAAAAGGATCTTTTTGCGTGTGTAATCCAACACACACACACACACTCAGGGAATGTGCTGGAACAGAGGATTCACTCTCTGGTGTGGGAGCACAGCACAGTCAGTTGTAAAGTTATATGGGAGTTTTGTGAGACTTGAAGTTATTAATAACAGTTGCCCCAGTCGGCATGATGGGAATATAAGACATTTTTAAATTAAGCTTCATTCTCAGCAATGAAGCATAAGACGAGGATAGTGTGAAAGTTTGGTGTGAATTGGTTAGTGACTAAGACAAAAGGATGTGCAAGTTTGGGTGTGTAAAAAAGTGTTTTTATTGACACTTTTTGATAGGAAATTTAATACGGCAGAGAGATTAGTGTCATTTAAGCTAATTGTAAATTAGTTGTCCTTAATGGCTATTATTGATTCATGAAATATTGGCACTCATCATATAAAGAGAAGAGAAAAAAAAATCGAACATATACAGGGTGAACCAAAAATTTGTTTACTTTCAAATTTCGATAAAAGAAAACAGTTAAATGAGATAAAACCTGTTAATTTATTATAAGCTTTCCCGGCTCTAGTTGCTTCAGAAATTTTGGATTTAAAAAAAACTTCAATCCACTGTGATAGTAAGCATGCCCATAACAAGTTTCGCGGTTATAGCTTAAGCCGATTGGCCACACATGGATTGATGGTACAAGTTTTCTCACTTACTGGTAATTTTTACACCTGAAAGTACGAATTTCCAAAAATCCATTCTTAGCTGACTTTTACAAGAAAAAGAAGACAACCAATCCAAATTTCATTCATTTCAATCAGTTAGTCCAGCAATTTTAAATATGTGGAATATGAAATTGTTATTACAATCGTTATATTTATATGATCGACCTAACATTTTTTTGAAGTGGGGCGTGGCACCGCCCATTTTCCAGCGAGATCCCTCATGTACCATTTACATATGTAGCAAATCTCATCTTCATACCTATAATGGTACGTGAAATATGATCGATTGCAATTTTTGTTTGTGTGGGCGGTGCCACGCCCCTTTGTCTCATTATGTTTTCATGTAGCACTAAGGATAGATCTACACACCGCCCATTTTTCAGCGAGACGCAATCCTCCTTGTACTAGTAACATATAAACCAAATATCGTCTTCATATCTTTAATGCCTCGTGAAATGTGATCGATTGAAATTTCGGTTTGTGTGGGCGGTGCCACGCCCCTTTGCCTAATTATGTTTTTATGAAGCCTTATGGAAAGAACTACACAGTGAAAATTTCATTACAATAGCTCCATTTATTTCATCTAGATAAAGATTTTTTTAAGAGGGGCGTAGCATCGCCTATTTCCAGTGATACGCAATCCTCTTTGTATCAGTAAAATATGTAGCACATCTCATCTTCATACCTTTAGTGGCTCTTGAGATGTGGTTGATTGAAATTTCTTTTTGTGTGGGCGGTGCCACGCCCCTTTGTGTAATAATGTTTTCATGTAGCCTATGATAGAGGGTCTATGGACAGTAGACCGTATCGCAAAAAAAAAGTTATCCGTACACCAGCGAATATGAAACATTGTTCCAAGGACATCTCAAAAAAAAAAAATTATTTTTTTTGCCGAACGTAGGGGTCGCCTTTTTAGTTGTTTCGTTATATCTTCCATATTAACAGTCCGATCTAAAAGCTTGATACAGCGATTTTTTTGTCTCAGCGAGGCCAATATTTTTGCTCTTAGGTCCATTGACCTCAAGTGTACCGTTCTAGTACTTACCCCCCAAATCTAATTTCCTACCACCCTAATGTGACACCCTAATAATAGAAATTTATAGCTCGCAAAAAACCATAAAACTTTTGCGAAGAAAGTATCTCGATAAATACAGCACAACTATCTAAAAAATGTTTTTATAAATTCATTGTTGCCGATCGTAGGGGTCACCTTTTTAAATTTGTCATAGCTTCAGTATTTACATTCAGATATTAAAGTATGATATATCGATGTGTTTGTCTGTGGCAGACCAATTTTTTTAATTCAAAAGTCTTTGACCTGAAGTAACCTTTACTACTAACAAAATTTCGTTCGGCAAAAAAAATAATTTTTTTTTTTTTTGAAATGCCCTTGGAACAATGTTTCATATTCGCTGGTGTACGGATAACTTTTTTTGTGTGCCTGTAAGGTGATACGGTCTAATGGACAGCCCTAATTTCAAAAAATTCCTTCTTAGCGCGTTATAAAAGAAACCTTCAGTCCAAATTTCAAGTTTTTAGCTTTACCATAACCAAAACTCCTGGAACAAATGTATTTTCTTAATATATTTTTGTATATCTCATTTCCATATAACCAAGCACACACATACGAATAAGATAATCGTATCGTATAATAACGATATGAATATTTTTTTTAGAAAATCATTTAAATCCTAGTTATCTCTCTAAAAAAATCTCTAAGATTTCTTCATTTATACTTTCTTATATCCCAGTTATGCCTTAAATCCTTGAAATCCTTTAAGATAACATTTGTGCAGTAAAATGGTGTGTTTGGTGAATCCTTTAATACTTCAGGAATATATCCTAATATCCTAATGCAGAAAAAACAACAACAACAACAGCAACATTTAACATATGTTTGCATGTGAATATAATATATTGAATGCCTTTAGGACTGTCGAAAGGGAGAGAGCGAGGAGGAAGAAAACATTCACATTGTTCATAGATAAACATAGCAAATACAAATAAGGCTCAAATTTAAGTAAATAAATAATAACTAAATATCCTGGGACATTTCTTTAGAAAACCAAACACAATTTGTATTATAAGGAGGATTTTAGATAAAACCTCAAGATATTTAGTAAACATAACAAGACGATATCGATCGATGAAAGGTGCAGAAGAGAAATTACGGAAGAAGGCGGATATAAAAATAGATAACACTCTCAACAAATACAACGAAACATTTGAAACGAAAACCAATATGGTGGGGCCCGAATTAAAAAAAACCAAATGACAGCAAATACTACAAGCCCGTAACGTCTGCTTTTCTCTTCATGGAAGGAAGAACACTGCAGCAAATGTTGTGTTACGTTTTCCACATTGTAGTAATGAAAATTGTTTGGATATAAAAAAATACAAAAAAAAACATTTAAAAATACATACAAATAAATAAACATTGACTTTCTTGTTTAGAGTTCAGAAAACTCATTAATAATCACCAGCCGCCGTCGCACAGTGGGGTATGGGACCCCCAAAACGGAGATTAATTAAAAAATGAAAATTGCGATTTCCAATTAAAGTTTTGTACTCAATAATTGTACACAGGATACTGATTCAATAGATGCTATTATCAATTACAAATGTTGTTTATTTAAAGTTCTATGCTCTCTCAAACTTGGGAAATTTTTTCGACTTTTCTACGTATTAGCGAAAAGTGAAATATCGATATTTTGGAGTGAAAGTTTTTGCCTTTTACTCATTTAAAGACTTAATTATTGTTATGGATCATTCAAAGTCAGCTTTTGAAGAACAGGAATAACAATTAGTTGAATACAATAAATAAGTACAATTATTTTTAATTATTTTTGGAAAAATGGCCTAAATTTAAGGTATTTTTGAAATGTATGTAGAATTTTAAAATAGTTCCGGGTAAAACCGTGTTGAAAAATTAACATAATTGTAAAGTATAACATCTGTACTTATAAAATCAAGAAAAACATTTTGCGCGTTTTTGCGCCAATTTGTTTTATTAAATAAATTGTGATGTTAGACATTCCTGCGAATACGATGGAAAATTCGTTTGGTTTGATTTGGTCTCATTTTTTTTGTTTTTAGTGTATTGCAATTTGTTGCTGAGCATTAATTTTTAATTATACTCTACATAAGGCAATATATGCTGATTTGCCTCGATAATAATCAAATTGAAAATATGGTTAAATGACGTTATTTCACAACAACTGTAGAGTTAATAGCCGTCACAGCATATTTTTTCAAAACGTTAAAATATCAACATATTTAGTAAAATTAATTCAGAACTGATTAATTCCAAGCACTAAAACTAGTTGTTCATGCAAAATTCAGAGAAATACCTTCTAACTAGTAAAATTTTCTTATATAAAATGTGATTCATTTCCAGGTTTGTTTTTTAAATGGTTTTATTTACAAAATACGAGTGACTGATTGCGAATTGTTATTTGACTAGTATGTAATATTGATTGACATTTTGTCATGAAGTAACTGAAATTGAAACAGCGGCTCCAAAAATTATTTTTTTTTAAATATGTTTTTCGAGCCCTTCTCTCAATAAGTAATGTGCATAATAGACTATCTGTGAGCACTGTTGTCAATATCATACTCAAATTTTAGCCTCAGTGTACGTTATTGCATAGTACGCAACCAAAAATACCACTTCCATCCTTCAGAGAGGAGAATGTTGCGCCAGTAGCAGAGACCGTTACTAAAGATACCGACCAATCGATTAGAAACCGTGAGCATTCTGTGCACGATTTGCATTAGATATGCAACAGCTTGGAATGACGCTGTAATGATGAATTCCCATTGGCAGTTCTTTCCTTTACCAACACCTCCGCCCCACCCCGCCGAGATTGCTTTATGCAGATACTTATTCAAATGTATACAGTTTTTTGGTCCACCCTGTATATAAATACATAAGTGTGTATACATAAGCATTTGTATATTTTAAAAACATAAATCAATATAAAATTTAAAAGAGATCGGATACAAACCGTAGCTTTTATAAAGGTTTGATTTTACTACTGTATATATACGTATAAGTTTATATATGGGGACTATATGTATATATGGACCGATTTCTTAAAAACTTCAAACCAATCGATCTTATAGCAAAAGAATCATCTGTGCCAAATTTGGCTAAGATCGGCCTGTTCCTTGAATTAATCTCCGTTTTGGGTGTTCAATACCCCACTGTGCGTCGTCAGCCGAGTCACTGGTACCAGCCTACACTTGGAATAGATATGTTCGAACTTCGACATATGCATTTGAAATGTTGAAAAAGTAAAAAATTAAAACAGAAATCAATTTAAAGCGGAATAGAAGGAAAAGGGACAACCTAAGGGGTTATTATACAATTTTGTATTTGTGCTGTTTGCTAAAGATTTTCGATTAGATAAAAAGCGGCAGTGAAAGTGTGGCTGTAGCTTCAATTTGTTATTAAGGAAAACGAAACTTCTTGCTGTTGGTTGTGAGTGGCTGTAGGTTTAACTGTTTCAACCCTTTCTTTGTATTATAATTAAATATAAATTGGTTTTGCTGCCATAACTATAATTGTATGAATTTAAATGAGGTTGGACAATAAATTTACTTTTAATATCGTAACTGCTTTATGCTAAAGGTGGACAAGTAATAAGATTTCGAAAATTATTGTGAAAAATATATTGATTTTCTTAATCATTAGTTAAAATAATACTATAGTGGTAAGAAAGCATAAGCTGGTTTCTATTGCATAAATCGGCAGTAGATAATTTCTAAACAATGGCTAGAGAGAAAACAACATATGTTGCATATTTTTAGGTGATTAATACAAAGTTTAAACATAAAAATATTCTTGATTAGCTGAGTCGGTGTGAATTGCCATCGACTGTTTAAATAGTATATTATGTAGAAATTGCTCAAATCGTAATATTTCTCCTTATGCTAAAGATTTGAAAAAATTATAAAATGTATTTGAAAAAAATAAAGTACCCTAACCTATTCAATAGCCAAACTGTAATGTTTTAACAACATTTTTATTACAAAACGTTCAATAGATTTTGAGTTTACACGATAACCATTTGTATACAGTCAAACTTCTCTATAGCGAATTTCTCTTTATAACAATATTTTTTTAAAAACAGAATTTTCCTAACGTTTTTCACACATTTTTTCATCTCTATAACATATTTTCTCTCCCCAGTGACTACGTTAAAGAGATGTTCGTCTGTATGAATGTTTTTTCAAGGACTTCAGGCCACCGAGACTGAACGGAAGTATCAACGTGTTGTTCTCGATCATAACCTAAATTAGCCGAGGAATATCGCGGAGAGAACTCTATGGACAAAAGCTGGGGACTCAGCCCGAAGGTGACACTGTGGCTGTATACTGCGGTAGTCCGCCCAATTAATGCATATGAATGTCTGGTTTGGTTGGAGGGCCTAAATAAAAGTGATTTACTGAAAATGCTCAACAAGTTCCAAAGTGCGTCTGGAAAAAAGATTACAGGGGCCAGAAGGAGCACAACGCAAGTTGTGGACTTGTACGTCAAGGCTATTGCGGCCCACACATGGTCATGCGAAAATTCTCCTATCTTTTATGTGCCACCTATTACTGATTTTTTGACGAAATGTGCTGATTTCCGTTAGCCTGACGTTAAAATTTCGGAAAGATCGGAATAGAATGAAGGCTCCTTATGGTGACTCCATTTCTGTCTTTACTGATGGATCGAAGATGTATTATGGCACAGAAGCTGGTGTTTAAGCTAAGCCTCTGCTTCTTAAGGCTTCTTAAGGAAGGCAGTGTTTTTCAGGCTGAGGTATTGGCCATTCAGAAAGCTACGGAGGTTATTATGGGATGTGGAATCAATCTTAGCAGGCGGATAACCATCTGCGTTGATAGTCAGGATGCAATAAAAGCGATCAATTCTACATTGTGTAAACAGTTGGTAAGGAACAGTAAGGGTAAGTTGAATGGACTTAAGCCTCTGGATGTCAGACTTTGTTGGATGTGTGGACGTTGCAAGATCTCTGGTAATGAATCAGCAGACTTATTGTCTAGAGCAGGCTGTACTATGTCAGGTCATGACTCTCTGGGAGATGTTCATTTAGAGGTAAAAAATATCTAAAAAGAACTAAACAATTTAAGGGTGACCAAATGCATATTATTTTCTTAATAATCCTTCTGTTTTCATGTGTATGCAGGCCTTGCATTAGGCCTTCTTATAGGAAGCGACGATGGAAGGCCTTGCCTCCCAAAGACACCCTATGTTATTTAGAAAGGAAGGGGGAATGCAGAGCGCAGGCCTACTGACTGCTTTTGAAGGCGTTCTATGAGGCCTTGTAGGCCGTCGACTATATTTAGTTTTGGCAACCTTTGAACTGATTTCCTAGGTTGCAGGATATCATATCATAATAAAATCAGTTTTAAAAACCAAATGTTAAAGTAAGGTCCTTCGGGAAACAATAAAAATTCCAACATACAATTCTTTTTTACGTGTTTTATTTAAAATTCAAAAAATAGCTTCTAAATGAATCACCCTATACAAAATCGATAGAACCATGTTTTGTGAACTTTTTTCACAGATAAATTGTCGTTCTTAAACAAATGTCTATTTGACACTAAAAAATTTTATTGCCTTCTTTATAAAGTACATTAAAAATCTGAATCATTTAAGATTTACTACTTTAATATCATAAATCTTAAAATTATCTAATTTATTTGACTTCGCCCTCTAGTCATTTTCACTCAATAATAAAACTCATTAAAACTTGAAAAAAATTATTTTTTAAACAACAACTTTCAAACTTACCAAATTTGTAAGAAAACCATTGCGTATACCAATGATATTAACGCCATCACCATTTGTTGAACGGGGAAATCTAAAAGAAAAGAGAAAAAAGCGTAAATAAATGAAAGAGAATTTTGTGTAAAGAATTAAAACAAAAGCATAGTAACGCGTGTCTAAACACAACTTATTAAACCTTTTTTTTATAAATCCTATAACTCTTCACCCAACAAAGGCAATACAGGTAAAGGTTAACATAAAAGATAAACACTTTTTAGAAAAAAACAACGGCGTAAAAAAACGCGTGCCTTTCATATGACTTAGGCCCTTGTTGAGAAATCTTCCATTTTCAAATTTAATATAGCTTTGTTAACAAAAAATAAAATTTGTAAAGGGTAAATGTACAGACAACTGACCTTGTCCTGTGTAAATAAAAAATTATTACAAATGCCGCGTTTTAATAGATGCAAGTACTGTAAAAAAACAAAATTTGTAATGATTGTATTTGCAATCCTTAGCAAACAAATTGTGCAAGGAGTAGATATAAAGAATTACCTTTTCCCATCAATGCAAAATTGCAACATCATGTGGAAAAGCAGATACTACCTGTACAAAAAAAAATTAGGATTACTGGTAGATTTTAAGAGCGGCTGGCGTTAATATATAAAGAAGCACGGTTATTGATACAAAATAATTGTGAAAAGGTAATTTTAAAAGGAGCGGGAAAGAAAATAAATACAGGTAAAGAAATTGACGATTTGTAGATGAAAGAAAACATTTTGGAAAAACCTTTTAAAATGTGAATGTAAATAGACATGTGAATGATGAGTTACAGCAATGTGATGGTTTGCACAGGATGTTGTGGATTAAAATTGAAAGAGCAGAAGGTGGTGGATTTAAAGTATGAGAAGAGGATAGAAATCTTTAGACATATGGAAACAGACGGAGCTCTTTTAAATATCTATTGGAAATAGAAGAAGGTAGATGAAGATGCGAATCATTTTTCTGTTAAATGTCATCTTGTGTTTTGTTTAAAGATCTTTAAGAGAAAGAAGGACTATGAGAAGGAAGTTCTAAGATAATTTAAGCCGCCTTCAAAATGTTTTTAGGGCTTAAGATGGAGGAGTATTTCGAAGGCAGAGATAAGGTCACAATTTTGTAGTGGGTTGGCAACTCAAATCAGCTAAAAGTCGACAATGAAAAAATACAGGAAAATTTCCCACAAATTTTGATTTAAAAAATTAAAAATATTTTTATTTTCATTATAAATAAAAAAAAGTTATAATTTTTTAAAATAAAAGTAACCATAGACTGTTTGCTTTGAATCGAACATAGCTTTGCGTGAGTGTGAATAATCTATCGGGTGTGTGTGAAAAAGGCGATTATTGTCGGCCTCACGAGTCATGGTATGCCTAACACTGTTATATAGGAATATAATCATGAATATCTCTATATCTACAAACGATATTTAAACACAACTTTCACAGTAGTAAGAAAATATTATTTTAGATATAAGGGAAAGATTTTGAAAACATTTAACGAGGGTCGTATATTTTATAGAGCAGTGAATCCAACACTTTTTTCGGATGAAGGTTTTGTCCATTTGGACATTTTGGAGGAAGGTACATCGATCGGACTAGTGGCAAACAATAGCTGTTTTAGTCTAGTTTAATAATATTTAGTCGTTTTCTCTAAATAATGTGTTAATTACGAAATTTTTCACATGTTGTGAGTCCATGGTGGACATCAGAAAAGCGATGCGTCTATCGGGCTAGTGGGAAATAATGGCTATTTTAGTTTAGTCCTACATAAGCCGTTTGCACCAAAAAACAATTCAAGAAATGTTAAACCCCAAAATTTTTCTGAATATAAAAGTTTTCCAAAAATTTTAAATTTTGTATGTAGCTGAGATGAACTGCGTCCATAGTGGTCATCTGCAGAGGGGTGCGTCGATCTGACTAGTGACAAACTATTACTAAATCGTCATGAAAAGACTCACACCACAACAATGTCTCCAAATTATTCAGTAGTATAACAAAAATCAGGCTTCTAAGGAAAATTGTTATCGTGCAATTCGTATTTTTTATGTCTATTTTATCTCCTCAATACGAAATTTTTCAAAAAATTCTTTGAAATCTTTAAAATTTCTATGTGACTGGGATGAGGTGCTTCCACCATTGTTATCAGTAGAGGAGTGCGACAATCAGACTGGTGGCATATAAAAGATTTTTTAGTCTAGTTTCATACTGCATAAGCCGTTTTACTCAAAAAATTTGGTGAATATAAAATTTTTCAAAAAATTCTAAACCATTCCATAGCAACCGTGAGGAGAGAGGTGCGACAATCGGACTAGCGGAAAATAATAGTTATTAGAGTCTAGTTTAGTACTAAATAAGTCGTTTTGATTAACAAAATTCCTGAATATTACATTTATCAAAAAATCTTAAAATTTTGTATGTGTATCTGAAATGAAGTGCGTCCAAAGTGGTCACCTGGAAAGGGGTGTGTCAATCGAACTAGTGGCAAATAATAGCTATTTTAGTCTAGTTTAATACTGCTTAAGACGTTTCCCCCCAAAAAAATATTACATTTATATTGATGAATATTACATTTTGAAACAAACTCTTAAAAATTTCTTTGTGCCTGGGATGCGTCCATAGTGGTCACCTGAGGAGAGGTAAAGCATTCATTAATATTGTTTTGTATAGTAATATCGGTTGACAAAGCTTATTTTAAACAGAATTTAAACCAAACTGTCGCCACCCCAAAATATGCTACATTTTTTAAACCAGCAGCACCTACCAAAAAGTGATCCATTTAGAAGTGTTTTTATCTATTGACCTTGATTTTTAGATCACGAGTGACTAGTATTAAGGTGTCATTTTATTTTCATTCAATATCGCGTGGCAAATCGTTATAAAAAAGACTCACACCGCAACAATGTCTCCAAATTATTCAGTTGTATAACAAAAATTAGCTTTCAAAGAAAAATGTTTATCGTGCAATTCTTATTTTTTATGTCTTGCATTATCGACCCTCTGAGACCATTATTGTCAATTCTAACCGTAAATTTGAGTTTTTGTGTCCGTTACTGAATGATATGCATACAAATAGACTACATTTCGTCCGTAATGAGAAAAATATTGCGGCTGTAGCGGAGAGTAAGGCTGAAGACCGTGACCTATCGAATTGACGCCATGCTCAGAATCTTGGCCTCTCGTATGTTACAACTTTGCAAATTTTACGCAAGAATGATGGTTTAAAGACTTACAAAATGCAGATCGTTCACTAATTTAAGCCGCCGGATTTGAATTTATGATTTAATTTCAGTTAATGGGCTCTGCAACGGCTCAATAATGTTACGCAACGTTATATCTCATCTCAAAATTTTTTCTTTGGGTTATGTGGTCAACATTCATTACCGATAAACCAGCTGCAATTCAAGATTTCGAACCCAAGATAACTTGCGTATTTCGTCAGATACCGTTGGAAATGCTGTAGAAATGGATTGCAAGTAAGACCTTCCGCAAGTCAACTTTATAATAAAATTATCATTAAAAAGAAAATGTCAGAGATTGTTTTATCGCGTCATACTAAAAGTTTCGACTTCTTATTCTTTTTAAGTTTTGTATGTAAAATTAAAAAAAAATACCTCATAATGAATCATTTGTACCATTACAACTAAAACTACAACCTTTTTAATATCAGAGTTATGAAAGTTTTCAGTTTAACATTACATTTAATTAACAATTCTATATTTAACACACACGATATTCTGTTTCACTACTTTAATAAGTATATAACCTAAGGCAGAGAATTGAACTACTCACAAATATCTATTTAACAAATTAACACCCCTTCAATCTTTTGCTTATCCTTGACTTTTGCCAACAGCCAAGGGGTAAATGTAAAACACACACGCACACACACACATATCCTTTTGTAGTACAGCCACAACTTACACAACATTTCACACCCACAGCAGCAGGATGCCGGGTATTTTGGTTGTCTGGATTACAAAAGCAAACATCAATAGTTAAGATTTATAGGTTCTATAAAAGGATACAAGAAGTTTTAGTACTGTAAATGAAGACAATTTGAATATAAAAAGGATATTTTTACTATGCTGTACATCAGCACACCAGAAACCATTAAAAGGACCACCTAAGTATTAATAGCAAAATTCGACACAAGAAAAGGATATAAATCCTTGCACAGTATGAACTCAACTCTTATTGTCAGTAAATTTTCGGTAAAATTTTCAAAATGTCCATGAGTTTTTGCTTAAGTATGGGGGTGTAGTAGAAGTGTGTAAGTGTGTGTTAAAAGATTTTAGGCAAAATTCTAGGAATTTCTCAGCCTTCAACATGAAAGTAAATTACACACACGCTTACACACACAAACATATCTACTTCTTTGTTAACTTTAGCAATTACTGTAGTAAATGTAACATCACATAGGCGCATAGGAGAGTTCCTTGTGCACACAGGAGGAAATCCTGTTTTAAAATTTCCAATCACTGCCAAAAGTAACAAAAAGAAAAAAACTATTCTTAGGCCTAACAAACAATAGAGTGCGTGTCGTAGATAAAGATTGCATTTTGTCTTTGTTACTCGTTTTTTTAAATTCTAAAATAGTACAAAGAGAAATTGTTACAATTCAAAGAGAAAAAATTAATAAGAAATAGATAAGGCACAGGGAAGAGGATGAGGAGCTATACAGAAAAAAACTCCATTAACCTTTCGTTTAAACAAGATTGACAGGTGATAGTTTAGACATCTATGGGTTTACAGTACCTGGGAAAAATGTACGCTCCCCCCTCTCTAACACAGAATTCACTCTCTCTCTGTTTTAAGCCATTTAAAGCCTAAAACGTGCAATGTTACTTGTGCTCCATATCAGATGGATATTTTCGATTTTCTCGAAAACCATTACAGCGTCTAGATAGGTGTGGTTGTACTATGAGGAGGAGTAGTTTTTTGGGAAAATCTACTCCCCTTATGGTTTATGACTGCTTGAGAGTGCGTATGTCGGTGTGCGTGTGTGTGTCTTTACACGAAGCATTTTAACATATAGATATTTTATGGTAATAACTTTTTTTTGTTCTCTTTGATTATATGAAAGAAAATAAATTTTGTAATTACTTGTGGATGGAAAGAAAAAATATTTGTTATTAAATTTTTCAAAGGCAGTGCTTAAAATAGATCAAAGACTATAGGCACTGATACTGATTCTGATACAAAAAAAAATGCGATCAATTAATTTGTAAGCTGAAAATTGTGTATTTTATAATGAAATTGTTATCAAAAAAGCAAGATTAAAAAGAATAACAAATGTTATATGATTATAGCCTTAAAAAAAGACTTTTTCTAAAGATGCTTGGTAAATGATAGTCAATGTGATGGAGTATTTTAGTTACAGCAATAAAAGCAGTGACCTAAGGATTTAAATTAAAAAAAAACATATGAAGATTCAAAAACGTAAAAATGTCTAATTGAAGCTTTTCCTACAAAAGAGATGACAAATGACCAAAGAATTTCTCTCAATCTAACGCAGTAAAATATTTCCGACAAAATTCATTTCATAAATGTTGAAGACCAAAGACAAATGATCCCACGTAGTAACCTGGATCTCCAGAGGACATAAGTAAAAATGGTCCATTCGAAACAAACAGTAGCCTCCCTATCTTTCAATTACCTTTCATATCATATCATATCTCATAATAAAGAAATTTAAATGGCTGAATCGATTTCATTGAAATTGAGTAGACAGTTAAGGTACTATATGGAAATTTTTGATTCTAAGAGCGCAGTAGGCGTGGCAAAACATTTTTTAGAATTAGAGAAATGAAATTTGATACCCAGATAGTACTCGGCATCACAAATATGAATATGCAGACAAAATTTTAATTTTTTGATCAGTAGGCGGAGGGGGCGTGGCAAAACTTTATTTAAGTCCTAGAGAGACAAAATTTTATACACAGATAGTACTCTGTAATACAATTAAAAATTTGCAGAAGAAATGTTTATTTTCGATCAGGGGGCTGAGAGGGCGTGGCAAAACTGTATTATGGTCCTAGAGAGATACAATTTTATATGTAGATAGTATATTTTAGCCCTAGAGTGAAACAAACTTGGTTCAAATTTGCAGATGAAATGTTTATTTTCATTTAGTGGGCGTGGCAAAATTGTATTTTAGCCCTAGAGAGATAAAATTTGGAACATAGATAATAATCGGCCTTACAGGTTTAAATTTACAGACGGCATTTTTATTTTCGATCAGTAGGCGAAAGGGGCGTGGAAAAACAATATTTTAACCCTAGAGTGATACAAATTGGTATACAGATTCTATATTACCGTCTGGAGAGACTTAATTTGATATATAGATAGTACTCGGCACTTCAGGTTCATATTTGCAGACGAAAATTGAATTTTTGATTAGTGGGCGGAGGGGCCGTGGTAAAACTGTATTGTAGTCCTAGAGAAATCAAATTTGGTACACAGATAGTAATCGGTAATACAAGTTCAAATTTACAGACGAAATGTTTGTTTTCGATAAGTGGGCGGAGGGGGCGTGGCAAAACTGTATTGTAGTCCTAGAGAGATCAAATTTGCTGCACAGATAGTATTCGGCAACACAAATATGAGTATGCAGGCGAAATGAATTTTTGACTAGTGGGCGAAGAGGGCGTGGCAAAACTATATTTTAGTCCTTGAGAGACAAAATTTGGTACACACATAGTAATAGGCACTACAAGTTCAAATTTACAGAAATGTTTGGTTTCGATCAGTGGGCGGAGGGGTCGTGGCAAAACTGTATTGTAGTCCTAGAAGGATAAAACAGATTCAAATTTACAGACGAAATTTTTATTTTGGCGGAGGAGGTGTGGCAAAACTGTTTTTAGTCCTAGAGAGACTAAATTTAGCACACAGGTATTATTCGGCACTTTAGGTTCAAATTTACAAACGAAATGTTAATTTTCGATCAGAGATAAAATTTGGTACACGGATAGTACTCTGCACTGCTATTACAAATTTGCAGACAAAATTTTTATATTCGATCAGTGGGCAGACCGACCCCCATAAATTGTTCCTTCCAACATTTCCCTCCTTAAGGGGCACCGATACAAAAATCAAATTTTTATAAAATTTGGAGTCAAATGTATAAACGAACATAAATATTTTTGCAACCCCAACCCCATTTTTTTTTGAAAATACGTGTTTTGCATATTTTTGTGAATATTTTAAAAAAATTTACAATAAATGCATGTTTTTGATACATATTTCTGCTATTTTGTATAACAACTATTTTAAAAATTGAAACGCCTTTAACTGTGGCACATCTTTTGGTAAAACCTGACACTTAACTTGTTATACAATATTCATTCGTTAAACTGACAATATTTGTATTTACATAAGATTTTTACACAGATAACAGGATTATGAGTTACTCTGCGTGACGAATTGTAAGATCAACGCTGTAATATATGCATATTTATTATAATGGAAACGGTTAAGTTATCTTTACGAATCATGAAATTTTCTTTTAAAATTACATCCATTCGTTATTGCATATTTTGAAAAAAATGCATGTTTTTGCATATTTATGTGCATATTTCAGCAAATTTTTCATGTTTTTGATGCATATTTTTGCTATTTTGATTTACAACTGTTTTTAAATGTTAAACGCCTTTAACTTTAGGATATCTTTTGGTAAACCCTGACTCTTAATTTGTTATACAATATTCATCCGAATTACCCGTTAAACTATATATATATTATGGGAAAATAGAAAGAAAATTTTTGTGTGGGAATTTTACATGAAGTTCTTCTTTTTCTAACCTATGCAGTGACTACATGGTTAAGGCGGCAAGGAGGTTACAAAGCTGTTTCATGTGACTTGTTTATTGAAGTTTATTAATGAAGTCATATTATTGAAAACAATGCCATCACATCAATTAATTCCATAGTTTTATGCGTTCGACGATAATAATATTTCCTTTGTACAACTTCATTGGATATCCTTTGTCATTAATTTAATTTTGTATAGCAAGCCAGGTAATTCCAGTACAATCGTCGTTCTGCATTCAAATTTGTTATATCAAGCGATTTCAAAGTTATCCCAATGCATTAACAATTATTCAAAATATTAAGATTCCCTTTTTCTCGCATTTTTGAACCATTTCGACAACATATTGATCTCTGTCTGTTCTACAGTCTATCAGTTTATAAGACAAATCAATAAATTTCACTTGATTTGATTGATTTTTTCCGCCATTAAAAACGCAGTTAAACTCAAGGGGGAATAAACGCTTTTTTTCGTTATGGGAACATTTCTGGAGCGTAAATAATTACTGCTCCAAGAGCAGGTGATACCGAAAAAATAAGGCAGTTAATTATTACCTTCGACATCGTTGCAACGATGAGGCAGCTGAGGCTGATTTAGCCAGCAATGATGAACGTTTTTTGGAGGCCATGGTGGCCAAGTAAGAGGCGGATGTGGATGTGGAGGCTGAAGTTGAAGCAGATGTAGATGCAGCAGACGCCGATGACGACGACGGTGTTGACGATGCTGCTGTTGTTACTCCTAAAGATGCGGGTTTAGTTGACGATGACGACGACGTTGGTAAATCCTCTAGCAATGTTTCCGTAAACGATGTGGCTGTAATGTTATTTATTTCATCATTGGCTGCTGCTGTTAAATTAGCAGCTGCCACTTTTGCACATGTCAGGGTATAAGAACCTTTACGATTTAACATTTTAGAAGATCTGAACAATTTCTTATGCCCTCCTTTGATTGATTTCAAATTGTACAAAGAGGGCAAATCACTTGTTTCTTGTAGAGTAGTAAGCAAATTATTTAAAACTGTTTCATTTAAATGACTTTGTTGGGCCACAACAGTAGGGCTGGTTTTACAAAAAGGTAAAACCGAATTTTTCTGCCGATACGTTAACATAATAATGTTTAGAGTTTGAAAAACTCATTCACAAGGCTTGGGTTTTTTTTTATTTCGTTATTATTGTAAATTCACTGACAAGTGTTTTGCTTTTTAAAGAATAAAAATCAACAGCACAATTTTGAATTTTTTTATATTTTGTTATTTACATTCTCCTCTGTAAATGCAGTTTATATATCCCAAAGTTACTGCGGAAGAGGAGGTGGGGTGGCGGATGTCACACGAGCGTTTTATTTATTACGTTTTTGAAATATTCTGTGGTTCCCGTTTGTCGTTTTCATTTCGTTCAACACACGGACGACACGTTCGCGGAGACGTTTAATGCAAGACTAACAAAACCCGGCAGTTTGTCATATAAACAGCTATAGGATTTTATTTTTTGAATGCTTACACTGGTGTGAGAGTCCAAATGTATGCGAGCGAGTAAGTGTGTGTGCGTCTGTATATGAGCGAGTGCATATAGCCGCCGCTGTTTATGTTTAACACAAAAACCAAAGACCCTTAATAAACACTGGCACTCAGCACAACACACGCACACATATCCATCAACCGGCGGCCTATGGTGTAGTGCACAGCACACACAGATACGCAGCCAGACGGAACGAACATATGCAGATATACGTTAACTACTTGTACAAAATAGGAGGATGACTTCGAACTGAAAAGCAAAACATAACACAACAACTGGAAAAAAATACTCAAAGTGAGTAATATACATTCATATATATTTATGTATTTTTTCAATACACATCTTCTTCAACTCTACCGCCTGGCTCTCTCATACTCTTTTTGCATTCTCTTTGTCCTCAGTGCTAACGCCGGCGGCTGTTGCAGTTCCAACATATTCCCTTCATTCATTAAAAGGAGCTACAAAGATACAGGAACGTAGGGTGCTAAAGAGCAGCAGAAGCAGTATGTGTAGCATAAAGTTAGGGTAGGTAAAGTAATGACAATTGCTGCGGCGGCTGAAGCAACAAGATGGTCGAGGCGGTAGACACGGAATGACATCAGATGAACGTACACAAATACAATAATGCTTGCTGTCGTACTCACACTCGTACACGCAGAAAGCAATTCAGAATAGAAGAGTTCTACATACGATGATATGGACAACTACAGAAAACTTAAGATCCTCGATGCACAGTGGTTTATACAAAATAATAATATGAAATAAAAAAAAAAAATAAAAAAAATATAAAAAAAAAATAAAAAAAATAAATTAAATAAATAAAATAATAAAAAAACTAAAAAAAATCAAAATAAATAAAATAAATAAAATAAATAAAATAAATAAAATAAATAAAATAATTAAAATAAATAAAATAAATAAAATAAATAAAATAAATAAAATAAATAAAATAAATAAAATAAATAAAATAAATAAAATAAATAAAATAAATAAAATAAAATAAAATAAAATAAAATAAAATAAAATAAAATAAAATAAAATAAAATAAAATAAAATAAAATAAATAAAATAAATAAAATAAATAAAATAAATAATATAAATAAAATAAATAAAATAAAATACATAAAATACATAAAATAAATAAAATAAAAAAATAAATAAAATAAATAAAATAAATAAAATAAATAAAATAAATAAAATAACTAAAATAAATAAAATAAATAAAATAAATAAAATAAATAAAATAAATAAAATAAATAAAATAAAAAAAAATAAATAAAATAAATAAAATAAATAAAATAAATAAAATAAATAAAATAAATAAAATAAATAAAATAAATAAAATAAATAAAATAAATAAAATAAATAAAATAAATAAAATAAATAAAATAAATAAAATAAATAAAATAAATAAAATAAATAAAATAAATAAAATAAATAAAATAAATAAAATAAATAAAATAAATAAAATAAATAAAATAAATAAAATAAATAAAATAAATAATAAAAAATATAAATAAAATAAATAAAATAAAAAATAATAAATAAAATAATAAATAAAACAAAATAAAATAAATTTTAGAAAATAAATAATATAAATTAAAAAAAAATATATAAGATAAAAAAAATAATAAAAATTAAAAAAAATGTAATAAAATAACATAGGACAAAATATATTAAAAATAAATTAAAATGAGGTAACATAATAAAAATATTTTCCTGTGTATGAGAAGCTTTCTTATAACACTACTTTTAAAAATATTAAAATTTTTTTTTAATTTTTAACTTTTTTACTTTATGAGCTGAGTCGTGATGGCGCAACACGTAACCATCAGGCGGGTGACCTTGGTTCGAGCTCTGTGACAGCCATCTATGTCTCGGATTAGCGCAGTCTGCTCGATGCTGTCGATAGCAACTTTTGTGTGGTCGAGCCAATTGGCATATACAGTGAAGCTTCTCAAATAGCTGACGTTCGGATTAGTCGTTAAACTGTTGGTTCCGTTGTGAGTTTCTTAATGGACGGTTACCAAGTTACGCGTAATCAAAAAAGTTCAAAATAAATTTCTTTAAACTGATGATACGAAAACAAGTGAGAAAGTTTCAGTCGGATAAACCGACTAACATATACCCTCACCCTTACGCTCAGTAAAAACATAAAATTTGCTTAACAAAATACCGAATTTGGGCACTATCGCGTCGAGTTCATGGATATTATTACTTGATGTCTTAAGGCGGGCGGAATGTTACATTTGAATTGGAGGTACCAGAAGGGGCGCGGCTAGACATCGAGTTTTTTTTCCAAAAGTTTATTTTGCTGCAGCTTTACTTAATACAGAATTAAGGCACGGTCGCGCTGGGCGTATTGATATTATTACTAGATTTCAAAAGTGGGCGGAATGGTAAATTTTAATGGAAGGTTCTAAAATGGGCGTGGCTTGACTTCCATTTTTTACCCCGAAACTTTATCCTGTTACAGCATAACAAAGTACTGATTTTAGGCAAGAGCGCGTTGGGTGTAATGATATTATTACTCCATCTCTAAAGTGGGCGGAATGGTACATTTGTATAGGAGATACCAGAAGGGGTGTGGCTAGTCTTCCAATTTTTTCTCAAAAACTTTTTCTGTTATAGCTTAACAAAATACAAAACTTGGCCACGATCGCGTTGGGTGTGTTGATATTACTAGTCGTTTTCTAAATTAGGCGGAATGGTACATTTGTATGGGAGGTACCAGAAGGGGCGTGGCCATGTAGCCCATTTTCAATACCGTAACAATTTTAGACAAAATTTTAATTATTTTGTTTTTTATAAATAAGTTTTATTCGACCTGTATAATTTTAGAATACTATCCCAAGTTTTGAATAATCAGGCTCGAGGTCCATGTGATTTTGTTTAAAATTTTTTATTATTTTCCAATATTTCGTCTTTCCTCGAAATTCCTCGAAAGATTCCTGATGATGTCTTTCGAGGAAAGACGAAATATTGGAAAATAATAAAAAATTTTAAACAAAATCACATGGACCTCGAGCCTGATTATTCAAAATTTTAATATTTTCTTTAAATTCCTCCAAGACAATATTAACATATTTATTACAGTTCCACACTTCCCAAACCACTGTGCCCACCGTACACTTCTCAAATGGAGTTCAATTTAGGGTAGAACGAACACTCGACGCTCGCATGCGAACGCAATGTTTTTTTTGAGGCTTGATACAACTGTCATTTTCAATTTACTGCGTGTCACAGTGCCGAGTATAACAGTTGCTATTGCAAATGAAGAAAAGATTAATTTTGTCGATGCTACGGATGGTGTTGGTGGTGGTGGCAGTGGCTATGTGTCGTTCTCGCAGTATTGCAGTGGCAGCACAACAACTCTCTGACATATATTCCTGTAATTATTCACAAGGACCGCAGCCGCAACAAGAAACAAACAATGAATATCTGCTGTCTCGCTGACTCATTGCATACAATTCAATATGTTGACAGCAACAAATGAAATTCCAAATTTTTGTAAAAATGTTATACGCACTGTTCAGGCGAGTCCTAGCATCAGAGATACATATACTTCAATTATTCCAACAGCTGTTTGAGAGCTTAGTTACATTTTGTGGAAATTTATCTTTTTTTTTTGAAGAGGAAAATCAATTGTAACCCAACTGTTTGTGCTGTCGATGGCAAAATCTTTAAATCTGCTACAATTTGGTGTTATAAATCTAATAGGATTATTTACACCACATAGGGCGATGTAGAACAAATTGTCGAGTGTTTGATCGACAGGAGGAGGAAAAGGGTTGATTTGATTGCCGAGCTGTGGCTGTGGTGATTAACATAGTCGTCATTGATATTCATATGTTCACAATTATCATCAAACCCAAGGGGTGATGGGCAAATGTTGTTACAATTTGTAGTGAAGAGGAGTATAGAATGTTTTCCCCTGTGGTTGTTTATTGATAGTTTTGCTGGCTTGGCACTTTTGTACTATGGGAAGTTGATACTCGTACAGCAAAAGTTCATTAGAAAACAATCAAATTTGATTTAGTTTTAATGACAACACTCCCTAAGAGATTTACAAGTAGGTTGACATATAATTAATGGGATTAGTCCATGTGTAAATTGTTGTGAATATCATTACAGCAACTGTTTAAGTTTAAATGATGTAAATGTTTCAAAAATTGTCATCAAAAATATTGGTGTAATTAATGCTGGGGTGTAATTTAATGTAATGCTGCCGCATCTGGCAGATACTCGCTATCACATGTGACGTTTACATTCAGAAATAATCGTGGGAATTTAATGAGATTTAAATAGTCTTTGATGTAATGTAAAACATAGGTATTATTATTAACTTTTTTAAATACAATTTGTAAAAATTTCACATTTTGATCTTGTTTTTTGTTGTTGATCTATCATATTTTATAAAAAAAACTGTAGAAAAACAACGTTGTCTACTAAACACATGTATAAAGTATTTCAAATAATGAAAAAGAGCCCAAATGAATGTATCGTCAATCGTTATGGCTTACTTGTATCTGCTGTTAGGACTTTTTGGAACAGTGCATGTAACAATAATTTTACAAAAATTTGGAATTTCATTTGTAGCCGTCAACATATTGAATTGTATGCCATGAGTAAGCGAGACTGCAGATATTAATAATAATTAATTTCTGTTGTTTTTCGTTGTGCCTGCAGTCCTTATATATAACCTCTATATATATAAAAATTAGGTGTATGTTCATGTTCGCTAAACTCAAAAACTACTGGACCGATTTTGACCAAATTTTATATGCATGCTCTATGGGCCGTGAGTAGTGTTTTTTGTGTAGTTTGAGTTCGTCCGACAGATAGCGCAATATTTAGTTTTTGTATGTTTTTGCACTGTAACTGTGGCAAAACAACGTTTGCCCGTGTCAGCTAGTTGTGATATAAATCATTTATTTTATATAGGAGTTGCCACACCTACCAGTCCGCCACACATTAGTGGAACATAAAGTCACACAAAGTTTCAAAGTTCTCATATTAAACCAGGCATTACATTTTTTGTTCATAGCGTCGTATGGCCACACCCGTGGATGAGACCCACATTTCACCCACAGTTTTGACCTGATGACGCATATTCATAGCGGTATGTGTTTGTAATGGCATCGTATGGACAGGGCCACAGACTTTAATACGATCTCACTATTTCTTGGAATAAGTATACTGATCTCAAACAAATTCACACAAAATTTCAAGAAGAATGGTGTAAAAGTCCCCCTATAATACTTTTTAAAAATAAAGTCCTAGGGGTGGAGCCAAGTTTATCTACGAGAAATAGGGTGTGAATTGCCTAAAATTATCTGTTCTGAGATTGGTGAAGGGGGGTTGAGTCCCTAAACTAGGGGTTAAAGAAGTGTCTTTTTGACTAATGTATAGTATTCCGGTGTCAATTGGCTCTTAAGCAGCCAACTCCATACAAATCGTACCTACATATTAAATTTCTGGAACCAGGACTGGTTCATGCACGCTTAGAGAACCTGACACTTTAGTGGCCAACCCTACACAAAAGTATTGGTTCTCTACAAACAAAAATTCTGGAACTATAACCGATTGTTGCACCCCAGGGAATGGTGCTGTTCCGGTTAATTTTCACGTAGCATTTGTTTAAGTGGTATATAGCCATCTTTGAATTATTGCTTTTCTAAGGCAACCGGTTTGGGTTTTAAAGTCTATAGCGATAACAAATATGTTATGTATAAAATAGATTTAGTTTTTCACTTTATTTAGGTCTTAAGTATTGCTTATACAATAGTTCGTCAGTGGAAATTGTTAGTTGTGAATTTACTGCGTAAGAAATATTATGATCACTTGATAACTTTCATTGCACTTTGAGATAACGTGTGATTCATTTAGAGGTTTTCCCATGTTGCTGAATCCGAAACAGCTGTACAAACTGCCTGGCATTATGAGAATATCATTCTGCTAACTTCTTTCAAAACCCTTGGTCTTGAGCTTGAGATAAATTCCAAAGTCAATACTGATTGACTCTACTATTTAGGAGTTGCTGTTTACAACATCGAAGGGGCCGCCGATGAAATAAATGTAGAAAGCAGTGACAGTGCTTAAACCCAGGTCACCCGAATGCTAGTCGCTTATTTAAGTCATCATGACAAGGTCGGCGCCCACATATATTCATGAATCAAATTAGTGGGCACCTCATTACATATTTTCAACCTGTCAAGTGATAGCCAAAATGTGGGTTATCGTCCAGCTGAATTGTTTTTCAGGGTTATGTGTAGTCTTTGTCGATAAGCCGGCAACAATTCAAGACTTAGAAGTCAATATCACTAGCGTTTCTCGCGAAATATCGCTGGCATTTCTCAATAGGGTCACTTCCGGCGTAATCGAACCAACTTTTGAATAAAATCTATTTAAAACTTAATCGCTGGCATTTCTCAATAGGGTCACTTCCGGCGTAATCGAACCAACTTTTGAATAAAATCTATTTAAAACTTAATGTCAGAGAATGTCTTTTCGGATCATAATAAAGTTTTCGACGTCCAATTTTATTTTAAGTGTTTAATTTAAAATTGAAAAAATAGCTTTTAATTGAATCACCCTTTCTAAAATAGTTACATCTAATTTTATAAAATTTATTATTGGATACAAAAAAAGTAAATGTCAGAGTTTAATATTTTAGGTCATAATAAAAAGGTCGGCATTCACATCGATTTTAAAAATTTTATTCAAAAGTTACAATGAAGGTTCTAAATGAATCACCTATTACTCAAAACATAATTAATTTTATAAAATTTTTCAATTTTTACAAATTTTCGGATCATAATGAAGACATTCCGGCATTCAAGTGTTTTATTTATAAGTAACACAAAATGTTTTAAATGAATCACTCGTTAACATAAAAATTATATAAGGTATTTTTATTAAAGAATATCCAACGCCGGATATGCCATTTTATTATGTCTTTAAATCTAAGGGAAACTACAAAATTACACAAAAATTACTTATACGAACATCCGTCGGTATTTCAATATTTTGTATTTAATATTTTCTTTGTCATTCTTTTTTTTTTATTAAAAAGAAAATTCATAAAGATTATAGCCATAAATCATAAATTTGTTATGAACTCCTAGTCAAAAATCTCCTTATCACATACTCCTTTTATTACGAAAGGAAATTCATAATGATTATTTTTATTTTTATTGAGTATACCTTCACTTCCAAAGGAAATCTTCATATAGAATTTTCTATAGATATTCTTTACATAACTTCTCAACAGATGTCATTCAAAGAACTTCACTGCCAACCACTTTGTTGTCTATTTTCCTCTTCGCCGGGTGACATGTATCACCACTTTAAAATTCAATCTCCACTACAACAACTTCCTAGATCCTTTTCAAGTATTTGCGTCAAACTATTTCCTATATGAACAGACATACACACACTCAGCAGACACAAGGTAAATACAGCCCACTTAAAGATTATACACATAAAAACTTATATCCGGTACTTTAAATTCAACATTTAACATAGAGTATAAAAATAAACTAAATACAAAACACCTGCAATTTCCTTAAAGAAATGTGGAAGTGGTTGCAATGTTCCTGTTACAAGCAAACTCCCCCTTAATGTAAAAACTTTCCCCGTATCATGTGAGGGAATGTTTAAATGGATGAAAGAGGATCCCTCCTCATTCACATTTATCAAATATATCAAATTACTGTGATTTCTTACAGATTTGTGTTTACATCAATGTGTGTATAAGGAGTTTTGCACATGTGAGTGGGCCATTGATTGTGAAAGTGGTATAAATAAGTTATGTATGTAAAAAAAAATTAAACTGAATTGAACGAAAAAATTAACAATCTAGAAGTTTAACAATTTAAAATATAAAAAAACATTGCAAAATACAAACAAAAAATTGCCAAATTTATTAATGTTATAAATGAAATCCTATTAATATCACAAATATGAATGTCTGTCTGTTTGTGGCTCAATTACGCCTAAACGGCTGAACCGATTTCAACGGAAGACAGTTAGTGTACTATATGGATATTACCGTAGGCTTTTTTTTAATTTTTGACCTTATGGGCGGAGTGGGCAAGTACAACTTTTTTTAGAGCTAGGGAGATAAAATTAGATACACAGATAGTACTCGGCAACAGGAATATGAATATGCGGACGAAATTTTAATTGCTGATCCTATGGGCGGAGTGGGCGTGGCAGAATATATTTTTAGAGCTAGGAAGATAAAGTTTGATACACAGATAGTTCTTGACAAAGCGGATATGAATATGCAGACGAAATTTAAATGTTGGACCAGTGGGCGTGGCAGAATATATTTTCAGAGCTAGGGAGATACAATTTGATACACAGATAGCATACTGCAACACGAATATGAATATGCAGACGAAAGTTTAATGTTGGACCAGTGGGCGGAGTGGGCGTGGTAAAACTTTTTTTAGGGCTAGGGAGATAAAATTTGATACACAGATAGTGGTCGGCAACATAAATATGAATATGCAGACGAAATTTTAATGTTGACCCATTAGGCGGCGTGGGCGTGGCAAAACATATTTTTATAGCAACGACGATAAAATTTGATACACAGATAGTTCTCGACAAAGCGAATATGAATTTGCGACGAAATTTTAATTTTAGACCAGTGGGCGGAGTGGGCGTGGCAAAACACATTTGTAGAGCTAGGGAGATACAATTTGATACACAGTTAGAACTCGGCAACACGAATACGAATATGCGGACGAAATTTGAGTGTTGGACCAGTGGGCGAAGTGGGCGTTGCAAACATATTTGCAGAGCAAGGGAGTTACAATTTGATACACAGATAGTGCTCGGCAACATGAATATGAATATGCGGACGAAATTTTAATTTTGGATCAGTGGGTGTGGTAAATTTTTTTTTAAGGCTAGGGAGATAAAATTTGATACACAGATAGTGCTCGGCAATATGAATATAAATATGCAAACGAAATTTAAACTTTGTGTCATCGTGTGCGTAACGCAACAGGAAAATAACGTGAGGTTATAAAATTTAAAACTTATTTTCCATTAGCATTTCATGAAAGATATATGGGAGAGTTTTACGGATAAGTGAGTTAACATGCTCATATTTCTAGACTCTTAGGAACATACATAACGACGAATCCGAAGTTAGCCTTTTTTGAAAGCTTTTATTGGAATAGTCGATTGACTCGATTACTCGGAAGTTCCAGGGGGTAGACGAGGTGGGTGATTAAAAATTTATATATAATTGTGACAGTGCTCAACCCACGGTATTGTGGTTGACTTCACGTATGAAATAAAACAAAATAAAATAAAATAGAAAAAAATAAAATAAAATAAACAAAAAAATAAAAAATAAAAAATAAAAAAAAATTAAATAAAATAACATAAAAAAAAACATAATATAAAGTAAAATGAAATGAAACAAAATAGATTAAAATAAAACATAATAAAAACTAAATAAATAAAAAAGTGAATAAAAATTGAATTATAATAAAATAAATAAAATTAAATTAAATAATATAAGTAAAATTAATTAAACTAAAGTAATAAAAAAATGAAATAATAATATAATAGAATAATAATAAAACCATAAATTAAAAAAAAAATTTTATAAATATATTGATTCACAACAAAAGCCACCTACTTGTTTATCGACGAATGCGAACGTCACTGTTTGAAAAGCTTTTACTAGACAAGCCGATAAACTCAAAACTTATACTGAAAGTTGCTGTCAACAACATCGAGAGGACCGGCAATGAAAGAAAAATGTAGATGACTAGAGCCGAGAATCGAACTACGCATCACCCGCATGGTAGTCGCGTGTTCTCAAACAGTGGCCAAAGAGGGCGTGGCAAAACTATATTTTAGCCCTAAAGCGATAATTATTGATATACAGATTATATTCGATACCAAAAAGTACAATTTATAGTATCAAAACATACATTTATTGTACTAAAAAGTACATTAATTGTACTAAAAGTACAGGTTATTGTAACAAAAAGTACAATCTATTGTACCAAATAGTGCTTTTATTGTACAAAAAAGTACACTTATTGTACCAAAAAGAACAGTAATGGTATCTTAATGTACTTCATTGGTACTAAAAAGTAGAATTTATTGTATTGAAAAGTATTTAAATATCTAGAATTTTGCCAATAATTCGTCAGAAAAAGTATGTCGGTAAATTCTCAACCTCATTACAACCTCATTTACACGATGCTGATACATTTTAAAGGGAACTACTGACAATGATGTCAGTAGTGTAAATGAGCCTTTATAACATAGTACTCGGCAATGCAGACATAAATATTTATTATCGGCCAGCGGTAATATGAAGGCGAACATTTTATTTCCAATCAGTAAGCAAAAGGGAAACGGGAAAAATAAGGTAATATTTGTATACAGATAGTACTTGGCGCTGTAGATATGATTTTGCAGACGGGTGTTTTAATATCGGTTAGTGAGACGTTGTTAGTTTGATCAGGTTAAGGAGTAACGAACAGTTTACAGAGCCTACAAGATCGACGCTTAAGCTTAGCCCTTTAAGTAGGCGAGCCAAACATATGATAAGTATTCGTCAAGTAAGCAAAGCGAAGCTTTGCCGGGTCCACTAGTTGTAACATAACAAAAAGCTAAATACAAATTGAAAAAATTTTAAATAAAATAAATACATTGAGATATATTTAACATACAAAATAAAATTATGTTAAAATTTAAATCTATCAGAATTAACACATTTTAAAAAATATAAAAAATACATTTAAAATCTGCAAGATTTTGTACTAATTTTATTAATTTAATTGCAAAACGTGTTCCAAATATATATCTAGCTGTATATATGTAGATATTGTTTTGGCCAACATGTAAACGTTAATCTAAAGAATTATTAATGAATTTAATCACAATTTTTCTAAATTTTGTGTATTAACTTTTTTATTTTTATTTATTTTATTATATTTGATATTTGCACTACTTTTGATAATACTTAAGCTCAATCACAATTAAATTTCTCAAAAGTTTTAATATTAATATATTTAGCATTGAAGGCTATGCTAATTTTCTAAGAATTTTTTTTTTGTATTTGCGACTTATTCCCCTTTGGTCATCAAACACAACACATCATTCGTCCACATATGGGCAATAAGAAAATTTCACAAATTTGCAAAATGATGTTCTCAAGGGAAACGGGGAAAATATCACAACGGGTAATTTGACACCCAATAGGAAACACATGTGAACGAGATGTGTGATGTATTATACGAAGAATAATTTTATTATGTGTCAGCCACAAAATAGCGCTTAATGTGAACAAAGATTTTTACATATGTTTCGAGGGAGTAAGTATGTAAATTTGTTTTCCATAGAAAATAACGAAAAATTTCGTACCATTAACATTAATCGTTTTTTGTATGGAACACATTGTGTGAATGTGATTTCAAAGAAATTAAAGATTCTCTGCTATTTAACATAATACTACTTGGCAATAAAATCTCAGACAGCAGCTGCATTTGATCAAGACAGTAGAATAAAAACAACACTTGTTAAGTTCTAACAACAGTGTTTAAGAGTCGTCGTCGTAACATACAAGTGTCTGTCTTGATAACCAATGGTGGATCGGTCATCATCATCGACTATACGTTAAGATTCATAAGCAAACAGTTTTTTATAGTCTTTTGTTATTTCCTTTCCCTTTTTTTTGTATAGGTGAAGAGCACACGCCACATGAAATCTACTCCTTAACAGCTGTCTTCTTTAATAAGTAAGTGAATATTAGATCCCCTCCACAGGGCATGAATACCTTGGGCAGTGCGTTTTTTTTAGGCAATGTACTTTGCTGTAAGGGTCGCTCCTTCTTGTCGGTGGTAACCAGTTTTTGTGCAAACATTTAGTTTTTGTTGTACCCAAATCGAAAAACTGTTCATAGGCGGTATTTGGGTAAATGAAAGAACAATTGTACACCCAAAATCCTTCGTTCAGCCTTAGTTGTGCGGGAAAGGACTTGGCAGCAGATGTTTTTCATTTGTATACATTTTAGTATATTAATCTGTGTTGTTTTTTGTTGTCGCTCTCTATACAATTCTCCACCTATTTAAAATTGAATGTCTATTGTCTTATTTCACTCATTCTCTTGAGTTCGAGTAAGTAATTACACTCCATTCTCGTTTTGCTCTTTTGCTCATTTTTGTAAGGCAAAGGATTTCCTATACGCGTTTCAGTCTCTACCTGCTATGTTATCAATTGATCGGTTCATAAAAATGTTACCTGTTGTCCGTTAGTTTGTTTTGTTACTTCTGACAATGATAGATCATAAAAAAGGTGTTGCTCATATAAATCATAAAATAATTATAGTGGCTATTGTTTTAAATGGTCGTTTATGGGATTCTCCTTTTGTTCGACAGATAATGTCCACATGTCACTGATAGACGGAGGAGAAGTTACAACCCTTTCCTTTGAGGAAATGCGGTGGGATTTTTTTGATAACGAAACTATGATTTATAACCAGCAATAAAAATGTTGTACAAAGTAGGGAAATAGTTATGAAATTTGATATCATAATTTATAGAAATTCATCGTGTGCGCAAAGAAACAGAAAAATAACGAGAGGTTATAAAACTTAAAACTTATTTTCCATTTGCATTTCATGAATGATATATGGGAAAGTTTTACGGAAAAGAGAGTTAACATGCTCATATTTCTAGACTCTTTAAATGAAGCATATATAACGACGAATCCGAAGTTAGGTTTTTTTGAAAGCTTTTATTGGAATGGTCGATTGACTCGATTACTCGGAAGTTCCAGGGGGTAGACGAGGTCGATTATATATAATTGTGACAGGGCTTAACCCACGGTATTGTGGTTGACTTCACGTATGAAATAAAACAAAATAAAAAAAAAAACAAAAATAAAATAAAATAAACAAAAAAATAAAGTAAAATAAAACAAAAACAATAAAATAAAATAAAAAAAATGAAATAAAATAAAATAGAATAAAATAAAATTTAAATAAAATAACATAAAAAACATATAACAAAGTAAAGTAAAATGAAATGAAACAAAATAGATTAAAATAAAATAATACATAATAAAAACAAAAAAATAAAAAGTGAATAAAAATTGAATTTTAATAAAATAAAAAAAATTAAATAATATAATATTGAAAATGAATTAAACTAAAGTAATAAAAATGAAATAAAAATATAATAGAATAATAATAAAACCATAAATTAAAAAAATATATATAAATATTTTTGATTCACAACAAACGGCACCTACTTGTTTATCGACGAATGCGAACGTCACTGTTTGAAAAGCTTTTACTAGACATGCCGATAAACTCAACAATTATACTGAATGTTGCTGTCAACAACATCGAGAGGAACGCCAATGCAAGAAAAATGTAGATGACTAGAGCCGAGAATCGAACTACGCATCTCCCGCATGGTAGTCGCGTGTTCTAACCACTATGCCACGGCCAGCCGGAAATGTTAGTTGGAAGTCCGACTAATCGACATCCATTCTTCCGATCAGACGCTCATCTTTTATCCTTAAAACATTTGATTGGTTATTAAAATTCCTGACAGTATTCGACTCTATAGTCATTACAATCGAGAACTCCCTCTAGAGTATATATATTCATAGATATCGAAGGAGCCCTCAATAATATATTACCTACAGCAATCTTAAATATATTACATGGTCTGCGGCTTGACAGCTCAATTACACACCGTCACAGTTGACTGGGGAGGGGCCACTAGCCCGGATCAAGAAAAAATATCCAGTCGAGGGCAAGTATTAACGATCACCTCGAGCCAACTTGAAAAAAAAATTTTTCCTCCCCCACCCCCCGAAATACCACTGCCTTTTTGGTTTTTGGCTCAATCGTAGCATGTAAGACATCGCTGTATAGATGTCGCTGACGTATGACATCATTTTGTAATGATTTTGCTTTGGAAGTAAAAAGATTTATTCAAGAATAAAAAGTTATGTAAGACAAGATGTATTCACAGCATGTTTTTTGAAGTTGTCTCGAGGTGATCTTTAATAACCTGTTCTAGGGGTCACTATTGCTAGGAACGTAAACAGAGGGACACCTCAGGTAGGAGTTCACGCTCCACTGCTATTGCCTACTCCGATGATCTCTGTATGTGTAAAAGCCCTATTACATTTAGGATTCACGCTTCACACTTAAAATCGAAACTATCTTGTTTCCTCGGATACAAAATAACAAAATCTTATCTTTCGTCACTTAATAGGGTGTAATTGCAGATGCCAAAGCAAGTCACAGGAAACTGTCTTGGGAATCCAATGTTGAGGAGAGGGTGAACAACCCACTGTTGCTCTTTACTGTTGTAAAGGGGCTATATGTAAGCACTGAAGATTATTTTCAAAGCTTACTACGTGGATTTATAGACCTCTTCTATCCCTTTTTCGTGTGTTTTTTTCATTGCTGCTATAGCAGATAGCGTGACTGTAGATCGTGACAAATCGATTATACGCTTTGCGCAGTATCAAAGTCTATCGTCTGCAACAATTCAATTTTACGTAGGAAGCTTAGTTTGGAGGCTTACAAGATGAATTGAAGCCACCAGACTTGAATTTATGATTTTATTTCAGTCAATAGGTTCTGGAACAGTTCTGAAACAGAGCTGCCGCACCAAGAGAATGTACACTTTGTCGCCCCAGTTAAAACCCGTGATTTCGGCGACATTTGGTTCTAATTACTTTATTGAGAAATTGAGACCAGTCAACTGGCTGCCTAGATTTGGATTTTTATTTGAACTCAAAAGTATTCATTGATAGGCCACTTATGCTTCAAGAGTTGGCAGACAACATTACTCGAGTAATTCCAGAGAGAGAGGATGGCAATGCTGGAAAGACGTTCCGAATAGACCCCCTGGAGCGTTGTTGCGGGCAATATTTTAATGAAATTATCTTGAAAAAGTTTATGTCAGAGGTTGTTTTTCGGGACATAAAAGAATCTGACATCTAATTCTATTATTACAAAAAAAGTGTCGTACTGAATTGCGCTGAATTAATAAAGTGAACAATAGTCTTTTTGCAATATATTTTTCTTATCACTTTTTTTTGCTCTCCAGCTAATAATATGTCCATAGAACCAATAATTTAGCTATATGTACATATATCACTAAAATTTAAAATACCATTTGGTGTTCACTCATTGTAGCTTAACATTTATAAGTCTGGTGCCGGGCAAGGTAATGTGTTATTTACAAAATAGTTTTTAATTCATGTAGCTGCTATTTTAAAAATAATTCAAATGTATAATTTGTATACGCCTTCGATTCACTTAATTAAGATTTCTATCAATTGGATGTACCTATATGAGAGAGACTATCCCCCCTATGCCATGTTAAGTTCATTGCTTAAGACATAATTATAATTATTTAATTACTCAGTTTTCCTGAACTTCACCAAAATGAATTCCCCATGTTATTCTAAGCGTTTCCCTAATTTTCCAAAGAAAACCTGACACATTGAAAATTGTGCTAAATTCCCAGCCTTTGGGCAGAATATTTAACATATTTTCCCATATTTAATCTCAAAAGGATGTGAATAGCACTTAAATAGATCTGAGAACGTGTTCCGTCATTTTCACCTTTATGCATGAATTAGAAGATGGATGGATAACGAATCCAGCGCTGCCAGTGCAACAATAATCAAGCCTACATAATTTCCAACCAGTATGTGAGCGAGAGAGCACCAACACTGACTCATTGGAATTAACAAGTTTTGCGCGCGTATTGATACCTTAACCACCTTCCTTACCTTCTTCTGTCGCTCTAACAACGTAAATCACCTATGGACCTACAAAGTAAACACTGGTCATGGGTACGTGATATTCGTATGTTTCTGATTGCTCTCGCAAGAAGGCACAAGAAGGATCTTTTGTAGCCGACAAGGAGGAGGCGAAGGCATTGGCTGAGGACAATGAAAATGGCAAGAATGTTGTTACCTTTGTTGCAACTATAACAGCAAAAATGTGAAAACGTTTAAAAATTCAAATCCTTGGATTAAGCAATTTTGACCGCCGCATGTGGTTACTATTCTTACACCATTTCAACTACTGGCAACTTCGCAGAGATGCAAGACATACTTGCCTTGACAACGAACTAAACACCCGTTGTACGACGACTGACTGACATCAAAAGGGAATACCAGCAAATATGAATGTGGCACTAACAACACAAAGGAGGTGCAATATTTAAATCGAATACAAAGAATGGCAGCCAACACAACACAACGATCTAGGTTTTGTTGTTATCATTCGTCCTTCTAGATTTTGCCGCCAAACGACTTTGCCAAAACCAGGGCAATGGCGGTTCTATAGTAGTAGTAGCAGTAGTATTATGCGATGCATGTGAGAATGTTGTAAACATTTCCCGCGCACAATTTTTGCAACAGCCATCATTGTACATCATGTACAACATTTTGTTGCAACATCACGAAAATGTGCCCTTCTTCTGGTGGTGAATATCGCAAATAGTTTTGCTGCTGCAACCTGATGAAGGTGATTTGTTAAAACTTGAAACCTGTTTCAACTTCTTAACTGTGACGGCAGTGGCCTAAAGGGCAGTCGCAACAATTTGCAGGACAGACGACAAATGTTAAGGCCGATCGCCAGCTACGCGCTTAGCTGGACAGACAAGTGCCCAGAGTGACATTTGCACACATTTTGATACCTGTTGTTGCATTGTCATAGTGGTCGTCGTCGCTGTCCTTTACCTGTTTCCATTTTAAAAGAATTTGCACAGGTATTCCTCTGCATCATTGCCCCTAACTATTTTCATATGTTAAATAAGAAAATTTACTTCATCTTCACATCGCTGCTTCTTGCATCTTATCATCATCAATGGTTTTGTTCGAATTTTGTGTTATTTTTATGTAAATAATTTCACAGAAATTTTCAGGGAACAATTTATTTAAGGACCATCATATAAAACAACAAAATATGTGACCACCAATTTGTGGCAGAGAAATTAAGGCCTTAAGTCATAACATATTTTTTAACTAGTCCGGGTTTGCATAATAATAAATTCCTGTTAAATGGTACTTTAAAGGCGAAAGAACCAAATATTTATGGCAATAATAAAACATAAAAAAATATTGAAAAATTTTCAATTAACAAACACCAGCAAAGGCAATGACAATATTGTAAGAAGTTAAATAACACAGGACCTGCTAAAGTAGGGATATATTTGGAACCACCACTAAATTAAGATCCACAAAGTTTGAAATTTTAATTTTAGAAACTCATTGAAGCAATGGGGTGAGAGACAAAGTCGACAGAAATATTAAATTAGGTTGGATCTACCAATTATTATAAATTTTGTGTCAAAAATGTCTGAATTCCAATTTAGACAATTGGACAAGTTGTTACGTATCCCGACGTAGACGTAGGCCAACACTAGGATTGATAAAACATTTACATCTTTTTTCTATAACTTAATAAGTGCAATTATGTTCTCAATTTGGGTGTTGGAGGGAATCCCAACAAGATTTATATCCTCCCTAATTTTATTTATTGCATACATTTTTACTTTAGTCTTTTTTCTTTAAATGATGGTTGAACACGCGAATACCAAGTGGGTGACCTAGGTTCGTGCCCTGCGATAGCCATATACATTTCTACTGTGATCGGTGGTAAAGATATGAAATAAAATAAAAACAAAGAAATTTCGTAAAAGTTGAAAAGGAGTGGCTGAATGATGGAAAATACAATATTTAAATTTGACGGTGGAATTCGAGTCTCCACGCAACTTTTACTTAATTTCCCTTTACACCCAATGAATGAGGTATGGGATAGCTTCTCGCGTTGTTGTGAATTAACACGCTTTCTATTTTTAGATTCACAACTAACGGCACCTACTTGTTTATCGACGAATGCGAACGTCACTGTTTGAGAAGCTCTTACTAGACATGCCGATTGACTCGACACTAATACTGCGAAGTTGCTGTCGACAACATTCGAGGGGAGCCAACAATGAAAGAACATTTTTCTTTTAAGATGACCGGAGCCAGGAGTTGAACCTGTGATCTCCCGCATGGTAGTCGCGTGTTCTAACCACTATGCCACGGCCGGTCCCACGGCCGCAACTTTTGCTTTATAAAAAGCAAGCCAAGTATTCCGCCTAAAGAATATTAAAAGGTATAAAGTTATACTGCAATGACATCAAAAATGTTGCTCTCGCTGTGACCCTCGTATGTGCATCTTTTTAGCCTAGAAAACACTCCCGGTACGTAAACCTATATCTGTTATAAATTCGTTACAATCAAATCAAACGTTTAAAAGACTATACCAAACACACAGACATATATATACGAGTATTTGTATATAAAGCGTTTTTCAATAAGGACGGGTCGAAGTTGAAATGGAAAAATTTAAGCTGTGTATGAGATATTAATTGTTTTTTCTATTTCTATATGAAAAGTTCTTGTATGCTATTTTATGTTTGGAATATGACATCGTTTAAATAGCCGTCGCAGCTTCACACGGTAACACAGATCCGTGTGGTCCAATTTTAAATGACTGACGCATAGATCCGGTTAAATTTAAGCAATGGCCAATGGGTTATGTTGAACTTAAGAGCATGACACCATCTCTGCAACAGATTATCATACCCACGAATGTCCATAGTGGAGTAGCGCAGTTCTGTTAGAACCACAAGTCGTCAGTGCAATATCGTTCAATTATAGCTTCTCGCTGGAGGATAGTGCTTATATTTGCGGAAGTTTGCTGCCAAAATTGTCGACCCCCTATTCTTAGACAGTTCAAGTCCACTTTAAAAATCTAGAAGACCGCTGGCATTCACTTTGTAATATACCCAGAGGGTTAAGCACACCATGGGTATGACCTTCACGGACAGAAATATGTGAAATACTCGTCGGTTAAGCTAAGGTTCGGACTAATGACGACCCCGGGACAAAATCCCTACTAATCAGTAACATTTTGTAAATGCATTGCTATCTGGTGAACCTTAAAGGGTTAGTGGCGTCATGCCATATACGCTGGCCTCTTCGCTAAAGATGATGTTTGGGACAATATCATCACAGTGTTAAGCATCCCATAGCCTCGCGAAGCAGTCAATAATTGTCTTTTTCACATATGTACGATCGGCAATTCAAAAGTACGCGTATTTTAATATTTTAATATTTTTATATTTTAATATTTTAATATTTTAACATTTTAATATTTTAATATTTTAATATTTTAATATTTTAATATTTTAATATTTTAATATTTTAATATTTTAATATTTTAATATTTTAATATTTTAATATTTTAATATTTTAATATTTTAATATTTTAATATTTTAATATTTTAATATTTTAATATTTTAATATTTTAATATTTTAATATTTTAATATTTTAATATTTTAATATTTTAATATTTTAATATTTTAATATTTTAATATTTTAATATTTTAATATTTTAATATTTTAATATTTTAATATTTTAATATTTTAATATTTTAATATTTTAATATTTTAATATTTTAATATTTTAATATTTTAATATTTTAATATTTTAATATTTTAATATTTTAATATTTTAATATTTTAATATTTTAATATTTTAATATTTTAATATTTTAATATTTTAATATTTTAATATTTTAATATTTTAATATTTTAATATTTTAATATTTTAATATTTTAATATTTTAATATTTTAATATTTTAATATTTTAATATTTTAATATTTTAATATTTTAATATTTTAATATTTTAATATTTTAATATTTTAATATTTTAATATTTTAATATTTTAATATTTTAATATTTTAATATTTTAATATTTTAATATTTTAATATTTTAATATTTTAATATTTTAATATTTTAATATTTTAATATTTTAATATTTTAATATTTTAATATTTTAATATTTTAATATTTTAATATTTTAATATTTTAATATTTTAATATTTTAATATTTTAATATTTTAATATTTTAATATTTTAATATTTTAATATTTTAATATTTTAATATTTTAATATTTTAATATTTTAATATTTTAATATTTTAATATTTTAATATTTTAATATTTTAATATTTTAATATTTTAATATTTTAATATTTTAATATTTTAATATTTTAATATTTTAATATTTTAATATTTTAATATTTTAATATTTTAATATTTTAATATTTTAATATTTTAATATTTTAATATTTTAATATTTTAATATTTTAATATTTTAATATTTTAATATTTTAATATTTTAATATTTTAATATTTTAATATTTTAATATTTTAATATTTTAATATTTTAATATTTTAATATTTTAATATTTTAATATTTTAATATTTTAATATTTTAATATTTTAATATTTTAATATTTTAATATTTTAATATTTTAATATTTTAATATTTTAATATTTTAATATTTTAATATTTTAATATTTTAATATTTTAATATTTTAATATTTTAATATTTTAATATTTTAATATTTTAATATTTTAATATTTTAATATTTTAATATTTTAATATTTTAATATTTTAATATTTTAATATTTTAATATTTTAATATTTTAATATTTTAATATTTTAATATTTTAATATTTAAATATTTTAATATTTTAATATTTTAATATTTTAATATTTTAATATTTTAATATTTTAATATTTTAATATTTTAATATTTTAATATTTTAATATTTTAATATTTTAATATTTTAATATTTTAATATTTTAATATTTTAATATTTTAATATTTTAATATTTTAATATTTTAATATTTTAATATTTTAATATTTTAATATTTTAATATTTTAATATTTTAATATTTTAATATTTTAATATTTTAATATTTTAATATTTTAATATTTTAATATTTTAATATTTAAATATTTTAATATTTTAATATTTTAATATTTTAATATTTTAATATTTTAATATTTTAATATTTTAATATTTTAATATTTTAATATTTTAATATTTTAATATTTTAATATTTTAATATTTTAATATTTTAATATTTTAATATTTTAATATTTTAATATTTTAATATTTTAATATTTTAATATTTTAATATTTTAATATTTTAATATTTTAATATTTTAATATTTTAATATTTTAATATTTTAATATTTTAATATTTTAATATTTTAATATTTAAATATTTTAATATTTTAATATTTTAATATGGCTTGACTCACACGGTCTACAACTGGCAATGCACAAAACGGAGGTGCTGCTACTTACAAAACGCCATATCCCCGTGGAGGTAGACATAAACATTGGAGAAACAATAATCCAGTCTAGAAAATGTGTGAAGTAGCTAGGGCTAAGGCTGGACCCGAAACTAAACTTTACAGCCCAACTGCAGTACGCGGCCAACAAGGCCGGGAAAACAGTAGCACAACTGGGCCGATTAATGGCGAATATTGGAGGACCGCTCCCATGCAAGCGCAGGTTATTGATGGATACTTCGAACAGCATTATGCTTTACGGCTGCGAGGTATGGGCCGACACTATAAAGGTAAAAAAGAGAGCACAATCTCTTCTGTCTGCGCAAAGGACAGCCGCGCTGCGCATCACCTCCGCGTACCGCACGGTATCGGCTGCTGCAGTGTTAGTTATAGCAGGCATGATCCCAATAGATCTATTAGCAATGGAACGCCGTGCTACTTTCTTAAGAGGAATAGCAGACATCCAAGGATCACAATCCCTGAGGGAGCAGACCATTGTAACATGGCAAGGCAGGTGGAACGTCGAAAAGCATGGAAGGTGGACGGCAAGGCTAATACCGGGTATCCGTAAATGGGTGGAAAGAAAATATGGCGAGGTAAATTATTACCTGACACAAATGCTATCTGGACATGGATATTTCAGGAAGTACCTTTACAAAATGGGAAAATGCGATACACCATACTGTCTGTATGAGGCAGAAGATGTGTTGGACGACGCGGAGCATACCTTCTTCGAATGCACACGATGGGCGCTCAATCGTCAGATATTAATAAGAACAGTGGGGCAGATACATGTGTCTAATATAATCGACGTAATGATCACCAGGGAGGAGAACTGGACTGCTGTCGCTGTATACTGTGAACGGATCCTCAGATGCAAGAAGTTTGATCTCGACGCTGCGGCGAATCGAGAAGTGACAACATAGCGGGGACCTAAATACGGGTCAAAAATGTTTGATGGCACATATTGCTACATGGGGACCACCTCGAAGTAATGCGAAAGCGGTTCCGAGGTGGAATACTTCCCCGGAGAGGAGACACGGAGGGGTTTTAGTCGGTATACCACATTGGGGAGTCCGACATACCACGTCAGTGACGTGAATGCTTAACGCATTTCCCCTACCGCACCCGCACAAAAAAAAAAAAAAAAAAATATTTTAATATTTTAATATTTTATAATTTTTAATATTTTAATAATATTTTATATTTTTATATATTTTTATATTTTGATACTTTTATATTTTATACTTTTATTTTTTATATTTGTATGCAAATCTTTCTATTTTTATATCATTACATTTTTATATTTTCATATTTATATATTATTATATTTTTTTTGATATTTTTATTTTTATATTTTTGTACTAATATTGTTATTTCAAAATGTTATATTATTATATAATAGTAATATATTTTTATATTTTTATTTATATTGTAGTTACTTCCTTACTTCTCTACCAATGACTGCGTAATGTTCACATGTCACATTAGCCGAGTCCATCACTTATTTCGCTGCACTTGATGCCAATTTCTGCGCCACTGTTAAGGGAAACGTGAAAGACTCAGCATCTACACATACATATGTATGTACGTACATATCTCCACATTTCCGTATAGGAAACACATATTTGAAATTTCTGTCTTCTCTCCACACTAAATTAAATTAAACTCTGTGGTTGGCATTTTACCAACAGCAAAACCAAAAAAAAAAAAAAAACAATACGAATACATAAGAAAAATATTTGTTTAAAATTATTTAAAAATAAACATTACGAAATATGTGTTCGTTGTCATTGTGGTTGTGGAGTTTGGTTCCGTTGCCGTGGTATTGGAATGTTTAGCTGGATAAGTGGATGTTGTTGTGTTGATGGCACAATGTTAAAATGAATTTCAAACAATTTGGCTTTTGCGGAGTTTGTCGGTTATTTTTTTATACATTCATTCATATTTATCATTAAATTTATTGTTATGGTTTAAATGATGGTTTTGGCTGACAGCAAGCGAAGCAGACGACATGACGAGTGATGGCTAGATGGATTCTTTCGCTGTTGGCACATGACGCACTTTAGAATGTCTCAGCATGTAGTAAAATTTGAGGATTTAAGTTTCATATTTACAATTTCGTAGAGATGCATATTTGCATGTGGTCGTGGAAGAGTTTACAATATTGGGATGTCCTTAGATGTTGAAGGAATGGTAAGAGTTACTTTGGGTTTTGTCAACAAAAAAGTATGTGTTACTGCATTTTGAACAATAATATTAAGCGCATGGGGTGTTGGTTACCCATGTCCTAAATTTGTTTGTTTTTTTTTTCATGCGTGAAATTAAATTTTTGTATTTGGCTTGTGTGTGTGTGGGTGATTTCTGTGGATTTAGTCGACTGTGTTGAAGGAGGGCTGAAAGATGTATTTTTGAAGTGTTTGCGTGTTTCGGGGGAAGTAAAATATCAAATATTTTGCTAAAGTTCATTAGATACGGAGGTTTTTTCAAAGGTGTTAATGCATTTGAAATCCATGACGAAAGTTCGACAAACAATATCGTTAAAAGAGTTCACAAAGTTATTTTAAATCAGATATAAATACATATGCTACAGAATGTACGATCATCAATACAAAAGGGACTTTGTATTTAATAATTGCTTGACTTAATTATAAAGAAAAAGATATTTTATTTAAAAAAATCAAATATGTTGAGTTTTATATAACAATTTAAAAAAATAAATAAAAAATATTGAAAATTTTTAAATTTAAATTTGATTGTTAGTGATTATCAGATTAAGAACGTTGAGCTGAAATAATTTATAAAAAAATGCCCTCGTTCCAATCCAACTCATTAATAACATACTTAGCAAAACTTCGTATTATTGTTAACATATCTCATTATCACAAATCTTTTTCAATTTCATCTCACAACTTTAAAACAATTTTCAACATATACATTCAGTCCAAGCCACAAATAATAGCTTTAATCTCATAAACTAGAAAACCAAATACACCAATTGTAATGCCAATAGTTAAGGAGAAGGAAATGCAGCAATAATAATATCCACATTGCATGTTTTGATGTTATTAAAAATTAAAATTCACAAGAGAACCAAACAAATATCACAAAACATTGATTTCTTTTTACCTCACAGCAGACAAAATCTCATTTCACCATTCATACCACAGCGCAATTATCTTTGTTCTACATAAATGCTACATTTATGTTCTATAGAGAATAGAATAGTTGTAGTTGGCTCTGCATTTGGGCAAAAGAAGCAGCCATGATGTTAACTGGCATTGGAGCCATTGCAACGTCAGCGCCATCAGCCCGGCAGACACTAGCCCCAGCGTCCCAACGACGAGTGACTGACACATTAAGCCTTCTTCTGCTGCAAATGTTCTTGTTGTTTTGTTTTCCTCGTCTATCTGTGTGTGTGTGTGTTGCCATTGTGCCAAAGAAATTGCTTAACAAAAAACCTCTAGTTCTATTACTGCGTACAATTTATGTGTTTGCTCTGAATGAAGAATAAAAGTAATTTTCTATTCATAGCAGCAACAGCATCAGCTCATGCAGCATTAGCAGCAGTAGCATCAACCATGCAAACTAACATTCAGCATCTGAGCAGATTTGATTGCAAATCACATCACAAAGAACGTCACCGCATCACTTCACACATCGCTTTGCAATGTAACACTATACCACGGTGGCACAGATATCATAACAAGAAAGAGTTTTGTGTGTGTGTGTGCTGTCGCATCACAAAAACATTGCAGTCATTTGAAATACACAAAACTCACGATTAAAATGGATAATGTGACTTAGTGAGAAGCAACAGTGATTCGAAGGGTGGGTGGTGATGGTCTGTTTTAGATGGAGGTCATGTTGCATAGCCAAAAGTGATGGAAAAGATAGGTCATAGTATAATCTATCTTTTTCATGTAATATGTATGTACAAATATTTAGTTGAAATGCTTTAAAGAATGTTTTATATGCGAGAAAAAGTAAACAAAACAAAAAAATAAGTAAGAAGAATGTTTTTAAACTATACTTTTGCCTTTAGTCTTTACTATTTTAAAGCAGTTTCGTCAGTTAGCTTCTATACAAAAATTGTCTCAATGTAAACATTTCTTTCTAAGGATTGTTTATATAGACCAGTGCCAGGCATTTCATAGCCTCGCGAGGCTGGCCACGAACGCCAAACCACCTAGTAGGGAGTATCGTCGTACACGGCATTGTCGTCAACGTTATTCTCAGGAAAAAATTAAGAAAATTGATTAACTTAAATCTAAATCTAAATCTATGGGAAAACAATGTGTTCTATGATAATGGGAACAACAAAAAAAAATGCAAAGTTACTGGACAATAACGACATGACAATATGTTCTACAGGTTCGCTTCTATAGGCCTTAACGACAATACCACCGAAATTGTCGCTTATCATGTCGTGCATGATTGTGCGGACATTTGTATACAAATTTTGTTATGGTTTCTATTCTTGAGGACAACTTTAAAAACATTTCGTACTGTGTATGTTTAATTCGAAGCAGTCGTTCTATGACACATTCTATGGCCAGTAGGGTCCTAGCAAACTAAATGTTCAGACATCGGCCAGAAATCGGTACCACAGCTGGCAAAATCTTTCGATATCGGATCCGAAATCGGACCGATGTCGTTACTAGAAAAGTATGGCGTGGTTGACACGAAGTCTGACCAAAGCAACTGAGGGAAATCTGATCGACGTCTGAACGATTTCTGAATATTAATTGAAGGAAAATCTGATCGATATCTTACCAAATATCTGAAGAAATTCGGATGTTCTTGCCGACGCGTCGTACCGATTTCTTCCCGAAGTCTTTAGGAAAATATCTTCCGATATCGGATCCGAAATCAGGCCGAAGTCTTTACTAGCAACGTATGAAGTGGTTGACACGAAGTCTGACCAAAGCAGCTGAGAGAAATCTGATGTATGAACGACAAGTGTACCGAAGTCTGAACGTTTTCTGAATGTAAATCGAAGGAAAATCTGAAGGGAAATTAGTTGATTCTTCAATAACATATTGTTATTTCCTCCGAAACAGAGTCGTACCGAACTCGTTATGTTTGAGAGGGATATTGTGTCAGTTGTTATAAAATAGCTAAGGTCGAAAGATAGGCAAAACCGGCCAACTTTAAGCAGTGCCCCCAGAGAGGTCAAAGGTCAAATCTACATATATGAAAATGAGTTTAAGTTTTATAGTACCGTATAGAATCGAAAACGGCTTGATGAAAAAAGGGTACTTTAATTATTGATATATCAAGTGGACACCCCGCCCATTGGACCACATATTTAAAACCGCAATATCTGGAGGACTATTTCTCCAATCGGCTCGTGTGGATGCACTTGGAAGCAAAGTTCGTGATCCAAAAAATGGGCGGGATCGTATCAAGGGGCGTGGTATATAACTTAAAACTTTCAACGGATGTATCTCATGATCTATAAGAAGTATAAATATGATATTTGGTATGTGTTGTTGATAAAGTATGAATTACAGCCAGGGTGGAAGTAGGCCGTGCCACGCCCTATTTAAAAGAAACCCTTATAACAGCCACGGTTAGCCGATCTTACTCTAATTTCCGTCATGTATTTTTTACATAAAGTGACGCAAAAAAATAGTACATACATTTCGCTGTCCAGTCTATACTTTAGCTTTGAGAAAGCAAAACCACCCACGCTTGTTTTACTTTCACATTCACATACACAAACACATAATGTTTGTACGTGAGTGCTGTCGGTTTTGTTTGGCACTGATGTATCAGACAATATATATGCTATTTTCCATATAACTATAAGTAAAAAATATGCTTGAACCCAGTTCATCCGCATGATAGTTGTATGTGCTTACCATCAACAAACGATCGGCCCCATTTTTTAAAAGTCACTCCCAATTTTAAGCACCCGTACTTATTCATTAGGACTCAATTTTTAGCCCTCTTGGTCCACCAACTTCGATCTATTCCATATACTTTAATAAACACAATTCCTTCAAAATCACTGTCCCACCACACTACAATTTAGTTACAGTCATTAGGCAAAGCTGTGTTCCTCGAACCTCCTAGAAGGAGTGTGAGGGCCCACTGACAACGACAACGCTAACGGGTTGAATATAGTAACAACATTTGTGCTTGTAATGTTGATATTTATGTTGTTGTGCTGAAGTTACTGTTTGTTGCAGTTACATTGAAAACCAATCTGACATAATACTTTGCCATAACAAGCAGCACTTGCAGTTGCATTTGCTGCAAGACATTAAAGTATAGCGCCCCCATACTCCTCCCTTTTCAAGTAAATCGAATGTTTATTATCTATGCAAACGAAGAGAATGTAATGGTTAGTAAGGGCAAGTGAGTGAGCATTAGATTAGGAAGTCCAAAATGAGGAAGTATAACATGTCAGTATATGGCTCAAAAGGGGGGCAAACATCGGAGTAAAGTGGTTAGGAAGATTATGTGAGTGGGTTAGTTGTTTAAAATATCATACTTAGATGTTGTAAAGTGTTTCTATTTACCTTTCAGGCGTGACTGGCGTCCAACATTCTTTAAATTTTTATTCAGTATTGTTTGACAATTGGTTATGAAAACACGAATATAGCAACAATGTCTCCAAATTGTTTAGTTGTATTGCGAAAATCAGCTTACTACCTTTACTCAGTTCATTTATTTTTTGACCCAATGGGCGGAGTGGGCGTGTCTAAACTTTTTTTAGAGTTAGATAGATAAAATTTGATACTCAGGTAGTACACGAAACGCGAATATGAATATGCAGACGAAACATTATATTTTAGAAATACAATTTGATACCCAGATAGTACTCGACAACAAAAATATGAATGTGCAGACGAATTTAAATTTTTGACCCAATGGGCGGAATGGGCGTGGCAAAACTTTTTTTTAGAGCTAAACAGGTACAATTTGATACACATATAGTTCTCGACAACGCGAATATGAATGTGCAGACGAATTTTAATTTTTGAACATATGGGCGGAGTGGGCGTGGTAAAACTTTTTTTAAAGCTTGAGATATTCAATTTGATACCCAGACAACACAAATATGAATATGCAAACAAAATGTTAATTTTCGATCGTTGGGCTGATTTAACGTTACCAAATTGTATTTAGCCCTAGAGGGGCATTTTCCGACCAAATTTTTATTTTCAATCAGCGGTAGTGAAGGGGGGAAAAACTGAGCTAGAGGGTTAAAATGTTCCGAGGAGATATTCTCCCGAAAATTTTAATATATCAAAATATATCCTCCCGAAAATTTTAATATAGGTCTCCGAAGGCATAAACTATTCGAAATGTATTTCTCCACATAATTAATCATTTTCTTGGATTCGACTTTTGACCAAAAAGGCCAAATTTCAAACCACTGTAAAAAAAATTAACATAGTGGAGCAAATTGGAGTTTAAGGTTTTCTTACTGAGGTCAAATGCTATCGTTTGTTATTGGTTTGGTTCACCCCCAAAAAAGTGTGTTGTACTATGTTATACAATTTAGATTACTATGAAAAAAGGCACTATCATATTTCACTATTTCATGGTCATATATTTTGTCCTCAAATATTAACTTTTTACACTATCTAACGCCAAAGAAATCAAATCTAAGAAAAAAAACTTATAAAAAGTAAACAATTCTCATACAAGTGAATACCAACAGAGAGGGGCACCTAAGAGAAAAGCTGACATTTGTAGGCATTTAGATAACAGTTAGTGTGTACTCAACGTGGAACAAGAACGTTGCTTTCTTAGTATTTCCTGTATGAGATACTGCGACAAATCACACCGTAGACATCCGCTAAAAGGCATAGGAATTATAAAGCAGGAGGTAATCTACAAATAACCTCACTGAAGTAATGATAATGCATAGATTTAACTAGAAAATATGGTAAAATCGTTTTTAAGGAAACACATAATTTCGCTTTTGGTACCAGTAAACTGGATGCCAAAACCGAGTGATGTCACTTCTGTGGATTTCTGTTGTTGTTATGAAGTCAAAAGTCGCCGTCGATAAGCTATTTCCGATTCAAGTCAACATAACTCGCATAATTTGCGAGAGACCGGCGAACAGAGGTATCATAAGAATAAGCCATCTATGTCGTAGTTGCAAGCATCATTTATATGAAATATTCTTAAAAAATTAATGTCAAATGTAATTCTTTCGATTCATAATAAAGATTCCGACATCCAATTCAATTTTAAGTGTTTTATATCAGAAAATAAAACAGAGTACTTAATGAATCAGCCTTAACATTTACAGTCCAAACCACTGTAAGCAACAGCAACTTTCATGCAAACAAAACATTTACCACAATGAGGCTGCAAATACAGCAGCATCTGTCGGTTTGTATACTATTTGATACAAGAGCATACATTCGTTTATATATCAGCACAGATTTTAATTTTTGGAATTACTATCTATGTTGCAGTTAGGGAAATCCTATTGCTCCCAGTCGACATACACTTGTTCGGTCCCCTTCATTACTCTCCAGTTTTTTGGGGAGGCAAACATTAGAACATTGATATAATATCATATATATAGGATACATATCCGTCTGTCTGTGGGTCCCGACCAATTGCTGCTTGTTGTCTGCCAGTAAGTCATAAATATTACAACCCTTTTGGAGTTGTACGCAAAACCCAGATGCAGCTATACCACACGTTAGCCACATATTCTCATGTGATCATTAGTGTAATCGGCAACATAACCAGATGCTACTTTAGTCATTCACTCATTTAGGTGGTGTTAGTATTAAGAAGAATGTTATGTGATACGACGACGACGATGAAGGCGCTTAGAGTGTTTGGTTGGTGTTGGTGATGTTGTCTACTGCGGCTGCTACTGCTGGTACTTCTGTTGTTCTTGTTTATGTTGCAGTTTCTTGTAAGAGCCCAACAACAACAAGTACTTATACATTGCAAACATGATACTCATTTTGCGTAGGGAAAGCGTACAGTTTATGGTCGATTTGAGATTTAATTGGTTTATAAGGCAGAGCATAAAATTATAGGAATAATGAAAGGAAAAGAATACTCTCTCAAAAAAAAAAACAATCAGACGTGGTTTTTAAGTAAATGTATGTGGTTTGATTCAATACTAATCGCTACCAATTGTGATATGTTCAACTCGACATATAGTAAGTAGAATACACGAAAGAAACTCAAAAAGAAAGACACAATGAACAAAAACTTTGAAGCTTTTATCTCGAAATCTAATTATTGGTAAATTTCAAAATTCTTTTTTACGCTTATTGGCCAACAATTTATAAGAAAGTTAACTTATATCATTCATTACTTCATTTCATAACACAGTACAAAATTTTCCAGCTCATTAATTTGGGACTCAATTCTGGGAGCTGCAGGCAAAAGTAGTCCCAAAAAGAAGAAATTCTGCATCATTCGTTTTGTCAAGTTATGTCAACCAAAAGAGCCTAAAACGTGACAAATTCCCCTATACGATACTTACTAACTTCGAAACGATATTAAATTATTATGGCATGTAACTTGACAAAATCAATGATGCAGAGTTTCTTCTTTTTGGTGCTACTTTCACATGCAGGTCTCAGAATTGAGTCCCAAAATCATGTGTTGTACTGTGTAAGTAGCCTGCAGCGACCTGCCACTGTCCATACATTGTGTCGGCCACCATTGCAGTCCCTTTTAACATTGTGTATTCTTGCACATCCTTCCTACCGCCCCAACAACAACAACAACACCAACAACAGAAAGTCTGGCAATGTACTCCAAGTCGAAATGAGGCCATTCTGCATGATTAAACTTTATTTACGAAATAAGATAATAAGCTTATTAACTGATTACCCGCTAAGTTAAAGCTGTTACATGCTACATACATGTTGCAAATGCTGTTGCTTCTACGTCCGTCCGTCCGCACGTCTGTCTGCCTGTTGTTCGCTACTAAATACTACTGCATTGGCTGCTGCGTTGTCTTGAAAGGCAGACGAATATGCGACTAAGTGATAATCTACAGGAAATGGCTAAAGAGCGTAAAACTGGGAATTCACATGATTATTACTTTTCCCTTCTCTCTCTCTCGCTCTTCACTTACTATGTTAGACGTTGCATCCTTGCTTTATTTGGTTTGGGTTGGAATACTTCAGAAGTGTGTGTGTGTGTGACTGTATGTGTTGCTCGACATGAAAATGTTTTGTTATTGAGGAGCTTTTCTTGCACTGATTGCATTTTGTTATAGTAACTTCAATCCATACATTATCTGTCTGGGCGAGGGAAAGGGATGAAATGTATGAAAAACAAAATTGGTTGCTGTTGTTAGAAGATTTCTCTGTGTAAGGGATTTTGTGGTCTTACAATAATGGAGTAAAAAAGCTGTGGCTTTTTTTTTTGGTTTGCCTTGTTAGGACTTTTCTATTCAGGATGACTTATTACTGATTGATATAGAGTAATTTTCTGATAATCGTCCATTGATGATTGACATTTTAGGTCAATGGATGGATGTGGTTGTAATGTGATTGGTTAAGAAAGAAGCACAATGTGCAAAAAAAAAATTGGTAAACAAGGAGACTGAATGAAATCAAGCATTCAATAGGAAACCTAGACATTCTTGGCGTAATTTAAAAAAATAAAACAAATGTCTCGAAAGTTCATGTAAATGTTGATATATATTACGAACAAAATCTTTAAAATAAGGAGATTTCATATAAAGTCCTCTCAATATTACAATAGCGTATAATGACACTTTTACTACAGTACATATGCCATTAATATATTGAGGGGAAGATATGTACGGCAATGATTGTGACATGAAATTATTTCAAACTGGTCTTGTAAAAATCGATTTTTACAAATATTTATAATCCTGTATTTGAATCAACCATCTTCATTTTAAGATAAAAATAACGAAATAAACAATGCTTCATCTAAACATTGTTATTACGTTTAATTTTGTTCAAGTAACATTTAAGATTCCCTTTTCGCTCCTCTCCCTTTCTATACCCTCAATAAGCCTACTAACATATATGCCTTAATTTATTAGGGGAAACCTGTGTATGTGCCGCCAAGCAACTCTCATATTTCACTATTTCATGGTCATATATTATGTTCTCAAATATTAACTTTTTACACTATCTAACGCCAAAGAAATCAAACCGAAAAAAACCTCATGAAAAGTAAACAATTCTGATGCATGTGGATACCATTAGAGAGAGGGACAAGTCATACAAAAGCTGACATTTGTAGGCGTTAAGATAACAGTTAGTGTGTACTCAACGTGGAACAAGAATCTTGCTTTCTTAGTATTTCCTGTATGAGATACTGCGACAAATCACACCAAAGACATCCGCTGAGAGGCATTGAAATTATAAAGCGAGGGTTATCTACAAATAACCTTATTGGAACGAAAATAATGATTAGAGCTCTAGTGAATATCATATGGTAAAAATATTGTCAAGGAAACTTTATTTTACTGTATATATATATATAAGGAGCATAGGGCCTTATTTTATTATACTACTGATATAAATGGAATACTAAGAAGAATTGAGTACTTGGAGAAAGTGATTTATTTTGATACCTAAAATGATGACAAGAATCATTACCAGGGCAATTGGAAATATGCTCTAAAAATCGTGTTATATGCACTTAAAATATGCCCTAAAAATACAAAATTATGCTCTTAAAGTCATAAATATTCTTAAAAAATCAACAAAAATATGCTTTTAAAAAATTTAGTTACGCAAAATGAAGTATGCTTAAAAAAGGATATATTTTTTAATAATTGCTCTTAAATCCAAAATATGCTAAAATATGACTTTTGATTTTACCCATAGTAAAATATGCTGTAGAAAATATAAAAATATAAAACCCTTACCCATTTGTTAATAACTATTTCTAAAAAAACATGCATTTGCATATTTCCGGTTGAACAGATCATTACAATGAATACTATCCACTGGTGAGCAGCTAAATTGTTAACTCGATGTCAATATTCAAAATATTGCATATATTTCAAATATTGGAATTATTGACATTGGAAATATATTTAATACTGCAAAACTTAAAAAAAATATATATATCGACAATATTGACAAAATTCATGTATTAAAATATTGTAAAAATTTAATGTTTAAAAAATATTGAAAATAATAAATTTATTAAAAATATATAAAAAAAAATAAAAATGAATATGTTTTTCATTGTTCGGTTTGAGATCTATTTTCTATTATCGCTAATAGAATTTTTTTTTTTTTTATTTTTTTTTTTTTTTTACAAGAGTTGTGTGAAATGGATTAGTTGACAGCTGGCAGGGCAGATAGCTTTTTCGATGGTTGCCAAACCATCATCATCAGTGCCGTTTGCTGTGCCTTCTCCACTCATTATCACAACCTTAAGTGTTAAAAGCTTCACACAATCAATGTGAAGCTCACACACACCGGTGCGTAAATGGTATCAACGAAGACAACGTCAACATAATCCACACAAAAAAAAAAAAAATTCTATTAGCGATAATAGAAAATAGATCTCAAACCGAACAATGAAAAACATATTCAAAAATAAAAATATTCGAAAAATTTAAAATACTAAAGACAATGGGAATTTAGAAAAAGTTGAAAATATTAAAAACTTTAGAAATATTAAAAATCTTGAATATATTACAAATATTGAAAAATTAAAAAAAAAAAATTAAAAAAAATAGTAAATAGTAAAAACATAAATAAATTAAAAATGTTTAAAATATTGAAAATATTAAAAATATTTAGAATATTAAAAATCCGGATCGGAATAAAATGTCCGTAGAATCGGATCAGAATCGGATCTGATACTGATCCGCATGGCACATTGGGTTAGGTCTTTTCGACCTGTTTGTCATAAAAATACTAATTTTGAAAAATACCCTTTGTATTGCACAACTAACATATTCTCTCAAATACATATTCTCCCTACTTTTCGGTAATCTACTTTGAACTGGGAGAGAGTACCAGTTGTATTTCGAAAAATTCATTTGAAATTCACACCTAAAATTTCGCGTCTACACTATTAACTATTAAAATTTTTGTCATACAACATCATATAATAAGGATTGAACATAATTTTCGCATTCTACCTTAAGTCGTTTGGTTTGTGCGATGGTACCAGTTTTATCCATTTTTCGGTAATTTTTCCCCTAAAGAACGAATTTCGAAAAATCCATTTGTATCGCAAAACTACTCTATATAATAAATCTTCACCTCAATTTTCGCGTTGTTACCTTTAGTCGTTAGGTATGGGTGATGGTACCAGGTGTATCCCTATTTAGGCATTTCCATGCAGCTCTCCAAATCTAAAGGGAGCCCATATAGATTTTGGCGATACTACCTTAAGCAGTTTGGTCGGGGCTATGGTACCCGTTTTATCCTCTTTTTTGTTTTTTTTTTTACTGCTTAATGTGCGAATGTCCATTGAGGATGATGGGGAACAACCAACCCAAATTGAACGCTAATACTCTCTTACCCAAAAGGCACGTTTATCCCGGTGAAAAAAACGATTCATCGACTATAGTGCCACAAACATTTTGAGCTCATTACAACATAATGATTCGATTCAATTGATTAGCGAAGTTCGAGGAGACGGGTTCAAAAATGAATCAATCACAATTCGCGCGATCTAGAAGTATAAAGATCCCGAAAACTTAGATCGAGTAAGAGAGTCTGTTGTGATTAATCTACCGTCTCTACTCGAAAGGAGTCTAGCGTCTTAAATGTGGTCAAAACATCTTTAAATCGTATTCTACATATAGATTTATATTTACATCCTTACAGAATTCAAATTGTACAGATTGTGCATATATTTAAGTGAAAGTAATCCCAGATTGAAGCATCAAAACTCCCTGCATTCGCACAAGTACATATACAATAACCATGTGCGAATGCAGGGTCCATACTTTTATGAAGATCAAAGAGCACATGCTGATAAAGTGAATACAAAGCGATATATTGCCATGCTTCAGAACTTTTTTGCTACAACGTCTCAGATAGTCAATGGTTTCAGAGAGAATAGGCAATATGTCACACCTCCAACGACTTATCGGGGACATAAAGGGAAATACAAAAGAGCCGACATTGTTATCAAAAGCAATTAAAAAATGGTTTGAATTCCATCCTTCAAATCGTTTCTATTCCAAGATAGTCATTCCACAACCCTCTTATGTAAATGATATATACATACATGATGTCAAACCATTAGTTAGACACAAAAACTACAACAAAAGAAGTGATATCCTAGTGTTGACATTACTTAACACCACATCACACCATACAAACAAACAAAAAAAAAACAACATGTAAAAAAATCTCTATAACTAATGATGGCGTCCAAATAGGATCCTTTTGTGTTAAGAGACAGTCTCACTCACATAGGAACAGACAAATGGTCGACTCGCAGTAAGCGCCAACAAAGGTGGGCTAACAGTATTACAGAACACTACGGGCCCAAACCGTACCTGTTCACCACCCCTCAAATATGCTCCTCATCATAACCACAGCGTTATTTATACTCAAATACCCAAAGATCTCTTAGAGCACAAGAAAACTGGCGCACTCTTTAAAAAAAAAAAAATTACGTGTCTAAGGTCTGGTCCCCAGCAGACGACAGCTGGCACCGGCTATTTAAGTGTATAACCAGTGGAAGCAGCGGCGTTACAAACGACGGGCAACCAACATCGACTGACAACACTAACAACAACTAACTGCAACAAGACAATAACAAACAACTTCTAGATAAGCAAAGTGATGTAATAATGTTACCATTATGGACTCGCTGGAAGTAACACGACACAGAACCGGGCATAGATACCTTAGATGCCATAACAACATCCAAGTGTTTGTCCGCCCATTTATTCAAACACTCAGGTACGAAACAACTCGGCAGGAGCTGTAAGTGTGGCAAGCTGTATTTCTTTTCGCTTAGAATTTGTTTAAACCAGAAAAAAAAACCAATTCGCTTTTTTGTTTGATTGGTTGTCCCAAAGAATAAATAATAACATCCAGAGTGGGGTTCGAATTCTATGTGAGAGGTTTGGTCGTCGTTCATTTCCGCTAAATTGTGTTACAAAATGTAACGCCAAGTGTGCATAAAAACAATGAAGGTATATGATATGGGGTAATCCATAGAATGTTACATGTTGGTACAAGAGTATCTCAGCAAACAAATAGGAAGCAGTTAGACTATACCTTTTCCATTACTTCCACAAATCTTAGAATCTATAAAGGTTCCTTATTAACGAATCTTATTAATCAAATTGCAAAGAAGTTATTTTGAGGATGCCCAAAAAAAAGATTAAAACATCGAAGTTTTAACATATTTTTTTTTGGAAATTAGGTTCAAATTAAGACGGTTCCATCAAAGCCAACTTTATGGGCACAAGTTAATCAGTAGTGAATAGTTTTCATAACAGATAGTATCTCTCCTATAACAACTCTCTGGATATTTTCTGTGTGGAAACATCCATATGTCTTTCGCTGATATACGACCACAATACACTGTTAGTTACGATTTTATCTATCTTTTTCTCGCTCCGTCTCCATATATATGTTCTGTCAGTGTATAGAGTAGCTGTTAGCTCGTTTTACCCTCCTCTACTGGGGGTATTTCTTCTATAACATCATATTATTTGCCACTTGAGGCAGTTACATGAGTACAATTTTATTTTGTCAAATATTGACACTTTTAGTTCGACAAAACACCATAAAATATCGTCGTTATTGTAGATATTCATTCTATACAACAACGAACACGACACAAAGTTACTCACTACAAAAATGTGCGACGCGAGACACAGAGACAACGGATGGACATAAGAGATACAATACAGAAAAGAATCGACCACCAGATGAGAGCACATAAATTCTTGTCACAGGATAGATTTGTTGTGTTTTTTTAGCGTTGCTGTTTGGCTGACTGGCTGTTGGCTTTATATTTTTGTGTTATTTCTTTTGGTTGGAGATGAATTGTTAGATTGGATATTAGAGTTGGCTTGAAAAGGATACATTTGCTAATGTTGCTTGTAATGCAATAAAACAAATGCTGTTATACTTTTGGGATTTTACAATACGTTGTGGGGGAAGGAGGAGTAGAAGCGATATTCGAGGAGCTTTAGTTGATTTTGTATTGCGGAAATAATTTTGTTTTGAAAACGTTCAACTGTAAAGGATATTTTTCATAGTTTTTTAAAATTGGCCAAATAAATAATCAGACGCTATCTACATTATATGTCAAACCAAAATGTCACTAATACTTTTCTGGCTATAGGGATCAATGTGTACTACATATCAATTTATTCTAATTATCGTTAGAATTTTTATTTAATCAATTCCAAATTAACCGTAATTTGGGACAAAGTCCTAATTTCTTTTAATTGTTAAAAATATGTTCTATTTTTTGTGGCAGATTTATGTAAGTGTAAGAAAAGAGAGGCTTACCATTGACATCCTTCGAATATGTTTTGGTAAAAAGAGGCACTTACCTGTAAAAGCAAGTAAAAAAGGGAAAAATTAGTTTTATATATATATTTTATAGAAATATTAAACAAATATAAAATCTGTTAAACGAAAACATTGAAACATTGGAACATTGGATTTTGAAATATAAAATCTGTTAAACGAAAATATTGAAATATTGGATTGGTCGTCGTACTTTTCAAACGTGATATTGTGATATTCCACAAGAGATACTGGGGTTGTTGTTTACAGCTTTACTTTCAAGGTATAGCCAAAGAAAAAAAGCAATTTCAGATATCACTTTTTTCCCCAAAATACACTAGTGTGCATAATGAAATACGCGCGCGCCACCGCCATCGCTGCAGGTGGACTTGAGGGGTAAAAGTCCAAAAACCGAATATAAGGAATGAAAGCTAATCAAAAACTAGACTTTTATAGCCAACAACACAAAACTGTAAGATACCTTTTGTGCCTATCTTTCCTTTATGGCGTGATCATAAAGTTATTCGCAAAGGTTTTAATTACAAAAAACGATTTTTTAAATAAAAACCACCTAATAATGCGTATGACTTTCTTATTTCGAATAAGTTCAAAAATACCGCCCGGTCAAACTATTTATCAGGGTTTTTGGGGTTGTACTCTCCAAGAAGTCTCTGCAACGCTATTGTATTACGTGTTGTAAGAGTGCAGTTTATGGCCAAGTATGTCCGATACATTATTAATAGGGTTCATGTCAGTGGAACATGCTGTCCCCTCTCTGACGTTTTCTGAACGAAACCAAGCTTTTTTTTCATTTCTCTGGCTGACAAATGTAATTTATCTCGTGTTTTCACCACATACTCTGTAGAGGTCATGTGACAGCTTGGAAAGGCCAGTTCCAAAGTTCCCTTTGCAGAGAATTCACCCCAAAACCGTGAGTGACCCACCACCGATGTTGGGTAGGGCAGTTAACAACAAATTTTATAAAAATTTGATTTTTTATAATGGAAAATCTCCTTAGGCGGTGTAGATGGGGGTTATGTACGTTTGGGAAAAATTTTAGGAGGGCTAAATCATTGGGGGTCGGTCACACATTCGGAGCACTTCCGGGGCTGTTGCGGGGCTTGTTGTGAATTTTTTATCCAATACGAAAAGTTTCTCGTTAAAAACCGGGGGCTCGATTTTGTTTTTAGACCCTTGGTTTCTTGGGCAAATTTTCTTAGAATTCATCGTAGATTACGATTTTGATAACCGCTTGGTCGAGAAAAAATTGACCCACTCTTATAAATATATTTATTATATTATATATTTGTATCTATATATATAAAAGGCTTGGGTGACTGACTCTCCAGCCCAAACGGCTAAATTAGAACCATGAAATTTGGAATGTAGGATCCTTTCCTGACGTAGGAATGCACTAAGAAGGGATTTTTTTAAAATTCTGACTGCAAGAGGGTAAAATTGGCGTGGCACCGCCACATATACTCGAAGTTTTAAATGGATGTATTTAAACCTTATAGGTACGATGTCGAGATTTGGTACGTATATCGGTCGTATATGAAAAAATACTTTGTGGAAAGTGGACGATTTTTAGAAACACGTTATATGTGCCAAATAAATGGAGCGATTGCTATTATAATTTCTTTGTTCGATACTGTCCATAGGGGTGACATATGTTACTGGTTCAAGGAGGATTGCGTCTCGCTGGAAAAAGGGATGTGCCACGCCTTTTTTAAAAAAATCGTTATATCGGCAAAAAAATGGACCGATTGCGATAAAATTTTCAGTTCTACATAAAAACATAATTAACCAATATTTCACAAACCAATATTTCAATTAGTCATATTTTACGAGCCATGTAAGGTATGAACATGAGACTCCCTACGTATGAAAATGGTACATGGGGGATTACGTCTCGCAAAGAAATGGGCGGTGCCACGCCCCTTTTAGAAAAATTTTTTATGTCGATTGTTATAACATTTTCAAAATCTATATATTAGATTTTTGGAAATTCATACTTTTAGGAGTAAAAATGACCAATATGGGATAAAATCGGCTAATGCTTTCATGCTTACTATCAAATTGGATTGAAGGTTTTTTTGAAATCCGATATTTCGGGGTAAAAACAAATCGAAAAACGGGATAAAAATGTTACTATCGCCCAGACCAACGGGCAATACTCTATATATTTAAAATTGTCTGCTGTCTGTAGATAGGATGATGAAATTTGGGATGGTGATTCCCCTTTTCGAGTAAACGTCAGTTAAGAATGGATTTTTGAAAATTCGTACTTTTAGGGGGTAAAAATTACCAATAAGGGAAACAAGTAATACCATTACCAAGACCAATCGGCTAATGCTATAATAGCGAAAATTAACAAGGTCAGGCTAACTATAAAATTGGATTAAAGTTTTGTTTTGAAATCCTATAGTTCGGGGTAAAAAAAATCGAAAAAGGAATAAAAAATTTACTATCGCCCAGACCAAACGGCTAATGTTATAATCATGATAATTTATATAAGCTTGATCCCTATGGATTTAGAACAAAGCAAAGAGGATTTTCGAAATTCTTATCTTTTAGGTGTAAAAAAGGTCAAAAGGGGATACAACTGGTACTAAACGGATAAAAGTATAGTCGCAAAAATTGAAGTGAATATTTTCGTTGTGCGAAGTGAAGTAATTTTTCCAAACGCGTTCTTTAGTTGTAAAAATACCGAAAATGGGATAAAACTGGTACTATCAGCCAGACCAAATGCCTAAAGGTAGTGTAAATGTATAAAGAATTGCTCTCTATATAATTAAAGAAAAAATGTGGGTCTAAAAAGGCCGAAAAGGGATAAAACTTGTACTGTCACCCAGACCTAAAGGCTAAAGCTATAATTGTATACGGGCATGCTTCCTGTAGGATTAAAGGGGTACCACAGGCCATTTTAGTTGTGTGATACGAATGTATCTTTTGAAATTCGTACTTTTAGGGATAAAGAGGAAATAAAGCGGTACAATCACACAGACCAATGGGATAAAGCTACAATCACATAAATGGGGTGTTTGTTCGTCTTATGCAACCTTTTCATTTTACCTGTATTGCTTATATTTATAAGAAGATTTATTGTAAGTACAGGTGAAGCAACACGAGCCGGGTATGTAATATATTTCTTTTATTACTACACCAATTAGTGAATTGTACCTTTAGTTTGTAAAATGAAGTTGTTTCTGTGGCATTCCGTTTTGTTTAAATAAATGAATTTATACAATTTTTAAACACTGCTTTGATTTTTCTCGTTTTATTTTATTCGGTTAATCGAATAATTCGAATAAAGAATTGTTAAATTAATTAAATTTCATCTTTATAATCAAACCTGTTTTCATTACTTTGAACTTTTCGAATCGAATTTCGCCCAATTTGAAAAGACCTTAAGTGGTCTAAGTCAAAGCAGCCGCCTTCATTAAGACGTAGAGAAAAATTAATATTTTTTTTTATAAAAGTTGAAGTCAATGACGGAATATTTTAAAAGAAAGAATCAATACTTTAATGGATAAATTGTCTACATTAGACTCAAATCTTTAGATATGTCGAAACGAATAATGTATGACATAGACTATTGTCCATCTCACTAGCACAATAACGGATGCATGGAAAAAATATAATTTTATTAATTGTTATTATTTAAAAAATCTTTGAAATAAGCATTTACTAAACACTCTGCTTTCCTTCGTTATATATGTATTTGAACTAACTTACTTACTTTACGACACACAAAAAGAGGTCACGCCAGTCACCTTTTCTAAAAGATTGTTTTGCAAAGCTATATTTACTAATAACAATATAAAACAGATTATACCATTATGTACATCAAAACAATGGTGTGCGTTTTACGGAAGTTTTTATGGAAAAAAAACCTGAAAGTCATATTGCTTTAAATCTTTATTATATAAGGTTACACCCGTCACAGTTTCTAATGGCCAATTTGAGCAAATATCTTGTTTTTTGTTTCTATTTTCTATTAAATGTTTTTAAGATTAACATCCTTGGCAATCGTAGACATTGCTTTAAATAATTTAGTTTATATTTTTAAATTATAATGAAAAATGTGAGTATCACCGTCACACCCGTCACAATGGAATTAGCTTTATGTCAAAGCACATTTCGTACGCAATGAGAACTTGATGTTGAGGCAGCTCTTCTAAAATAAACTTAAATAATAAACTTTATTGCTCATTACTCTATTTTAGTCCATCTATACACACCCCCGTGGATTCTTTAGACCAACAGAATTTACTTAATTTTGCCTCTTCTTCAACGTCCACACACGACTTTGATGTCTAGATGCTGTATAATAAATCTAAATAAAAATGTTCTATACCATTTTCGTTTTTATTGATAAGCACATAAATTCTGATCAACATCCTTAATGAAAGATGATGAACAGCCAAAGAAGCTGCAGCCGCAACAACAGTGTTTGCAGCCCGCATTTATAAACTTTTTATCAATTACTGATGATCTTCGTAACTCATCTTCCCCACTCTTAAGGGTTATCTAAGAATACTCAACACTGTTTGTTGCATTCTGTCTAAACATTAGATGGAATAATACTAACAGCAACATAAATCAATATTAAACAGATGTGAAATTTTCAATAAATTTCTGAAAGTAATAAACATAAAAATGATTATTAGCAATAAAAAGAATAGACAAAAGAAAAGATGAAGAAGACCACTAGACAATTGCAACGCCATACTTCAGGCACAGTAGGAAATCAAACTGATGAGGTTGCTGCTGCTGCTTGCGTAAAATTACCCTGGAGTTTTATGACCTTTTAATTGCAACTCTTAGCAGCCACACAAAAAAGACAAAGAATTTTAGAAGACATTGTATTATAGCTATTGTATTAGTTTTCCGCTAACAACAATCTCCCGCATTGCAGGGTTAGAATTATATTTCACATAGTAACTCAGCGCAGGAGGGGTTTGATTCCTTGAATTGTGATACCAATCTATAGGCGTTCTCGCCTTTTAGCATATTTTCCGTATCACATTACCCATCCGTCAGCCAGCCATCCAGCCCAACCACTTAACCTTATAAACTTATTACCCTCGCCGGGGCTATCTGTTGCTTTGCCATTCGTTCTCTCTCTATCTGCCTCAAAAAATTAGATTCATATTTCCCTTTAGTGCCGTCTGTCATAGTTCATTTTCTACGCCTTCGTTTTTGTTTTCAAAACATAATTACGCTTTTCCAAGTGTCCGGTAACATTGGGATCTAATGAAACATTTACTGGTTGCTCCTATTGGGTGGTCTTACCAATTACTTGTCTTCTTTTTTTTGGATTTTCTTTAGTTTTGTGTGTTTTCATTTTTTATGTCATTCCAAAAATTAAAGAAAATGTTGTACATTATGTTGGAGTAAAGAAAAAAAATCAAAGTACCTTTTGCCGCTCGCTCGCTCTAGCCGAGTGTCATTTGTACGGTGTCATGTGAAGCCACTTATTGTTTAGTTGATTAAAATCACACAGAGTTTTGAGTTGTGAGTTGTGAGCCGCTGTCAAAATGTTCTTAATAGATGACAATTTATTTATGTGCGTTTAACCTGAAGAGGAAGCAGATACAGAGAGTTGTGTTTGAATGCACTGCATATGACTTATCACTCTCTCTTTCTGGGGGTAGGCTGGGATCGATCACTACTGAGCCTCCCTGTTTACGGTCGTTTCCCGCTGTTTTGTTTAAAATTGTTTCACAATTTTCTTTAAAGTGTGTTTCTTACTCTTGAGACTTAGAAGGAATTTTCGTCAACTAATTGTATGTGTCATACGAGGGTCAATCGAAAGTTTCTTGAGATAGGTTGGCAAATGTCATAGCTCTGTTATCTATTTAAATGTATGTGAGGTCGATATGCTCAGTGTATCTAAGTTCAAATTGAAGTTTTTATTTAATGTGGGCCAATTTAAAATTTGGAATTTAATTTCGCTTTAAAAAAAATACTAATAGATATTTAAAAACCATTATATAATTTTAATGTATTGCGATTCCAGTAGCACAAATATGGGCGAAATTTCTATGGAGAAGTTTTTTTTTTAAATTTAAAAAAAAATGAATTTTTTGTGATGTTTCTCCACATAATTAATGATTACTCAAAGAGGGATAGTTCGATATTAATAAAATAAACTTAGAAAAATTTACAAAACCCTTTAATCCGTTTATATATTGCGTTGCAATCAGCTCAGTAGTTTCCTAATTATAATAATAAAAAAAAAATTAAAAATTTTTTTTTACGTGAAAATAGAAAATTTTTTTGTTTTAAAAAAATCATGAAAAATCGAAAACAGCAAAAATTGTTTATATTTATTGATTTATCACAAAGCCAATGTAATAGCAACAAAAAGAGATATCGATCATAAATCTCAATTGATTCTTTTTGAATTTATTCACAATTAAGTGAATTCGCTCATTTTCACACAATTTTAGTTTCTAATGGTTGGGGTAATTTTTAATTTTCCAAAAGCAGGTTATTTTGTATAGGAGGTACCAGAAAGGGTCGGCCGATATAGTCCATATTCATTCCTGAGTCAAATTTCAATAAGCTTATATTTTGCACACAAAAAACAACGTATGTTAAACTATGAGAGTGAATTCGGTCATTTGTATGGTCGGGGGTGTAGCAGCTGCTTTGGTTTTCTCAGTATTTGTCTAGTAATAGAAGATAGTTAAACGGAACAAATTCAAATATTCTCGAGTTGTCCGTTTGGAAGATATAGAAGAAATAATTATTTTACAAAAATAGGTCATCTTGTATGTCAGAATGGGTCGGGCGACATAGTCCAAATTCATTTCAGAGTGAAATTTTCGTAAACGTACATCTTACTCAAAATATAACTGAATTCAATGAACTCACAAAAAATGTTATTTTATTCAATGTTATGTAAAACTATGAGGATCAATTCGCTTATTTGTATGGGAGCCATCAGAAGGAGTGTTACCAATGTTATGATTTTCTGAGGGTTTGTCTGTTATTATAAGGAAATTAAACTGACCAAATTTAAATATCCTCCACCCTTCCGTTTGAAAGTTATGGGAGAAATATTATTTTTACAAAAAAGATTTTGTATGGGAGGTACCAGAAGGGGTGGGGCTGTTCTGCCTATTTGTAATGCCTTTACTTCATTTTGAAAAATAATAATACTGGTAAATTGTCATAAAGTTCAGTTAAGTTTTACTCGAGATATCCTGCCCACCAGCCAGCCACACAGACGGACATGGCTTAATCGTCTTAAAACGTCATGATACGAATTTGGTCTTAACATACTTGGGGTGTAAGACGTTACCTTTTATGCGTTACACTTTTTCTCGTGTTCTGCATTTTAAATCTACCATTTTCTACATTGCTTGTAAATATTGGATACCTTAAAATAATTGTAAATAAAAACTTAAAACATGCATCGATTTTCATGATAAATATCTACTTTAATTCACATGACATATAGCTTCACTTCAAATAAAAAAAATTTAATATTTTTTGCAGTTTTCGAATTTTTCTAGATTTTTTTTTAAAAAAATTTTTTTTTAATTTTTTTATTTTTTATCGCATTAAAAACAATTGTATACATCTTTTAAAGATATTGTAAATCAAAATTTTTGTATATTTAGTTTAACAAAATCGGACAAGTTGTTTTTGAGTTACATAAGTGGAAAAAAGTTTCAAAATATTAACAATCTTACTTAAAAACCAGTAAAAAAGTTTCAGTCGGGCAACCCGACTTACATAAACCATCACCCTCAGTAAGACAAAAAATTTCTGTTATATTGATATTATTACTCGATTTCTAAAGTGGGCGGAGTGGTACATTTGTATGGGAGGTACCAGAAGGGGCGTGTCTATACTTCTAGTTTTTCTCTCGAAAACTGTATCCTGCTTGAACTTTACTAAATAGAGAATGTGGGAACGATCGCGTTAGTTCTATTAATAATATTAATCGATTTCTGAAGTGGGCGGTACCAGATGTGTATGGGAGGTACCAGATGGGGCGTGGATAGACTTCCAGTTTTTTTTCTCAAAAACTGTATCCTGCTATAGCTTTACTAAAATAAAGAATTTGGGTACGATCGCCTTGGATTTATTGATATTACTACTCTAGATCTAAAGTGGGCGGAGTGGTACATTTGTATGGGAGGTACCAGAAGGGGCTTGGCTAGACTTCCAATATTTTTTCTAAAACTTTATCCTGTTATAACTTAACAAAATGCATAATTTGGGCACGATCGTGTTGAGATATTTATTGATATTATAACTCCATCTCTAAAATAGGCGGAGTTGCACATTTGTATGGGAGGTACCAGAAGGGGCGTGGCTAGACTTAAAATTCGTTTCCAAAACTTTATCCTGTTATAGCATTACTAAATATAGAACTTGGGAATGATTGAGTTCGATGTATTGATATTATTACTCGATTTCTAAAGTGGGCGGAATTCTACATTTGTATGGAAGGTACCAGAAGGGGCGTGGCCATGTAGCCCATTTTCAATACCGTAAGTAGTTTTGGGAGTCGTGCAAAATTTCAAAACATTTGGTTGCGTCTTTCGAAAGTTATCGTGCGAACCAGCCGGACAGCAAACGAACATGGCTCAAACGACTTAAAAAGTCATAAATCGAATTTGGTTCAAAGAAACCTAGGGTCTACAGTCACTCCTTCTATGTGTAACACTTTTGGGTCGTATCAAATGATATACCCTCATCCCTAAGGGTGATGGTATAATTATTTAAAAAAAATATCCATAGCATTGAAAAATCTGCCTATTTTTGTTCTTTGGTAGGCATGATGCTTCAAATCTATATAGTGGTTATTCAACCGTGTTACAATTTCCAATTTATTACTTAATATACTGTCACAACTGGGAGTACATTCCACCTTACACACATTCACATACTACCCATTAGCAACAGTGCAAATAGTTTCATCAATTTTCATATTCATATGCGATAATCACGTCTTATTCGTGAGCTCTGAAACAACAACACAAAAATTTTTACCATAAAATGCAGTTATTTACAAAATCGCAACGTGATTATACAATGGACACGTTAAGTTGATAGCCGCTGAATGAATGCAGGTGGTCGGTCGATTCAATCAATAATAAAATTAAACGGCGCGTAGTAGTCGTCGACGATGTAAACGACAGCCCCCAGATTAGCGTTTCAAACCAAAATTACAACAACAAAAAACTACATTACATTCAAAGTGTCGATGAGACAAAGAAAGAAAACTAAATCGACAAACTTTGTTGTCGTATACATTTCACTATGGCAATGTCAGGCAGGCAGACAGGGAAAATGAGCTCTGGAATCAAATATCATCGTCAACAGAATGAATTATGACGCAGTGTGCCCAACAATGTCAATGAACGTGAAAAATTCAATTGAATCACAACCAAATCGAATTGACTGAACTCAACTGAAACCAAATGCCGACGTGAACAATCATCATGGATGACATGGACACGGACACGGACGTCGTCGTGGCCATTGAGTAGTAAACAATTTAACACAAATGGAGCAAACTCAAATCAAATCAATTGCAATAAAAATACAACACCACCAGGCCAGTTTGCTGCGACTGCGAAACAGCCAACAGCAGCAGCAGCAGTCTGACAGCAGTGCAACAAAATAAATTAAATTAGTGGCAGACCCCTTCAACCGATAGCTAATGCGGCGACCGACCGCACATAACGCGACGCGAGACCATCAATCCCATCAAGCAACTAACCTCACATTGCTAATCATCATAATGTACGATTACAATGGGGGGGCCAACCATCGCCATTCGGCACAACTATGTTGCATGCAACCACACACAAAGAAAGAAAGAAAGAAAGAGTTTGCACTTTGCATATGACTGCATTACAAAGGGGGGCAAAATGAGGTGCAGACAGCTGGTCATTTCGAGGGTCAGACAACTGAAGTAAAGTACTCTTGCATAGCAACAAAAGGGGGCAATGAAACATTTAATGTTTTAGCAGTGATGGAGGAGCTGGCGTATTTAACAAGAGTCAAAATCATCACTGAGCGTAAAATGATGGACAAATTTATTTGAAGATCTTATTCGCTGCGAATGTATGTCAGCAGATTTTTTCAAAAGACACAATTTCTCAATTAGTGACTAATGAAATACGGGAGTTTTTTTTGATAATTTGAAAGCAAACTGAGTTACAAGAAGTTATTAATTTGTATATTTGTCAAAAAAATAAATAAAATAAGATGAAATATAACAGTTATGAGAAAAAATTTAAATAAATAAAATACAGAAATAGTACTCTGCAGTCGGAAACAGAAATCCATTTGGGCAATAAACAACTCCACTTCTCCGAAACGGCGAATTACCTGGCACTCATCTTGGACAGGAAGCTTAATTGGAGACAACACATAAAGACAAAGTAACACTTGGATTTGCAGTGCTATAGTGAATCAAATTGTACAATATGGCTCTATAGTTTGGTGGTATAGGCTCGAGAAGAAGAGAACATTTAGGCAAATGAATCGTGTTCAACGTTCCTTTTGTCTCCTAATAACCGGTTGTATGAGATCGACTCCCTCTAAGGCACTTTACATGATACTTAATCTATTACCACCTGATTTGAGCTGCAAACGCTTCGCCCTCAAATCAGCCATTCGACTAAACGAGATTGAACATAAGGATCCCTCCTTCAGCCCAAAGTGTCGGATGCTGAGCCATATCAACATCTCACTTCAAATACTTGCTATTAAACGAGCCGAGGATATTTTCCTGTTCACGGACAATCTAGCGGTGGTAAACTTGTTAAAGTTCTGTGACATCAAATCGAAAGTGGTCAGTGCCTGCCGGAAATCTCTTAATGAGATATCCATGAATAACAGAGTCCTGGTTACGTGGATACCTGGACACAGCGGATATGAGGGAAACTGTAAAGAGGAGGAAGAGGCTCGACAGGGCTCAGCCCTGCAGGAAAGTGACGTTGAACGCGTAGCACTTTGTCCTATATCCAGCTGTCAGAATAATATCGGTAATCTAACGTTTAGAACTGCAAACGACAGATGAAACAATAAGGAAACTTGTAGAAAAGCCAAAGAGCCAAAGCTCAAGGCGTACGTCGTACCTAGTAAGTCTTGAGAGGGACCAGATAAGAAAAATTATTACCTTCCTAACGGGACATGGACCCATAGGCAGACATGCGACCAGAATGGGATTCACAACGAAAGGCGAATGCAACTACTGCGGGAAAAGCAGCAGTGAACCATCTACCGTCCACATTATATGTGATTGCCCAGCGCTATACAGAAGGAGACTGGAAACCCTATCAAAATAAAATAAAATAAAATAAAATAAAATAAAATAAAATAAAATAAAATAAAATAAAATAAAATAAAATAAAATAAAATAAAATAAAATAAAATAATATAAAATAAAATAAAATAAAATAAAATAAAATCAAATAAACTAATATAAAATAAAAAAAATATAAAATAAAATAAAATAAAATGAAATAAAATAATTTAATTTAAGACAAAATAAAAAAAATATAAATTAAAATATTTAAGTATTTATTGAATACATATTTTATAAATAAATTTATAAAATACAAAACGGCAAAGACATTCAGTACTAAGAAGATGTTTAATTTAGCTTATAAGTTTGACAATTGTTTTTATTTTAAAATCGGTTTTCATTCTTCCAAAGGGTGATTCATTTAGTTTTTAATTCCAAATAAGATACCGGGTGTCTACTTTTGTTTCGACCCGGAAAAGTAATCTCAGGCAATTCCTTTTTCAAGATAATTTTTGTAAAATTTTGGAGCACTCATTTTCAAAAAATCTAATGATACAGTTTTGTAGAGAGATGTTTAAATATGAGTTGGTAGAGAGTATGTACAAAATTTAAAAAAATTGAAAGCGAAATAAAACTATTTGAATTGTATGAGCGGTTGGCGTGGTAGGCATGGCCGATTGTGATGGACCACTCCTTATAGGTTTTGTACAAAAAGGTAAGAAGCAATCCCCCTGTGCGCCGTTCTGCTGGAAACACATGCTGACCGTCTTCATAACTTTCAACCTGGGCCAAAAACAATTGGTTATTATCGTTCTACAGCGCTCGCTCGGTCGTAAGATATCCAATCCCAGCCAGATGGGGAACAATGTTCCTAGCTTGATATTGGAAAGTTTTATGTATCAAGATGTTAATAGTGCGACCCAAAAAAGTTCATTTAAATGTTTAAAGTAGAAGTGTCCTTACAGATTTTAGGAATTAAATGCTGCAGAATACGCTGGCGCATATGTATAATGTTTAGAGGAGATGCCTCCAAAGAAGTTATTGAAAAGCAGCTGATTACAATATGTTGAAACACTGTTTAAACCAGCCAGATAGAGGGACCTTTGTTCTTAGTTGCATGATGGAAAATGAGAATTAGCACTTTTACGACAATTAGTTTGAGAGCTTCTGTATTGAACAGAAAACAAGTAGTCGGTGCATAGTTATATGAGTACGCTTATATCCTCATACGAGTAAACAGAATATTTTTTCCTAGCGGGGAAACGAATGCTGGTAAATGTCCCTCATTGCTTTAGACAATTTTTCGGCCAAAAATTGCAACCCTTGGTCCGAAGCCTGGTCAGTGAAGAAATGGCTTTCTCCAATTGGAAAAAGTTTAAACTCCTGGGGCATACGGATCTTGTATGGTAGTAGGCACCAGTCCCAATTTGGCAATTTGAAGGCTACGAGTTCTTGTATACGGCAGGGAATATACTTGTTCGGTATCTCCTGAACATATTTACTTACAACGGCGATCTTCACAGTAATTTTGTCTTTTATCGAAAGACATCATCAGAATTGAAAGCAGTTTGAGTAACACTACAATACCGAAGCAAAGTAGTGTAGCGACGACTCTCCTTTGCAATCAGTTGGGTACTGTTAGTTAATGATTTGTTCGAAAGAGAGAAAGTCTGGTAAATAAAAAAAGGATTTACTATCTGTAAATAAATATTTTGTCAGATTGATTCACTCCACTCAATATTGTTTTAAAATGTCAGATTTCTTACTATATTTGTTTCTTATTGTAATCCAATTTTTACATCATAATTATTTTATCTAAATTTGTTCCACTCCTTTACATATTTTGCTTTTGACAATAAAATATAAGGAGACATCTATTACAATTTAAAAATTTTCTGTTTTATATCACACAAAATAATACAATTGTCTTTTTTAAATATATCATGAACATTTCCGTCTTTATATTAAATTTTTACATTTTGTCATCATGTCATCCTTTAAAAAGGATGTGCTATTTTAGGCATGAATACCTTAATTTATTACAAAAGACGAAAATATTTCTACAAATAACACACGTGACAGGTCAAGAAGCCGGTATGAATAAGCTGCAGACAAAAACAACTTAATTGAACTTTTGTGAACCCTTGAGAGCAACGACCATACTTTCTTGATTAAAATGCACCCACAGGATATTTTGTTTACTTGAAAAAAACAACAAATGAAAAAGCAAAAAGCGTATTGAAATAAAAGGGGAAGATCTCTACAAGGACCATTAAAATGAAGAAGAATTTTGCATATTAAACAAATACATACAAAAACAAACGTATACCAATCTTTATGTACATCCTTAACAACACTTTGAACATTCTTTCATTAATTTGCAAAATGCATGATAATAATGCACAACAACAACGCTGGCTACATTACAGCATTCAGCAGCAGCAGAAGCAACAAACAGTTGAAATGCATCCACAAGAGGGAGCTACAGCTATAATGCAGTAGCATTATATTCATTATGGATGTCATGGTTAAAAGTGCATAATTTCAAGTGCAATTCAGTGGAGGGCGGGGGAAGGCGTGAACAGGGAAGATTGCCCCCTTTTTTCATGTCATCTACTGATGACTGACACGATTTCGTATGCACCAACAACAGCAGCAATAGGGGGGAGAGAGCTGCATGGCACAACCCAGTCACAGTGCAACAGAGATGCAGCAGCAGCAGCAAACAAAAAAATATATTTTATAATGATTGAATGATCAAGTACAAGAGAAAATCATTTCAAAGGAAGTCAGTCAGTCAGTCAGTTGCTGTGAACAAGCAACATTAAAACAAAAATCGACCAGAAACAACAACAAAAAAAATACAACACAACAAAGCAATGAATTGACTGCTTAGGGCGCATGACTCTGCGAATGGTTGATGTGTGTCAGTGACAAAAATCATAGTAAATTCAGCAAATTGCTGTCAGACACACGCTCGTCTCAGTAAATGACGATGAATTTTCTACGAATTGAGTGAAAAGTCTGGAGGAGGAAGCTGACAATGGGTGTGAAATTGTGCGCATTGCAAGAGAAAACATCCGTTTCATATTTTAGGCTTCCCTTTGGAGGTGGTATGCAAGTAAAACGTTTTGGAGGTAGGGATGAAAAGTAGGGAATTAACGAAATTTAGTAAAACATACACAATATTCGAAAAGACACTTAAATGCGAGAAGATGTCTAATATGCCATTCAGACTGTTATATCACTTCCCCATGAGAATCTGCCTTACATGTTATTCAGGGAAAGCAAAGGGATATATATTTCCAGTGGTAAGTGAAACGAAATACCTATTTAGTAATCCATGACATCAGTATGACATTGAAAACGAGCGAGTACTTAGAATGTCACGCTTTTGTAATGTATAAAATATCGTCCACTCATTATAACTCCGATTAAGATGACACCTACACACATCGTCACTTACTTAGTAATCAAGCGTGTTATCAAGCTCGCTTAAAATTCCGCTTTTAACGTAATTGCAACTGAAATGGCACTAACTGACATCGTTGCTTACTTAGTAAACGAGAGCGCAGCGATTAAACGGCCTATGACTAAATGTAAGGAGGAACATAAGCGAGAGAATCATCACTGATTGCTACTAAATATAGCTGATATTAGCGATTAGGTAATGGGTACTTTTACCACTGGGTTTATTTGATCTGAACTCTGCGACAAGTTTTTCCCCAAATTGTACACAAGAGATGTCTGAGTTGACCATCTACCACTAACATTATTTTTAATGAATTATATACCACTTATCCACTTAATTGTTGTTCTGTATGGTAAAAGGTATGGTAACAATAGTCATCTGTAATATCTATAAAAATGTCATCAAAGCAATTAAACGAATTTGTGATGCATTAATACAGTTCTTCGAAAAAATTTCTAACACTTTAAAGATTACCGAAATCACTTTCAATTTCTTCGGAATCAGCAATGCACTTAATATTTCCACCAGTCGCTCGCACATCCTTACAATTTTCTACCCAACTAATTTGTAACTATTTTCTCGGTAATCTTAATATCACCGTTGCGCCAGATCCTCTAGGCGCCGCATCATACAACACGATTTTCCCATAAACACGAGAAATTATCATTGTGGCACGTGTGTCTCTTATTTCTGTAGTAGAAGAAGAGGGGGGGCCTAGCAGCAATCGATCGCCGCTGCCATAGCTCATCAAGCCTAAAGAGTTCTGAGTGTTTTGCAGTCAACCAACCAAGCAAGCATTTTTGTTGGAACCCACACTCATTCATATACATATGAAATGCCAAGCTCATATGTAATGCAACGCAAAGAAACCAAGAAAGACAAAGAATGGAGGAAACCCCAACCCAAATAAAATACAGAAATTATATATTCCTGACGCCTAACAATTACCGCTTGGCTGGTATTCAGCTGTTTTCGATGGCGGCCTCGACTGACTGCTTCATTTTCACTTTGTTTCACTAATGTTTTCTCATCGACAATGTAAATGCAGCCGCCGACGTAGAAGAAGAAACAGCAAGGAGGAGCTATATTTGTGTGTGTGTGTTGTAATGTTGAGGAACTCCAGAAGTAGGTTTTGGTTACGTTTCTTGAATAACAAATAAGTGTGATGACTGTCTTTCGCAGACGGCAGGGGAATTGTAATGTGATATTAGTAGTAAGAAGCAAAGTGGTGATACCCTGTAAATTTGAAATTAGCTTGTTCTGAAGAAGCGACATCTTGCAGCAGGTAGTTATTAAATTCTAAGACAAACAAATTGGAAAGCGAAAAAAATATGTAATATTATGTTGGAATTTGCTTGTAATTGTTTGTAAATAAACGAATTGCTATAGGAAGGAAATCTATTTTTGGATCTTTAAAAGTAACAGAAATTATTCGCTATCTTATACAAACGTGATGCGTTTAGTCTGGTGAATGCTTTAACTTGAAACTATGATACTTTTTTGTTTTTTTTTTAGCTAATTTAATAAGCTGAGACGGGACGATAAAACAACCCAGCGGTAAATGAAACGGAGTACCTATTTAGTAATCCATGACATTGGTATGATATTGCAAGCGAGTGATTTAAGTACTTAGAATATCACGCGTGTATAATGTTAAAAATATAATCCACTTATTACAATTCCGATTGAAATGACGCCTACTGACATCGTCACTTACTTCGTAATCAAGCGTCTTATCAAGATCGCTTAAAACTTAATTGCAACTGAAATAGAACTTAATGACATCGTCGATTACTTTGTAAGTGAGAGTGCACCGATTAAACGGCCTATGACACACCAATGCTAAATTTAAGGCGTAATAAAAACGAGGCAATCATCACTGATTGCTACTATATATAAGTAGCTAACATCAGCGATTAATTAATGGGTATTTTTACCGCTGGAAAGGAGAGGAGAGAGACGAAACGTTTCTTCAGGTGAAAAAAGCGTCCATGGAAGGAAAGAAAAAGAGGGAGAAATATCCATGTTATCGAAAAGTTCAGCGACAGAGGCGAAGTTAAAAAGATTTACCGCAAGGTAACACCACCTGTAAGGACCAAGATGAAAATCATTGCCACGCAGAGTGTGCTACAAATATGGGCGAAACATTTTCGTATTCTTCTCGTCCTCGAAGGCTTCATAAGTAATAAAATCACACCAATCATCGGTAATGGAGTAGAGAGTATAACAAAACGAGATCAGCACGGCAATTGCAGGGCTTTTAAACCATAAATATGCGATGGACTGCCGGCAGAGCTTTTTAAGGCAGGTGATGAGCTGCCTACGTTCATGCACCAGCTCATAAACAACAGTTGGCTAAAGGAAGGCATGCCCGACGACTGAAAGCTGAGTGTTCTATGTCCTGTGCTTAAGTAAAGCGATTCAAGTGTGTGTACCAACTATAGCGGGATCAGCCTTTTACCGAACGCATACAAGGCCCCGCATCTACCATGCGAGGCTTATAGACAAGGCGACAGTGTGTTATGCGATCAACATCTTATGCCGATGGCATAGATTAACTGGAATGAGGGATGTTACTCCGGCCTTTTCAAGCATTGAAAAGCGGCCAGCAGAAGTGGGTCTGGTGATAAATAAGGCCAAATTCAAATTATTTCTTTCAACGAACAAATAGTCTACTTGACTGAGACACTGCGTGAACATTGACAATTATAATTTTCACGTTGTAGATGATTTTGTCTACCTTGGCTCCGGCGTAAATAAAAATAATGATGTCAGTCGTTAGACCCCTATGAATTAAACCCCAAACAAAGAAATCTAATAATCCCCAATGAAATAACCCCCAAAATCAAATGAAATAACGCCCAAGAATAAAAACGAAATAAAGCCCAAAGGAGATAAAAAAACCCAAGTTAGAAATGAAAGAACCTGCTAAAGATCAGGGTGTTCTTGTATAATGAAATAACCACCAAAGTATAATCAACACCAAATAACGCCTGCAAAATATGGCAAAGCCCTCCTGCGAAGAACAAAGATCCAACTGTACTAGACACTGATCCCACCTGTCTTGCTCTACAACGCAGAATACTGGATAATGACACAAGCGTATTGATCTATACTGTCAGTATTCGTGAAAAATATGCAACGCAAAACATTTGGACCCATCATCGTTAACGGCGACATCAACGTAGTCAAACGCGTTTAAATAGACTGAATGCGCCGACTTGGACAAGTTGTTCGAATCAACCAAGATTCGTTGGATGGACCGGGTAAAGGGCTTTTATATAAACTTGGTGTGACGAAATATCTATGGAGCGCAAAATACCGAAACGCTTGGAGTTGATGCCAAATTAGAAGAAGAGCATCAAAAAGTATCATCAAATACTTTTATTGTAGCAGAAAGTACTTTTGTTTAAGCAAAAATTAAACCTATTGTGCACTAAAGTACTTCTATTGTACCAAGTACTTTTGTTGTACCAAAAATTAGATTGTACAAAAATTTGTTTTATTCCGCCAAGAGGTAATATTATTGTACCAAAAAGTACTTCTATTGTGCCAAAAAGTACCCATTTTTACCAAAAAGTACTTTTTTATACCAAAAATTTAATGTAATTTATAGTGCAAAAAAGTAATTCTATTGTACCAACAAGTACTTTTGTTGTACCGACAAGTACATATATTTTACCAACATTTACTTTTATTAAATCAAATAGAAGTTTTGTAGTACAACAAAATACGTTTGTAGTATCAAAAAGTAATTTAATTGTCGCAGGAGGTATGGATAACGAACCGTAAAGTACTTTTAGAAAAAATAAATTTATTATACGAAAAAGTTCTTTTAATTCTTCAACCAACAACAAATTTTGTTGTACCAAAAAGTACTTTAATTATACTAAAAAGTACTTTTTTTAGGGTTCAATTTTTCCGCATTAAGGGAAGCGGGACAACCTTTTCTGTGGAGGAGTACAAGACCGCTAACGCTCACACTGAGCGTGGCTTTCGCAGTCCGTTTTTTGTTTTGTTTGAAAAATCTGGCAGTGCTGTGTTGCCAGATCTACGGGGGTTGTCAAATTTCAGTGTTGGAAAGTTATAAGGAATTGTTGTGGCGTATTGCCGTATTATTTCGTACTAGATCCGGAAGAGCAATAAATATTTCGATTCAAGTACTTGAAACGCGTTATCCGAATACTTAATACGGATAACTGAGTTAAAAAATTGGCATTGTCTTTACACGGGGTCTCCACCTGAAATAATGTTTAACATAATATCTAAGAAAACGTCGACAGAATGAGAGAATACATTTCTTCTTGTTCATCTAAATCTTAAACAAGGGGAACACGTAGTCATGTTAATCTTATAACATTTCATTTTACCAAATAGTACTTTTATTGTATAAAAAAGTAATTTCATTGTACCAAAAAGTACTTTTATTGAATCAATAAAGTACATATATTTTTTACCAAAATGTACTCTTATTATACCTATAAGAACTTCTGTGTACAAAAAATTACTTTTATATACCAATAAGTAGTGTTAGTGTACTAAAAAGTACTTTTGTTATGCCAGAAAACAAATCTTTAGCTCAAAAAAGTACTTCTTTTGTACTAAAAAATCATTTTATTGTATAAAGAGATGTACTTTCATTATACCTAATAATACTTCTATTGTACTAAACAGTACTAATATTGGAATTACCGCATAAAAAGGCGTCAGAAGGTAGGGTTAAAAATATTACTTAATATCCAAATCTGTTGTCAAGTTTTTCAATTACACTATTCTACAACCAAACTGGCTGTTCAGAAATTCCAAGTCAGGGTGAAGGTTCTACGTCAGTATAGCAAAACCCCTAAAGGGTTAAGCGTTCTCAGGCGTTTTTTATTACGTTTTATATTTTGTTCTTATCTTGATGTTTGTTTGCTTAGTTTTTCAGCAATAACTAAAGAACCATTGATGATTTTTGATTTCCATTTTTAGTATAATTGTAGCTAAGTAATAAATAATTCCTATTAATATATCAAATCAAGTTGGACTAATTTTATCGAATGAAATCTTCAAACAAAAACAAGAATAAATTCACAATATTGGAACAATGTGCGTATGATAATGTAAAATCCGCATACAATTAATATTACTCATACGTACGTATGTCGTGTTTGCTACCGAGTACCTTATACATACAATCTTTCCACGTATGTACAGTACAGTACTTAGGTCAGGGTGGTCATTATAGTGTTCAAATACTTGAATTTTTCAGAAAACCGGTTTCGATTTTGTTCGAAAAATACCTTTTCCAACAATTCGGTTTTTTAATACTTTATTTAGTAATAGAACCGGGTTAACCGATGTTGTCCAGTTTTTCGGAAATTGTGAAATAAAACATAGTATGAAATTGAAATAAGTAAGTCAATTAAATGGATACATAAAAAGCTGATATGCCCTTATGTCTCAATGAAATTTCTAAATTTTAAATCAGCTTCCTGTAAAATTTGTCACCTATTGCCATAACGGTGGAGATATCACCGCATTGATGGCAAACAAATCCTCATCAAATGACACAATCTCAACTATTGCAAGTAACCCAATACACCATCAAAGCAATTAGTAACTAGCAATTGTGCATTGTGAATAGAATACGAGATAGAATCATTGAAAATAATATAAAAAATAAACTAGAAAACCAATTCCAACAAATGTCTGCAGAACCAAACCCAAAAACCAGAAGGCAACTATAATATTCTTAATTAATATAATAAAAAAAATGCAAAATATCGGAATATTTTAAGGTTGACTGCCGCAGCAACAACAACACATGGCTGACATTAAAATGCAATGCAACTTATTAACAGCACTGTGAGGCAACAATGTAACCCAGAAAACTGCAGGCAATTGCGCATAACAATTAAAGAAGTAGAAAGAAAATATTATAATTATACTTTCTACTTTTTCTGCTGCTGCTGCTGTTCTTGTTTAGTGCACATTCATTCACTTCATTTTTTCTGGGTTGGGGGAGAAAGAACCCAGAGAGAGAGTAAGAGAAGAGAAAAAATTAATTTAAAAAATGCATTGCATTTAATTTCTAGAGGGGAGAAGGAAACAGACAATGGCTCTGGCATACGAAAATGTCAGTGAGAAATTAAAACTTTATGGAATTAAACAAAAACAAGAAAAAAATGAATTGAAATGTTATAAAATGAGTTTAATGACCCTACGCTCTCTTTGGATGACTTTGAGTGTTTGGAATGAGTTCTTCCTCACTCATGTGTCGTTGTTTTTTTTAATGTGTTTTTTTCCATAAAGTGTTTTTGGGGATGAGTTGGTTGGTATATAATGAAATGGTTGTTTAATAGCGTAAGAAGGAAGAAGTCGTTAACAAATGTTGTAAAGTGTCAAATATGAATGAAAACGAATGAGTACTTAGAATTTATGTATAATGTCAGCTAGTACTTAGCAGCACAGTGAGTGTTACTTTACGCGGATGTAAAGATACTCAATTATTTTTAGATGTTCCATATGGTAGAGAAGTAAAATTAGACGAGAAGTTATGTGTGTGAACAGTGGAATGTTTGGTCATACTGTTAATGACAATTATAGTAATGTGAGTCAATGGAAATAATCAAATGTTTCTGGGTCTAGCACAGATTTTGAAGTATTTAAGATAATAAGCAAGGTTTTGAGGGCAAACTATATTGTTTGCCCTCTTAGTAACAAAAAAAACTCTAAAAACCAATGCAAGCATTTAAAGAACAGCTATCAGAAGTTTTAGCAACATCAGCTGGACTGCAAAGCAACCTATACGTAACACACAGACTCAATTTTTATTTGATTTGATTTATATTTAAAATATAAACAAAATAATGTAACTATCTTGCACAAAAAAAAAAACAAGTGAATCATTTTATCGAAATAGTGGTGATAACCTTGCTAAGTATGAAATAATTCTTTCCCTCATATTAACCACGCCAATAGAAAGTGGGCATAGTCAATTCTAGTACAAAGCGAGAACAATTTGATAGCTAATAAAAGGCACGTGTTATTTGGACTCTATTTTAGACCGCTAATAAAAGTCACGTGTTATTTGAACTTAACTCCAACGAGACACAAATTAGCTGAACAAGATTTTCACAATATGGTCCTTCGAGCCGTATCATCCAAAGATCAACGTATTTGGAATATGAAGGCTTATTGCAATGATTTACCAACAGAGGCGTGTATGGTATCAAGTTAGCCAAATATAAATTATGTTACATTTTCTTTTAAGACAACAATGAATACATTTGTAACTTTTAAATTAAGTTTAATACCATTTAAGACCTCAACAGCTCAACAACATCTTTTAAAAAACAGTATTTCACTAACATCTTTCTCCCTTAATCTCTTCTTAAATTAAAACTTATAGACATCATATTCACAAACCTCTTTCAACCGTAACCACAAACTCCATGCCATCAGTTAATATTTCCCTACCATTGGCATCAGCTGTATCAACAACATCCCAACAGAGGGATCATTGTCAACAACAGCACTTCACAATTGCTTTAGCGGCGTCGTCGCTATCTTCATCCATCCTCATTAGCATCAACAACATGACCATGGATGGCTATCATCATTGTCATTATCGTCATCATTAGCATTAGCAGTTGTGTTGTATTGTATTGTGTTGTACTTACAACAATAGTGTCAAACAAATGTGTTTCTTGTAATTAAACCATCCATCTATCTAAGCTTTGATACTTTCCGTGCTCTACTTCCTTCCGCTGTGCCTTTGCGTTCATTTGTTATTTCATAACAAAGGACTTCCTTTAAAAGAAGGGGAAAACTTAAAGTTAACATTAAATTTTAAGGTCATGGTACAAGTGAGTAGAGCGCGGGGAAGAACGTAAAATATCAAGAGAGCAAAATTGATGTCTTTATAATCCTTTGCATTGTCATGGTTATTAGATTTAGGCCAGAATAAGACATGATGCCCATGAATCTACATGGCGTAACAGACAAGATGGCAAGAAAACCACTAAATACCTCATTTACTTACAGAATTTGCTTTAAGGATATGGTACGATGCGGACTGAGTTTTAAGAATGTTTGGTATGTCTAAAGTAAATCAAACAGATTTGCTATTGCTATCAATTAACAAGACTTGAATATGACCAAATCAGCGGTACAATGGCATGTGATGCTGTTTGTTGGTTGGAATATTAAAAATTGTTTTACTATTTTTTTTAAGTGAACGTGGTTCATAAATTAGAGGCCTGAAGTATTAAAGAATTCCGCACGCTTCGGTCTTCTGCGTGCGTTATCCAGTTAGTTCTACCAGATGGTGGCACGTCGCCTACCACTTGGTCCTTCCAACAATATTTTGGTCTCCCTCCCCTGTGCCGTCATTCAGGCTCGCCTTCAAACACCTTTCACCCAGTCCCTTGGAATGCGTTATAGAGAGTTTCGACTGTATATAAATCTAGTGCTGCTAACTACTATATTCCTTGCTGCAGAGAAATCAATCAGTTTGATGCCATTATTCAACGTTTCGCTTTGCAAACTGAAATTTCCGATGGTAGGCACAAATGCGGTCTCCCTGCCTATTTTAGCATTAAAATTTCCTAGTACAATTTTGATGTCATGGCTTGGGCTACGGTCATATACATTTTCGAAGTACTCGTCTTTGTCCTCATCGCTTTTCGCTTTTCACTCCCACTACGTCCATTGGGTTCAAAATTAAAACTTCGTCTTCATATCCATATTTGCGTTATCGAGTACTACCTGGGTATCATATTTTATCTTCTTAGCTCTAAAAAAAATTTTGCCACGCCCACTCCGCCAATTGGGTCAGCTATTAAAATTTCGTTTGCATATTCATATTCGTGTTGTCGACTACTATCTGTGTATCAAATTTTACTCCCCTAGCTCTAAATAGTTTTGCCACGCCCTTCAAAATAACAGTAACAATATATTAATAATGGAAATATTTAAAAATTTTTGGGTACATTGGTTATATGTAAATTTGAAGTTTGTATAGTATAATATATATAATGTAATATATTTTAATCTTTTACCAGCATTATTATACTGCTGATTAGTATTTCCTCTATTATTCACAAACTTCAGAAACTTATGACCGCAACTGTGACCCACTAATACTAGCGATAGACTTACAAAGTAATTATGTAAAATATTTTACAAATTTACTCTCATCCTCTATTTGCACTCTATACTCCTACATATTCATATCAGTAATGCTACACCATCCTCTCTTTCACTAGCTTGTGCAACATTTTAGCATTACTGCTCTTATTAGTATTATAATAATAATCGTGTAATGTTGTAGGAACAACAAAGCACAACACAACACATTTACTCGTTTTGTAAAGGATACTTTACATTAATTAACTAAATGTTATTTTGTACAAGTGACTTCATATATCCTTAAGTTGTGTGGTTATAGCCCCTTAAAATATGCTACAACAGATTAACGTCAACTTATCGTCTAAGTCTTGATACTTTTCTATCTCTCACTCTTTTATCCCTTTTTATACAGTTCTTACGACTCATTGTTTGAGGTTACAATTCCACACAGCTAACTAGCAACAAAGACTCAAATGAAATGGGAACAACGACACTGGACTTATTTAGAGTATCTGCTGTTTCTGCTGCTGCTGCACTACTGTGTGGTTCTTTAGATAAGAGATATCATTAAAAGAACAAGGAATCACATTTGTGGTAAAGAATGAAAGTAGCACTTAACTGCGGTTACTACGTTAAGAATAGTGTGGCAAGTAGAACAAGAGAGGATGTGGTGGGTAAAGGATAACATAGAAGCAATTGTCAAAGCAATTTGCTCTTACTACACAAATAAGCTTTGTTTGTTTTGTTGGTATTGGCAAAGTTTTCATATTATTGTTTAATACAAATGTGTTAAGAATGGATAAGAAGAAATTAAATAACAATATGAAATACTTGAAACACTAGCAGACGATTTGCAACAGTGTTTGAGGCAATTGAGACAAAATTTATGACAGAATCAAAAATTAGAAAAACTTTTAGGAAATAATATATTTATAACGAGAAAAGTTTTGTGGCACATAATTGTAGTAACGATAAAGTTTAATGATAATAATGAATTTGAAAATATTCAGTATATGTTAGATGTTTTAAATTATATAGCCAACTTGTGGAAGTAATATTGGGAATTACTGTCTCTCTCTCACATAAAGAAAAATCATATACAATTGTATTAACATATGTCACTTATATATTTAATGTTACCGGATCTTAATATGCTTAAAAATTGAAGAAAAAAACATCATCATACTAAATAATTTCATAAAAATTTGTGACATGTAAATATTTCAGTATTTTGAGTTTCGTTTATATTAATATTAGTCTCTTAATACCAATAGGTTCGAAGACAGTAATGCAAACAATTATTGCTTAAAAAAGAAAATCATTGACACATATCTACAAATCTGATGCCTTTGCATGAAATGATGAACATTTAGCAAACTCCATTAAATATGCAAATTCAGTTATGGAAATTTCTCTCTTGCCTTGTTTTTAGTATTGTATCTGCAACGATTTAAGACTGTCATATACCTCTTGTTGTAGAGTTGCTGTGTTACTTTTTGTTAAAGAATCTGTTTCTTCTTTCGTTATTGTATCTTTTTGAAACAAGCAACATAATTACATGAGAAATTATTTTGTTAATACTAAATAATACCATTATGTTGGTAAACGCTGTTATTCTGTTTTTGTTTTTTTTTTTTGTTTGTTTTCATGGCAAACTGAGAACAAAGTTTCCCACATCTTTATTGGTCTGACAGGTGACATCATAACTTGCGAGTGTAATTATTTCTACACTAAGAATACACAAAAAAAACACACTGACATTTTGCCTTTGGCCATGTTGTCGTAGCTGACGCAGTCTAAAGAGGGTACTTGACTTTTGTGTTTTTGGTACTCAACTCATCTTACACTTTTTTCGCTGAAGTTGACGGTAATGATGTAATTTTTCTAATTGCCAACTCTCATTTGGGTTGGAGCTGGCAGATGAGTACGTACAGGTTCTTAGAAACGTAATGCGTCGTTAATATTAGGGTTAGCTCAGAGGCGACAATAATAATATGTCAGGCGATACGGGGTGTTTAACAAGTAATAGATGAGTTCACGGTAAGATACACTGATAAAGTATAGGAGTTTGATTGTTTGAATATAGAATAACCATAATGCTTATTTTGGCACAAAAATATAAATTAAAACAATTTTATGATTTTGTTTTATCAATAAAAATTGGTAAAAAAAAAGTTTCATGAACCAAATTGTGATATTTAGAAAATATATTAAAAATTAAAAAAAAATCCTATCCTATTATATATTGAATAACTCAGTACAACACACTATTTTGGGACTCAATTCTGAGAACTGTACTTAATTGTAGCCCTAAAAAGAAGAAGTTGTGCATCATTCGTTTTGTCAAGTTACATGCCATAATAATTTAATATCGTAAGTATCGTTTTTGAACCTATTTTTATAAAATTTGGAAGACAGTTAGTGTACTATATGGAAATTACCGTAGGCTATAAATTTTTTAATTATTGATCCTATGGACGGAGTGGGTGTGGCAAAATTTATTTTTAGAGCTATGGCGATAAAATTTGATACACAGATAGTGCTCTGCAACACGAATATGAATATGCAGACGAAATTTTAATTTTAACCCTATGGGCGGAGTTTGAGTGGCAAAACATATTTTTAGATCTACGGAGATACAATTTGATACACAGATAGTGCTCTGCAACACGAATATGAATATGCAGACAAAATTTTAATTTTGACCTTATGGGCGGAGTGGGCGTGGCAAAACATTTTTTTTGGAGCTAGGAAGATGAAATTTTATACAAAGATAGTACTCGGCAACACGAATATAAATATGCAGACGACGTATTAATTTTGGATCAGTAGGCGGAGTGGGCGTGGCAAAATTTATTTTTAGAGCTAGGGAGACAACATTTGGTACACAGATAGTGATCGGCAACATGAATATGAATATGCAGACGACGTATTAATTTTGGATAAGTCGCTGGAGGAGGCGTGGCAAAACTTTTTTTTTTGAGCTAGGTAGATAAAATATAAAACCCAGACAGCACTCGCCAATACGATTATGCATACGCAGACGACGTATTAATTTTGGATCAGTGAGCGGAGGAGACGTGGCAAAACTGTATTTTAGCCCCAGAGAGATACAATTTGCTACACAGATAGTACTCGACAAGACGAATATGAATATGCGGACAAAATTTTGATTTTGGATCAGTGGGCGTTGCAAAACTTAATATTAGCTATAGAGAGATAAATTTGGGAAATCTGGGACCGGCATAGTGGTTAGACCACGCGACTACCATGCGGAAGATCGCAGGTTCAAACCTGGCTCCAGTCATCTTAAAAGAAAAAAAATATATACAATTTGCTTTCATTGTCGGCTCCCCTCGAATGTTGTTGACAGCAACTTCGCAGTATTAAGCGCAGTATTAGGTGCCGTTAGTTGTGAATCTAAAAATAGAAAGCGTGTTAATTCACAACAACGCGAGAAGCGTTCATGGGGTGCAAAGGAAATTAAGTTTTTTTTTTAGAGATAAATTTGGTACACAAATAGTAGACGGCAACCCGTATATGAAAAGGCAGACGACGTATTTATTTTAGATCAGTGGGCGGAGGGGGCGCGCCAAAACTGTATTTTAGACCTAGAAATTTTGTATACAGATATTTCTCGACAACACCCGTATGAATATGAAGACAAAATTTAAATTTTGAATTAGTGTGTGTGGCAAAACTCGACAACACGAATATGAATATGCCAACGAAATTTAAATTCTGGATCAGTGGGCGGAGAGGGCGTTTTAAAACTGTATTTTACCCCCAAAGAGATAAATTCGGTACACAGATAGTGTACGGCAACACGAATATGAACATGTAGACGACATTTCAATTTTGGATCAGAAGGCGGAGATGCAGTGACAAATAAATTGTTAGCCCTAGAGAGATACAATTTGGTACACAGATAGTAATCGGCACTTCAGGTAAAAATTTGCATACGAAATTTTTATTCTCAATCAGTGGCAGACGGGGCGTGGAAAGCTGTTTTTTTCGACATAAAGCGATAATATTCAATAAACAGATAGTACTCTAGACCAAAAAGTACAATTACTTTTATCAAAAAATACATTTATTGTACTAAAATGTAAATTTATTATAATAAAAAGTACATTTATTGTACAAATAAATGTACATTAATAGTATTAACAAGTACTTAATTGCCATCAAAAAGTACATTTATGGTATAGAAATATACTTAATTTGTACCAAAAAGTACAATTTATTGTACTAAAAAGTACAATTTATTGTATTAAACAGTATAATTTATTGTATTAAAAAGTACAATTTATTGTACACAAAAAGAAGAATTAATTGTACCACAGAGTATCTTTGTTATACCAAAACGTACTTTAAATGTACTAATAAGTGCTTTTATTGTACCAAAAAGTTCTTTAATCGTGCCAAAAATGATTTTTATTTTATTAAAAATATTTTCATTTTGTCAAAAAGTATTTTTATTTTTATCAAAAATAAAGGACTATAATGACTTGTTTTAACTTCATAACATTTTTAAACACAAAAAAAAGAACCAAGAGAAACAGATCGACACGTACTACTTTTCGTCGACTATAAAGCTGTCTTCAGTGAAGATTTGCAAGGATCTACCGGATACATTTTATACCAGACGAGGCCTAAAACAAGGCGACGGCCTATCGTGTGACCTCTTCAACATAGTAATGGAGATGATAATGAGGAACGCAGCAGTAAACACGAGTGCCACGATATTTGACAAAAGCCACATGCTACTCGCGTACGCTGATGACGTAGACATCATCGGTCGAAAACTGCGGGATGTTACTGCAGCCTTCTCAGTTATACAAAATGGGTCTAATGCTGCGAAATGGGTCTAATGTTGAGCGAGGACAACACGAAGTTAGTAGTTTAAACAAACAAAGAATCTACACGCTTGGAAGTTGACAATTATAATTTCGAGGTGGTAGAAAATGTTATCTACCTAGGCTCCGCCGTCAATAAAACAAATAATGTCAGCTACTACGGACTGAGTAAACGATTTAATGACAGAGCCGTCTCTCGAAAAACAAAACTTCAGCTATACCAGATACATTTTACAATATCGACATTTTTGTAATGTTGACAAAAAAATAATTTATGGACAACACAGGTTTTAAAAAGATGTTCAAATCCAAAATAGTTGATGTTGAATGTTTTCAAATATTTCAATATTTTATCGAAGTCCCTGTAAAATTTGCGGTCTATAAAAAATTTCCTTTAACTTATAGTTTTAACGACCATGGAATATTTTAAAAGGAGAACTTCCCACAAATTAAAATAATTTAAATATTGAATTAATACAAGTTTTCTATTCTAAGGTAACGAGAAATATATGAAGACACATCAAGCTGGCATATTACTTGCTTTCCGTCAAGTGTCTTCTATTCCTGTGCTCATTTCGTATTCAATCGTCGTTTGTTTGCAGTTGGTTATTTCCAAACACCAGACATGATGAAGAATAACTGACATAATTAATAATTTATGCCCAAAACCTGCTGCTGACACTCACCCACGTTGAATCCATGCAATGCTGCAATTGCAACAACATTTTTATTTGCAGCAATTTGTGGCGATTGTTCTTATTGCACAGCAACTGCACATTTACTGCTGCAATCAAACAAATCAAGTCTAACTGTCAGTCAAAGAAAAATGTCTGTCAGACTGTCAGTCTGGACTTCAAGCTCATCTTTGAGAGAAACGCCACCACCTAAGGCAAAGGAAGAGCATTAACTCCAAGTCGTCGTCCCTTCCCATCCCATCCCATCGTTAATGATGGTGTGGTCTCGTTAGTCTTGCCCGTTTCTTTGCCACACTGAGAATACCGAAATGTTAATTTGTTGTCGTTTTTTTTTCTTCCTAGTGTCTTTTTAACTCTTGTGGGGGATGGCGACGTTGTTTCTATGCCTGCCAAAGAGTTCTATTTGTTTATATGCCAGTTTTGTTTATTAGTTTTCTAAACATAAATTTGTTTTATTCGAGTACAAATAACCGAGTTGGTTGAACTCTAACGCGACGGGATACAAGCACATGTAACTGCGCACAACACCAAGCTTACTTGGGGCATAAATGAACCTCCAGAGTTATGTAGATGAATGAATGACGAAATGCTCAGCATCTTCTCCCACAACTTCCAGTTGGTTACAACTGTAAAACAAATGACTGGTTGGAAGAAGTTTGTTGAGCAGCAGATGAGGAGGAAAGATGACTGTGGGGGAGGGAGGAGCAGAAGAAGTTGTGTCACATTTTAGATTTTTTTTTTAATTTGTTTTTACTCGTACTCGTTACTTGACTTCCTTTCATCTTTATCATACCGTGGAGGTTGGTTTCTTAGTTCTTGACACAATATTCATTAAAGAGTTGCAGGTTTTTGTCTACGTTGTAGATGTAGGACAGTGGGAAAAAAATAATATAAAATAAAAAAAACTTAATTTCCCTTTGCAACCCATGAATGAGGTATGGGATAGCTTCTCGCGTTGTTGTGAATTAACACGATTTTTATTTTTAGATTCACAACTAACGGCATCTACTTGTTTATCGACGAATGCGAACGTCACTGTTTGAGAAGCTCCTACGAGACACGCCGATTGAAAATAAAATAAAATAGAATAGAATAGAATAGAATAAAATAAAATAAACTAAAATGAAATAAAATAAATAAATAAAAAAATTTATAATTTCTTATAACTAATTTTTAAGCTTTGCATGGTGACCAAATTCCGCATTTAGTTAACCTATACCTGGATAGGGTTTTCGAGAAAAAGAATTTTAAATCTAGCCACGCCCCATCTGGTACCTCCCATACATTTGTACCACTCTGCACACTTTAGAAAACGAATAATATCAATACACCCAACGCGATCGTACCTAAATTCTATATTTTATTAAGATATAACAGGAAAAAGTTTGAACTCTAGCTACGCCCCATCTGGTACCTCCCATACAAATGTACAAATCCGCCCACTTTAGAAATCGAATAATAATAGCAATACAGCCAACGCAATCGTGTCCAAATTCTGTATTTAGTAAACAGGATAAAGGTTTGGAGAAAAAAACTGGAAATCTAGCCAGGCGCATTATGGTACCTTCCACACATATGTACCATACCGCCCACTTAAGACAACGAATAACGCGAGCGTACCCAAATGCTATATTTTTTAAGCTATTCTAGGATAAAGTTTAAACTCCAGCCACGCCCCTTCTAGTACCTCCCATGTGAATGTACCATTCCGCCCACTTTAGAAATCGAATTAAAGTTATCAATACAGGCAACGCGATTGTGTCCATATACTGTATTTAGTAAAGCTATAAATTTAAAATTTAAGTCAAAGAAATGTATTTAACTTAATAAAAATGTAATTGTGCACAACTACGAGGCATGGTCTATCCAATGATATATTAATTTAATTAAATTTATTGCGTTTAACGCTCTAAAAAAGTAACCAAAACACCTTTTTGTCGTTTTTTACAATGATGATATAGTTAGATATGTAATAGATAGATTCGATTTAATTAAATAAAAATGCAATTGTGCATAACTTTAAGACCAGACCTATACAATATTACATATTGCTTTTTGAAAATTAATTACTTTAAACAGTCTGAAAAAGTAGACAAAATTTTTGCAATTGTAATATTAATGCACTGATGATGATATAGTTATTTATGTTATAATGGCACATAACCCATATATATTACTTCATAATGTATTTTTAATGACGAACAATAAAAAAAAACTTAATTTCCCTTTAAACCCCATAAATGAGGTATGGGATAGCTTCTAGCGTTGTTGTGAATTAACACGTTTTCTATTTTTAGATTCACAACTAACGGCAAATACTTGTTTATCGACGAATGCGAGATGTTTGAGATGCTCTTACTAGACTCTCCGATTGACTCGACACTAATACTGCGAAGTTGCTGTCAACAACATTCTAAGGGGAGCCGACAATGAAATATTTTTTTTTTTTTTTAATATGACTGGAGCCAGGAGCTGAACATGTGATCTCCCGCATGGTAGTCGCGTGTTCTAACCACTTTGCCACTATGCCTAACAATGCATTACATTTAATAGAAAATGCATTTGTGCATAACTTTCAGGCAAGAGCTATCCAATGATATATTACTTTAATAAATTGAATTACGTTTGACACACTAAAAAAGTCGACAAAGCTCTAACATGTCATTTGGCTACAATGATGAAGTTATAGTTAATAGGTAATCATGTCTTTTTAAATATTTTATTACTTGTAAACATTTTTGTAAATTTTCTATACAATATGAATTTTCTTCTCATTTTTCTTTCTTTTTTACTTTGGAAAGTCTCCTAGCTGACAGGTTTTTTCAACTTTTACACCCACTGTTCATCGTTACTGTCCCATTGCCGGAGGAGTTAACGCATAAAAACGCATTACTTGATGCCTTAGTTTGAAGACGTGATTAAAAGTGTAACGTCGTGTCTTAGATATTCTCAGTCGAGAGGAAGTCATAAAACTCAATGAAGTCTACCTTTGTGCAATAGAACTAAAGAAGCAAAAATCCACACAAATAAACTTGAGTAATTCTACTAGTGTTATCATGTTGCATGCCATGTCACTATGCAATGTGGCACGTGGCATTTGTTGCAAGATTGTATTTTGGAGTTTCTTGCACATAGCAGTGTAGGAGTTTCAAAATGTATGCAGACAATATCGTTCGCAGTAAAGACGCAAGAGTATAACAATATTTTCAACATAATTTTTTATGGTTGTCTAAACACCAACCCCACCCCCTCAAGCCAACAAGAACCCAACGCATACTTGGTGGCTGTGGTTGACTTCTTGTTCGTGCCCCGGTGGCATTTAGAATATGTTGCGGCTTTTCTTTTTAAATTACAAATTCAGTTGTTTATACTCGTAAGATAACACACACACATACGAGTACTCGCACCTAACGTATTTACCTTGGTGTGGTTGGCGTTTGTAATTTTTTCTGGTTCTCTCGCCTTGTATTTGAATCTTAAGAAGACAACTAAGGCTGTTGAGACAGTGTCGGTGTCGGTGGCGGTGTTATTGAGTGTCATACAACAACTGTCTTTCCCTCCATCTGTGTCTTTTGGCTCGCCATTATGCCACATAAAGTATGTCACACCATTAACAATCTCCTTCTATTGGTCCATAACGTCTCCCGCCTGTCGGCTTGCATTCAGGGAATGTGTGTAAATATTTCGAGTAGTACAAATATTTGCAAAATAAGTAATTTATGGCATTCATTTAAAAAGGAAAAAAAGAAGAAGAACACAATAACACGACGCAGTAACAGCAAATTGATGATAAGTTATTGCTGCTCCAGCATAAGGTAATTAAACAAAGGTGTAGTATTCTTCTTACAGGGAACAATATATTTATAAACAGAGAATTAGGTAACAGCAGGTGTCTATTGTTATACATAAATTTAGTTAAATAGTTTTTGCACTAGACATTAGATGCTTTCATTTAACCACAGAGAGGAGTGACAAAAGTGTGCACCTAATGAGGAAATCAATTCGTTATTACCTGTTTAAATATCAGTTAAAATTTTCTCCTACTCTTAATACATTGTATTGTGTTTGTCTGTCTGTCTGCATGTAATTCTGCACGATTTCCTACATTCAACAAATACAATGACAACGATTACACGAGAGTAAATGTTAATACAATGTATGCAAATCTATTACATTACATGTGCCAAGTAAAGAGAGAGAGAGAGAGAGGGGAAAAAAACAGAAACATTAACGACGAAACATTGTTTGAAACATTTGTAACTTTCATTGATTTTCTTTTTCTGCTAATGTTAAATGTAAAATGTTGAGTGTTACATGACGGTTGTTGCGGATAGTTACATGTATTTTAGATACACTCGAAACAAAATGTTGGCAAAGGTGTAGAGATAGAAGTTTGTCACGGAATCAAAGGCCATGAAATAGAGATAAATTAAAAATGAATGGAATTATATTTTATGGTTCCAAAATTATAATTTAGCAGTGTTTATTATAATAATAAACTATATAAATAAAAATGTAACGATGTACGTTGGATGTTAAATGTTCGTAATAGTCCGAGTAAAGTTTTTTCAAAACGTAAAATCACGTAAATCATACGCCACGGAAACAGTCTTATTGTAACTGCTACAAAATAAGCCCAGTTTAAATCATTTGATGAATTGAAAAGTGAAACTGTTGCTTATGTAGGGAAACGTTATATGAACAGATTAAAGGAATTGTAATTCTTAATTTTTTTAAATTTGTCTCAGCTGAATCGGACTAGTGGTTCTCGAGTTATGTCAAACAAAAGAGCCTTAAACGTGACAAATTCCCCTATACGATACTTACTAACTTCAAATCGATATTAAATTATTATGGCATGTAACTTGATAAAACGAATGACGCAGAACTTCTTTTTGGGGCTACTTTTACGAGCAGTTCTCAGAATTAAGTCCCAAATCAATGAGATGGAAATGTTGTACAGTGTAATGTACTATGTATATTAGAGTGGGTCAATTTGCATGGTGTGAACAAATTCACCAAGCGGTTATCAAATTTTTTACCTACGATGAATTCAAAAAAAATTTGCCAAAGAAACCATGGGTCTAATATAAAAATCGAGCCCACAGTTTTTAACGAGATGATTAAAAGATTTTGAACTTGAATATGAAATAGAATTAGTATTCACTTCACTTCACTTCACAGTTCAATTGTTTTCAATAAGGTGGGGCAAATGGCTGCGCATCTTGATCAAAGGTGATGGGGAAGGGGAAAAAATCTACAACAAGACCAGCAACTGCAGCCCAATCGCCCTTAGAGGGTTAACATACAAACAAAAGGTGCCCCTAGAGGAGTCAAATGTATGACCGGCCCAATATTTTGGGAACCCCAACAGTTTCTCAGAACATATCTACCGTCTATCTTCAACCCTTAAGGTTGTCCCCACACAATTTATATTATTTTTAAATTTTTTTATGAAATCAGCTCCTGCCTTTCATGGTATCTTCTAAAGGGGAAAAATGTATGACCATATGGTCAAACTGTATTTTAGCACTAGAGAGGTAAAATTTGATATACAGATAGTACTCGGCACTTCAGGTTCAAATTTGCAGACGAAATTTTTATTTTCGAACAGTGGGCGGAGGATGCGTTGTCAAATTGTGTTTACGTCCTAGAGAGATAAAATTTGATATCCTGACAGGACTCTACAACACTATTTTGAATGCATATGGGGGGTGGGGGTGTGACATTTTGACCAAGAGAGATAACATTTGGTACACAGATACATAGTACTCGGCACGTCTGGTCGAAATTTGCAAACGAAATTTTTAGTAGCAATTAGTGTGCGTAGGGGGCATAGCCAAACTGTGTTTAAGTCCTAGAGAGGAAGGAAAGGTTGAAATCTGCAGACGACATTTATATTTTCGGTCAGTACGCGAAGTGGGCGTGGTGAAACTACATTTTAGGCCTAGAGAGATATAACTGGATATATAGACAATACTGAATATATATATATATGATATAATACCCAGCACAACAATTACACATTTTTGATCAATGGAGTGATGAGGGCGTGGAAAAATCGTTTTTAGGATTAAAGAATTTCAACAGATATAAATTGACGACGAATCAGATAGATCACGTGGTAGTCGATGCAAGGCACGCATCTAGTGTTATGAACGTACGAGTGATCAGGGGTGCGAACATTGACTTCGATCACTACCATAACGCACAAGGTAAGGCATGGCGAAAAACATACGTAACCAGGCACAATGAAAGCTGGACATCGGCACACTGCGGACCACAGAGGTAGCGGACGCCTACTCCAACCACATAACTCAACTGCTATGGAATGCTACAACCCCTGATAATATTACCTCGAAGTGACAATATACAGCCGACTCAATAGAACGGACTGCGAGATGCGTACTTGAGAACTCAAAACTGTTTCAAGAAGATGCCTGCTACCATGATGAATGTCGCAATGCCACGAGAGAGACTGATCCAAAGCGAAACTGCAGCCAATGGCAACGCGAGCTGATCGTGAAGGGCACAGGGAGAAGAGACGGGAAGCAACTCGTCTTTTTAGACGGAAAAAGAAGGAGCTGAAAAAGAGACAGGATGAGTGCACAGAGTTGTTTCGAAGTAGAGGGGAAGCCCGAAAATTCTACCATAGAGTTAATGACGATCCAATCCATGACGACGGTTTTAACTGTCCACCTTCGAGCCTGACAGAGATACCTGGGGCAATATCCTACCTTAAAAATAACAACAATAACAATAACTGATTAGAAGTATGCATCACCTAATGGAGAACATCTGGCTAGAGGAGAGCATGCCCGGGGCCTATTACCAATTGTGTACTAGTTCCTTTCAAGCATATTGTGTGAACGTCTAAAGCCAATTGTAAAAAAAACTAATTGGACCTTATCAGTGTGGCTTTAGGCCTGGTAAATCTAAGAAGGATCAAATATTCACTTTACGACAAATCCTGTAAAAAAAATCATGAAAATAAGATCGACACCTACCTCCTCTTTGTCGAGCACAAACCTGCCTTCGAATCTCCGATAAGGAATAAGTTATTTAAAGCAATGTCGGAGTATGGTACTCCAATAATTAGATTTTGCAGATGTACCTTGGAAAATACCAAATCCAATATTAAGATTAGGATCAACACGGTAAAAGGTCTCAGGCAGGGTGATAGCTTGTTCTGTACACTATTTAATATAGTTATGGAGAAGGTGATGAGAAAGGGTGGTGTCAACATGTTTGGCACCATATTCCACAAGATCATAGTCATACGACATCGTGGTGGCTTAAAGAGTCAGAATTCAACGACTCCGACGGTTGGGGCATGTTGCCCAGATGGATGTAAATGCTCCAGTGAGAAAGTGTTTGAAGGCGAGCCTGAAGACTCAAACTTCGTCGGAAGGACCAAGTGGTTGGCGACGTTTTACCATCCGATAGGACTAACTGGAGTACGCACGCAGAAGACCGAAGCGTGTGGAATTCTTCAATACTTCAGACTTTTAATTAATGAACAACGTCCGTAAGTTGTAATGGGCCACTTAAGTAAGTAAGTAACAGATATACAAAAAGTGTATATGTTGTAAATGAAATGTTTTCCTGAACTGTGGATGGGCGGCTTGCATATTATATGCGCATATTTTCGGTTTCATAGCGCATCAAATTCATTGCCCTAGTAACGAGTGATTACTTTAAACAGGTGAAACAAGCAGAGGCTAACTGTTTTAAATCAAACAAACTCTTCAAGTACATTGTGCATTGCCGATCGTGTCTGTAGGAAAACTAGCCTCGCGAGGCTATATCATGCCTATCACTGCCCCTCTGTATCCTAGTTCTCTGGATATACGAATAATATATATATTTTGTATGAGATGTGCCAAGACCTCTGTTACAACTACGCCAGTTTTTACCTCGATTAGGTGTATTATTGAGAAAAATAAACTGTTAAAGAATTTGAAGACTCGTACTGTTATAGATTACTAGATGTACACCCACTATTTCTAGGATGGTCAGTTAAGGCTCGAGGCACATATATGCATATTCATGGGATGCAAAGAAATCCAGATCCAGATCATAAAGCCACAACTGATTTATCGCTGTCGCATTATTAGTTTTACTTAAAAATATATGAAATTTTTTTGTGCAGCAATTTATAATTTATGACAAAGTCAGCGTGCCTCCTCCAATCGCAATTACACAATTTAAAGCACTGCCCATAACAACAAATGAATCATTGACTAAATCATATCACCGACAATATCAAAAACCTACCACCACCTCCCTGTTGTATACATTAAACAAACTTCACATAAGCCATTCATTCATTAAACGCCCGTTTTAAGTTTACATGGATTTAAACATAAAATAACTACATTGGATCACATTCAATTCAATTGTTTTAAATACAAAACTTTTTATTTAACTTTTCTCTGTGTAACTGCATAAAAAAAAATCTTAATCGATATAAATAATAAAGACCATCATCACATAATAAAGTTGTAAATCATTGTTGTACCGACATTGCCATGACACCGGCTCTATTATGTACTCCATCAACCACTCTCCTCCCCACCACAAACACTCTTACTTGCTATTCGTATCTGAGGGCGATAATGATCTGACTCTTGGGCGTTTGTGGAAAAAAGCACAAAATTGCAGCAAGTACTGCAAAACAAAAAAAAAATCACAAAAGCAACTTTACGCATAATAATAACATTTCATGCTCTATTGTTTAAATAAAATTTACAACACTTTATGTGGTATTATTAACAACAACAACGGCAAACATTTGAACTTTAGTGCAAAACGATGATGGCAGCAGCGACGATGTCGATGATGACGATGCTGAGGACGATGTCGCTGCTGTCGATGATGATGGCATAGATGTGAGGATGCGATTATGAGGTTGAGAAGATGAGCAATTGAACGTTGATACCCACAAATTTCCCTTTGCCATTCAAACATATTCGCATGATGAATGTATAGTATTATATTTATGCATGTTTGCGCAATTTATGTATTGTAAAATTATATGATGATTACATTATTAAGTTAGGGAGTGAGTGTTCACATTTTCCTCCCTCCCTCTCAAACTCTTGTACTGTGTAGGATTTTCAAAGTTATTTTAGCTTTGGTTTTAAATGTTTTATTACTTGTATTATTACTTCCTTAGCGAGTATAACATAATTTTTCCATTGCAATGTGATGTGGGAATTGCAAAAATAAAAAAAAAAACTATTATAATTTAATTAATTGGGGAAATATGTACGAGTGCAACATAGTGGTGCATGTAATTACTTACATATGTTGAGTAGTGTATTGTCTATTTTTAAATTGATAATGGTACAGATGGGTTAACGATTTGTTTTAAACTTTGTGCAAAGGGTGAATAATATGCGAAGGAATTTGTATGGAAACAATAACGAAGGGTTACATTAAAAAAAATGAAGCTTAAGGCAAATACAATAATTGTTAATGGAATTAAAAACCACAATTCGTTTCTTAGGATGACAAGATATGAAATCACCTTAAAAATGTTAGGTTTTGCTTTTAACGTAGCCATATTCATAGACTAGAGTTTTGTATGTGTCATATGGTTGCTGGTAGTTGGGTTAAACTAGATTCAGTAATGATAAGGACCCATCAGTATACGCTTTAATAGCAGTTGGATTTCAACGTGATTATGTTTGCGTTATAAAGTCTTTGATGTTATTATAACAGTTTGATGTAAACTTTTATAACGGAGTACATCTTCGGAAAAAGTAATTTTACAAAAATTAACTAACTCAACTAAACAATTGTTGTAAAAGTTTTACTTAGACATAGTATAACAGTTCGTTAAGTAGCTCCAAAACAATTTTTGTGTGTTTGAAGGTGATAATAACTTCTGTGTCATATATTACTGTCAGTTGTTGTTTCACCTCACGCTTTATAGCTATTTGGTGTAAACTTTTATACAAAAATGTTGCATTAGTATTGAGAGATCTCTGAGTGCATAACGTTTACTATGTGCATTTAACGTGAGTATAAATTATGGAATATAAGTATAACATTTTACATTAATAAAATATAAATTAAGTAACTTAAGTTAATATAGACATAGTATAACAGTTGATTAAGTTGCTCCAGAGAAAAGTTTATGTATTTGAAGCTGACAACACAAATGTTTGTGTCATATTGTTACTGGAATTTGAGTTTAACTTGATTCACATCGCACCATCAGTATAACAGTTTTGTTTAAACTGTTATACCCAAATGTTCCATTAGTATTGAAAATAATCCTGAGAGCATAACATTGACTATGTGTGTCACACAATGGTAAGGTTTCTGTTGATAATAAGTATAACACTGTGCAACAACCAAAATCGGAATGGGATGAAACCAAATGCAAATGAAAATTTACGTCATACATGACAAAAACCTCCAGGGTTTTTTTTAGCTTAGTGCGAGATTTTTTTTACACCCATTTAAAGTTGGCGTTTTTGCAACGCTGGCTAACAAGAACAATTCATTAAAAATGTCATAAAATAATCATATTTATCAAGGAAAGTTGTGTTTGTGGGGTCGAGGAAACCATTTTTGATATTTTATTTTTAAGCGCCGCCAGAGGGCGCTTTCGTACATTTTTTGGTTTAGATCGATTTTTTGTCTTTCCACATGATTACAGCCGTAGATTTAGAGGTATCGAGCTAAAATTTGGTATGCAAGCTAATATCCTCCAAACGGAGGTTAAGTTCTAAGATGGGCATGATCAAGCAACACCTACTCCCACCTCCCATAAAAATTGTACCTTTTTTAAGGGCTGTCCCTGCGATCACAGTCGTAGATTATGAGCTATCGAGCTGTAATTTTGTATTCTAGCTTCTATCATCTAAGCGGAGATTAAGTTCTAAGATGAGCATGATCGGACAAAAACTACTCCCACCTCCCATACAAAATAACCCTTTTTGGGATATCCGTCTGGTTTTCCTCGTTATTACAGCCGTAGATTAAGAGCTATCGAGCTGAAATTTGGTATTCAAGCTTCTAACCTCTTAGAAAATGTTAAGTTCTAAGAAAAGCATGATCGACCGAAAACTTCTCCTACCTCCAATGCAAACTTCCCATATTATGGGGTGTGAGGAGTTTTTGTCTGATCTTGCTCTTCTTAGAATTTAACTTTCTCTAAGAGGTTAGAAGTTTGCGTAACAAGTTTTAGCTCGATAGCTCTTAATTTAAGGCTGTAATTGAGAAGACAAACAGACGAACACCCCCAAATAAGGGCAATTTTGTATGGAAGGTGGTAGTAGTTTTTGTCTGATTATGCCCATCTTAGAACTTAATCTGCGCTTAGGGGATAGAAGCTTGCATACCAAATTTCAGATCGATAGCTCATAATCTATGACTGTGATCGCAGGGACAGTCCTTAAAAAAGGTACAATTTGTATGGGAGGTGCGAGTAGGTTTTGTCCGATCATACCCATCTTAGAACTTAGCCTCCGTTTGGAGGATATTAGCTAGCATACCAAATTTTAGCTCGATACCTCTTAATCTACGGCGGTAATCGTGTGGAAAGACAACAAATTCGATCTAAACCAAAAAATTTACGAAAGCGCCCTCTGCGGCGCTTAAAAATAAAAATAAATGCCAAAAATGGATTCCTCGACCCCAAAAACAGTAAGATACCACAACTTTCCGGAATAAAAGAAAGAAATAAGCATTATTATAATTATTTTTTCTCGTTAGCCAACGTTCAAAAATCACAAACTTCAAATGCGTGTAAAAAAAATCTCGCACTAAACTTTTAAAATCCCTTGATGGTTTTGTTATACATAATGTCAACTTTCATTTCCTTTTGGTTTCATCCCATTCCGATTCCAAAAGTTCTATTTTGTGTTACAGTGTAATTATTAATTGCTGTATAACAGTTAATAGGTGGTAATTCTTATACCAATTAAGCTCATAATAAACACATACGAGCCCTAAATTTATCGCCTAATATTTTAAAGTCGCAAATATTAGTATAACAGTTTAATATAAGCTGTTATACAATAATATTGTTCCGGTAATATGTAATTATTTATAAATTTACGGGTTTAAGTTAATATTTTTGCAAAGGTTGTAATTGCACATAGTATAACAGTTTGTTAAGCTGTTCCAAAGCAAACTTTGTGTGTTTGAAACTGATAATAAAAATTTATGTGTCATATTGTTACTGAGCCTTCAGTTTTACTTGATGCACTCCGCGCTATATAGATTATTTTTACAGTATAACAGTTAACCGTTATACAAAAATATGGCTTTGGATTAAATTATCATTAATAAATTAATATATTAAATATATTAATAAAAAATATAATTATGAGTTGTATAACAGTTTGTTGAGTTGATCCAAAGCGAAGGCGCTGTACTTGAATGTATCTTTACTATAAACATAACACAATTTTTTCAATATTGTTATTCCCAAAATGCAAGAAATCAAGTACAACTATAACTGTTATAATAGTTCTTGGATGCAGTTATAACACTTTTAAGAAGACATGTACTATATTTAATTTTTTCTATCTGTTACACAGATGAAATTGTTACTAGTATTGTTAAACAATAATACCTATATTACCGTGACCAACGTCCGCTGGTACTATAGTTGTATAACAGTTAACGAGTGTTAATTATGAGACCAATGAAACTGATAATATAAATTTGCGAATTCTAATGTTATTGTCTAGTAAATATGTTGACATTACAAGTCTTTTGCTGTAAGGTTTTATATATCAGTATTACAGATTGATAAAAACTATTATACAGTAATATTGCTTCAATAAAAATTATTATATACAAATTAACTAACTTAAAAAATAGTATTTTTGTAAAATTTCTAATAAGACATAGTATAACAGTTTGTCAAGTTGCTCCAAAGCAAAGGTTCAATACTGAAATGTATCTTTACCATAGACATCACTTGTTTTCAACATTGATGTTTCCAAAATGCGAGAGATTGAGCACATTTTTAAGCTGATAGTTCTTGGAAGCGATTTAAATGTTATAAAGATATATTTGCTAATTGGGGTCTTGAACAATAATGGTAAATTTGCTGTGAACAATATTAGTCGTATACTATATGTTTTATAAGAGTAAATGAGTGTCAATATTGAGACCAATGAAACAGATACTGCGAATTTACTAGTTCTAAAGTTATTGAGAAATATATATGTCGACAACTCGAGTTTTTTTTTGTTAGCATTGTAACGTTTTATATATCAGTATAACAGTTTAATGTTTAATTGTAATACAATAATGTTAACACTAATGTGTTAATTACGCAGTGGTAAAAATGCTGTAAATAATGAACTTAAGCACCATATGTTGTATAACAGTTCGCGCTATAAAGTCGCATATATTAGTATAACAGTTTGATGTAAATATTGCCTCTGTAAAAAAATAAATATACACTTTTATGGCCGTTTTCTCAATGTATCGACAAACTTCCTGTTACTAAATCTCGACATAAATTTGTTAGAATGATAAACTGTCCGTTAACGATTTTGGTTTTCTCAATATACCGACAAAAAATTATTTTTCAGTTGGCAACACCCCGAAAAAGATGACAGTTGACAAATTCTTGATATAAATCAGTTATTTTCGAAGTGTTAACAAATAAGAAAACAAATACTCTTAATAAAAACGAAATAAAACTTAAATAATGACAGATAAAATCAATGTGGGAATCATTTTACCACTGAAGATACCTGCTGCTTATTGTTTTGGTTATAAATCAAAAATATATCTTGGAAAACAAAAAGCTATGAACAGCAGTCAGCTGATTGAGTTTATCTGTACGGCAAATAAATAACCAGCAGATGAGGGCTGGTTAGCTTTGCGATAGAACAGAGACAAATGAGACGTTGAGAAACCTAAATTCTTTAATCTACAGTTTTTCGTTAAGAAAAATTATAATCGACTAATGAGAAAACGGCCCTTAATAAAATAATTCAAGTACATATTTTTGTCAAGGTCCCAATTAGACATAGTATAACAGTTTGTTAAGTGGCTATAAATCAAAGGCTCAGTACTGAAATATTTCTTTACCATAGACATATCAGAAGTTTTCGACATTGGACTATCCAAAATGTAATCTCTCACATCATACGACTAGACTGTTATAACTGTTCGTACTGTGTTGCGGTTATAACACATATATTGCATTTAATTACAAACGTTATGGAGATGTTGTTGCTAGTGGTAAAGTTGAATAATAATAGTTAAATTGTTGTGAATAATGTGATCCCTGTACTATATGTTGTATAACAGTTATCGACTGTTAATTACGACATTAATGAAACTGATAATACAAATTTACGAGTTCTTATGTCATTGGCTAATATACATGCTGGTATTGTAGTTTTATATATCAGTATAACAGTTTGGTATAACTGTTATACAATAAAATCTAATCTGCAAAAAAGTTTTATATAAATTAAATAATTCCAGTAAAATTTTTTGCAAGAAGTGTGTTTTAGGGATAAGATAACAGTGAATGTAACTCTACCATAGTTATCATCACAAGTTTTTGACATTGGGGTTTCCCAAATGTTCACCATTTCAAGTTTGACTTAAATGCGCCACGTCTAGGAATCCTCGATTTCACATCGAAGTATTCACTTATATGTTTTCATAGCAGTGTAGATCAAGTACATTCCATATATTACCAAAAGTATCGATTAAGACAGTATTCTAAGGAAAGTGTCTTACGGTATTCGAGAAGATAATGGTTCTGAGCAATCTTTACCTCAATAGGAAAACATAAATAAACTTCACTTAAGAAACCAATAGACAAACGATTTATATGACCATGAGATCTTCGACCCATTAAAATACTGCTTAGAAACTGCTGCTATAAAATTACAAAGATTACTGCGCAGCTCTAGACAGCTGATTAGTAAAAAACATTCCTATTTCCATTACACTATATGTATACATCGGAGCATTATCAATTAAACGTGAAATGATTACAATTCACATTTGCTTCCCATGATTTCAGTCTGTGGCTTACAAGTTAAATACCGCCAGTCATTATAACAATATCAAGGGTTGTAAGATCATCAATGTCACAAGGTCGCCACAGTTGTAATAAAATTAATCTCAAACAAAGATGAAAAGAAATCACAGCTTAAAAATGCCAAAGCTTAGAGATTAGAAGAGTCTCACGAAAACAAATACGAAATACAAAAATATAAGATGAACAAAAAAACGTATTCGCAGTGACAGATAAGGCGGAGGAGTGTAAGTGACTTAAGTACAACGGTCAGCTTTTGGAAGTACCACCAGTACACGCCATTACCAGCTGAGAAAATAATCACTACCAAATGAATGAAATTAGAAGAAAACATGAAAACGAAAATAGGAACATAAAAAAATTTCTACAAAAAAGAAACAAAGTAATTTACGTAATGTTTCCTACACAGATTCTTGACACTTGAGTGTAAACAAATCTACTCAAAAGGCGACATAAACAATGCCCGAAAAAATAATACAAAAAATAAAGCGTTATATAAACACCAGCGTCCAATGAACTTTACTGTTGCTTTTTGAACTCACTGCTGGTGATGTAAATAAAACAACTAAAGGCCATCGTACACACTGACGGCTGGATAAATGCGTGGAATGAGGCCAGTAAGGCCAGCCCGCTAGCTTTTCATTCATCCATTGAGGCGGTAATGAGTTCAAGTTCTTAAACGTTTACGTTATTCGGACATCACACGTAATGAATGAAAACTGTTTACAACAACGAATGAATGGAGGAGCAGAGAAGGCAGAAAACACCGAAAATGTTTATCCAGAGTTGAAAAGATTTCTTTCATTGCTTTTTATCAAATTTCAAGGGTCTTGGTCAAAAAGTGACCCACAAAAGTGTAGGCGAAACAAGGGCGAAAGAAAAATAGCGAGAAAAATAGGGACATTTAGTGAGAGAGAAATAAGAGGTAGAATGGTGGTATGGTAATTAAGGGTATCAGTGGGTAAGGTTGGTGTTACGCCTAATTTAGCAAGGGAATCATAATGAAGAGATTTATTTAGATATCAAGAGAAATGTTTGATGTCATGTATCTTTAACTATTCTCAAGTAATTTTTTTTTTAAATCTGAAATTTACACTTTAAAAAGTAGCTTAGCTTTTTTTTAATAATTATTAGAAACTAGGCACATATACTAAGAGAAGGCTTTGTGTAAAACGCTCAGCACATAAGCGTTTATAAAAAATAAAATAACACACATTTTTTATTATTATGTAAGCTGGATATGATGACATTTCTGGTAGTATTACAATTGTAACTTGAACAAATAATGGCTAAGTTGTTGCGAATAATGCATAGATGTGATATATGTTGTATAATAGTTAACAAGTGTTAATTATGAGGCCAATGAGGCTGATAATAAAAACGTTTGTGTCATATTGCTACCGTCTGATAAAACAGGTTGGGGTTTAACGTGATTCAGTTCGGATTATAAAGTCTCATATATCAGTATAACAGTTTTGTAAGCTGTTACACAAAAATGTTACTTTAGATAAATAAAGCTGATATGCCAAGTAGCTTATAAAACAGTTGAGTTTACACGCAATTCAGTTCGCACGATAAAGTCTCATTTAACAGTATAACAGTTTGGTATAAACTGTCATACTAAAAGTGTTACTTAAGTATTTATGAGATATGTGTATAACAGAACACCATTTCTGGTAAAGTAACTGTAAATAATGAGTAAAAGTGCTATGCTGTATAACAGTAAACATGTGTTAATTCTGATATCAATAAAGCTGGTAATAAAAAGTTACGAATCTTACAGTTATTGTTTAAATCAGTAGCATTTAGCTTTTTACTTAATTCAATTTGCTCTGTAGTCTCATATAATAGTATAACAGTTTGGTGTAAAGTGTTATACACTATTGTGGGTTCTGTAAAAACGTAATTATTATGTAAATTTATTTAATTATATAAATGAATAAAATACTTTTTAAAATATGTAGTTCTAATTAGACATTGTATAACAGTTTGATAAGTTGCTCCCAAGCAAAGGTTCAGTATTGAAATGTACGTCATTACAAGTGTAGACATTGAAGTATCCAAATACGTGGGTTTGTTCACAACTATAACTGGTAGTTCTGGGAAGCGATTATAACACTTTATATAATACATGTGTATATTACATGTACAGTTAAATGTTATACAGTTATAGTTAGTAAATGCAATCATGAGACCTTCGTAAGCATAACACTTTTGTTTTCAAGAAAAATGGTTATGTTGCTGTGAATAATGTGTAGAAGTATGTACTAAACGTTGTATAACAGTTAACGAGTGCTAATTATCAGACAAATTAAGCTGATGAAACAAATGTACGAGTTCTAGTCTTGTGGGTTAGTATGCTTGCTAAAATTTAAATTATATTTGTTGCCGTTGTGAGGCTTCATATATCAGTATAACAGTTTGAAGTAAACTGTTATACAATTTAATTACTTCTGCAATATGTAATCATATATAAATTATGCAACTCAAGTAAATATTTTTCGTAAAAGTAATAATTATGCATTGTATAACAGTTAGTAAAGTTGCTCCAAAGCAATGACACGGTTTGAAAAGCACCTTTATCATATACATCATCATAAGTTATCGATTTCGGAGTTCCCCCAAAACAAGAGACTAACCACAACTGAAACTGTTAGTTCTTGGGGGCAATTATAACACTTTTTGTATGATATTTAAACATTTAATGAAATTGATATACAGTTACGGTTGTTAATTGCATTGTTGAGATATCCGTGAGCACAACACCTTTGAACAAAAATGGTATATTTATTATGAATAATGTGTAGAAGTATGTTATATATATTGTATAACAGTTAAAGAGTCTTATTTACGAAACTGATTTTATTTAAGTGCTCCTTGTTCTTAGGATATATTTATGTTGACATTTAAAGTCTTTTTGCTGCCATTGAAAAGTTTCATATATCAGTATATCAATTTGATATAACTGTTATACAACATAGTTTCTCCTGCAAGAAAAAAACAATGCTATATAAATTATGCATAAATTACGTAAATATTTGAAGTTCGAATTGGGCATTGTATAACAGTTTGTTAAGAGGCAGCAGATGCAAAGCTCTTTATTAAGCTATAGCTGTTCTAAAGACATTATCCGAAGTCTCAGTCATTGGATTTCTAAAATTTACAAAAGACTGGTGTGACTATATCTACTAGATACGGCTGATCAATGATAAGATTATATGTTTATTGTTATTAGACATATATTAAATTTAAAGTTAACCTTTATACAAATTTAGTTTTTCATGTGTGGTAATACTAGATAAAACATATCAAAATTGACTAAACTTCACATTTTTAAATTGTGATTTTCATAAAATCACATTTTCATTGTTAAAAATAGTTGTCCACGTGTAAATTGTATAACAGTTACGAGGCAGTACATATTTTTGTTAAAAATTTTGTACGTGGCTATTGAAGCTAAAAGAATGTCAGTTTATGACAATATAACACATTATGTTATACTGTTATATAATTTTTCATTGATAATATTTATATAAATTTTGTTTTCATTAGGAGTAACAAAGTAGATTTGACTTCCGAAATTGCCTAGCTGTGTTGTGTATAACAGTTTGGAAGTTAGCAAGATCAGTTTTTTGGCTTTCCTAAAAAGTTACATATGGTTGGCGCAGCGACGAAATATTACTGAAGTTGGAAATAAAGGCCTCCATGAAATTTTAAAACAGTTTCGTGTTTGTTCATAGTTAGAGAGGATAATATAAATGAACCAAAATTAAACCTCTATAACCCTACATGGCCAAGTGAATACAATGTTTGTCTATATGACATATACATATGTTTTTAATATCAATGTACATATTAATTTTGTAGGAACACAACAAAAAATATACATATTCTATAAAAATCTATACAGTGCATAACAGTTAACAGGAGTTACATTTTTTAAGACCCTTTTTAAGCAAAAAAAAAAAATTAAGAAATAATAATATATCGATATTTTATAGCATTTTATAGATGTTTAAAATAAAAAGCAATTCTATACTATTCTATTCTATACCATATAAAAAATTAACCCTAAACTATTGCTTTTGTAACATTTATCTTTATTAATACTTAATGTAAACAACATGTCTGTTCTCAATCCATTTATCCAAGTTAATGATGTCTTCAAAATTTAATTTGAATCCTTTGTAGTGCTTCTTCCCTAACTTTTCATATCACCCCTCTATACAATTTATCCCTTTTTCGAACCCATTCATTTCGTCCACTTCACAGGATAATTACATTATCCCTGGAAACACACCAACATCTTAAATCAAAACAACTTGCAAGTTAATGAAAACAAAAAATCTCTGTAAACAAATTGTTAACCTTGTTATCACAAAACCAGACAAAGAAATTGTATATTCTGTCCCTTTAATTAGCGCAAAACAAAAGATTTCATTTTACATTTCTGTCATCCCTTAACGATGAATAAAACAAATTCTCCTCCATTCCAATTTATGTCAAGTAAAATGTCTCGCGAATAAAAAACACACCAACAACTGACTGACTTGTGACTATAAAGTCATTAGATATTGTGGCAGTGAAAAACGTTAAGCTGACATTTAAGGTCATTATTTTTCAATCACAAAATGACAGATTAACCTCAGGGGATCAGATGTGTGTGCAAAGAGAAGGTGCTGCTAAGACAAAGCTTTTTAAGACACAATCGCGTGACATTTTTTGTGGTGTTCACATAGCTTACCTCTGCTCTAGACTAGCGGGCAACGATAATGAAGTTGAAGGTGGCGACTCCACACACAGAGCGTTGATGGCTACAATTCTCGTTTGAACAGAAATCTTTGTTTATAACGGCAAAGTTAACTTACCTGGAAAGACAAGAAAAGAGATAACGAATTATTAATAAGGCAACAAAGTTGAGGTGCAAAGTTTCGTTTGAGTTCGTACTTAGGAATGAGAAGGAGGCAGGATAAGAATAAGATTTTGTTTAAGGCTTCTAAGCTCTCTTTATTGAATATAGAATTTACATAAAACGAGTGCTCGAATTTTATTTTGCAATATAACAGTTAAGGCGACGAATGTTTCAAATTGATGTATTGTTTACTCAATGTGATTTTGTTATTACTAGAAGAGATTTGGAGCTTAAGTTTGACGTCGTAGAACTGCCCATAATTCATATGTGAACGTGAACATTTTACTACGTTATGGTTTTATATAATAATTCCTAGTTTTAGTTCCCAAATTCTGCCTTATTTATCATTTGAATTCAAAGTATTAAAATTAAACGGTCTAGATTTTATATATTTTAAAACCTGTAACAAATTTCAAGTTCAATTTCATTATCTAGTTATGAACAATCTAAATAAATATTTCAATAAAGTAATCCTTTAGGTATGAAGATAATTCTTCAGAAATACATTACGAAAGTGATGACAAATTTAAGGCTTAACTAGATATCTTAGAGAGACAAGTAAATCGAAAAATACAAAAACAAATTGTCGAAAGCACAAAAAAAAAACAAATCAACGTCTATACCCTCAATCATAATCTATTTAGCATTTGATTGGAATTTTCAATATCGAAATCAATATTAAGGATTTGTTTATCAACTAATCCACAGTAATAATAATAAACATATTTTAAGCATTTATATGTTGTCTGAGATATATTCATATTGTCGACCTAAAGAATACAATGGCACTTATACAGAAAATATATTAAATTGGAGAGTTAAGCAAATAAATACAAATGTATTGCATATTTGAAAAACAAAACATGACATCAATTGTTTCAGACGAAAACTATAACATTCCCTCTACATATTGCTGGGGTGTTAACATAAATCAGTATGATTTGTGTGACAATAGAAATACATAAGTGTAGAAACTGCTAGATATTCGATAATTGTATAGTTTTTTCTCTCTACAAATGCAAAAAACTCAAGTGTGGAAAAAATTTAGTTTAAATAACAATAAGATCCTTTACTTAAGTACTACATAGCTCTTCAACATCTTAAGATTAACAACCCTTCCACTTACATGTACCATAGTTTAGTTCTTTTCATCAAGGCTTCCACTTAAACCATTTGCCTCCTTTCTATTATACCTCCCTTATAACCACACAATAATCCTAATGAGTATATGTGTATAATTGAAATCATACACACTTACATGCTTCTTTACTTGCCACCAAAAATGAATCCTAAAAATCTTAATTTATCCAATGAATAAACAATTAAAATCATTATTATCATCATCGTTGTCGTCGTCGTCGTAGTCCTTTTACTATTATCGAAAGCTGTATTCAGTTTCTCGTCTATTTTCATATTCTATTGTTTGCAACAACATTTACCGGAGAGGACGCTAAAAGAGGGAGGGGAAAAAGTTTGCCTCATCTTTGTTTAGCTCCACACAATTAAGTCTTAATTTTTTGCTTTCATCCTCCATCTATAGAAATCGTTTGTTGAACGATGGATAAGGGGAAGGAGATTGAGTTGATGGTGATTCTTATTTATAACAGATTCAGCAAAAATATTCATTTATAATAAAAACATAACAAAGAGCATTTAAATCGCACATAAACTAAAGTGTGTTTCAGCAGAAAACCCAGCAACAAATGTGGCTCAGAGATTTAATGATTTTGCTGAATCAAATGACTTTAATCAATTTAAAGAATTTAATAAATTTAATGAATTAAATTTGAAGAATTAAATAATTTGAATGAAATTAATACATTTAATATTTTTATTATTTTTATGATTTTAAAAAATTAATAAATTTAATAAAATTAAAAAAGTAAAAAATTTAATAAATTTGATAAATTAAATAAGTTTAATATATATAATAAATTAAAAAAACTATTTAATTGAATGAATTAATGAAGTTAATAAATTTAATCAATTTAGTGAATCTAATAAATTAAATGAGTTCACTGAACAAAATGAATTTAATACATTTAATGAATTCAATGAATTTAATGCATTTAATGCATGTAATGAATTTTATATATTTAATAAATTCAATGAATTCAAGGAATTAATTGAATTTAATGTATTAATTGAATTTAATAAATTTAATAAATTTAATGAATTTAGTGAATTTAATAAATTTATTGTATTTAATTAATTTAATGTATTTAATGAATTTAATTTAATATATTGCATGAATTTAATAAAATTAATGAATTTAATGAACTTAATAATTTTAACGTATTTAACGATTTACATAAATTTAGTGAATTTAATGAACTTTAAGAATTTATAAATCTAGTGAATTTATTGAAGTTAAAGAATTTAATAAATTTAATAAATGTTAGGAATTTGATGAATTTAATAAATTTAATGAATTGAATGAATTTAATGAATTTAATGGATTTAATGAATTTAATTAATTTAACGAATTTAATGAACTTTAAGAATTTAATAAATTTAGTGAAATTAATGAATTTATTGAATTTAAATAATTTAATGAATTTGATGAATTAGTTGAATTTAATGAATTTAATAAATTTAATTAATTTCATGAATTTAATAAATTTAATGAATTTGATGAATTTAATGAATTTAATGAATTTAATGAATTTAATGAATTTAATGAATTTGATAAATTTGATAAATTTAATGAAATTAATGACTTTATTGAATTTAATGATTTAATAAATTTAATTTGAATTGAATGAATCAAAGAATTTAAAGGCTTAAATGAATTAAATAAATTTAAAGAATTTAATGAAATTAATGAATTTAATAAATGTACTGAATTTAGTGAATTGAATAAATCAATGAATTTAAAGGATACATAATTTAATAAATTATACGAATTTAATGGAATTAATCAATTTTATGAATTTAATGAATTTAATTAAATTTATGAATTTAAAGAATTTCATGAATTTCATGATTTAAGTGAACAAACTGAATTTAATACAATGAAATTAATGGATTTAATATATTTAACGAGTTTAATAAATTAAAGGAATTCATGAATTTAATGAATTAAATGAATTAAATGAATTAAATTAATTTAATGAGTTTAACGAATTTAATAAATTTAATGAATTTTATAAATTTAATGAATTGACTAAGTTTAATGTCTCTAATATATTTAATGAATTTAACGATTTTAATAAATTAAATGAATTTAATAAATTCAACAAATTAAATGAATAAACTGTATTTTATGATTTAAGTGAATTAAATTAATTTAATGATTTTAATAAATTAAAGAATTAACTGAATTTAATATAATTTATTAATCAAATGATTTTAATGAATTTTATTAATTTAATTAGTATAATACTTTTAATGAATTTAATAAATTAAATAAATTTTATGGATTTAATAAGTTCAATGAAATTAATAAATTAAAGAATTTATTCAATTTAATGTAATTACTGAATTTAGAAAATTTTATGAAATTAATAAATTTAATAAATTTAATGGATACATGTATTTAGTGTATTTAATGAATTTTAATGAATTTAATTTAATGTAAATTAAATTGAAGAAGATAATGAATTTAATAAATTAAATGAATTTAATGAATTTAGTGAATTATATGAATTTAATGAATTATATGAATTAAGTGAATTTAATAAATTTAATGACTTTAAGGAATTTATTGAATTAAATGAATTTAGTGAACAAAATGAATTTAAAACATTAAATGAATTTAATACAATTAATGAATTCAATGAATTTATTGTATTTAATGCATTTAATAAATTTTATAAATTTAATGATTCAATGAATTTAATTCATTTAATGAATTAAATTAGAAGAAATTGCTGTTGTCATTCTAAGAACATTGATATGTCACACGTTATGATCGGACTATAATTGGAGACACAGGAAACAAAAAACCCAATGCGCGGGGTCAAGGGGCGTGGCAAAAATAAATATTTTTTTTTTAAAATCGTTTTTAAATTATGTTTCACTCTAGGGGGTGACCGGCACAATTTTTTATTATTTGTATGTAGTGCGACCCACCTTAATGTGCATTTATGGTTAAGGGAAAAGAAAAATTTATTGTCATTATTATTTAAATAAGATTATAATTATAAATCTTCCATTTTATTTTTGTAACTTGTAGTATTTTTGAAACCATGTATGGCCCTATGGGCTCGGTTTTTAAATAAGTACAAATAAATAAATGATTTTAATGAATTTTATAAATTTTATAAATTTAATAAATTTAGTGAATTGAATTTAATAAATTTAATGAATTTTAACAATTTAATGTTTTTAAATAATTCAATGTATTTAATGAAATTTATGATTTTTGGGAGAATTGATTTACGTTCATTTTTAACGAACGTAATAAATTGAATGCAATTTCATCTTCGATTTATTGTGTTCTATAAATAAATTGTTAATCAATGAACAATTTTAAGTCATTAAGTATTATAAAATATTCTTTAAGGCATCTTGCTCCTACTTGTTTGCTGGACTTAACTCCAATTCTCCACCTGCAAGTCCATCCACTACCAGTCAGCCAGCCACCACAAACAATAGCGGACTTACCCAACCCCCTTACTCCCCTACCCTACCAGTCATGTAGATCAACACAATGGTTTGCTGGCTGGTTGATATTCAACAATACATCGAGCCACCTCGTACTAAAACTAAACAAACAAAATCTTTTGCTAAAGAATATCGTAGTGGCCTAACAACAAACTTTTTGAGGCATGCAACACATCTGCAGCAACAAAAAAAAAAGAGACAAAAACCAAACGAGATCAGCAAAAAAACTACAGAAACATTTATGAACATTACTGTGAAAAGATGAATAAAAATTGGCTTTATGCCAGTTCGAAGTAGGAACCAAACAATAAAGAAATCTTGATAAAAATCAAGAGCAACCAAAAAAAACCTAAACTCAAGCTTTGCATAGATTTGTAGCGTGTCTGGTGGCAAAACATGAGGTGATGAAGATGATGATGATGATTTGGATACCATTTTTGTAGATTTTCCAAAAACCACATATCCATAAGTTCAGGGTGCCTGTGGTTGGTGGCGGCTTGTGCCGCCGTTTTATATGAATAGAAACGAACACATGTGTGTGCTGTGTCTGTTGGCGGTTGCACTAATTTGTTCTTCATGTCTATGATTTGGTTTGAGTTTTAATTTTTATGTTATTTCTTGTTTTTGCTTTAGCTTTTAAAGAAATCGTTATGGTTTGTGATTTTGACCATGCACTTGTTCGTTAGTTTCTGCGATAAATAGAAGAGTGAATCGACCACAAGAATTGCAGTTGAAAAGATGTGCAATTAAAAGAATTGTATGAAAGATATGAAAGACATAAAGTAAAATTAGATTTCGAGTTCGGTTGATATTTATGTATATCTGACATCACACGTTTATCGAGCCAAATATGGCCCAGATTATGATCTTGAGTGTGTGATGGTGAGGTGGCGGACAAATATTTATTAACTACAAGCAAATATGGCTGATTTGGTACAGTTTATGAATATTTAAGCAATTATAAAACTGAAACTAAAGAGATGGAAGGATAATAGACAATGTTTTTAAAATATATATAAGTCAATTTATATAAAAAAGGCAACCCTTATGGAGATAAATGTTTACCTATAGCCCGAAGGAAGGTACATTTCTTTGAAAAGTGAAAATGTAGAGAACAAAGTACCATATAATGTTCATATGTGTTAAGTATTATTAATTTAATTTATTTTATTTCCAAATTTTATGAATTTAACAATTTATATTATTTTTGTAAATTTTATGAATATTTTAAGTTATATTAATATATGATTTTTATGCTTTTAACGTATTTAGTGTATTTTTTGAACTCAACAAATTGACGAATTTTATAAACTTAATATATTAAAAAACTTAACTTCAATTTATGAACTTGACGAATTTTTGTAATTTAATAAAAATAATGAAAAATGAATTTAATAAGTTTAATGAATATAAAAACTTACGAATTTCATGAAAATAATAGATTTTATGAATGCCAAAAATATGAATTTAAAGAAAATTAATATAAATGAGAATATACAATAAAATGAATTTGAAATATACAATAAAATCAATATCATAAATTTATTGAAATTATTAATTTAAACTTTTTTATTGAATTCAAAGAATTTTATAAATTACGTGTATTTCATAAATTTTAAGATTTTCTAGAATAAAGAATTTAGGGAAATTAATAAATTTAATAAATTTACTGAATTTTTAAATTTGTTAAATTTTTTGAATTCGTTAAATTCTTTAAATGCATTAGGTTTATTGAATTCATTTAATTCGTTAAACTAATTAAATTTATTGAATTCATTAAATTCATTAAATTTATTAAATTTATTAAAATCATTAAATTCATTAAATTCATTAAATTTATTAAATTCATTAAATGCATTTAATGCATTTAATGCATTAAATTCATTAAATTCGTTAAATTCATTAAATTCATTAAATGCATAAAATACATTAAATGCATTAAATGCATTAAATTCATTAAATGCATAAAATTCATTAAATTCATTAAATTTATTAAATTCATTACATTCATCAAATTCTTTAAATTTGTCAAATTAATAAAATTCAAAAAAATCATAAAATTCTTTAAATAGATAAAATTCAATATATTTGTTAAATTCATTACATTCATTAACTTTCATTAAGTTATTAAAATTATTAAATAAATTAAATTAGTTAAATTAATAAAATTCATACAATTCATTTAATTCATTCAATTCATTCAATTCATTCAATTCATTCAATTCATCAAATTCATAAAACTCATTACATTCATTAATTTTATTATATTAATTAAATGTACTAATTTCATTAAATTCATCAAATTCATTAAATACATTAAATTTATTAAATTCATTAAGTTAATTAAATTCATTAAATGCATTAAATTCAATAATTTCATTAAGTTTATTAAATTCATTAAATCCATTAAATTTAATAATTTCATTAAATTCATTAAATTTAGTTAATTCATTAAATTCATTAAATTAATTAAGTTCTTTAAATTCATTAAATTCACTACTTTCATTAACTTTATTAAATTCATTAAATTCAATAATTTCATTAAATCCATAAAATATAATTTCATTAAATTTATTTAATTCATTAAATTAACAAAGTTCTTTAAATTCATTAAATTCACTAATTTCATAACCTATTTAAATTCATTTATTTTATAAATTCTTTTAATTTATTACTCTCATTAAATTCATTAAGCGCATTTAATTTACTTTATTTATCAAATTCCTTAAATTCATAAAATCCATTAAATAAAATTCTATTAATTAAATTACCTTAAATTCATTAAATTAAATTCATTAATTTCTATAAATTAAACTAAATTCATGTAATTCATTAAATTCCTTACATTCAATGATTTCAACTAATTCATTAGATTTATTAAATTCATTTAATTTTTATTATTACACTTTTTTCTGTCTCTGGCATTTGAGAATGTTTATTGACCTTATTGGAACTATTCAATGAGGGTGGCCTTGAATATTATCTTGAATATCTCACTTTTAAAGGCCTTAAAAGTGTACTTCATAACCAGAGTCCATTTTTTAGCCGTATAACTTAACAACTCAAGAATTTCATTCTATCAATTCGTACTAACGTTCGACCGTCAAATATTATTTAAAATACTTTCACCCCCAAATGTATGCTTTAAACCGGTCACTGTTTGTTTACCTTCAATATAGGCAATACAATATGAATAGCCATTGCGCTTGATTGCATTTTTCAACTGGAAAAATATATTTTAAACCCAATTCAACCATTAAAATCAAGTGAGCTGCCCCCTCTCTCTCTCTCTCCTTTCTCACAAAATCAATTTAATTAAAATGACAGTTTTTGCATTACATTCTCTCTCTCTCATTCAAGGTCCACCACAGCCAATATTTGGTATTCATACCAATCACTGACCGTCACACCACCACCATAGACCCAACATTGAAAATAAAAATTTGCATTATTTTGTCATGGCTTCAATTCTCGATGGTCAGAATACAGAAGTTGTTGCAATGTTTCGACGCAACATTTGCAAAGTCTAATAAATCAAAGTCATTGTTAGAGCAACAGCGAAAGGCTGAAACTATACCAAAACTGCAAACGGCAAAAAAAAAACAAGACATTCAAATTTATTCTCAAACACACAATTTAGCAGAAATCCACAGAATGACAATGGCAAAAACAAATAAATCGTAAAAATATCTATATCATGACAATAACACACACTTGAAACTCCAAAAATAAAAATATGCTATAGCTCAGCCATGTTTTCGTTATAAATAACAGATTTAATGGTTTATTTAAAATGAACGAAACGTACTGTACGATTGACGTTAAAAACTTTGGCAAATAACTTGTTGAAGGGTATACTATTGCTGTGTTTTGGGTCCGTCATTTTGGACTAGATTACATTGTCTTGGGGGACGACAAAGACGACGACGTCATGTGTAGAATTTGAAATATTTCTATAGAAACAAAAAAGATACAACTTTAAAATGAAATTTCTGCTAATTGCGCCATAGAATGAAATAATTTAACAAGTCACAAGATTTATGATTTCCTGACAGTGTGAAGAGCATATGTAATTTGACGTTTGTGTTTGAAATGAACAATAAAGTTATGTTTGAATGAAAGTGAAATATGAAACAATTTGGCTTTGAGCAGTTTCACTTTAATTAACATGCTTGGAGGACAAGCAATTTTGCTATGAATTTGTTTTTAATAACTGTATTTGTTTTAAAATGAGAAAAAAAAGTATTATTTGTAAAAAAGGAAATCATATATATCATGTACACCGAGGAAAAAAATAAGTAAAAAAGCGCAAAATAATTTTCAAAGATGCGAATGTTTTCTAAATTGGAACAACTCTATGACTAAATGTTATATAGGTTAATATAAACAGAGATTCCAAATAAGTAATGAACTCAGTGATAAGTTTAACATATCTATTTAAAACTCCATTTGGTTAATTGTTAATAAAAAAAATCTATAGAAAAATACAAAAATAAAACAAAACCCCTCTCTAACACACAGCCAACAGTCACCAAAAACACAAATGGCAAACCATAAATTTTACTAGATAATTACTACATATTAATTACTGCATATGTTTCAAATGAATTTTAATTATGTTTACAGTTTTGGCAATCTAGCGTAAAATATGTGTAAACCTTTTCCCCCCAAAATATACGCAAAATAGTAGATATTTAAAGTGATGAAATATATACCCCAAAACAATTAAGTAGTCAGTCACACATTAGTTTAAAAATTAATGTGAATTTCCCCTGTCCCCCCTCTCCCCCTCTCCTACTCAATAGACGTTTATATCACCTATATATGACAATCATAAATCAGTGGTAATAAAATCGATTTTAATTATAGCTTTTAAACTATATTGTGGAATAAACAAAACACAAATATTGCAACATAACTGTCGGTCGTAGGGAGGCGGGTTGAGGGGGCTCTTTTTATGATAAACTGCCCTAAAACTATAATAAATTGTAGTGTAAATTAAAAGCTAATTAACTTTTATAGGCAATCAAATCAAACAGCTAATGATATGACGAAGAGGGGGTTTCAATATCACCGCATCAAAGGGCGTCAGGTGCAATTAATTAATCAATCAATCAACTGTGATTTAGAAATACAACAAAGAAAAGATAAAAAAACAACGCCGTAATATGCAAATGTGTCGAGAGATGAATAAAATAGGAAACTTGATATTTAACTGTGGATACTTTCGAATGCGTTTGTAGATGACAGTAAGTTGCAGACAATTGGGAAACAAATTGTCAATAAAGCATATTCAGTAAGAAAAACATTGAAATGGCTGTATCTAAAAAAATTTATCTAAATAATTTTCCTTGTTTTTTGTTTTTATTCGGTCTGTTAAATTGAACATTGATTTAGAATTTATTACAAGCTCAAGTCCATTTTATGAGAGAAGTTATTTATTTAGCAGAATGATATTCTCATAATGCCCTGGTAGTCTGTACAGCTGTTTCGGATCCAACCACGAATCCTCATCAGCAGACTTTGGTATAATGATTGCAAAATGTTTATCATGTCTTATGCACCAGAATTCACAACAAAATGAGAATTCTTTTCCTTTACACCCCATGAATGAGGTATGGGATAGCTTCTCGCGTTGTTGTGAATTAACACGCTATATATTTTTAGATTCACAACTAACGGCACCTACTTGTTTATCGACGAATGCGAACGTCACTGTGTGAGAAGCCTTTAACGGGTCCGCCATCTAACGTTTTTTTTTATTAACTTGCGCTTATTTCGTGAATCGTAACACTTAGCTCATGTCTGATTTGACAGATAATTAATAATGGTTGTTGTACGCTTGAACATATTGCAACATTACTTTGAAAATCATGGTAATGTTGCAGAATGTGTGCGAAAATTGCACCGTCAGCTCCGTATGTTCGTTATCTTGTGAAAAAAGTGAAAGAAACTGGCATCCTCATCGATAAACCAAAGCGTGAAAAGCCAAAAACAGTGTGTATACCCGAGAATATCAATTCACCGTCGTTCTCAACAATTGAACATTTCGGAGACATCATTGAGACGAATTTTGCATAAAGACCTTGGTATGACGCCATACAAAGTCCAATTCGTTCAGGAGTTGAAGCCAACTGACCATGCAATGCTTTTTCGCTTCACTAAGTGGACATGCGATCGACTTACAGAAGACGCCGATTTTGCCGAAAAAAAAAACAACTTTTCAGATGAAGCTCATTTTGATCTTGGCGGGTATGTAAACAAGGAAAATTGTAGCATTTGGGGCATAGAAAACCCGCACGCATACTTTGAAAAGCCGATGCACCCAAAACGAGTCATTGTTTGATGCGGATTTTGGTCCATAGGCATAATTGGGCCATTTTTCTTCGAAAATGAGTTACAGTCAATGGCGATCGTTATCGGGCCATGTTGAACGAACTTTTGTTCACAAAAATAAATTTAAGAGGAGGATATTGGCAACATTTGGTTTCAACAGGACGGAGCTACGTGCCACACAGCCGAAGCTACACTCGATGTTTTGCGCCTTGTTTTTGAAGATCGCATTATCAGCCGCAGAGCTGATGTCGTTTAGCCACCTCGGAGCTGCGATTTGACACCGTTGGACTATTATTTGTGGAGTGCCTTCAAAGATAAGTGTTACGCCGACAAGCCAGAGACAATTGACGCTTTAAAGGACAATATTTGTGAAGCCATTGGTGAAATACTGCTGCACACAATCGATAATGTGCTTAAAAATTGGACCAATCGTGAAGGCTACTGCATGGCCAGCCGAGGCAGCCATTTGAATGAAATTATTTTCCTATGTTAACCGGAAGGATTGTACTTTCAAATAAAAAAAGAAATTTGAGAAAATATTCAGTAGTTTTTTTTTATAGCATTTTCAAAAAAAAAAAGTTATTTGGCGGACCCTTTACAAGACATGCCGATTGACTCGACACTTATACTGCGACGTTGCTGTCAACAACATCGAGGGGGCCGGCAATAAAAGAAAAATGTAGATGACTCGAGACGGGAATCGAACACGGGATCTCCCGCATGGTAGACGCGTGTTCTAACCACTATGCCACCGGGATAGAGTTTCTCTTTTTCCCGGACTTTTCATTTCCCGGGAAACCGGGAAAAATTTTTGCCTTTCCCGGGATCCCGGGAATTCCCGGGAATTTTCGCGCAGTAGAAAAACAAGGCAAACTAATTTTTTTCAATTTTGCAGTATATGAAAACATAACAAACGAAAAACATTAATTTTAATGTGTATGTATATAAAAATATGAGTTAAACAATAAAAGTTAATTTGTCATTTTGAAAATATGTTTTGAAAACAGAAAGATCGTTAATAGTTTCATCAGACAGTCTGTTTTTAATTCTATTTACAAATTGCCCTGTTGTTGAAAACATTCTCTCGCTTTCAACTGATGTTGGCCTTATTGTCAGAAGAGCATTCGATAAAATGGTGACATTTTCCGTTGCTTTTCCACTTGCTTAGTAAAATTGAAAATCCTTTTTTATCGAGCAATTAAGTAGTCTATTGCTTGATGCAACATTGCATTTTAAAATATCCTCAAATGGTCTTTCGGTACTAAAGTCACAAATAGGACAATAGGACGATAACGTCTTCTTTAAAAAGACGAGTATAAATTTGTTCAGCGTACGCGATCACATTTTGTTTTGAAGCAGTTTGAAATAAGTTATTAGCATTCTTATCAAATACTGTTGGATCTTTAAGATACTTCACTAAAGTATAAAGTCGCTTGCCCCTTCTTTCTTCAATTCGCTTCTTTGAATCTTCTAAAATTTGATATGCTAAAAGTGTTTTAATTTCCCGGGAATCCCGGACGAATTTCCCGGGAAACCGGGAATTAAAAATGACCGGGAATCCCGGGAATTCCCGCCCGGGAAATCCCGGGAGAGAAACTCTACACCGGGACTATCGTCCACACTAACCGAAATTTCTATCGGTCATATCGCACGAGCCATTGCAGATATGAAGTTGAGATTTGCTACATATGAGCAATTGCATTGTGACGGGTGTGACCATGTTACTCACATTTTTGGTTATAATTCATAAACAGAAAATTTATTATTAAAAAAAAAACTGTGATTACCAAGAATTTTAAGTTTTAAAACGTAACAGGTAGACAATGGAAGAACTTGATTTCTGCTCAGAATGTCATTTGGAAGACTGCGACGGTTGTGACTTTAGGAATTTGAAGTTTTACAAAATTATGACTTCCAGGTTAAATTCTGTAAAACTTTCTGTATTATTGTGTTGTAGGTAATTGTTTATATTTTGTTTTTGATTGTGTTAAGTAATAACAGTTTGTAAAAAACAAAATTTTCGTAATTAAAAACTTGTTAGAAAAAAAAGACGGGTGTGACACCATTTTACGACGGATGTGACCAAGTAAAATAAACTCCAAAAGTATGAAGAAAATAAAGTTTTTATAGACTTAAATAATACAACAACTATAAATGTAAATATAAATGGAAATAAAAAGACATATATTTATTCGTTATCTGTACTATCGTACACATCCTCATTAGAGTGGGTAAAGTTTTTTCTCGACCAATCGGTTATCAGTATCGTAATCAACGATGGTTTCTAAGAGAATGTGTCCAAGAAACCATGTCTCTAAAATCAAAATCGAGCCTCCGGAATCGTCCCTATATAGGTAAAATGTATGACTCACCCCAGTCATTTTTCCCTTCTCACATTTTCTCCAAAAATACCCCCTAAGGTAGCTTTCATACAAAAATTAAATGTTTATAAAATTTGCTCCCACCGTTCTAACTGCCCTGAAGCAGCACCTAGAATAGTCAAATGTATGACCGACAGCCCAAAATTTTAGCAACCCCAACAGTTTCTCAAAACATATATGCCTTCTATTTGCAACCCTTAAGGTCCCATGATGCCTCCTAGAGGGGTAAAATGTATTACAGACCCCCACTAGTATTTCACTTCAAATAACATACCTACCACCTATCTTAACACCCTAAGGAGGCTCTCATATAAATTCAATTATGTATGTACTGGCCTTTTTCATGGCCAATAGCAAAAAAATTTCATGTCAATCATATTTAAGAAAACCCAAACATTTTGTTTGTTATGGCTTATGGCAGTCTTAATTTATTACCCAGGGACGGGTTTGACTAAATGTTTTCTGTAACTAAATACTCAAATATTTAAAAAAATGTTTACAAAATTTGACTATATTAATAATTGCACTTACATTGTTTTTGTTGGAAAGTATTAATATTTTATCATGTAAAGTAACAATTTTATTAAACATTTGTCATATTTACGGGGATGGGTGTGAAACAAAATTCGTATATTTCTATTTACTCATAAAATTTTTTTATAAAACAAAAGTGTTGCCTTTCCGTAGATTACAGTGTTTACTTATCAAGATAAATGGAATATTTGTAAATGTGAAAGTAAGTCCTAGCGTATAAAGATGTGGATGAGGGTGTTCGTAAAATGCTCATTTCAAACTGTTGCTAAATTGATAAAAATTAAAAAAAATAAAATTTTTCCATTTGTCCATAATTGTCGCTCTCTAGTACATATTATTTGAACGATTTTTACGTAAAAACGTAAAAAATTAATGCAAACAATTTTTGCATTTATTTGGCACATTTTGACGGTACAATGAAAAAAGTTGAATTTTTTTTAGTCATGTTGAGTGCGTGGGTTTTGTTGTGAACAAGAGAAGCATTATTCAAGTGAACATATATGGAAAGTTATAAAAAAAACAATCATGAAGAGGCGCAGCTAAATATTTCACTTACAGTCAAAATAAATTCGAATAGAGGCAATATTTAATATTTAAGTTTTATTATTTTTTCTCACAGTTTAAATGACATTTTAAGTCGATGCTTGTGTTTTAATATTTTAATTTAATATTTCGCTAACCGATTATGTAGCAAGCAACTTCGCAGTAATCGAGTCAAGTGAAAACAAGTAACGTTTTTTAACTGTAGGTCCAGTTTTGTTAGTGTATAAATAAAATATAAGTAAAATCTTTAAGAAAAATATATAACATATTACCAACAGAATAATTATACCCTAACCCACTGGGAGGGTGTAAAAAGTTTAACGCATGAAAGGAGACGAGTTAGACTTCAAGTATGTAATGACGTTTAATTAACGATTAAGCAATGTCCGTCTGTCTGGCAGATGGACACGATAACCGGAATAAACACCCCCTGCGCTTGATCACGTCGACGTCGCCATACAACTCAATGAGCACCTTAACACATATTTTTCGGAGTTTGTTAACAAATGTTTAATAGAAATGTTAAAATATAAATTTTGGATACCATCAAATAAATTCCATCCCCTTATCAGTTATCTCCAGCGTAGGTGTTTAAGCCACAAAGTTTTCACCCGTCCCAGTTCTTCCAACAATTCTTATCTGATTATTCGTGTTCACTTTTAATTAATTTCTATTGTGCAGCAGGTCACTACCGCTCAAAATTCCTAACTAATTAATGGAACTAGCAGACATCTATCTGTTGAAATCTTACAAAATCATAAATATTTATAAAATAAAAATATATAACCAGAAAAGAAACCCAAAGACAACATCTGCCCAGTCACATTAGAAAACGTTCCCTTTTTTGCCATTACGAAATATTTTTGAAAAAAAAAATGAAAGAAAGATGTACATCTTTTTCTTTCCCCCACTCAAAGACTAATTTCCTTTGGGCCTAAAACAAAAAACAAATCAAATATCTATATCGCAGATGAAGACCCACAAACAAAACAACGGCAACAGCAAAAACACCTCAAGGCAGGCCACATACAATGTACAGAGAAAAAAGAAATTTCACTTTTTCTAAAGAATTTATGTCTCATTTCCAAAGTGCAATGAATGAATGCATTTGTCATGTGGTCCCATCACCATCGCCACCAGCAGCAGCAGCAGCACCAACCAACCAGCCATCCATCGTTGTCTGTCTGGCAGCTGATCGGTCGGTCGGTCGGCATTTTTCTTCACTTTTGCTTTTCACCATTAAAAATTACATTTAAAATAGACTTAAGTTGGCCATAAAAAGCGGAAGCAATTCATACGCACTACCCAGTCAGCCAGCCAACGTTATAGCCAACAACCAACAGAGGGAACATAGGAAAGGGGAATGAAGACGTATAGAAAGGCTCCAAACGAGCCAATAAACAATGCAAGACACACAAAAGAAATTAACCAAACACAAGACAAATTAAAATTTCATCGCCGCGGTAAATGTGACTGGGGGACGGGGAGCATCTTGCGGCGCGTACGTTCGCTTGTCGGGTACCGTCAGAAGCCGGTGACAACTGCCAGACAAAAAGGAATGCAATTGCTAAAGATGGATAGAGGTTAGGCGGGTGAGAGCGAGGAAGAGAGTGATGGAATACAGCAGCAGCCACGGCACAAACAAGTGACAAAGTCAAGTTAGCGGGCATCATATAAACAAATGTGAACTTTACACTCGAGCAAAAAAAAAATCCAGTGAAATTCAAATAATTTTTATCAGTATTTAGTATGGGTGGTCGCAATTTATATGCCTTCCAAAAGTGGCTATAAGAGGTTTAAAACTTTAAACACAATGCGGCACTGGTTGACATACTCCAATCGTGCTCAAACTTTGGCTATACCAAAATCTGCAAAGACTTATAATTTTTAGGGGTCAGATCGACAAAAAATGCAACATTGATTTTTGCGGTCACCCTAATGTCCCATGATAAAATTTGCCTAAGATGTGGGGGAGACATTAAGATGACGGTAAATAATATAAATATAAATTAAAATTTCACAAATATTTTTTTTTAATGTAATCAAATGAAGCAGGTGAAACAATTTATCAACTATATTCTTTTTATGATCACTTTTCTTGACACCCGTTGATGCATTTTCTTCACTTTTTTAAATTGTGCCTAATGTTTATATTTTTAATTTTTTCGAGTGTCCAACAGATATTTTACCAAAAACCCCACTGTCTTTTGGCTGCATATGCGTAAAACATGATAATGTGTATTTTTTCTAAATTTTTCTCTCTCGCTCGGTGACATCTTACATGAACTCCATGTAGCATTTGCCATTTGGCACCCCACCGTTACATTGGGGTACTGTCATGAACAAACAACTGTCGGCTCTTCCCCGTTCTTGGTACGCACACACATATCTTCTGTCTGTTGCATGATGATGCTACACGAAACAGCTACAGCAGCGGCAGCAATATCATGTATGTAATGTCATATATCATTTTCAATTTTTTGTGTCTTTCTTCTCGGCAATGTTCATAGTTCAGCTAACAACATTAGATACGACCATAGATTTCTTTGGTGTGCCGTTTTTTTTCTTCTTCTTGAATAGCTGTAGCGAGCGTCGTTCAAGCTCTCTGCGTATTTTCTTGTAGAATAGATGCTACAAAAATTTATGGTTGACGCTGTTAGTGTTCATTATAGTCGTATGCATAATTTACACTCTCATTATGTTGTTAAGTTTAAAATTTAATTTCAACGTGTATGAAATGCAATCGAGGAGGCGGTAACGATGAACAATCTTAGTCTGAGGGGAAAAAGGACATTTATCTAAGGTAAAGAATGGGGGATCTTTATGTAGAATAATAATAAAAAGGATGGGGAAACAAATTAGATAAAAACTACGTAATATTTTGGCATTAAAATGATGAAGATAAGTTAGGGGTAATTGAAATTATTTTAAGAGAAACAAAAAATTAGTTTTGAGGATATTTATTATAAATCACGTATATCCCTATTAATTAAGTAATTTCGCATTACACTTCATGAATGAAGTATGGGATAGCTTCTCAATGTTGTGAATTTTGTCTCTTTTCTATTTTTAGGTTCACAAATAACGGCACCTACTTGTTTATCGACGAATGCGAACGTCACTGTGAAAAGCTTTTTACTAGACATGTCGATTGACTCGGCTCTATACTAGAAAGTTGCTGTCGACAACATCGAGGAGGTCGACAATGAAAGAAAAATGTAGATAACTGAAATCACACTCAGGAACTCCAGCATGACAGTCGCTTGTGTTTGTTTGTGGCTCAATCACGTCTGAACAGATATCAATGAAATTTGGAAGGCAGTGTATTGTACTGAAATTACCGTAGAACTTTGACCCTATGGGCGGAGTGGAGTAGGCGTGGCAATATTTGTTTTAGAGCTAGATAAATACAATTTGATTTCCAGCTAGTTCTCGGCAATAGTTATAAGAGTATCCAAATGAAATTTTAATTTTCGTTCAGTGGTCGGAGTGGGCGAGGCAAAACCTTTTTTAGAGCTTGATAGATACAATTTGATACCCAGATAGTGCTCGGCTACACAAATATGAATATGCAGATTAAATCTTAGTTATTACTGTATAGAAGCAAGTGACTTGGCAAAACTGTACTTTAGCCCTAGAGAAGTTAAATTTGATACCCAGATAGTACTCAGCAATACTAAATTCTCGATCAGTGGGCGAAGTGGGTGTGACAAAACTGTATTTCAACTCTAGAGGAATAAAAGTATGTTCACAGATAGAACTCGACACTTTAGGTTCGAATTTTAAGACGAATTTTATTTTTGATCAGTGAGGGGAAAAGTCGTTGATAACCTGATAGTACTCTGCAATACAATTATCAATATGCCGTCTGCATATTTTAATTGTATTTTAGACATAGATATATACAATTTGGGACGGGTGTGACCATGCTACTCACATTTTTGGTTATAATTCATAAATATAAAATTTATTGTGTATTTGTGTTTTTGTTAGTCGATCTTACAAGTACATTATATTAATTTACGTTAAATGTATCGAAATGATACAACAAATTCGGCTCAAGATCAGAAAAGTGTTCTTTATTTATTGTTTGATATTTTTGGTCAAATTCAGTGTGTCACGCACTAGGATGACGCGTTTCGAACTCCATGACGAGTTCATCTTCAGACCCCTTTGTGACGAACTGATGCACAATGGTACATCATCAGCTGTATATATATCTACAATTACGCCAAACATATGCATGTGAAGTAGATTTTAGCCGAAAATGTCCAGCATAGTTATGAATTTGACCATTCACAATCAAACAAAATTTATTATTAAAAAAAAGCTGTGATTACCAAGAATGTTACGTTTTAAAACGTTTTAACCTCGCGGTTAAAAACCAGAGGAACAAATTTGACGCCTTTTTTACATAATGTAGAGCTAGTAGGGAGCTATTCAAAATATATTATAAAATATAAAAAAGTTTAACTTTTATGTGCTTTTTTTGCAATTGAATCGTACGATCGTAACATTCGTAAGGATGGAATTACCCATATGTATTCGTTATCTGTATAATTGTATACATCTTCATTAGAGTAGGTCAATTTTTTTCTCGACCAAGCGGTTTTCAAAATCGTAATCTACGATGAATTCTAAGAAAAATTTGCCCAAGAAACTATTAGTCTAAAATCAAAATCGAGGCCCCGGGTTTTAACGAGAAACTTCTCGTATTGGGGAGAAATACACAACAAGCCCTACAACTGCCTCGGAATCGCCCCTAGAGGGTTAATGTAAGTAACCGACACCCAGTCATTTTACCGACCTAATATTTTTCCTTAACATAACTACCCCCATCTTTACCCCCTAAGGGTGCTTCCATACAAAAACCAAATTTTTATAAAATTTGTTTCCACCGCTCTAAAGCAGGACCTACCTGAAGGTAGTTTCCATACAATTTTTTTCTATTTATATTTTTTTTTCTTAAATTAGCTCCAGCCGCTCCCATGACTCCTCCTAGAAGGGTTAAATGAGTGACCGAACCCCTCTAGTATTGCCCTCCTAAAAATTTTTCTCTTACAAACCTACCCCCTAACTTAACACCCTAAAGAGCCTGTCATACAAAATTCACTTATGGCTTATGGCAGTCTTCATTTTGTATTCAAGGACAGGTGTGACCAAATGTTTTCTGTAACTAAATACTCAAATATTTAAATAAATATTCATAAAATGTCACTATATTATTACTTACATTGTTATTGTCGTAAAGTATTAACGTTTTATCATGTAAAGTAACAATTTTATTAAACTTTAGTCACATTTACGGGGACGGGCGTGACACAAAACTCGTATATTTATATTTACTCATAAAACTTTTATTAAGCAAACAAAAGATTTGTCTTTCCGGAGATAACTGTTTTTACTTATCAAGATAAATGTAATATTAGAAAATGTCAATGTAAGTCCTAGCGTATAAAGATAGTGATGAGGCTGTTCGTTATATTCTCATTTCAAACTGTTGCTAAATTGATAAAAATTAAAAAAAAAATTGATTTTTTTCCAATTGTCCTTATTTTTCGGTCTCTTGTGGAAATTAATTGATCGATTTTTATTTTAAATATGGAAATATATTTTTTCCTGTATAGGACTATTTTACGTTTAACTATTTTTAATTTTAATTTTTTACAAAAACTAAAATAAAACTTTATTTTAAAATTTTTATTGATTAACTCACAATTTTCTTTTAAATTTTCTAAAACCAAATTTAAAAAATATAAAAAATTTGTGGAGGAAAAAACTTTGTTTATAATGAAATTCTTAATTTTTTTTATTAAATTGTTTTGTTTTATTTTGCTCTTGTTTGTTATTGTCGATCTGTGCAGAAATATGAATATGTTTTTCATCGTTCGGTTTGAAATAATGTATCTTTTATTGCTAATAGAGGTTGCTCTTCAAGAGTTGTAAGAAATGGATTATGTTGACAGCTGACAGGGCGGATAGCCATTTCGATAGTTGCCAAACTATCTCATCAGCACCCTTTTGCTATGACTTCTCCAATATCATCAAAAACTTTAAGTGTTTAAAGCTCCACTAACGAATTTAGAAGCCCTAACACACCGGTGCGAACATACCATCAACGAAGACCACACGTCAACATAATCCACACAAGCCCTTGTCTAGAATTGTTTTTGGCACAAATGCCAACCCAATGTATCTTCCGTGTCAGTTTTGCTCTTGTTTGTTATTGTCCATCTGTGCAGAAATATGAATATGTTTTTAATCGTTCGGTTTTAGATCGTTTTTCTATTATTGCTAATAGAGTTTGTTATCTTATCTTAAATTTGTTATCTTATTGTATTATTGTTTTTATTTCATACAAATTTATTTTTTCCCCCCATTTCGTCTAAATCTGGTTGTGAAAATTCAATAAACACCAAGTAGTTGACTTGTGTCTAGAAAAATTTTCTCATAAAATCTAATATTTCTGTTAAACTATAACCCCTGTTAAGTGAGTCTAAAACCACGCTCATGTTAATTCGCAGAAACTCTCTTACATCTCATTCATTGGATGCATAGCGAGAATTTGTTCTTTCTTTCGAAACTTCCCTAGAATCAATAGCATATAATGTACTTAGAATAAGGCAACATTTTGCAGATTACAGCATAACTTGAGGTTGTAACTGAAATTCCAATATTCGGTTGCTACAACCACTTTCAAAACATTACTTCTGACGCGAGTGTTTAAGACACAAAAAAAACCTACAAAATTCCATCCAATCATTAAGGTCATCGTCTATTTTTTCCCATCCGCAAACAACTAAACTTTCCCATATTAAATTTTTCACACATGAGTTGAGCTGTGCGCAAAAAACAACTTCACTACTACACTCTACCATAATCTATAACCCTTTAAGGGAGAAAACAAAAGGTTAAGTACTTAATTATTGACAAAATCCACAAAAGAAAGCAAACAATGCAACAACAACAACAAAAAACAGCTCACAAGAGAAAAATGTTTTCCCATATCAGACTATAAAAGAAAGTCATTATCGTTTAACGCAAAGAGTACAAAAAACAGCGCACAGAGTAATGGGAGGAAATGTTAAAGGGCGGAGGAATATTTAGTGCTATGAAAATATTTGTATGTAACAAAATTTACTGTGCATTAAAGTTAGTTAGCTAATTTTACAGGTTTTTTCTTTTCGTATGCTTGTTGAGACAGTTAAGGGTCTCTGCAAATTGATGTTGTATTAAAACTCAGACTCTATTAACCATGTGGAGTTATTGCCGAGATATGTATTAACATAGCTGACAATACTGCTAAGTAATAAGGAATTGTTGTAAAGTCCATAACAAAACTTTGATTGAAAGACTTTCTTTTTCTCGTAGCCCCCCTCCTTACGTCTGTCTGCCTGCCTCCATTTTTCACACATTTTTTCCAGACGACAAACGACATACGAATTTTTGTCTATCAGCCCATTTATCTGGCTCTGTGTGGTTCAACTTTACCTCCGGTAGTTTGAACGTCTACATGAAAACAGCATTTTATCATACATATGCAGTCAGTCAGTCAACTAGTCGTCAGTTGAACTCGTAGTCGTCTTTGTCGTTGTTGTACTTGTATTGGCAGTTAACTGTAATTTTCATAATTTTATTTGTTTGTTAATATTTGTTTTCGGGATAGAGTGTTTGGCTAACTGGCTGGTTGGCTTGCATTCATGTCCCGTTTACAGGTCTGACTTCCTAATCGCCTGTCAATTTGTTTATTAATGTCATTTATTACATGAATAAATGAATTGAGGTGGGGAGAGGAAGTGGCTAAAACGAAAAACACTTATAGTGTGAACGGAAATTTGCGGAGGTAAAAGTGTTGCGGCGACAAATGACAAATATGTTGGAAGGTAATAAATGTAAATGGAATGTAATAATAAATGTAGAAGACATATACGTGTGTGTGTTTGTTACGTTAAAAAGGGATTTCGGAATTGAAATGACTCTGGGAATACAAGTCATCATCAAATATTAATATGGGATATGTTGCTGATGTGTTGGCGATAGCCCTAAAATATGCTAACTCTTTTGTGTGTGTACTGTTGCCAACGAGTATGTTATAATTTTAAGCAAAAGAACTAAATGGTAGTTGTTGTACTTATTACACGGATTATTAAAACTGGCAATTATTTATACAGCACATATTATAATCCATCCTTAGGTTATACACAATTTTGAATATTGCAATTTTTCCCAGAAGTATTATTCAATGTATCCTTTCAATTGCAGTACAAATTATGTCTTGATTCACAAGGTTCTGCGAACAATATTTAACCTTTACATAGTAAATGAAAATATCACCAAATGAAAGAACATTTCCACATAAATGTATATGAATGACGACATAAGAACTGCTGCCAACCTTTACGAGTATGATATAACACGTTGTAATATTTCGTAATCATCCTTAAGGTATACTCAAGTTTTTAAAATGTTTCAATTTCCAAGAAAGTGTTATACCAAGGTAGCTTACAAAGCTCAAATCTCTCTTGTACACTCTCGCTCCTTCTGTAACCGAAATCATACGACATTTAACAGGAAAATAAGTTTATTAAGTATTTAGCTTGGATTTGTGATGACATTATGATATAGTATAAGAAGAAGAGGGTGGGAAGGCAAAATGCACTTTGTATAATGATAAACAATTTAAGTAAAGCGGTTTGGTTGACGAATTAGTTGTCAAAAGCATTTGGTTAAAATAAACTATAAAATAGGTGACATTATATTACTCCTTAAGGTATGCTTGACTTTTGGAAAATGTAATGAACTACAAATGACGTGGTCTACTCTCAGGACAAACACATACTTTATACACTGTATTGTTTAAACTTCTTTGTTGCCGAGTAAAACATGATACTTTAAACATGATATTTTACATGTACATTACTTAAACACCTTCGTCTGCTACATATTTAAGAATTTCAACTAACAAGTTTTAAATTTCCCAAAATATAACACAAGGACGCTCAGTTCTTATATCGCGTCGTATCACACCGTTTTCTTGCCATGCCATTATGTAGCATTGTTATTAATATCACGCGAAATATGTTGCCAAAAATAGCATTATTGCCATAAAAACAACAAATGTTGTAATGAGCCCCTGAATGTGTGCTAACAAATTATGACTTAGTAACAGCCATAAAGCATGCAATACATTTTTATTACCCCCAAACATTTCATGGCATACTAAAAATAGGGGAATAGCTACAAAAATGTAATAGCAATTTTTTGTTTAGTATAAATGTTTATTACAATGACATAAGGAAAAAGTAATTGACCAGCTAGTATGTTTAAGGTTGTCATCATACGTCAGGTTAAGGTGTAAAAACGTTGAACACTGGTGGAGAGTAATAAGGCATAGAATACAATGATATAACAACAACAAAAATTAATACTAGTAATTGAATTAAAGCCTGTTACTGAAACTTTTTCTAAATGCACTATTTTAAATATAACATTTTAATTTAACTCTAATCTCTATATGTATATATATTTGTAAATAAATGAACTACTCAACTATTTAAACTTTTTATATAACCCATGTAATAAGAAATTTAGCTTGAAAAGTCCTTAATAACTCTTTAATAGGCTATACAGTTTGTCATGTCATGTTGAGTACAGATCAATTTCTAGGAAATAATCCCAAGACCACAAACCATATTTCACAAAATAATATATAAAACTTTCAGAAATTCTACAAACATAAAGTTGAAATAGAAAATTTTCTCTGAAAAATGAATATAGAAAAAAAACTAATTATTCCTAGAATAATATGCCAGGAATAAAATGAATTTTGTCCATGACACACATTTATTGTACCAAAAAAAAAAAGATTGGTAATGGTTAAGAAATATTCCTGATAACATAATTTTTTGTTTTGTGATAGAAATATACAAGTAAATTTAAAAGGCTGTACACATTTTATTTGATAACGCAAAATTATACACAAATGAAATGGAATACCAACCACAAAATGTTATAAGAAATATATATTTAAGCCTTTCGTTTAAAAGAAACATATGAATGAAATAAATATTAAATCCTATAAACGCTTTACATTCCCAGAATTATGCTAAGGTAGTTATAGAAATAAAATGGTAAACAACCCCAACATTTGACAAGAAATATACATTTCAATAACAAAAACAGAAAGAAATAATAAAGTGAACGAAAAGGAGGGTCCCGATACTTATGGCTGCATTCACATTGAATTGAAATTTTGCTTAAATAAAAAACAATAGGCAAAAAATAAATAAAAATTTACCAATTTAATACTAGTACCTAAATTGTAATACTTTTCCAGAAGTATGCTATGAATTAAAGACTCTTAAGATGACAATTGCTTTCCCTCTTAAACATCAACTGTTGTTTTTGTGTTTGGAAAAACTACATTCACGATGGAAACTCTATTATTATAGCATACATTTTTTTTATCTTAAGAACTTTAGAAAAAGAGAAGGCTTTCTACGCACACAAATTTTCTTCGACAGTTAGTAGGCAGGATTTTTTTTCTTTTAACAGCCTAATGGTATGCAACGTTTTTGCTTTACGTCATTTAGTCATAGAAATAACACGGAAGATGACAGAATATATCGTTGGTATACTACGTAAACTGACCAACTACACTTTTGATCATTTAGAGATTAATTTTAGTAAATATAAAATTGACCTAATAAGAAATATCCTATTCCAAACTTTTTGTTCTAAAATCACAAGATACAATTCTAAACAATGATATTGTGTAAATATACTTCTAATAATTACCCAGGTACGAAATTAGCGAGGCCTCTACAAGTAGGCATGCAACAAGGCCTTCTGAGACATTCAAACGTCATGTCTTCGAGGCCTTGTTTTTACATGCCTGAAAATATAGCCCGCGAGCCAGGAACAGTTTTTCATGACCAATCGCCTCCCGGACGAAAGCTCGTAAAATGCTTATTGAAGTTGTATAATGAAGATTAGTGACAGTCAGCACTTCCTTGGTGGGTTGAACAGTGGGACCTTGTCAAACATGTACACAAAAAAACTCAGTCATTTTCTCCCGGCTGAAACTTTGTCCGATGATAGTTAATACGTTATTATTAAATAAAAATAAACGTCAGCTGGTCTACGTTGGTGGAATGGTCGTTAGCTGGTGACCTAAAGGGTCTACTGTAGCACAATGAATATGTTAAAAAAAGCACGGTAATAATGTCACAACTGTTAAGGTATTGTTCTGATCATTTTGAAATGTCCTAGACATTTGTAGAGGAGGAGTCAGGCTTTCAGAATTTTGCATTCGGAGAGTTTGAAATACAGGTTGTCAAAGTTGACCACTTTGGTGCTGATGAAACTTTCAAAGCCTGATACTTTTACAATTATAGGCCGATTACAAAGTTGTTTAACTTTTAAGAATCTTCTATGTAAGGCAAACAAAAAACACGTTATTAAGATATTCTCTATCAAAGTTTAAAATTGTAAATTTTTCATCGACTTTCTTCAGTGTTTTATTAATAACTCTGCCATTTGAGAGAAAATAATATATGTGAAACCACCACTTAATTGGGTACGCTTTCATAAAAAATACACTGCAAACACTTTAACAGTAGCACCTCGTCAAACACGCAAATATTAATAATAATCTTAAAATTAAATTCCTGAAAATGAATAAATGAGGAATTACTGTGATAAGTGGGAGTGAACCGAATTAATATCAAACGATAGCATGTGACCTCAGTAACAAAACCTTAAATTCAAATTTGCTCCACTACGTCATAATTTTTTTTACAGTGGTATTAACTTTGATGTTTTTGGTCAAAAGTTGAACATAAAAAATCTTGTGCAAAAGTACATTTGGGATAGTCGTCTAATTGTTATTCCGTATTGTTTAACAATGAAAAGACTCACACCGCAACAACGTCAACAAAATTATTTACCTGTTTTATCACATCTCAACAATATAAGACTTATCGACCCTCCTAGCCCATTATTGGCAATACCATCCGCAAATGTAAAACTCGGTGCACGTTATTGGATAATGTGCGGCCGAAAAGATTACATCCTGTCCGGTTGTACCGAAAAGTGGGGCTATAGACTGTGAATTATCAATTCGAGCCTGTGCGAAGCATTTTACGCAAAGATCTTGATTTAAAGGCAGACAGGAATTGCATTGAATCCTCCAAATTTCAGGCCATGGAAGAAGAATATTGCGGCTGTAGCAGAGAGTGAGGCAGACGGCCGTGGTGACCAATCAAATCGATGATGTGCGGAGCATTTTAAGCAAAGATCTTTGTTAAAAAGTAAACAGGATTCAATTTTATCATTCATCAATTGATTTTGTCAAACTTTAATTTACACTTAAATGTGAAAGAAATATTGCGGCTGTAGCGGAGAATATAGTTTAAGACCGTGACGCATTGATTCGGTGCTGTGCAGAGCATTTTGCTCAAAAATCGTGGTTTAAAAGTAAACAAGATTCAATTTGTTCATGAATTGATTATGCCAAACTTGAATTTTCGCTTCAATATGAGCAGTATATTGCGGCTGTAGCAGAAAGTGTGGCTGAAGGCCGTTACCCATCGATTTAATGCTGTGCGGAGAATTCTTTTCGAAGATCTTGGTTTTAAAGTATCTTCATGAATTGAGTTGAATTGAATTTTCCAGACTTGAATTTACGCTTCAATGTGAAAGGAATATTGCGGCTGTAGCGGAGAGTGTCGCTTAAGGCCGTGACGCATCGATTTGATGCTGTGAGGAGCATTTTACGTGAACATTGTAGTTTAAAAGTAGACAAGATTCAACTTGTTGCTGAATTGATTTTGCCAAATATGAATTTACGCTTCAATATGAGCAATATCTTGCGACTGTAGCGGAAAGAGTGGTTTAAAGCCATGACGCACCGAGTTGATGCTGTGAGGAGATTTTACGCAAGGATCTTTGTTCAAATGCTGGTAAGATTTAACTTGGTCAAGAATTGAATCCGCCAAACATAAATTTATGCTTAATATTAGTCAATAGCCAATGGCTCAATCAACATCCACAGTTTTTGCGCAATATTTTGTAAGTAAAAAGTAAAAATTCTGGCTCAATGAATACGTTAATTAACAAATATAACCGTCAATGGCGAGCGTCTTCGTACTATGATAATTGAGTTTTTGTTGTCTGATATAGAAGCCCGTGATGTCGGTGACATTGAGACAAGACGATGCTAGGGTTCAAACAGCCCGCTATACAACGGCTTAACCGCCGAGCTATGATTCAAGACTTGAAACCTCCATTGCTTTCGTAATTCGCGAGATACCGCTTAAAACATTGGAATGCATAGTCGCGAAAATTTAAACGAAAGTATAATTAAAAAATAAATGTCAAAGAGAGTTCTTTCTGGTCATAACAAATTTTTCGACGTCCTACGCTATGCTAAGTGTTGCATTTAAAATTAAAATTCTTAATTCTTAATGAATCATTCTTGATACATTTAAATTAAGTTTTAACCCCTAAAGAATGTCACTTCATTAAAAGTTTGGTATTATAGTTTAACAATAAAAGTAAATAAGGGAACAACCTCATAGTGTTATAGTAAATATAAATTTAAACATAACTAACAATTTTAATTACAAAGTAATAAAGTCATTTACTATAAATTTTGACCACGCCAAAAAACATGACCTATATATTGATAGATGTTCTATACAATATTTTAAGTCCTCTTAGTAAGTCTGTTATCTATTGTTTTACGTTGAAATAGAATTACTTTAGTTTTCCACGTAAATGCATTTATAAAATTGCATATTCAATACCTTTTGATGATAACGTTTCCAAAGGGTGCATAATATCACAAATTGTTTTCCCAAAATTAAACCAAACCTAAAATTATAGTGAAGTTAATTGCAAACATAAAGGACATTTTGAAATACAACACAATTCTGAGAATAGCAAAGACATAAGTTGAACAGTATTTCGTATTCCCGATAACAAAATCCTAAACTCAATAGTCTGTCACATTTTATATGTAAAGTTTTCACAACACGTGCCTAAAAGCATGCAATATAACCTTGTGTTTGGACAACCAAAATTTAAAAGGCCATCTCTCTTAAATTTCAATTTGGCATTAGCAAAGCTTCCAGGAAATATGCTAAAAGTACTCAACCACAAATAGATATATAAACCTTTCAATTAAAATCGAAATTTATAAAATAAGCCTAAAGTTAACTAAAAGCTTTTGCCACAAGTTTAGTCATTTACAGCAAAGTAGAGTTTGTACGTATCCCAAAATAGTTATTAAATTTGGAATAAGATACAAAATTTGTTTAAAATTAGGGATAGCAGACATTTTATAGAAAAGCAATCATAACATTATTATTCTTCAAAGTAAGCATGAACAACAAGTCCTGACCAAGAAATCGCCTTAAAATATGCAATGCATTCAGATCTTAATAGCCAGGAACGAGATGTCTATGCAGAATTGTATATATACAATTCATTCAGATTTTAACCATTAAAGTGGAAATATTTAAGTATATGATTATAATTTTAATAAAACAGAAATATTTCAAACAAACTGGCATCGGCTACTCTTAAAGAAGTTTACTATAAGTTAAAAAGACAAGCATGAACGCCTTAAAATCGGCAATACATTTGATGATAATTAAAAAGTAATATAAAAATATATTTACACAGTGATAAACAGATATATGTAGTAAATTCCGCTTAACAGTTTAAGTCGCAGTTCAATGTTAAATGAATTGTCTAGATTACAATAATAATATTATTATAACTGTGATAATCCACGATAAATTTATTGCAAAACGTTTTAAATTAATTGCAATTACTTACACAATCCTTTAACACCTATTCCTCAAGCTATTTCATTATTAATTTTAGTAATTCATCAAAAAACAGATTACCATCACAGTGATGCCTTATTACATATTCACTATGTGTCAATACGATTAGCGTATTAAAATTAAATCGCCTATTATTATGCTAAAGCAGCTGCCGAAAATTAGGCAATGAGTGTTTTTGAAAAGAAATTAATTAATTGTGTGCAATTAAATAACACTTGATTTATACACAAAAGAAATTGCCACAAATAATAATAGATATTTGCAAGATAACATTAATTTCTTAAGAAATAAGATTGCATATCTCAAGGAGGGGATAACAGGAGAACTATCATCACTAAGAAGTTTGTTTATATATGTGCAAGAGTAATACATAAACATCATGACTGGTATTTCCACGATAAATAGTAAACGTTGTTCTGGTGATGGCGTCTTTGCATGGTGATTTGCCAAAGTATACTAAAAACAAAGTCAAACACACGTCATTAGTAAGACAGCTAGTTTTATAGTAATCCCCATCGAAATTCTACACGTCGATAAAAAAACACCGTTTACATGTCGAAGGCCGTATGGCCATTTTATTGTTTGACATATATACAATGATAGTCAGATTGTCATTCTGACTGAACTTAATATAATTTTCTCGTGTTTGTTAGTGATTACATTTCAAATGACCTTTACCTGTTGGTAGGCAGCAAACCAGTTTTTTATAACAGCCTAATAGCATGCAACATTTGTGTGTTTGGGAAAATAACATTCACTTTAATTTACTATACTTTTTAAGAGATTGAATATAACGCATTCTTAATAAAGAACTGTCTAAGAAGATGACTGATAGATGAATTTCTGTTGTTGCTGCCAGTAAAGAAGAAGAAGAAGAAGATGACTTTAAAAACGTGAAACCTGTTGGAGAATACAAATTTTCATCACCTGTTAGTAAATAAGCAAATTTGAAAGCAAAATTTAAGGCAGCAGCGTTAGAGAAAGATTTTTAGAGGAAAAGTTAAAGTTTTTGATAATATATTTTTAATAAATCTTTAAGAAATAAATGTAAAATAAATTCAATATTTTAAATAAAAAAGTGTTAAGGGCAATTGTCAATTGTCCGATTCAGTACGAGGTTTTTTTTTATATTTTTTTGCTTCTACAGATCGCTCGTGAGTGGTATCAAGCAGTCATCATATATTTACTTAGTATTTTTTGACAATTAGTTATAGAAGTACTCTCAGTAAAATAACGTCTCCAAATTATTAAACTGTATTACGATATTCAGCATTCTGTGAATGATGTTGTTTGTGTTATTCACACAACATATTGTGTGCTAATAGATGTTTCGAGCCCACTGTTGCCTTTACAATCCGCAAATTTGAGCCAAATTGTACGTTAATGAATTACACCCAGCTAAAATTTTCAATTTTTTTCTTCACACTTGATGATGACCATATATACGTGAAACTAGAGACCTTATGTAGTAAAACTGCGATCTCAGTTTATCGCCAGAACGTCAGGATTTTTTTTTAAAGGACTTCAAAGTTTCAAAGATACACCACTTTCAAAAAATTAAATCAAATATTTTCACGAACCATATGATAACGATATGGGTATCAAATAAAAGGTAAGAATCTCAGCAATGTTAACAAATAACAGAGTTTAATGGATTTGGACCAAAAATTTCAAAAAAGATTAATTTTCTATATAACCATCTTGACTTTTTTCCCCAAAATTTGGAAAATTTTAGTGATGAGCATGGTGAGCGCTTTCATCAAGAAATCGCGACGATTGAAAATCGATTTAGAGGAAAAAGTGAACACCACATGATGGCAGAATATTGTTGACAATATGTCGTGACACAGGCGATAATTAAAGCGGCAAAGTCAACGTTTACATTTCAATTAATTTTTATCCAGTGTTTTTATATATATATATAATATTTTGAAACAGGATTAATATTTATTACTTTTTTACTAAACTATTAAAGCTAGATTAATACATTGTATATATAACTTCTTCAACATATATTTGTTCAGAAAAAATTATTTAAATGATATTAAGCTTTAAAACTTTAAAGTGACATTTTTGAAATTTCTGGTCCAGATCCATTAAAATCTGTATTTGTGTGCATTGCTGAGATTCTTACCTTTCATTTGATACCCATATCGTTATAATATGGTTCGTGGAAATATTTGATATAATTTTTTGAAAGTGGTGTATCCTTTGAAACTTTTAAGTCCTTTTAAAAAAATCCTGACGTTCTGGCGATAAACTGAGAACGCAGTTTCACTACATATGGTCTCTAGTTTCACGTATAGACGGTCTTCATTAGGGTGTTCAAAACCGAAACCGAAAAATCGTAAACCGGTTTTTTTATTTAAAACCGTATGCCGGTTTTTGCAAAAATGCCATTTTCGAATAACCGGTTTAACCGAGTTTTTTACTTCGGGTACTCGGTTTTTTTATAATTGCTTTGTAACAACTTTAAAATGAGTTATTGAAAAAGTATAAACTTTAAAATTGAATTTGGAATTAATTTAGAAATCCTTTTTTACATTTTGTAAACGAAGCTTTTTAAAGTTTTAAAATTCAATTTCAAATTAATGTAGAAAAATCTATTTACTTTTAGAAGCTTTGTAAAATTTTAAAATTCAATTTTAAATTAATTTAGAAAAATCATTTTACGACGATGATGGTCACGATGATGAATGCGGTAAAATAGTGGAAGTCTGAAAATCAGGCGTCGTGCAATAAAGCCATATGGCTTTATTACCAGCATGGTTGTGCAATAACACCAAATTAAATTTCCGATCAAAGTGGAAATAATGCCATACCAATGAAAAATGCGACTAAAAGTAATAAAAAAGCGTTATGAAGTAGATGAAGTGGGGGAGGCGTGCCCCCACCGCATTCGTCTCTCGCTGCAACGTGTTCTCTAGTACACCACTATGTTCACTGACTTATTAACAGAGATAGAGAGAGTAGCGAGGCTGGTTACGTAGCTAGACTAGGGCGCGCAAAACAAAAATACTATATAAATTTTATTTAAAATATTGTCAAAGGTGAAATAATGCCATAATGGCTTTATTTCACACCTTCTGTGGGAAATAAGGCAATATGGCTTTAATGTACGTCACCTAAAAATCATACGAGCTCATTAAAAACGTGTTTCAAATTATCACAATATTGCGGAAGCATATTAATTATTTAACAAGTCGAGCGAAAAACAAAGAAAATTGCAGAGCTATGTTTTCCAGGAAACTCCATTCAGCTAAAAAGATATAACAATTTTGAGACATTTGAGCTCAGCGCTTCAGCCTTTAGCGCTCGCAATTAAAAGATTATCAAATGATTCAGTGACTTTATTACTGAAACAGCTTAAGAATATGGAGCTGCGAGACAAAATTATAGCAAGATTTAAGGAATGAAGAATACAAACATTCAATACCCGAAATAAATATCCTAAAAAGACGAAAATTATGGAATGTGCGAACGAACTTTTTAAAAGACTTTGTCCTTTATCCCAACAACGGCAGAGTCCAGCAACAGTTCAGATTGTGAGGTAGAGGAATCCCCTAATGGTAGTTTAAACGATTTAAACAACAATAAATAATATCTAAAATCCACCAGTAAAAACAAATTGCAATGACACAAGCCTATATGATAATATCAACTGTTTCGATAGATTTAATAAAAGGACAGAAAAGTTCAACATCCTTCTAAACGCGCTTTTGTCAATAAATCCTCCTTTCACAATTAGTGAGCGCGTGTTTTCTGTATCAAGCTTTATGAAAAAGAAACAGAAGAATAGACTCAGAATTGAACACTTAAATTGCATACTGTATTAAAAACAAATTAATAATATTCCAAAAATATATTCCTTTCCAAAAATACTACTTTAAATAATAAAATGAAGGAGATTTCAAAAATTTATTAAAAAGTTAAAGTGTAAAAAAATGAATTTATTTTAACCAAATTATTGTTTTTATTTTATTTTAACTTTTTAGGAAAAAACCGAAAAAACCGGTTAAACCGGTTTTCTTTCAAATACTGTATTCGAAATCCGATTTTTCTAAAAAATCAATTTTTCGAATAACTCGGAAACCGGGTTTTTTAAAAAAGGAGGTATTTGAACACTCTAGTCTTCATCTAGTGTGAAAACCACTGTTGCACGTTGTTATATGCGACCGAACATACCACATCGAGTCTGTAGTACGAAGAGAAAATTGCGGCTGTAGCAAAGAGTGTGTGGCTGAAGGTCGTTACCAATCGTTAAAATCGATTCGATAGTTTTATTTTACGCAAGAACTTGGTTTAAAAGCAGACCAGATTCAACCTGTTCTAGAATTAAATCTGCACAACTAGAGTTTTTGCTTTAATTTTAGTCAATGTGAGATGAATATTGCGGCTGTAGCGGAAAGTGTGTCCGAAGGATGTGACCCATCGATACGATGCTATGCGGACCATTTTACGCAAGGATCTTGGTATAAAAGTAGACAAGATTTAACATGTTCATGAATTGAATCCGCCAAAATTGATTTTATGCTTAAATGTGAAAAAAAATTGCGGCTGTAACGGAGAGTGTACAGAAGGCCGTGACCGATCGATTCGATGCAGTGCGGGGCATCTTACGATTTTGGTTTAAAACAGACAAGATTAGAAGCTTCAGTGAGTAGAATTTTGCCGCTGAAGCGGAGATAGTGGCTAAAGGCGGTCACCCATCGATTCAACACTGAGCGGAGTATTTAACGCAAAGATATTGGTTTAAAGGCAGCAAAATCCACCAAACTTGAAATTACTCTTCAATGTGAGAAAAATATTTCGGCTGCAGCGGAATGGGTAGCTGAAGGCCGTGACGCATCAATTCGACAATATACGCGGAGCATTTTGCCATCTTGTTTTAAAGGCTGAGAAGATGTACCTCCTTCATAAATGGAAACCTCGAATTTGTAATTTACGCATCAATGTGAGTAGAATATTGCTGCTGTAGCGGAGAGTGTGGTTGAAAGCCGTTAGCAATCGATTCGATGCTGTGCGGGGCATCTTACGCAAGGATCTTGGTATTAAAGTAGACAAGATTTAATATGTTCATGAATTGAATCCGCCAAACATCAATTTACACTTCAATGTGAGTAGAATATTGCGGCTGTAGCGGAAAGTGTGGCTAAATGCCGTGACCCAACGATTCGATGCAGTGCGGAGCATTTTGCGCAAGGATCTTGGTTTAAAACAGACATGATTAAACTTGTTCAAGAATTTAAATCGCAAAAATGTTATTTAAGCTTCAATGTGAGAATAATATTGCGGTTGTAGTGGAAAGTGTGGCTGAAGGCATTGACCCATCGATTCGATGGTGTGCAGAGCATTTTACGCAAGGATTTTGTTTTAAAGGCAGACAACAAGTAACTTCTTCCCAAGGATCTTGGTTCAAATGCTGGTAAAATTGAATTTTTTCAATTGAATCTGTCAAACTTGAATTTGCGGTTCTGTGTGACAGAAATATTGCGGCAGTAACGGAGACAGTGTTTAAAGGATGTGAAACATCGATTTGATGAATGCCGGAGCATTTTAAGCAAGGATCTTGGTTTAAATAATAGTAAGATTTAACTTGTTCAAGTTTTGAATCTGTTCAACTTAAGATTACTCTTCATTTTAGTTAACAGGCTCAATTTGCCTTCCGCTGTTTTCGAGCGGAATTATGTTAAGTAATAAGGAACATTTCTTCTAACTCAATGAATACGTCACTAAACAAAATTAATGCATTTGGCCTGATTACCAATCGATGAAATACTCGGACCGATTTTATTAAATGAGGTTCGACAGAAAGCAAACGACAATGGCGAGTGTCTTTGCACTATGATAGTGGAATTTTGTTGTCTGAAGTTTAGTTCCGTAATGTCGACGACATTCAGTTTCAGCAAGAATGTGCTACGGCACACAAAAGGCGCATTCTAATGGATATATTGAGACATCATTGTGTTGGGCATTTAATGTCACGTTTCACCTTCGGATTGCATCACCTACAGCGTATTCGCCACATATATTCGAATGAAATTATCTTCAAAAAGTTAATGCCAGAGATTGATATTTTACATTACATCGTTTAATAATATTTTATGTGTTTTATTTAGAACTAAAGAAAATGTTTTAAATGAATCACCCTTTAATATAGTTTTATATGCGACATTTCAATAACAGAATTCATCTTGTACGAAATGTCTAATTTATTATGACTATCGTTCATATTTTCCACCCAATTGAAATCAATTGAAAAATCGTGTCAGTTGTGTGGAAAATTTTAATAGCTTTTCACAAAATACTTCAAAGTAAATGATAACTTGATATAAAAAATACGTTAGTATGTTCATCACTTTAAAACTTAGGAAAAATAATTTAACTGTTTTCCTTGGATCCCTTAACTACAACGAAGGACCTCAAAGGATTAATCACAGTGCACCTTTGAACACACGACAGGCTGACGAGGGTATAGTATGTATGTATATGAAGTGTATACATGATGTATGAATATTTCAATAGCAGAAATTATTATAAGCCCCCATTATTAGGCGACAACATAGACATCAAGGAAACATAAAACGAACTAGAAAGTTGTCAACAACAAAAAAATATTTGTAAAAGATATAAGTGAAAACATGTGAGACACACAAAAGAGACAACTTATGTAAAGGCAAGCGTTCAAAAAATAATGTTAAACAATTTAACTTGTTGAAAAGGAATAAAAAAAATTTATATTAAATATAGTTATATTTAAAAGCCAACAATTCTGTATTGATTGCCTATATTTAGGCTGAAATTGACATTAATACTATTCCAAGCAATTGCTTTATAGAATTATTCAATATTTCAGGCAGTTGTGAGCTATTTGAATATTAATTATATAAATTCTTAAAAAATTGGCCTTACTTAAAGTGTACTTTAAAAAACTCTCCATATCGAGTGTGATTAATTTATAATGCAGATCGTAGGGGGCTTATGAGCAGTAATCGATTTTCGCAGACTATAGTTGGCTTATCGGTTATGCCGTCTTCGAATAAGTTGTTCAAACTCTAATAAAAGTAAATTCACAGAAACTTGACAACGTCTGTAAGTCTTCATACAGGTCGTCTAACGGCCAATATTGCTGCTGTAGAACAAAGTGCAAGCCATACAACCTGAATTCGTCGTCGTGCACATTGTGTCCGTTCAAATTCGAGGGCAAATATTAAAGATAACCGCTGCTATTTTATTTGTGGCTAACATATCATCATTTTGTACTTATAGCCCCATTTAAAGAAGTATCTACCCCTTAAATTTAAAAATATTTTTCCCTACGATAAAAGCCCTTTAAAAACCAACAGCATTTTGCTTTTGTTATTACCGAAAATTATTGCATATTTTTCAGCGTTATCGAAGAAATTAAATACAAGATATTGCATACTTTTTAGCGCAAATAGTGTTTACAATTCTATGCGGATGAAGATATTTTTAATCCTGGAAAATTTTTTAGAATTTTAGTGGTAGAAATTATGTGAGACCATTAATAGAAAATAATGCCCTCGAATTTGAAAAAAAAAAATTGTATGGGAACCAACCCGGTCTAGTGCACATCAATTTAACCTTTTAACAAAATTCTGAGTATTGTAACACAATTGAGAATTAACATGGGAACTGAAGCCTTATGACCATAGAGACATATGGGTTCAAAGAGACAACGAAGATTGTAGCGCTACAATCAATATTTTGCGAACTGTGTTGGAGAACGGTATAATCAACCAAAACCTTGAAGTCGATTGGCCGTTAAACTATTAGCTATAGGACACCAAGAAACATAAGTGTTACGCAAACAATCCAAAGCTCTTTGAAGCCTTAAGATATTAAGGCGAAGTTTAGAACAAGAAGGCCCCACCATTGAAAATATACTGAAATATTTAGTTAATCAAATGGGACATTATAAAGCGAGTCATGGAAGCCCTTTCAACGATGTTGTGTTTCAATCATAAGTGTCATTGACGGCCCTTACGTCCCTATGCTCCAACTTGGGGCGGTAGGAAGAAAATCATAATTTTTAAAAAAAAAATTTAGTATTTTTTAACGGAGGTTAAATTCCATATTTTAAATGGCCCGCCCTTTAATTACAAATTTAAAATCTCACAATTAACTCAATGCGACACAAGTTTAGATCAAATGCAACTATAAGTATACTGCCTACTCAAAGACCCTAAAATGTGAAGCATATTTGTGGGCTGTCTATATTTATAGCATACTTTAGGGGCTTCTTTCTAATTATTTCAAACACCAAACTTAATTTAATATAATCTATAGGCAAATTACATTTAATAGGCTTATAAGCGATTACAAATCCATAAATTAAAATAAATAATTTAAATTAAGCAGATATTTTGTTTGGGCTTTCCGCCGCAAACATTACACACACACAGAGCAATAAACCCAAAACGTTTTCGTGTTGCGGTAAAATCAAATTAAACATTAAACCCAACAAAAAAATAAAACTAAATTAAATGGTCAACACCTACAACTGTGGCAGCAACAACGCCGTTTTTTTTTTCTTGTTACAACGAAAAACATTGTGAATAAACATAAACTGATTTATCTAATTTTGCATTATTAACATAAAACAATGGCAAAACAATATGAAATAATAAATGTCGAATGGGAATAAAAAAAAAAACACGACATGATAAAAGTTTGTTAACATTTAAATAATCACATTAAATTGATATGATGTTCGTTGGTTCATGTGGTTGATTTTGGACTTGAAATTGTTATGGCTGTAATAAAAACTTGTAATATGCCAATGAAGTTAGCGGCCAATTGAATCAATGACTTCTTTGGTTTTTTTGTAATGATTGTCATGAAAAATTACCATTACCACTAACAGTTTGCTTTCTGCAAAAGAATTTCCCCTCTAAGTTATTTTCTGATGACTAGAAAATCCAACAAAGCCCATTAAAGTTTAAAAAGACATGTCTTCTGTCTGCCCTTCGCTGAAACTTTCCATGTTTTGTTGAAATTTTTATGGCTTAATCACTGTCCCCTCCTCATTAACGAAATATTTTGCTGAGAATTGTGGAAAAGAAAGGCACCCAAACACACAGACAGATAGGCAGACAGACAGACCTCTGAAGAAGTCACCCAGTTCTGTCAAGTTGTAAAGATAATTTCACACATCATTAACTGCCAGTTCAGTAATACTTTACAGTTTTAAAATATTCGATTTTGTTATGAAGTGAAAAAAGACAAGACAACGGCTGACCTGTGTCTACCCTAAAGTTTTTAGAACGCAAATGCCACGCTTAGTGAACCCTAGGCCATGGCAAACAGTCCCCCCCACACACAAACCAAAACAAAAGAAAATACGTAGACCCAGATGGAGGAACAAGCATCAAGTTTTCCATTCAATGGCTAGCAAAATATTTCAATGAATGAACAGATGAGTAGTAGAACATCAACATGACATTTTAAATGTTTACATTTGAGAAGAGGGCGAGAAAAAAAAGACATAAAAAGAAAAGAAGAACATTTCGAATTTCACAGGGCACTTGTATCTGTTTCAAATTCACCCTTCTGCTATTGTACAAAGGGAACAACACCACATATGAGGAAAGAAAAAAGGGAAAAGAAAAAAACTATATAGAAACTTAATGTAAACATTTTAATAATCAATCTTCTAGAAACAAACAAAATACTGTTTTACACTAATGCCAACACATGCAGGCGATGTTTATGGTATTCGCATTGGGCCACAAAGGGTTAATGACCGTGCGCTCCTTAAACTCACAACCAGCAGGTTGATGAGGGCTCAGAGTATAGAGAAATAAGTGTTTATACATGATGTATATACTAAAGAATATATCATAGAGCAGAAACTATTAAGAGCCCACATTATTAGGCGGCGACATAAACAACAAGGAAGCCAAAAAGAAACTATAATAAAGTTTTCAACATCTTTGATGACGATACAGGCAGAAATATGTGTGTCTATAAGATTTTTAAAAAATCATATGGATAGACAGATAGACTTATTAAAATTCGTGTAAAAGCTTTTGCGTGCGATATAAATAAAGACTCCTTGTTGATGAGATTGAAATTCGTATAAAATCAAAAGTAGTTGCCTACTTTTAGGTTTGAAATTTAAACCACAACCTAAAGGGTTGGCAATGTCTAAGCAGCCTATCTTTAAGGCATTACATAAGATGGTATTATACCTTAACTAAATTACTTGACTGCGTCTTAACTGTTGAAAATATTTTATCATAGTAACTTTAGAATAAAAAAGAATCTTTATATCTACGAGCGCAATATTCTAAAAGCTGTAACGAATTTGGTCAAATGTTAGTAAAACGATTAAGAGATCATCCCTCATTTTCGAAGTGAGAAGATTTAAATAGCAATGTAATGATTTGCCTACTTTAAGCTATACAACTTAAAGCATACCCTAAAGGGGTGGCACTGTTTGTGTAGCCTATCCAAAAGGCTTCACATTAGTTTGTAGTATATGTCAACAGAATTTCTCGAATTCGTCTAAGCTGTTGAAAAAATTGTATCATAATTAGTTAAGAATTAAAAAAAGGAACGTTTCTTAATCGGTAGAAAAGAATCCGCATCTACGAAATAGCGGATTTCATTTCATAAAATGAATTAATGGGCATATAATTCAAAAGTAAATAGTGACGTATTGATTTACCTACTTTAAGGTTTAAAATTTATAGTATAGCCTAAAGGGTTGTCAATGCCTGTGCAGCCTATCCCAAAGGCTTCACATCAGTTAGTAGTAAATAATAACAGAATTTCTTGAATTCGTCTAAACTGTTGAAAATATTTTATCATAAATACTTTAGACGAATAAAAAGGAAACTTTATATGTAAATGCGAGCGCAATATTCCAAATCCTTAAGCGAAGTTTGTCAAATGTTAGTAAAACGATTAAGATATTATCCCTTATCTTCGAAATAAGCGAATTTTATATCTAAAAATGATTTTGTTGCAATACAAATTAAAAGTAAATAGTTATGTAATGATTTTCCTACTTTAAAGTTTAAAATTTAAAGCATATCCTAAAGAGTTGGCAATGTCTGTGCAGACTATCCTAAAGGCTTTACATCAGTTCGTAGTAAATGTTAAAAGATTTTTTTGGCTGCGGCTTAAATATTGAGAATATTTTATGATAATTACTTTAGAATTATAAACGAAAACTTCATATCTACGAGCGCAATATTCTATAAGCTTTTTACAAAGTTGGTCAAATGATAGTAAGAACGTTTATGAGTTCATCCCTCATCTTAGAAATTAATTTCTTAAAAGGATTTTGTTGCAATATAACTTGAAAGTAGATAGTAATGTAATAATTTAAAGTATACTTGTAGGCAAGCACAGTTTTCGTCTGTTAAGGTATAAAAAGGTTGAGAACATTTAAAATGTTTGTATAACATAAAAACCATTGTAGGTATATTCTTAATATTTAGGATATTCTATTGCTCGCTATAAAAACGGACAAGTCTACAAATGTCTACAAATATCATTTATAATTTAGGCCTATTGATATCTTTACTTCAGTCGTGCAAGTAATGGAAATAAGTAAAAACTTTTTGAAGGAAGTGTTTCTCTATAATTAATTTTCTATAAATCGAGCTGTGTAAAATATTTTATCTCTGTGGCTAAAATACAGTTTTTTCACGCCCTCATTCGCCTACTGATCGAGAATAAAAATATCGTCTGAGTGGGACAGACAGACAGATTCTCCACCGATCGAGCTTATATTATTGTAATTTTTTTTTAGCCTAGCCTTTCACAAATCTTATCGACTTATTTGGATAATCGAAAAAAGGGTCCACAAACTTCAAAGCCAGAGCCTTCAATTTTTAACCGACCTAGCTCATATTGTTGTCAATTTTTTTTAACCTAACCTTACACAAATCTTACCGGTATTTTTTGGAACAGAAGAGTTTCCAGCTCTCCCACACATTGAGGGTCTACCTTAGTGTACACCACTTCTAGAAATGTTCGAGAATGCCGGTCGTCTCTTGAGGACATAGCGAGACATTCGACGGTTTTCAGGACATGGTAATCCAAATTTCCTATTCTTCTTATAAGGGGGAATCAGTTTATTGCGGGGAAACTGAACCTAATTGCTAATGAGAGATGTGTAAAAGAACGCACTTGCACGGCGACCAAACAAATTTGGCCTTTAATGGATATACAGAGGACACGATTTGTGCTGAACCTGTCTAGACACTATCTAAGTAACATCATATCTGTAATAACCGGTCACTGGCCGGTTGGTTAACACGCTAAGAGGTTTTGTTCTTATAACCTTTCGCTTTTGTTTTGTTTCTTTACCAAAACAAACCATTGACGTGTACTTGTTTTGTTCTCAGCATCAAAACAATCATTTACTTGAAAAAAAAAACAAATAGACTTGAAACCGTTTTAAGCGCACTTGTACAGGGCGCTAGTGTAAACAGTTTGTCACGCAAATTTTGTATAGTAACACCTTAACTAACAAATGTTTATTAATTTAGATGGTATTTCCCTTTGGCTTCGCGCCCAGTGCTTACTGATCGAAAAGGACACACCAAATCATTGGCCACACTTTTCACAGCATGGATAGCGCAAGTGAAGGAGCAGTTTCACGTGATGGTCGACCACCAATTACCCCAAGGTCCTCAGTGTCATATTTGACAGCCTCCTCAGATTCAACTCGCATGCCACAGCTATCTGCAATAAGATAAGAAATAGGAAGAAGTTCCTTAAGTCGCTCACCGCCAGCACTTGGGGAAACGACAAAAAAACCTTGTTGACCTCTTTCAAAGCAATAGGTCGGTCTATAGTAAACTATGCAGCTCCAGTGTGGTCACCGAATGTGAGCGTGACGCAGTGGAATAACCTGCAGACATGTCAAAATGCCGCCTTGAGAACTGCCTCTGTGGACCATCTACATGAGGTGACGAAGGTAATACTCGTGCGACGACACAATTTTCTGCTGTCGAAGCAGTGTCTTCTTGTCTGTTACCAGTCCAACCATCCCAAACACCACCTTGCGGATAGGCTCCCACCCCCCATGCAGGTCAGGAAAGACCTTCATGATCTAGAACGCGAGGTCCAAGGTTACAAGAGAGAGCCTCTAGATAAAAGAGTATTCCAGGTAGTCTTAGCGGACGCAGGCGTCGAAGTCGTAAGCCGTTCATCATGACTATTTAGCATATTAAAATCCGTAATGTTGAGTACTATTTGTGCATCAAATATTGTCACTCTAATGCTTAACAAAATTTTACACGACCCCCTCAGCCCTTAGGTCGAAAATTAAAAAAAAAACAACTGGACTCGGTAATGTGCAGAATCTTCTTTTGCTCCACACCTGTAATACGAATTTCATAGCCCCGGCGGCCTTGCAATAATCGTTTTTATTCACACACATTCGATAAATAAATAGAGTGCATAAGCAACAGTAACGAGTCCAACCAACATTTTAATGCCAATACACATCCAAACCTACATTTCCCTATAGACTCTACACCTTAAATAGATGTAACCCACTTTCCTGACATCACTCACATGCCATGTAAACACAAGTAAACGGACTAAAATCATTTATGGTATTCGCATCGTTACATACAGCTTAAAGCAGTTTTGCCTCTACGTCGAAGCAGTTTTCTTTGCTGCCAAAGTTTAAAATTCAAATTTTAGATGGGAAAAATTACATTGATTTCGTTTTATTTTCTTGACACTACCTCAACATATCAACCTTAAACTTTAGTGACATGGCACACACACACACACGAAAGTATTCACGCAAGTCGACTTGGCTATGCTAAACAATTTCTCCAACTCTTTTTACGCCATCATCAGAGTGTAATGCAACTTTTCCTTCCCCCTCAGGAGAGCTTTAAATAAAGTAGTTTCTTCGAAGACATCTCTTGGGGAGTGGAGGTGGAGGGAAGGTGAACTCATGCTGCTGTCATGTTGCTGGTATTAAGATGTTCATCTTTTACGATTTTAGTTGAAAACTTTTTGAATAGTGTTCTACGACGGCTTTTAACGTCTTCCTTCTTTTGGTAATGTAGTGCTGTGCTGTAGCTGTAGCTGTAGTACATTCATCTCTCGAAAGTGTTATAAATATTAATTTGAACGAGAGGAGTTTGCCTCTCGTTTGTTTTTTTTGCAATTTTTTATGTGTCTCTAGCTAAGTTACCACCATGACATATGGCGTCGGTGACGGCAAACTGTGTCGAACAGCAGTAGTTGTGGCAGAAGGCACCAGTAGATGAAACATTATGTTAAAATAATGTAAATACTTTTAAATTAAAATCTTAAGAAAACTTTGTGTAAAGTAGCGTCGTCGTCTTAGCCCTCTTACGAAAATAATAGAAAAGTTAGCTGATGCTTGTACAACTCTAAAAGTTTGTGAGAGTTCTGCAAGTGAACACACAAAGAGACACACAGAGAGAGACAGAGAGAATTCATGCAAACAACTTCTGCTAGCAGCTAGCTATTATAACTATATAATAAAGCATATTTTAGGGAGTTTAAAGGAGACATCCCACATTTAAAGCTTTTGAATTAAACAATAGAAATAATACTGAAAAAAAAGACGGTAATAAAATAGATTGGGCATTAGCCATTCCCAGCCGTTATAGTAAACAATGGCAATAGACGCAATGGTTTTCTTTTATGTTACCCACTGCAAAGTATACTTCGCAAGTTTCAAGATTTCTTTTGTGGTAAAATACGAGTTTTTTTGTATGGTAAAGAAAGAAAGGAACATGCTACTTAGCATTGAGAGCTAATGGTCTGTGCTGACAATTAAGAATTTAAAAACATTAAATAGTAGGAGTATATAATCTACACTTGGGCTATTAACCAAAATGATGGGAGAGGGTAAGAACTTTGGTAATTCATAGCATACTTCTGGGTGTATTGTTGAAAAAGCAATTAAGCGATTGTTTGATGGAATCGAAATAATTGAAATTATGATTTTTATTGCTTTTGCTAGACATGCTAAGAGATTTTTAATACCTTCAGGAAAGATTGCCAGAACGACGCTAAGAGGGATGGCTTCATACATTTTTGGGCAAACACTATAAAAAGTAGTCCTGAAAATGGACACCGAACATTCTATTAACTAAAAGACGTATATACAACACACGATGGGTGTTTGCATAAATGGGTTTTTAAGTCTTAGAGTGATAAAATTCGATTCAAAGACAAAACTCGAAACTAAAATTATGAATATGCCGAAGAACTTTGTATTTTCAATAAGTGGACTGAGAGGGCCTGGCTAAAATATTTCTTAGCCTTAGAGTGATAAATTTGGATACACAGTTAGTATTCGACACTTAAGACGACAGTTTTATTTTCGAGAAGTAAGCGGAGTGGGCATGGCAAACAAGTATATACGCCATAGAGATATACAATTTGTTACCTATGATACGAATCTGCAGAAGAAATATTTAATTTTGATAAGTGGGCGGGATAGGTGTGTGGCAAAAGGTTTTCCAGTCTTAAAGAAATAAGATTCGATTCATAGATAGAAACTTAAAATATGAATACACCGAAGAAAATCTTTATTTTCAAGAAGTTGGTGGAATGGAAGGGCAAAATTAGTTTAGCCCTAGAGTGATAAAATTTGATACACAGACAGTACTTGGCACTAAGGACTTGAATGTGTGTTTAAGCACATGAATATGCAGGCGAAATTTTTATTTTGGATCTGTGGGCGTGGCAATAGTATTTTACGCCTCAAATAGCAAAAGTGTATTTTAAGCACAAGAAATATAGAATTTGCAGTGAAAATAGTACTCGACGCTGCAAACATAAGTATTCAGACGAAATTTCTATCATTGGAAATTGAGAGGAGAGGGTGTGGCAAAAGTTTTTTTCAGCCCTAGAGTGATAAAATTTGGTACACAGTTAATTCTCGGCGCTGCAAATCTGAATATGTATACGAAATTGTTATTTTCGATCAGAAGGGAAGGGGCGTGGCAAAATTAGTTTGAGCCCTAGAGTAATAAAATTTGATATATAGACATATCCGGCGCTATTGATATGAATATGTAGACGAAATTTGTTTAAGCCTCAAAGTGATAAAATTTGATTTACCAATAGTCTCGACCCTAAAAATATAAATTTGCTTGATTAATTTTAATTAATTAAAAATAGTACTCGACAATACAGATATAAATGTTCAAATAATATTTTTATTGTTGGAAAGTGGGGACGGAGTGTGCGTGGCAAAAGTTAATTTGAGCTCCAGAGTGATAAAATTTAAAACAGAGATAGTACACGACACAAAACGTAGGAATATGCCGACGAAATTTTTATTTTCGAACAGTGGGCGTGGTACAGCAGTGTAGATACAGATAGTCACTCCGCAATAGATATGAATATGTAGACAAAGATTTTATTTTTGACCCGTAGGCTGAGTGGGCGTGTCTGGTACGAAAACCGGCAAATAAAAATAATTCAAAAGTTTCGTTTCTTTTTAGTACAGCCTATAGTTGTATTGAAAACATCAATTTGAACAAAAGTGTCTTAAAGCTGAAGTCCGTACGCTTCCAATGAGATATAACACGATATATTATATCTATGATTTGATGGCGGGATCTTGGGGCAAAGAACGTCACTTCTAAAAAGCAAAAAACGGAGATACAGATCAAAAAATCCTTTTATCTTACAAAAAGGATAAGCTAGGATTTTGATTCAAGTGGATTTTTAATGTACAATTGACTCCCAACAAAACCTCATTTACCGTTTTTGTTGCCATTTTAGGTCAACCCATTCGTCATTTAGGCGAGGTGTGTATGAAGCAAGTTACTTTTCATTGTGTGTCTGTGTGTTTCATATGTGTTGCTCCACTTATCGTCAGATTTTCGAATAACTTTGGAACGTTACCATAGATAGCGCACCACTATGTCACACGTTAATGAAGAAGTTAATTTCATGGGACCGGCAGTGGCAAAGTAGTTAGAAGTCGCAACTACCATGCGGGAGATCCGTGGTTCGATTACCGGCTCCAGTCACCTACACTTTTCTTTCAGTGCCGGCTCCCTCGATGTTGTCGACAACAACTTCGCAGTATAGTGTCGAGTCAATCGGCATGTCTAGTAAAAGCTTCTAAAACAGTGACGTTCGCATTCGTCTCTAAACAAGAAGGTGGCGTTTGTTGTGACTCTAAAAATCGTGTTAATTCACAATAACGCGAGAAACTATACCATATCTCATTCATGGGGGTAAAGTAAGTGAGCTCGAGATTTTATTACCAAACTCATGAAATCTCTGTGAAAACTCCTTGAAATATATATAGCATATTCCTTAACGATGAAATAAATAGCGAAGCTTGCTTATAAATAAATGAGATATTTGTATGTAATAACTTGTAGGCAGATTTTATTACCTACCGAAACATTCAGTCGTTAATAACATTATTGCTAACAATTACTAAAAGGTATAACGTTGAATGCTATTCTATAAATAATGTATGGCCGACTATTATCCTAAATAACAGCGATATTTGTGCAAAGTGAGCAAACAACTCGACACGCACTAACAAAGAATGCGAACTAAACATCATAGGTTAAACCTTAGGTAATGTAATACAAATATCCTTTAATATAAATACAAATGTTATATAAACAAGCTTATAATAAATAATATTGGTCAAAGTTAATATGAGAAATTTTTGCTTACTATCTTCAAGAGTCAGAATACTATGTATGATTTCAGGCCAACTCTTCTATGAATATTCTTTATGGAATAACTGTTATATATATGCGGTTTAAAGTTATAAAATCAATATTATTGCCAAAACTACGTCAACACTTTTGTATGTCAAAACAACTTTCCTCTTTTCATCGATTACTCCACAAAATTTGCAACAAAAAAGCATTGCAATTAAAAGTGAACAATACTAAAACCTCGTTGCTAAGCCGTTTAAACAATAGAACTTGCTAGTGCTGTTAAAAATTCTGCTACTCAAATCAATCCAATTAATAGTTACAAAAAAATGGAACAGGGAAAATTCTAACTATTTTGAGAAAATTATACTATACTGCCTTTACCAGTCCACCAAACCAAACGTCTGATCAAACATCCTGATGTTGTTAAAGCTGCTTCGTCAATATATATTGTAAATGTTTTCCTGCACTCATCATTACACAGGATTTTATTTCAATGTTTGTAATTTGCTTCCGTTTTCAAAAAAATAAAAAAGTTTATGGTCTGCTAACTATGAAAGCGCAAAGTCATAACAAGTCATGGCCTATTGTTAGGCGTACAAAAGTTATGGCAATCAAAGCATACCGTCAGGGCATTTATGAAAATGCTGCGCATACTTGTTGTTTATTTACTATTTGCATTTGTTCTCTGCGGCACTAAACTCGTAAAATACTCGGTAACTGAAAACTGACAGAGCTTTTGAAGCAATTTTTTGTCAATTAAAAGGCAAAATGCTAAAGGCTTACTATCAATGTATAAAATTTGTTACTAATTAGGGATTTGCTTGCTCACCAATGGAATTGAAAATGTGTATGCGGATATATTGTCTGCTGTGGTAGTTTTGTTGGCTCTATAACGGATTTGGTAAGAACTTTAGTTAATAATGTTTTCCACGACTTTGGTTTGCTTTTGATTTCAGTTTTTTTTTTGTTGCCTTTTAACTTTATGGTCTGCTAACATTCATAAATGGGCAATTCTAATAAAGAAGTATTGCCTATTGTTAGGCTGATGAAAGTTGATGCTTAGTACTACTGCCTGCTTTTGAACAATTTGCAACTAATTGGAGACCATGAAGTTAAGGGCATTGGTTTTGAGTGCAAATATATGTATATACAATTTTTTTTTGTCTTACTTGTAAGGGATTTACAGTTTGATTGACTTTTAATTGCAAATTGTTGGAGCTATAGGAAAATGCTTTCAATATTTCTATTTTGGTTGAATATTTTTCTAGCGTTTGTCTGTTGGGCCTGAAGTCATTTAACAAACAAAGAGTGGTTTACTAAATGTCACAGCGTTCAGAATGGCAGTTAGACCGCATTTAAAAAAAATTGAAATGGGGGTATATAATTACTATTAATATTCATCCAAGTCTTATAACCTAAGTGCATACTTTTAGGCTTAAAATCTATGTGCATACTTTAGGCTGTGATTTGTCTATCAATTAACTGAAACCGGTAGTGTAATAATTATGTACGAACTATTAAATGTTAATGTCCGACATTCATACAAATTTATATTTTTACATATATTATAAGTTGAATTAGCTATATATCGAACTATTAAATAATTGCGGCAAACATGGCCTCTTTGAACTCCACCACAAATCGTAGAGCCCTTGGACTTTGATAACTCTCAATAAAATTAATTGAATCCAAGGCGTTTTTCAATCACTCATACACATCAGCAACATCATCATCTGAAACTACCAAAACCATTCATTACCAAACTATAACGATGGATTCTTAATGCAATTCTCGCATCGATGTTACCAGCCACAACACTGTGGTTGCCGCCGACAAACTCATTGCACTCTGCAACAATGTTGCATTATTGGCCAAACTATGAAGTAAATTTTCGTAATTAAAAACGCCGTCAATTGCAGGCTGTACAGGCAGGCAGTTCGGTTGAATGAACATTTAACAAGCCAATGAAATATGCAAGGGACGAAAGGAAGGAAATGCCACGACCAGTAGTAAATTAACAAGCACATGAGTTGAGTATAGTTGTTTAAACAATTATACTGTGATGGAAATTGTGCTTTTTAATATCGGCGAAATAAATTTGTAATGGATGGGGTGGTTGAATTCAACATATATCCTTTGGTTGACCCGTTTGACCCTACATTGGGCAAACGAATTTTTTCTGTTTATAATTAAATATGGATTGTAATAATGAGAAATAATGACAGAAGAAGAAAATAATTGGTTTATTTGAGTATGTATAACAAGTCATACAATCACTCAAGGAAACTTACTTGTAAAATACATAATATTATTTTGAAGCAATCTCTTGTATTGCTCATTGTTTAAAGAAAATTCAAAAGTATTATTACTAAAAGATATTGGAAATTTGACTTTTTTCATTTATCATCTATTGTGACTTATTTAACGTGGTTGTAATTTCATGCGGTTGATCGGTCGTACTTGTACAGAAGGAGAGAGAATAAGGAACTTGAAGGCAAAACATAAACATGTAATAGTGTTGGGCATCCCATAGCGTCGCGAGGCCGGCTATAATAGTTTTTCATACAGACACGTCCTACAAATGTTCTGATAGGGGATATATTTTTTGGTTTTGTGTAGAGTCTGGTAAAATATAACGAAAAGCAAAATTTTGGAATAAATGTTTGACGTTTGACGAATATTAAAAAATTAACTTAATATCTCACGAAATTGCCCCAATGATATAAGTGCTGACAAATTGCAAATTTAAACATACTTTGGCAACCTTTCCTAAGCTCGATAACAATATGTTGGGCTGGCACCATGGGAGCAATAGAAGCTGATTTCATAAAAAAATTAAAAAAAAAATCAAAAAAATTGTATGGGGACCTGTATGATTTTTGTATGGCTGACCCCTTAGGGGGTGAAGATAGGGGGTAGGTATGTTTGGGGAAAATGTTTACCCATCTAGGGGCGACTTCTAGGCAGATGCGGGGCTTGATGCGCAAACCAATTTAATATTTTGTTTACCAAAATACTTGTATTATTGCATAGCAAGTTTTCCGCACTTTTAGAAATTGATATCAATAACTTGTTGGAATTCGAACCACCCTTATATTCACATCTGTTGTGCCAAAGGCTATATGTGTACTTAATTTGATCTCTCTGGTCGGTCATACATTCGACTCCTCTAGGGGCACTTTTGAAACAGTTATAGAGCTGTGAGCAAATTTTATAAAAATTTGATTTTTGTACGGCTGACCCCTTAGGGGTGAAGATAGGGGGTAGGTATGTTTGGAGAAAGTTTTAGAAGGACAAATTGACAGGGGGTCGGTCATACATTTTACACCTCTAGGGGCAGATGCGGGATTTTTTCCCCTTCCCTACCAACTTTGAACACGATGCGCGAACAGAAGATATTGACCAATTTAAAATTTTGTTTACCAAAATACTTGTATTATTGCATAGCAAATTTTCCGCACTATAAGAAATTTATGTGAATAACTCGTTGGAAATCAAACCACCCTAATATTCACATCTGGTGTGCGATGTGCTAAATATCTACTCAATTATATCTCTCTGGGGAAAAAAGCATTTTCGCCACGCTCCGTCTGCCTTCTAATAGAAAATAAATATTTTGACTCCTACTATCTGTATACCAAATTGTACCTCTTTAGGTCTAAAATACAGTTTGCCTACACCCACTGATTGAAAATACTTACAAAATTTCATCTGCAAATTTCAACTTGTTCTGCGGAATACTATCTGAGTGTTTTCTCTCTAGGGCTTAAATATAGTTATGCCACCCCCCTTCCGCCCACTGATCAAAATTTTGTAATTGTTGTGCCGATTATGTATCTCTCTAGGACTAAAGCAGTTTGGCCACGCACCCTCCGCCCACTGATTGAAAATAACAATTTCGTATGCAAATTTCAACCAGTTCTCCCGAGAAATATCTATATCTGTGTACCAAATTTTATCTCTCTAGGGCTTAAATATAGTTTTGCCACACCCACTTTGCCCACTGCTCGAAAATAAAAATTCCGTCTGCATATTTGAAACTGAAGTGCAAAGTACTAATTGTGCACCAAATTTCATCTCTTTAGATCTTAAAAAAGTTTTGCCACGCCCATTCCGCTCATTGGATCTAAAATTTGCAAAATATAGAGCCTATGATAATTTTAGTACATTATAGAGCAGAATTTATAAAGATTTTTAGATATTTTTTTCATAGAGCATTTTAGTGTAAATATATATTTTATATATTTCAGAATTTTGTAAGCAGTGTTGTTAACTTTAGTTAAATTTAAAGTTAACAGGAGCCAAATTTCAACTGAATTACTTCAGATTGACAGCTTCCTACATATATCCTATTACTGTTAATTCTTTCATTCGTTTCTTTCTCGTAGTTGATCTCACAATTTTCTTCGAGTGTACGCTGCTGTTTGCATTGACTCAATTTTCCCTCTCAACATTTACCACTCACCAGGTGAAGTTATTAAAACGCAATGAAATGCATACGGAATTCATTGTTGCATTAATAAATATTGAAATATTTGAAACACATTAACCGCATTGCTACAAAAGGAGACTGTGCGTGAGTCCACCGACGCCCATTAATTAAATGAAGTGAAATTATTTTAACAAAGTTAACAACAACAAAAAAAATCATGCCATACACAATTTGCAATGCCAACATATGCAATAAAATTGAAGACAAATATTTCGCATTTTTTATATAATTTCAATTTCATTCTTTTTGGTCAACAATTTCAATTATTCAAGTGTTAATAATATTTGGAGGCAACAACAACAAAAAATTAAACGTAGACAAAAATCAACGCACTACTCAACGACCAAAGTGACCACTTTTGGTCACTTAGTAGCTAGTGATGCCTTCCCAAGTATTGGCCTGGCATTACGTGATCCACATGTTTGATGTGCCACTAAAAACTTGGTCTCTCTAAATTTGGTCTTGCGGTAGTTGTTGCACCAGCGTACGATGGATTGTTGTCACTCTTTAACGGGGGGAATTGATTCGCGGCGCGAACTACGTACGTAATATTAACGGAAAACTTTTACTTTTCCAACGGTTTGCTCTACACCAGGCACGACTATGATGATATAACCGTTGTTCTGGTTTCCATTAAAGGAAATTTGCAGCAAAAGCACAAGATGCGCCAGCACCATCACCCCTTTCACCGCTGCACTAAGTGGCAAAGATGATGACATATTTACTGCATTAAGATCCATCATCATCCTTGGAGTTACACAAACTGTTCAAGTATCTTAGAGTTCGGTACTCAATGCTTGCCATTATTACCTCTTTCACACACCCTGGTGGCATATGAGGGGAGGATGTGCGTGTGTTTCATTCACAGGGATATAAATTATTTTGAGACGTGATTATCTCGCAAATTGTGTATTCTTTGCTTGCGATTCATAAATAATACCTTTAGAGCAGATATAAATTACAAATTCCACTCGTTTTTCGCATTCTGGCGAAACAGGAAGACACTCGGGCGCAGAGATTTACCAGCAGCATTTGCAGCAGATTGCAAGTTGTTATAAGAAACCACACACACACACGCACATACAGATCAACGGATATCTTATAATGATATTTCAATGAATTTGATTTTTTTTTGCTACCATCACTACGAAATTCACACGTACAAGATTTCGTTGAAAGCATAAAGATTCATAAAGATAAAGACGAGCAGGAGCTGGGGGAAATTCCCAGGAGTTATGAGGAAGAAAGTGTGAATATCAAGAAGAGAGGATGTGATTAGAATTTACGAGGGCAAAGTGGAGTTCACTTGTTGGCAGGTGTAAGGACAGGGATATTTTGTATAAAAGGAGGGTACAATTTAAATATAGAGGTTTATAAGGAAACATGTGCTTAATAGACCAATAAATCATGATTAAGACTTACCCAATTTGGAAATTTTTAATAATAAACAGAAGATTGACTTACCTAAAAATAAAAATTAAAAAAATTAATTAGTTTATATTGAAATGGTAATAAATAAAATATAATAATTAAGACTAACTTTATATACAAAATATTTGACCTTACTCATATTACTACAAATGAATTTTAATATTAAAAATCTATATTTCAATATGTATGTATCTATGTATCTCATAATATAAAAATATAAAAAAATAAAAATATATAAATATAAAGATATAAAAATATAAAAATACAAACTGTATTGGGACCGAACAATGTCAACTGATCGGACAATCATCGCCAACAGACCAGATATAATTTGGATAGACATACGCAGAAGGGTTGGATACATCATAGATGTCGCAGTTTCACTTTCGGATAACGTGAATTGTACCATAAGTGAAAAAATTTCCAAATATGCAGATCTAGCGTTTGAAGTGAAGCAGAGGGAACACCTAACAACTGTGCAGACTATCCCGATTGTAATCTCCAGTACTGGCATTGTGGTAAATTCTGTTTCGCAACATTTGGACGAATTGGGACTTTCATCGCTTTTACATGAAATGTCGAAAGCCATTGCCTTGGGAACATGCCGCATTATGAGGATGGTTTTGGGGTGATGTTATGCCCAACTTTGTGAAACCGTGATTTTTGGACGTGAACAGTGATAACCTATATCTATATATATATATTATATATATATATTACAAAAAAAAAACACTTTAAAAGTGCTGAAGTGACTTGTGGCCGCTACCACCGTCATGTTCATATATATATTTTTACGTGGGTAAAAATATAAAAACATAAAAATATAAAAATATAAAAATATAAAAATATAAAAATATAAAAATATAAAAATATAAAAATATAAAAATATAAAAATATAAAAATATAAAAATATAAAAATATAAAAATATAAAAATATAAAAATATAAAAATATAAAAATATAAAAATATAAAAATATAAAAATATAAAAATATTAAAAATATAAAAATATAAAAATATAAAAATATAAAAATATAAAAATATAAAAATATTAAAATATTAAAATATTAAAATATTAAAATATTAAAGTATTAAAATATTAAAATATTAAAATATTAAAATATTAAAATATTAAAATATTAAAATATTAAAATATTAAAATATTAAAATATTAAAATATTAAAATCACTCACTCACTCACTTGGGAGTGACCAGAATCGATTCCTTTGTGGCACTGTCCAAGCAGCTAACTACTTCCGGTCTTAGACCAAGTATTCCCTGGGCAATGACTTCAAAGCAACCGCTTAGAAGTTAGCTAAAGTTAGAAGGCATTACAACCATGTATCCTGAATGGTCAAAGAGACGTCTCAGGAAAGTAGGCTTGAACCGCTGAAGCATGGTTGCATCGTGGGATTGGACGTGCAGATAGCAGCCGTATTACCAATCTAGGAGACGAGGGTTAGCAACCCACATCTTCCGAAAACTAAATTGCTAAAATCCATAGCGTCTGTTCCATATTGGGCGGCTTCCTGGTCAGCGTCTGCCTCAGAATGAGCGGCTGAAATGTTTCCTGGCAGTAGGAATAAAATGCAGAACCTGGTGGGCTGGGCTTGCCACCCGCCACCAGTATAATGGCAGTGAATAAAATGAGAAATAAGAGAAAAAGAAACCCCCAAAATGGTGACGACCACCGCAAACGTTTTAAGGACCATGATTTGAGAATATGCACTTGGAATGTTAGAACTCTTTACCGACCAGGTGCCTCTATTCAACTGGCGGATGTCCTCGAAGAGTATAAGGCTGACATTACTGCTATACAGGAAATTCGGTGGACTGGATATGGATGCTCGCGGATGAGGATGTGTGACGTGTACTACAGCTGCCACGCGGAAAAGCATGAGTTTGGATGTGGATTTGTGGTCGGCAAGAGACTACGACACCTGGTCTCTAGGTTTACTCCTGTCAGTGAACGAATCGCCACCATAAGACTAAAGGCAAAATTTTTCTACATCACGCTGATATGTGCTCATTAGGGTGAGTCTTAAAAAATGTTTTTGGAATTTTTGATGGGCCAAGTTAAAATTTTATTAAGACGTACAAAAAAACTCTATGTGAATTTTTTTAATTTTTTTCTTAAAGGTTTAGGGGTCGCTACCGGGGTTTGAAATTCAAAATTTTACCGTCATCCTGAGGGATAAGCAGAATAACTCGAGTAAACCTTAACTGATCCTTATGAAAATTTTTCAGTATTAATATTTTCCATAACGAAGTTATGGAATTGTAAATGGGCAGAATTGCCCCACCCCTTCTGGTACCTCCCATACAAAATTACCTATTTTTTGATAATTATTATTTCTCCCATAACTTTCAAACGGGCAGCTGGATGGCATTTAAACTTGGTCAGTTTAATTACCTTGCAATAACAGATAAACCCCCAGAAAATCAAAACCTTTGTCACACCCCTTCTGGTACCTCCCATACAAATGACCGAATTAACCCCCCATTTTTACCTACATATCTTTTTTGTAAAAATACTGAATTCAATAAAATTTTGTGTGAGATGAACACGTGCAAAAACTTGACTCGTGAGTGAATATGGACTATATCGGCCAATCCCTTCTGGTACCTCCCATACAAAATTACCTATTTTTAGACAAATAATTTTTTACCAATAATTTCCAAACGGACAGCTTGATGGCATTTAAACTTTGTCAGTTTAATAACCTTGTAATAACAGATAAACCCCCAGAAAATCAAAACATTTGTCACACCCCTTCTGGTACCTCCCATACAAATGACCGAATGAACCCCCATATTTTTACTTACATATCTTTTTAGTAAAAATACTGAATTCAATAAAATTTTGTGTGAGATGAACACATGCAAAAATTTGACTCGTGAGTGAACATGGACTATATCGACCAACCCCTTCTGGTACCTCCCATACAAAATTACCTATTTTTAGACAAATAATTTTTTACCAATAATTTCCAAACGGACAGCTTGATGGCATTTAAACTTTGTCAGTTTAATAACCTTGTAATAACAGATAAACCCCCAGAAAATCGAAACCATTGTCACACCCCTTCTGGTACCTCCCATACAAATGACCGAATTAACCCCCATATTTTTACTTACATATCTTTTTAGTAAAAATACTGAATTCAATAAAATTTTGTGTGAGATGAACACATGCAAAAACTTGACTCGTGAGTGAATATGGACTATATCGGCCAATCCCTTCTGGTACCTCCCATACAAAATTACCTATTTTTAGACAAATAATTTTTTACCAATAATTTCCAAACGGACAGCTTGATGGCATTTAAACTTTGTCAGTTTAATAACCTTGTAATAACAGATAAACCCCCAGAAAATCGAAACCATTGTCACACCCCTTCTGGTACCTCCCATACAAATGACCGAATTCACCCTCATAGTTTTACATATTTATGCTACTTATTTGACAGAAAATTTTGATTTTTTTCATAGGTTAACTTAAAATTTTGTTAAGACGTACAAAAGAATGCGTAGTTTTAAACGTACAAGTCATATAATATGACTTATGCATTGTATTTCGGGAATATCAACCGGTTCTGAAATATTACTTTTTAAGAGGTTTAAAAATGCCTGGACAAAAATTGATCATTCCAATTTTAAACCTGGCATATCGGATGATCTCACATTAAGACAAATAAAGAATTCTGCGAATGCTATTTGTTTTGCCGAAAATCAGCTTAAAGAGTTTCAGCCACGAGAGGACTACAAAGAGCTACTTAAGCTGACAATAATATTCTGCGGGATTTTCCAAAAACACAAATATTCTTCAGAGCACCAGCAGGTCTTCACCTTGCTAGACGGAAGGCTAAGGCAATATATTCCTTAAAAATATATTTATTCAGAGAGCAGTTCAAGTTAAACGAAAGCGAATTGTGTGGAATACAGGATGTTTGCATTTTTATAATTATTATTTACCTTAAATATTGGTTTGAATCCATTTCTGGACCTTCTGCTTTAAGAAATGACCTCCAGTTATTAAAAGACTTGAAGTGTGATGCAACAATTAATAAAGAGACAGCGGCAATAGCCTTAAAAAAATTCTAGGTCATCTCTGGTATTTTTAGGAAGAGATAATTGGATTTTCATTTTTGATGACAAAGTTTCTCATGTAATTAAGAAGAAGATGGTATATGCTTTAAACATAGAAAGAGTAGATCATCCAGAAAAACGAGTTACAGTGGATGGAAACCTACTACATTCCAAAAGTCTTGAGCATTTTGTATCCAACAATACTCTTAGATTTTTCAGCATAACGGGTATTAAATCGGGTTTCCTAAAAGAAATGTTGAAGATTGGGAGCAAGATGCAGACTTTAAATTAAGTAAAGAATTAGTTCGGTCTAGGTTGAAGGTTGTTAATGATATTGCTGAACACGGAGTGGCCTTGATGCAGGAATACAATAAATTGCATACACATTATGGAGAACAGAAGCAGTTCCTATTATTATTGGTGAAAGAATTTAGAAAAAAATATTCAGATCTAAAAAAATCTACCATGTGTAAATAATATTTTACAATATTTTAAAATTTAAAGAAAATTGTAAGCCGTAATACAGTTGTTTATAATTATAATGTTAAGTTTTTCATGCAATGAATTCATGTTTAATATTAATATATTAAATTTTTATTTTAATATTATTTTTTAACTGTTAAATTTAATTTTTATTTTCGAAATGTACCTTTTTAAATAATAATACAACAAAAACTGATGAATAAATTTGAAATAAATCATTTCTTATTAATGTACTGTAAAAATTCCTAAGTTGGACTGCAAATTAGTGGAGGGGGGCAAGACAATAGCGTTGCATTATCTATGTTGAATATCTAATAACATTCATTAAACTAGATTTATATTTAAGATAAGCATTAATAAAATTACAATAAGTGTATGTCTTTAGCAAAATATAAATGAAGCATACTTACAAAAAAATGTATGTAAAAATATAGGGGTTAATTCGGCCATTTGTATGGGAGGTACCAGAAGGAGTGTGACAAAGGTTTTGATTTTCTGTGGGTTTATCTCTTATTACAAGGTTATTAAACTGACCAAGTTTAAATGCCATCCAGCTGTCCATTTGGAAATTATTGGTAAAAAATAATTTGTCTAAAAATAGGTAATTTTGTATGGGAGGTACCAGAAGGGGTTGGTCGATATAGTCCATGTTCACTCACGAGTCAAGTTTTTGCATGTGTTCATCTCACACAAAATTTTATTGAATTCAGTATTTTTACTAAAAAGATATGTAAGTAAAAATATGGGGGTTAATTCGGTCATTTGTATGGGAGGTACCAGAAGGGGTGTGACAAATGTTTTGATTTTCTGGGGGTTTATCTGTTATTACAAGGTTATTAAACTGACAAAGTTTAAATGCCATCAAGCTGTCCGTTTGGAAATTATTGGTAAAAAATTATTTGTCTAAAAATAGGTAATTTTGTATGGGAGGTACCAGAAGGGATTGGCCGATATAGTCCATATTCACTCACGAGTCAAGTTTTTGCACGTGTTCATCTCACACAAAATTTTATTGAATTCAGTATTTTTACTAAAAAAATATGTAGGTAAAAATGGGGGGTTAATTCGGTCATTTGTATGGGAGGTACCAGAAGGGGTGTGACAAAGGTTTTGATTTTCTGGGGGTTTATCTGTTATTGCAAGGTAATTAAACTGACCAAGTTTAAATGCCATCCAGCTGCCCGTTTGAAAGTTATGGGAGAAATAATAATTATCAAAAAATAGGTAATTTTGTATGGGAGGTACCAGAAGGGGTGGGGCAATTCTGCCTATTTACAATTCCATAACTTCGGTATGGAAAATATTAATACTGAAAAATTTTCATAAGGATCAGTTAAGGTTTACTCGAGTTATTCTGCTTATCCCTCAGGATGACGGTAAAATTTTGAATTTCAAACCCCGGTAGCGACCCCTAAACCTTTCAGAAAAAAATTAAAAAAATTCACATATAGTTTTTTTGTACGTCTTAATAAAATTTTAACTTGGCCCATGAAAAATTCCAAAAACATTTTTTTTTTGCCAAATAAGAATCAACCTAGTGCTCATGCTCCGACGGAGGAGAAAAGTGACGAGGTCAAAGACGAATTCTACGCCCAACTTGAAGAAACATATGACCGTAGCCCGGGCCATGATGTTAAAATCGTGCTGGGAGATTTTAATGCCAAAATAGGCCGGGAGAATGTCTTTAGCCCAACAGTCGGAAAATTTAGTCTGCATACTGACACATCGCCAAACGGAATCAGACTGATTGATTTCTCTGCAGCAAGGAACATGGTAATTAGCAGCACACGATTTGACCACAAAAACATTCACAAAGCAACGTGGATATCTCCCGATCAAGTAACGAGAAACCAAATTGATCACGTGGTAATCGATGGAAGGCACGCGTCAAGTGTCTTAGACGTACGAGTGATCAGAGGCGCGAACATCAACTCGGATCACCACCTCACTGCAGTGAAGGTGCGTACTAGGCTAAGCAGAGCGAAAACCCTGCGTAACCAGGCACAGAGAAAGCTGGACATCGCTAAACTGCAGACCGCGGAGATAGCCAACGCCTATTCTGACCAACTCACTCAACTACTTCTTGATGCTCCAACTCCCGAAAATACTAGCGCGCAATGGCAATATATTGCCCACTCGATGGAAAGGACTGCGCGGTCCGTACTAGGGTATGTGAAGCCCTTTAACGATAATGCCTGGTACGATGACCAATGCCGCGATGCCACCCGGGAACAAGATGCTGCATACAGGGGCAAACTGCAGCCAATGGCAACGCGAGCTGTTCATGAAAAGTATAGGGAGAAGAGGCGGGAGGCGACTCGACTCTTCAGGCGAAAAAAACGAGAGCTTAAGGAGCGGAATAATGTGTGCATTGAAGATTACAGGAACAGAGGTGAAGCCCGAAAATTCTATCAGAAGATAAAACGAAAGGTACATGGAACAGGTCTTCCCTCCTGTAAAGACAAGGATGGTCATCTCGTCACTGACTCCGAGAGCGTACTGAGAATATATAAAGATCACTTCTGCAGCCTATTGATGTGTGAAAACTCGGCTGATGAAGACTGTGCACCAATCCAAGATGATAACATTGAGTGTCCACCTCCGAGCCAAGCTGAGATAACAACTGCCATATCCCGCCTAAAGAACAACAAGGCCGCTGGGGCTGATGGTCTTCCAGCTGAGTTGTTTAAGGCGGGTGGAGATGAGCTTGTTTTAAGCATGCAACAGCTCATAGAGAACATTTGGCTTCAGGAGAGCATGCCAGAGGATTGGAATCTCAGTGTGCTATGTCCAATCTACAAAAAAGGTGACCGTAGTGAGTGTAAAAACTATCGTGGAATTAGCCTCTTACCCATTGCGTATAAGGTCCTGTCTAGCATACTGTGTGAACGTCTAAAGCCAATTGTGGAAAACCTGATTGGACCTTATCAGTGCGGCTTTAGACCAGGCAAATCCACGACGGATCAGATATTTACACTACGGCAGATTCTTGAGAAAACCCATGAGAAGCAAATCGACACTTACCACCTCTTTGTCGATTACAAAGCTGCCTTCGATAGTCCCATCAGGCATCGACTATACGAAGCCATGTCTGAGTTCGGTATTCCTGCGAAGATTATTCGTCTCTGCCGGTGTACCCTTACGAATACCAAATCCTCTGTTCGGATTGGCAAGGATTTATCTGCACCATTCGATACGACGAGAGGTCTTAGACAGGGTGACGGTTTGTCATGTATGCTGTTCAACATAGTGATGGAGAAGGTGTTAAGGAAAGCAGCGGTTAACATGTCTGGCACCATATTTAATAAGAGCCACATGCTGCTCGCATATGCCGATGATATCGACATTATCGGTCGAACAATGCGAGAGGTAACAGCTGTTTTCACATCAGTCGAAAGGGAGTCAGCGAAAATGGGTTTGGCAGTGAATGAGGACAAGACGAAGTTAATGGTATCATCGAACAAAGTGTCCACCCGTTGGGGACGCAGCGTGAACGTTGAAAACTATTGCTTTGAGGTAGTGGATGAATTTATCTACCTTGGATCCGCCATGAACAAGAACAACAGTGTCAGCCTCGAAATAAAACGGAGAATAGTGCTTGCTAACAGGTGTTTCTTTGGACTACGCGAGCACTTTATAAACACCACCCTATCTCGAACTACCAAAGTCCAGCTGTACCAGGTACTAATTTTACCGGTCCTGTTGTACGCCTCCGAATCTTGGGTGCTTACACAGGCAGATGCAGCTCATCTGGCGGTGTTTGAGAGAAAAATACTCCGCAAAATATATGGACCCATTTGCGTAAACGGCGAGTTTAGGATTCGGATGAACCATGAGCTGTACGAGTTATACCACGACATAGATGTCGTCAAGCGGATCAAAGTGCAACGATTACGCTGGCTAGGCCATGTCGTGAGAATGGATGTGGAAACTCCAGCGCGAAAGGTATTCTATCAGGACCTCGAAGGACGGCGCAAAAGAGGGAGACCGCGACTACGTTGGAAGGACCAGGTGGAGGAATCACTGACGCTGCTTGGTAGGACTGACTGGAGACGGTGCGCACAAGATCGAAGCGAATGGAAATCTTTGATCATTTCGGCCTCTGACTTAGGCACTAAGATATAAATATATATATGTGTCAAGTTGTTTTAAAGGCTAATAATAATAATAAAATATTAAAATATTAAAATATTTAAATATTAAAATATTAAAATATTAAAATATTAAAATATTAAAATATTAAAATATTAAAATATTAAAATATTAAAATATTAAAATTTTAAAATATTAAAATATTAAAATATTAAAATATTAAAATATTAAAATATTAAAATATTAAAATATTAAAATATTAAAATATTAAAATATTAAAATATTAAAATATTAAAATATTAAAATATTAAAATATTAAAATATTAAAATATTAAAATATTAAAATATTAAAATATTAAAATATTAAAATATTAAAATATTAAAATATTAAAATATTAAAATATTAAAATATTAAAATATTAAAATATTAAAATATTAAAATATTAAAATATTAAAATATTAAAATATTAAAATATTAAAATATTAAAATATTAAAATATTAAAATATTAAAATATTAAAATATTAAAATATTAAAATATTAAAATATTAAAATATTAAAATATTAAAATATTAAAATATTAAAATATTAAAATATTAAAATATTAAAATATTAAAATATTAAAATATTAAAATATTAAAATATTAAAATATTAAAATATTAAAATATTAAAATATTAAAATATTAAAATATTAAAATATTAAAATATTAAAATATTAAAATATTAAAATATTAAAATATTAAAATATTAAAATATTAAAATATTAAAATATTAAAATATTAAAATATTAAAATATTAAAATATTAAAATATTAAAATATTAAAATATTAAAATATTAAAATATTAAAATATTAAAATATTAAAATATTAAAATATTAAAATATTAAAATATTAAAATATTAAAATATTAAAATATTAAAATATTAAAATATTAAAATATTAAAATATTAAAATATTAAAATATTAAAATATTAAAATATTAAAATATTAAAATATTAAAATATTAAAATATTAAAATATTAAAATATTAAAATATTAAAATATTAAAATATTAAAATATTAAAATATTAAAATATTAAAATATTAAAATATTAAAATATTAAAATATTAAAATATTAAAATATTAAAATATTAAAATATTAAAATATTAAAATATTAAAATATTAAAATATTAAAATATTAAAATATTAAAATATTAAAATATTAAAATATTAAAATATTAAAATATAAAAATATAAAAATTTGCAAGTACTTTTAAATGCAAACTTTAAACTTCACAAGAAAATTAAAAACTAAGTATACAGTTTTGTTCCCATTCGTGTCAACTTTTAGAATTATATAGATATTTCCATGACCTAAAATAAGTGTCGCAAAAATTGTGCCTTTAACAGCTGATACTAGCTTATTCACTTTATTCAATTTTTTTCGCTTTAACGCGCATGTTCTGAAATTTCTTTAAAAAGGACAATAAAAAAACCCATTACCTTAATAAAACAACAAGTGTTAGCGGTTACAATGAAGCAAAGGGGAGAATCAGAATGAAATGTAACATTTCACATGTAATTACAAAGGACACTAATGACCACAGGTGGCTTACATTCAAATAGAAAACAGAAACAACATAAAAAACTAATTGCTTAAAAATGTTCTATTATGCGCTTAATCAAAGGAATAAAGTTACCGTACCAAACGTAGCATAATTTGAAACATGTTGTTAAAGCCTCCATACTTTGGTGTGAAATTTTCCCCTTACCAATACCGCACCGTGGCATAGTGGTTAGAACACGCGACTACCATGCGGGAGATCGCAGGTTCAAACCTGGCTCCAGTCATCTTAAAAGAAAAAAATTAATAAAATTTTCTTTCATTGTCGGCTCCCCTCGAATGTTGTTTGACAGCAACTTCGCAGTATTAAGCGTCGATTCAATCGTCGTGTCTAGTAAGAGCTTCTCAAAACAGTGACGTTCGCATTCGTCGATAAATAAGTAGGTGCCGTTAGTTGTGAATCTAAAAATAGAAAGCGTGTTAATTCACAACAACGCGAGAAGCTATCCCATACCTCATTCATGGGGTGCAAAGGGAAATTAAGTAAGTAAGTAATACCGCATTTAAGCTGTCTTTATAATTACAAAACAATTTTCCATATTATTTGCTTAACGCTTACAAGAAGTCGTGTAAATCGATTGACGACTACTGCTGCTGCTGTTGGTTGTAATTGAAAGATTAAACAAATATTTCATAATTATAACAAGTAAAAAGAAAAAATATACAAAATAACATACAAATCTTCGACGGTTCGTTAGCGATACTCAAGACAATGCCAGAAATGATAAATAAAATCGTGAACAACTAAAGAAAAGCGAAGCGGCACAAATAAACTAGAGAAATAAGCGAAACACAACTAATGAACGTCGACTTACTATGGCGGCTGCCTCAATATGAAATAAAGTCACGTAGCTTGTAGCTTGAAGAAGCTAAAGAAGCAATAATCTAACGAATATTATTGGTAGTATTTGGAACACGGAGACATTCACTGAACGGAAAATGCGAACCCAATGAAAGATAACCACCATTCATTTGTACATTCATTCTGTGTCCCAGTCCCAGTTCCCCACCCCACAGTTAGTCGTCAGTCAGCTGAAATGTAATGAACTAAAAAAATAACAGAAAATCAATGCTAGAATACTAAACTAAAACCAAAAGCAAATATTAATAAGTAAAATAGTAGTGCAACGAAATGTGAGACGAACAACGGCTTTATGTTATGTCTGTCAGTACATGTATACTGACTGACTAATTGCAACAGTTCCAAATATGCTCAGCTTTAGTAAATATTAATTACGTTTGCGATTTTACAAAGAAGTCATTATAATGATGAGTTGCTATGATTGAATGAAATTTATGTATGAGCTCAATTAAATAATTTGAACCAAAGGACTTAATCGGGTGGGGATAGGAAATATAATCTGTTGTTTTTTTCTTTCTCAAATATTACTAATTGAAGAGGATATCACTAATGACTTTGGTTTGAAATGTTAAATGATGTCATGTTTTCATATGGAGATTAATAGTATGCGCAATGATATAGAAGGACATAAACTAATTACTCTGTGGTAGGTTTTGGGAAACAAAATCGAGTACGAATATTTTTATATTTGTATAATTTTATATATTAATATTTTTATATTTCATATATTTTTTATATTTTTTTGTTATTATATTTTTATATTTTTGTATTTTTAAATTTTTATATTTTTATATTTTTAAATCTTTATACAGAACGAACAATATTTATCCCTTTAAAATTCCTTTGTACTAAGTGCAATACTATTTTAGTCTTCTCCGGTATAACTGACAATATATACCCCTTCCTTCCTGAAAGTAATTTATCACTATTCATTACAAATATCCTCAAAGTCCAATAATGTTGCTTGCACCTGCTGCTATTCCTTTTGTCAACCTATTGCCTCCACTATCATCCTTTCAACTTTAAACAATGAAAGAGAAAAATAATACAAACTTGCTAAAATGAAATTACAAACAACTTGTGCTGATTCTCATGAGGGTGACGAACGAACTTACTGACTCGATTGTCTTGGTCATTAAACTTCTGAGGTCCTCCTCTGGCGGCATGAGCAAACTTATAATGAGAATAGACACTGACACTGTCATTGGTGTCGGTGCAAATATTTATATGGTTACAAAATGAATACTGCTACTTGGAATCCTTAATCCTTAGTTCGACCATAAAGTTTAATGTTAAGGTTAATTTTACTGGAGAAAATAATTGCTGCTAATAAAAGTAAAATTACTTTCCCCATTGCCTCCCCCTTGGGAGACCACTATTAGCAATAAGTCTTAATGTCATGGGTATAAATTCTTACTCTTACCGCCAAAGGACATTGTAATGGCTGAGTATTACATTGTATCCTTAGGTCACGTTAACAATTTAAAGGAAACCAACAATAAGGTAATAATTGAAATTAATTATGGAGTTTTGTAAAAAGTTTTTAAGAAAATTGCAACACTTATATGGGACTGCAGCACGAAAGGGAGAATAAGTAAAGAATAAAATCGATTTTAAGTAGCAAAGAAAGTTAAAAGAAACTTTAAAGTTAAGTAATTACTTAAGAAACGTTTTAAGGATAAACTTTTTACTATGGGGAACAATTCACTTTCATTTCGCATTACCTTGAAATGGACAATGGTGACGTTCACAAGAATTTTTAATAGACTTAAATAAATTCCTGTCGAGTTGTGTATTCTAAGTTTAAAGGTCACATATTTATGTATATTTAATACATATGAAGATTCTTATCGTAAAATGTTTAAAATCAACCCAGCTCCTCCCTCTGACAGCTTCCTTGCGACATGCCTAATGGTATCATAGCCATTTATTAACACCCGGACAAAAGCTGGAGCTGCTGAGCAAATAATAACGTACAGTATATTCCACATTCACATCGATGGGGACGCAGCAAGTACATAAAGTAAACACACGTGATGTCTAGCTTTTATTAACATATAAACAATCATCATATACTAGATCCTATCGCCACCATCTCCACATCGTTGAAATTCCCATTTGCCTCTTCCTTAGTGATCGCCCAAATGGGAAAAAGGGACGACGGCAAAGCAGCTATTTTACATTGTTGCTTTTGTCGTTGTCGTTGTTGTTTTTATTGAAGCAACAAATGTTACGTGATGTTTATCACTACAAAGAAAGTGATAATTGGAATTATGTGTGTGGGATAGAACTCGCACTCATACTCTATGACCGATGTGTGTGGGTCGCACCGCCAAGAGGAGTGCTGCTTCATTGCCTCCCCCTTGGGAGACCACTAGTAGCATTAAGTCTTAATGTCATGGGTATAAATTCTTACTCTTACCGCCAAAGGACATTGTAATGGCTGAGTATTACATTGTATCCTTAGGTCACGTTAACAATTTAAAGGAAACCAACAATAAGGTAATAATTGAAATTAATTATGGAGTTTTGTAAAAAGTTTTTAAGAAAATTGCAACACTTATATGGGACTGCAGCACGAAAGGGAGAATAAGTAAAGAATAAAATCGATTTTAAGTAGCAAAGAAAGTTAAAAGAAACTTTAAAGTTAAGTAATTACTTAAGAAACGTTTTAAGGATAAACTTTTTACTATGGGGAACAATTCACTTTCATTTCGCATTACCTTGAAATGGACAATGGTGACGTTCACAAGAATTTTTAATAGACTTAAATAAATTCCTGTCGAGTTGTGTATTCTAAGTTTAAAGGTCACATATTTATGTATATTTAATACATATGAAGATTCTTATCGTAAAATGTTTAAAATCAACCCAGCTCCTCCCTCTGACAGCTTCCTTGCGACATGCCTAATGGTATCATAGCCATTTATTAACACCCGGACAAAAGCTGGAGCTGCTGAGCAAATAATAACGTACAGTATATTCCACATTCACATCGATGGGGACGCAGCAAGTACATAAAGTAAACACACGTGATGTCTAGCTTTTATTAACATATAAACAATCATCATAAACTAGATGATATCGCCACCATCTCCACATCGTTGAAATTCCCATTTGCCTCTTCCTTAGTGATCGCCCAAATGGGAAAAAGGGACGACGACAAAGCAGCTATTTTACATTGTTGCTTTTGTCGTTGTCGTTGTTGTTTTTATTGAAGCAACAAATGTTACGTGATGTTTATCACTACAAAGAAAGTGATAATTGGAATTATGTGTGTGGGATAGAACTCGCACTCATACTCTATGACCGATGTGTGTGGGTCGCACCGCCAAGAGGAGTGCTGCTTCATCAGATAATTCTAATGTTGTAACGACCAAGAAGCGCCGGTCATACATGTATGTTCAATACACCAACCACCAACACGTGCACCACAACCACGTAACCTAACCAAAGCTAAACCACTCCAGCTATTAACCACCATCATCGTCAGCACCATATCGCATGACGACTACTTTGATGTAGCAGTGAATTTCATTGAATCGAGGGTAAACAAAACAAATAGCAAAAGTTAATGACCAAATTAAATAAATTAGCAACACTCACGCACGACGCACTGTGGTCACATATAACACACTCAGCCTGCCTTTCCTTTATATAACATACATATGTAGCTTCCTCGGCTATCATTTTCCCCTAAGACCCTTACTCAAGAGCGTTGTTTGGTTAAACTGTTATTTGTGATACTTTCCAACACATTGCCGGAACTTTACGATCAACCCCTGTTGAGAGCCCTGTCCTTGGAAGTAAGTTAAAAATAAATTTGTGTGGTTATATAGAGAGGGGAGAGGTGATGGACCAACAAGTTCCTGAATATCAAAAATCAACCACCAACATTTAATTTTTGTGTAAAAGACGCGTTAGTTTATTCGATAAGTTAAGGTAGAGCACGAAAGGGAAACGCTTAACGATATACAATAAAGCGTTGAAATTATATTCAATTTCCTGTTTCCGCTGTACGTAAGTTGTCCTTTTATATGTATTTTTTTAGTTTAAAGCAAGGAGAGCAATTTTCTCAATGAAAATATTAAATAATATTTCCATATTGTATAAGTTGACTATGAATTATAAAAAACGACTTCAGACTCTGGGTTTTTGTTTAAAAATTAATACATACTTTATTACAGGTCTGTGCATGAGACGTAAAGAAATTGTTAAGAGATAGTGACATAAGAAAACGTAATTTTTATTTACAACCCATATATGGGATGTGAAAGAGCTTGTCGCATTTAAGTTGTAAAAGGGCTTCTGCTGTCCGACCAGTGATAGGCATCCCATAGCTTCGCGAGGCCGACCTACAGATTAACTACGAATCCGAACGTCACCTGTAAGAGTAGCTTGAACTCGACAAATTTCGATTGACTCGTACAAGTTTGTGGCAGGTCTTGAACTCACACTATCAGTGTATATCAGCCATCAAGTAAATTTTAATATAAATTACTTCCATAAATTTTCGATTTTTATAAATTATAAAACGATGAAATTTTTTGTTATACATGTTATAATCCATTATTTTTTTTTACTATTTATTTTTAATTTTTGAAATTTTTATAATTTTTGTTTATTTTTTTTTATAATATTTTATAATTTTTATATTTCATTCGTAATATTTAAAATTTGTAAAATTTTTATATATTTAATATAATTTGTACTTTTGTATTATTTTTACAAATTGTTATAATTTATTATTATTTTATAGTATATATTTTAATTTAATAAATATTCTGTTTTTATAATTTCGTACCTTTTACATTTTATAAAATTTTTAATTTTTTTTATTATTAAATTAAACGTATGTTTTAAATATTTATAATTTTTATATTTTTATAATTGTTGTAATTATTATAATTTTCATACCTTGTATTTTTTTATAGTTTTTTAATATTTTTTGTGATTTTTTAAATCTTTTTTTCTTATTTTTATAATTTTTTTTATAAAATTTTTTAATTTATAATAATTTTTGTAATTTTTTTTTTTATTGTTGCAATTGTTATAACTGTTATAATTTTCATAATTTGTATATTTTTAATTTTTTTTTTTAATTTTAATATTATTTTTTTAACTTTTGTAATTTTTATAATTTTTTTCGTTATTTTTATAGTTGTATATTTATACATTGTGAAATTTATGTGTTTATAATTGTTGTAACTTTCAAATTTTTTATATTTTAATAGTTTAATTTCTAATAGTTTTTATATTTTTTTTTTGTATTTAACATCATTTTTATAATTTATTTATAATTTTTGAAATTTGTATAATGTTTTAAATGTTTAAATTTTTTTTGTAATTTTTTTAATTGTTGTAATAATTTTCTATTATTTTTATATTTTTTTTTTTAATTTTATAATATCATAAGTTTTGTTTATATTTTTTTGTCATAATGTTTTATAATTTCTATATTTCATTCATAATATTTAGAATTTGTAAAATTGTTTTATTTTTCATATAATTGTATAAATTTTACAAATTGTTATAATTTTTATTATTTTGTATATATATATATTATGTTTTATATATATATATACTTATATACATTTTATAAAATTTTTAATTTAAAAATTATTTTTGTGAAAATTATATTTTTGAATATGTTTTTCATTGTTCGGTTTAAGATCTATTCTATTATTGCTAATAGAATTTGTTTTTACAAGAGTTGTGTGAAATGGATTATGTTGACAGCTGGCAGGGCAGATAGCTATTTCGATGGTTGCCAAACCATCATCATCAGTGCCGTTTGCTGTGCCTTCTCCACTCATTATCACAACCTTAAGTGTTAAAAGCTTCACACAATCAATGTGAAGCTTACACACACCGGTGCGAAAATGGTATCAACGAAGACAACGTCAACACAATCTATTTTATATATTTTTTTGATTTATATTTTTATGATTGTTGCAATTATTATAATTTTCATAAATAGTATTTTTTTACAGTTTTTTATATTATGATACTGTCTGAACTATGACAATATCATAATTCTTTACAGATCAACAATAAATAAAATCAAGTTTTTTATATTTTTAAAATATTTTGTGATTTTAAAAATCCTTTTTTTTTGTTATTTTCATAGTTTTTTTGTATCATTTTTTATGATTTTGTAATTTAACAATTATTTGTTAAAACTTCCCAACAAACCATTTGACGAGGGGTGATTGGCTAACGATTCGTTGACAATTCGCCAAAACGATTCTAAAACAAATTCGAAAATGATAAAATTATAGAATCACTGGTGAACATTCGCATACGAATCGTAAAAGCGATTCGTTTAATAATCGTAAAACCCATAAAAATGCGATAAAATTTTGAATTCATTTGAAAATGATAACATCATCGAATCGCTGGTGAACATTCGTTAACGTATGGTAAAAGCGATTTTTTACGATTCCAAAGAGCAATTCTATTACTATTCGATTTTCTTTGTTTATTTATTTTTTGTTTTTTGTATATTTATTATATTTTTATAATTTTAATATTTATATTTTTATAATTTTATTAATTTTTTTTAATTTTTGTTTTTTTCATAATTTTTTTTCGTTATCTCTATAATTTATTAATTATTAAAATTTTTGTACTTTATTAATAAATTTTGTAAAATTTATGTTTTTTATAATATAATTTTAGTTATTGTTTTAATTAATTTAATAAATATAATTTTTATAATTTTTATAGTTTTTTGTATATTTATATTTCGTTCGTTTTTATATTTATAAATTTTTAATATTTAATATTTTTTAATATTTTATATTTTTTTAAATTATAATAAATTTTTATAATTGTTATAAATTTTTAGATTATTATATTTTTTTTATAACTGTTATTATTGTTATAATTTTTTGTCTTCATTTGTCTTTGTTTTTTTTTAAATTTTTATAATTTTAATAAGATTGTTATATAAATTTTATAAATTTAACAAGCTTAACGATTATTAAAATTTTCTAAAATTTTTATGAACTTAATATAATTTTCGTAAGTTTTTAAATTTTCTGCAACTATTTTATTTAAGGAAATTTCCTACGAAAAGAATTCTTTTAATTAAATTTAAAAATTTATTCATATTTCACTGTTAATAATTTTATCAAGAAATGCGCGGATATTTATTTTGAAACCCAATCCCGCTGTACAAAAAAATTCGAAAAAGTTTACATTAACTGTTATGTAACGATTATTGTTGTTAATCTATTTATCAACTTATATTTGTATCCATCGACTCAATGACCCTCCAAACTCATCTGATGTTACCAACCACCACCAATATTATGGGTCAACATCACATGGCCAGCTGGTGTTGAAGCTGCTTCTGCTATTATTGTTCTTATTGTTGTGGCGTAAGTAAAGTGTGTCCTCTCCCATTATTACCCAATATAACAATTACAAACCGGAACAAATATTAAACCATTAATTTTCGTACAAATATTAAATGCGTGACCTATCAACTAAGCAATGATTTATAGACAATTATTATTAAGATTCTTGCCATTACACAGCCCGCTGAGATAGAGAGAGAGGGGGAGGCTATCTATTAGGGGTTACAATTCGTTATGTCATATGTTTGCAAAATATTTGCACAATTTTCAAAATTGTTCAAGACATAGAACAATAAATAATGGTGGCAAGCATGTTAATGATAAACATTAGTTAAACGTTGACACCTGCAAGGGGTTGTCTTCTGGGACGGGGGAAAAGGGAGAGTAATTATATTGCTCGGAGTTTAGATTGTTATTGGTATTTATGTCAAGTGCACCTGCGGTGAAATATTGAATATTTAAAATTGAAAGGAAATTTCTTTGATTTGTTTGCTTAGCTATTGAGTAAAATGGTTTCTAATCTTAATATTTATTGTTTCGAGTTTTTGTATTTTATAATTTTAGGACTTTAGAATTTGCATTAGAGGAAAAAATGTATTTTCTTCTTATAAAATAATATTTAGATTAATTTTTTTTACCAATTCAACTGATAGCACATTGAAGCATTGGTTTCACATTCTTAAAAGTTTTCATAATGTCAATCAACATTATTCTTAATTGCGATTAACTTTTATTTTAAATTCCTGCACTTAAGAACTCTCATATGCAATTTCAAATTTTAGCCTCAAGTTAACACCCTCACCCTCTCACATATTGTCCACATTCTGGCAACTAAAAGTTACATTAATTTTATTTTACGACATTATCCTCTGCTCTTATCTCTGTAATTGGGTGTGTACGTGTGGCCTCTCAACATGTGTTAATTTTATTAATTATCCATTTATCATTTTCTCTGTACAATTTTATTATATCATTTTGTATTTTCAATAATTTCAATTTTATAAATTAAATATTTTCCATTAAAACGGTAATGTGCCAGTGGCTGAGTGTGTGTGTGTGCGAATGTGTGAAGGTGTCTCTGTATAAGTGATTGTGTGGTGAAATTTATGTGTTGGTGTGCGTGGCAATATGTGTTTGCAATAATTTATCAATTGTTACAAATTGTATAATTTTTTTTACAAAATAAATCAATTATACGTAGATCGCGTTGATTTATTGCCATCTATGGAATTTCATAATGAAATAATTTTCTCCAGAGAGGTGGTGCATGGGGGTGAGGCGAAGTCGGTTGTTGTGCATTTATGCAATATTTCGTTAATATTTAGGTCAGAGTTGTTTCAATGGAATTTAGCTATAGAGTTGAGGAAATTTATTTCAAGTTATTCATATAAGAACTTGGTAAAGACTTAAAGTAATTTATGCAGTGTTGGTTTACAATTTTTTTTAAGATATCCATTTAGTTTGTTTCTACCTTCTGACACTTCTTATATGAATATTTGATATGTTATATGATTGTGATGTCATAAAACTACGTAGTATACAAGAGGAACACACACAATAATAGCTCAACAAACAAAACGACATCTGTGTTCTAGCTATGTGAATACGCATTCCAGTGAAACCTATTAGACTATCAGGTAGTTTTATTCGTTCTTTTGCGTTTTCAATGTCATGAACGTAGAAACAAACAACAATGCAAGAGTAAAGTTGTTCTGAGATGATTTCCTTGTTAGAAATTGCTATCTTTGATGTAGGTATACCTGTATTACATTACACTAATGTACGTAATCCGCCACAGTGAAGAGTGGCAACTAAATGTGTGCAAAAAATAAATGTTAGGATTGAAAAAAACTGAAAATATGTTAACGCTTATATGATTAAATACACAGCGTAAAAGACTATGAAAATTCAGTATTTAACAATTTAAATGTTGGCGGTTAACAAATTCATAAAACAAAAATTTAAAGAGAATTGGGTTATACAAGATCTTAAGTATCTGGAGTTTTTGTAGCAAACATTTTAAGTAGTTGATTGTTTTTGCAATTTGGTATGTGTTTTGTAATACAAAAAATACTTACAACTCCAAACCCCCCCCCCCCCCTTTTTTAGGATTGTCGATCTGTCTGTCTCTGTGTTTACAGTCATATTATAAGAGATATCGAGATGAAATTTGGTGTGTAAATTTATATTCTCTAAGCGCAGTTTAACTCAAATAGGACAAAAACCTCTCTCACCTCCCATACAAGCTCCTGCTTTTATGGGGTCTCTCCCTGCAAACACAGCCGTATTTTAAGACTATCTTACTGTCCTAAGATAAGCAAGATCGGACAAAAACTACTCTCACCTCCCACATAAACTCCCATTTTTGGAGGTTAACAAATTCACAAAACAAGAAAATTAGGAAATCGTGACTAATCTCTTACCCCCCTCCCCCCCCCCCCCCCCCTTCTTTAATTGTTAACCAATAAAACTTATTCTTTTTAAATTTAGGCTGAATTTTAGAACACTGGGCAGGCATCAAAAAATTAAAATTAAAGAAAAAAGAATACGAGGGATCGTATTTGAGGGTACTCAAATGAAATGTATTTATCTTACGAATTCCCCTGGTGTATATATTCATAAGAAATGAAAAGAAAAAAAATCCTGTCCCCAGGAATTTCGTTCGATAAATCGATAACAGAAGCAGTTATCGAAAAACATTCGATATCTCGCATTCTTGATTTTTTCTGTAATATCGGTTATTTTTATTTTTTAGTATTTAAATTTTTCGAATATATTGCCTTCTTCCCCAAATATTCAATATCTATTGAATTCAGAAACTTTCCTAAATTTGTTGTAATTTGAAATGAATTATTAAATTATTCGATAATATTTTTTTTTTAGAATATGGGTCTTTATACAGAAAAGTCCAATGTGATTAATGTATTTACTGATTTACTGATGATACAAGTACACTTTTATCATAAAATATTCGTTACAACAGTAAATAACTTCAATAATAGTAAAATAGATCCGTTAGGTACAAAATGTTGATTTTATTTTTTTTGTCGTTCTAATGTTATATTCGTGATTAACAATTTTTGGTACATTTTTCCCTAAGTTCGCAAATAAATAATTTTTTTTGAAAATAATTTTGTAATAAATTGTCAAAGAGGATATTTACGTCACATCACGCAACGTCACGTCACGTTTTACCAAATAGGTTGTAAAAAGTAATTTAAAAAAAGTTCAGCTTTTAAAACAACTTTATAATATTCAAAATCATATTAAAAATCGTTTTATCAAAAAAGTCCGACTCAATTCGCATTAGTTTGAGTTTTTGTGGAAGAAGAAAAAAATTACTTCTATTTTTGTCACGTAACGTCACCTTCGTTATTTGCTAATATTTTAGGACCAACAGTTCAGAGGGACCATGCGGGAGATCACATGTTCAACTCCTGGCTCCAGTCATCTTAAAGGAAAAAATTTCTTTCATTGTCGGCTCACCTCGAATGTTGTCGACAGCAACTTCGTAGTATTAGTGTCGAGTCAATCGGCTTGTCTAGTTCGTCGATAAACAAGTAGGTGCCGTTAGTTGTGAATCTTTAAAAAAGAAAGCGTGTTAATTCAGAACAACGCGAGAAGCTATCCCATACCTCATTCGTGGGATGTAAAAGAAAATTAAGTAAGTTCAGAGGATTTCGTCTCTCTTACTAAGTATAGAGCTTCCTTAGTATTACACAAAAAGATAAAGAAGTAATTAAAAAATAAAGTTTTTCATTGTTTCTCATCTCATTGAAACGTACGACCTGACCTGTCAAGTATATGACTATGGAACTGCTCATATATTTTTATTTAATTTTTTTAAAACAATAATTGTCAACATTCTCACTTTAATTTTTTCACCAAAAATTTCCCTAGAAATTACAAAATTGGGTTTAACTCGGTCTATGGCATTTGAAGATCATCCTACCAGATGATCCCTCTTTGGAAACCCTAGGGACAAATGGCCCCGATTGAATTATCATATTAATTTTTTGTTGACACCCTACTTCTGGTGCAATTTTGCTTTCAAAATTTTCCTATGAAATTAATACGCTTTCTATTTTTAGGCTTAGAGAAAACGGCACCTACTTGTTTAAAGACGATTGCGAACTACATTGCTTTTACTACACCATTTCCAACAGAAATTCAAAGAAATTCAAAAACCATATTTGATTTTCAAACATTTCATTTGAATTTTAAAACTAGTCAATTGATATTCAAAAATTCCATTTGAAAATATTAATACAAAATTGTCCATTTGGAATTCGAAAAAATCGAGTGAAATTCAAAACTTGACAATTGAAATTCAAAACAAATCAATAGAATTTCAAAACTCATCAATTGAAATTCAAAACTCGTCAATTAAAATTCAAATCTCGGCAATTAAACTTCAAAACTCTTTTAATTGACGAGTTTTGAATTTCAATAAATGAGTTTTGAAATCCAAAAAAATTCAATTGAATTTTAAAACTCTTTTAACTGATGAGTTATGGATTTCAATTGGCGAATTTTGAATTTTATATGACAAGTTTTAGAATTCATTTGATGAATTTTGAACTTCAGTTGATGTGTTTAAAATTTCACTTGACGAGTTTTGAGTTTCAATTGATATTTTTTGAATTTTAAATGGAAAATTTTAAATTCAATTGTTATTTTTATAACTTAAATTACATTTTTAAAGATCATTTCAATTAATTTTCTTTCAAATTCAATTGGAAATGGTGTAGAGATGGCGATTGAATCGAGTCAATACTGCGAAATTATTGTCGACAACTTTATGACTGAAAACAGGAACCATAACATGGATCTTCGGCATGAAAGTCGACTGTAGTAACAATCGTAGCCGGTCCTAAGTAACCTTACTTAAGAATTAAAGCAAACCCGATGTTTTGAGACAAATGCAATGTTTACGACAAAATTTCGGTAAATGCCATCGTCCTTTTTAAATAACGACCATATGAAAAACCAAATGTTTACCTGTCACAATTTTATTATAACAACGCAAACTCTGTAATTTCATCTCCACTTTCTAAGCCATATCCAAATAAGTGTTTTTATAATCAAATAACCTACGCAAAAAATGCTATTAGCTTTATTTTTAGCAAAGTAGTATTTTCAGAACTCCGCATATCGTACATATAAAGATGTTTTGTTTCTTTTTGTTAATTGCCAAGTCAATGGGAATACCTGTCATGATGTCATTTAAAACAATTTCGTTCAAAAAGATGAATGAAATAATAAAACATACAAAAGACGATGAATAATAAACACAACAGACAATAAGACACCTGTTTCTATAGGTACATTAGATTATAATGCTAGTATTTCCAATTGGATCTATAAGTCCAAAGAAGAAGTAGAATGAAAGTATGAAAATCTAATGTGAGAATTCTTATTAGTAAATTGAAATTTAGATTTGGAGCACATAACATGATGATGAAAGTAGTCTACTGTCACAATATTGGCAAACTGGCTTTCATATTCTAGGCTTATTTTCTAGCGTTAAAATGCGTATGGACTAATAATGGACTATGAAAACGCAAAAGAAAGAATTTAGACTAGGGCGTGGACTGGCTAGAGTATGTGCTTAACCTAATCTTAAAAATAAACTTAATTTCCATTTACGCTCCATGAATGAGGTATGGGATAGCTTCTCGCGTTGTGGTGAATAAACACACATTAACTATTTTTAGATTCACAACTAACGGAACCTTATTGTTTATCGACGAATGCGCACGTCACTGTTTGAGAAGCTTTTACTACATCATTTAAAATTGAAAATCTATTGAAATTAAAATTTTAAATTCAAATCTCGTCAATTGATATTTAAAAAACCTTTCGAAATTCAAAAAATATCAATTCACATTCAAATATTCCATTTAAAATTCGATAAATATCCATTGATATTTAAAACTCATCAATTGCAACTCTAAACTCGCCTTTGAAATTCAAAATTCGTCAATTGAAATTGAAAACTCATCAAATGAATTTCAAAACTCATCAGTTGAAAGAGTTTTGAAGATTTTTGAATTTCAATTGCCGAATTTTAAATTTAAATTGCTGAGTTTTGATTTTCAATTGGTATTTTTCTAATTTCAAATGGAAAATTAGAATTTGAATTTCAAATTCAATGATTGGAAATATTTAAAAAATCTTTTGAAATTCAAAAAATATCAACTTAAATTCAAATCTTCCATTTGAAATTCGATAAATATCCATTGATATTTAAAACTCATCAATTGAAATTCTAAACTCGTCTTTTGAAATTCAAAATTCGTCAATTGAAGTTAAAAACTCATCAATTGAAATTCAAAACTCATCAGTTGAAAGAGTTTTGAAGACTTTTGAATTTCAATTGCCGAATTTTAAATTTAAATAGAAGAGTTTTGATTTTCAATTGGTATTTTTCGAATTTCAAGTGGAAATTTTTAATTTGAATTTCAGACGCAATGTGTGAAAATCAATTAAAATTATTATATTTCAATCGATTTTCTTTGAATTTTAATTGGAAATGGTGTAGAAATGCCGATTAACTGCAGTTCTAACCATAATGCCACGGCCGGTCCCTTAACTTAATCTAACCATTTATAAAATTTGTCGGTACTGAAAGTAGTTTTCAAGTCATTTGTTATGCGCATGCGGAGACGGAGAAATGCGTTACGCATATTTACAATAAATATTTTGCTCAACAGTAAATTTTAATGAAAATTGTTTTATGTCTCTGTTTATATCAACAGAGGACCCTTCGATAACACGACTTTCCCAAATATTTCCTTGGATGGTATGAAACTGTTAAAAGAAGCATCTAAATGAAACGTCCTATCAATGCGGTGAAGGATTATTTTCTGTATTCGCCGGTTTCTCAGCCAAGGTGTCTTATGGACATGAAATGTTTTTCAAACAATTCAATACTTTCTACCAAAGTATGCCCCCCCTTAAATGCTACAAATTTATAAACTTTTATACCTTCAGTTATTTTTGCTCTTAAGCCCTATTCCGCCCCGTCATTACAACAACTTACGTTTTTTCACTGGCTGACATTTCATCATCCTGCGTGGCCTGTGAGTCCGATGGCGGTGTCACTATCGACGATTCTGGTTCCGCAATGCTCGCCGTGGAGACTGTCATCAAACACGAATCCATATCAGACGTTATATTTATCTTAATTATATCCGATGATGAGGCAGCCAGAGAGGGTGGCAGATACCATTTGCTTTGGGAGCCACTGCTGGCATAGAAATCCAGCGTGCAAGGTTTTTTGCTAATCTGTGAGGCACAGGCATCGTACGACGTTAGAGATGAGTCGTCTAACGAAGAGTCGTACTCATTAACCGATTCCCGCCCACTGTCCAAGGCGGTGGATGACGCTGAGGTGGCCGTGTCCACCACCAGATGATATTGAGAATGTTGTGGAGGTTGTGATGACTGTTGTGACTGTGGCAAAGACATCAACAAATTACTTTGGCAATCAGCCAACTGTGATGAGGGGTCAACATGCACAGCTGTGGCCGGGATCAAGGAAGAGGAGAGCAGCAAAGGTTTTTTGGTTTGTTCAGGTTCTTCTTCTGCCTCTTGTTGTTCTAGCTGACTCTCCTGCTGCTGCTGCGGCGGTAAGGTAGAAGGGGCCAACGAAAAGGAGGATGCGTTGGCGCATAAAGCAGCTGACCAGGTCTCTTCGGGCAGTGGAGAGGCTGCAGTAGTGGCCGTGGTACAAAATGTTTCCAGTGTTGCAATCTGGTATGCTGCACACGAATTTGGGTTTGTTGTTGCTGCTGCTGCTGTTGTTATGCTGTCGGAATTCATTGTTGTGTTATACACTTTTTTCGGGTGGGCGACGAAAGAGGTTTGAGGGTATGTGAAATTTTACGGTTATGAAATTGGTTAAAATTCTTATTGGTTTTCGTTGTTTGTCTGAGCGTTTAAGCTAGAATTTCATTCACTTTGTTATGGTTTTCGTATTTGAAATCTTATTAGAATTTCAATCACTTTTTGTTTTTCTTTCTTTAGAATTCCTGAGCATCAATTGAAGGCTGCTGCCCCTTGGCGGTGGAGGCCCCACAATTTTTCAGATGCAAACTGACATTTGACACATACACACACGCACTTCAAAGATTGCCCCATAAACTTTGACATTTTCACTTCACAGCTTTCGATGCACTTTCTGCCGTTCTGCGGCGGTCGTTGCCGTTGTTGTTGCTGTTTTTAGGTGTTCGTCCTCTTATGCTTTGCACACGATTTCGTTGCACGAATTTACGCTACACACACATACAGTATAGAACCGAGTGGGCGAAAAATCCCAAATTTCATGAATGAATCGCACAAAATTGTCAAATTGACATTTATCACTTTGGCCAATTGACTTTGGTAATTGCTACAAAATTTCTATTACTCGCAAATTTATTTGTTTGTTTTCTTAGTGGATGCGTGAAAATTATGCATAACTGAATGCAATAAAACGCAATGCAATCTGCCGCAGTACACGAAACTTCTGACACAAACGTTCGCGGAACAAAAACACGACTAAAAACATAAAAGTATCGACAACACGATACCGACTACATAAAATGAACACAGAGTCACACGCACATGCACACGGTAGAGCACATCACATCAACAACATCTGTTATTTTGGTTCTCTTGTCTCTCTCTCTATGCGCCACTTCGTTTTGTTGTGGTCTTGTGTTGTTTTTGTTTGTTGGCCTAGAGATGAGAGCGCATAGAAACGATAACAGTAGAGTGGCAGAAATAATTTTGGTAATCAAAGGCGAAATAGAGAACGAGAATTGTTATCGTTGGTCGACACTGGCAGAGAGAAAACCAATTCACGAGCAAAAGAAAAATGTAAACAAAAAACATAACATTGGTTCGTTTCTCATTTCATTTTGTTCCAGTATTGCCAACTTAGCACTTTTTGATGATTTTAAATGCAAATGCGCTGTTTTAATGGAAAATCATATATCGGCACCTAAAATGCAAATTAATATAACATCACTTTTCATAGGAGATGCAAAAAACGATATAAAATGAAAACTACCTAAGATTTGAAACAAAATCTTAAAATCTGGATTAACATGAAACTAGAAATATATTTTAGTGAAAAGAATTCCGTTTTTTTAAGTTCACTTTATTTTGAATTGTTGTTTTCTGAAATAAAGTTAGGTATCATCAAAATAAATCTTTATAAAAAAATAAAAATTTCAATAAAAATATTTTTTGAATTTTAAATTAATATTTTGTGCATTTTATATTTATTGTTATTATTTATGACTACTTAATTAAACTTAATTAAAAAATGCGTATTAATAAAAATAGAATAATTCCAAAAATAGGTAAAAAAAAATCTTATTAATTAATTGCTTTAAAGGTATACTATCATAAAAGTTATGGCAGACTATTGCAATCATTGGAAGTGCAATAGTTTAGACTGCCGAATTTCAAAATTTCCAGCAGTCAATCTTTCCTAATACAAGGTTTGTTTGGGAGAAAATTTTATAAAAAAAAATCAAATTTTTTTATATGACAGCTCCCTATTGGAGTGAAGATTGGGGGGTAGTAATTTTTGAATAAAAATGAGTAGAGGCCGGTCATACATTTGACCCCTCTACGGAGCATCAAGGCAGCGGCAGGAGCCGAGTCATAAAAAATAATTATAAAAAATAAAAAAGGTATGGGGACCACCTTAAAGAACGAAGATATAGGCTAGATATGTTCTGAGAAACTGTTGGGGTTGCAAAAATATTGGGAGTCTATCATACGTTTAACTCCTCTAGGGGCAATTTTGGGACAGTTGGGGAACTTTATAAAAAAAATTGATCTTTGTATAGGAGCCCCCTTAGGGGATGATGATCGGAGTAGGTACGTTTGGGTAAAATGTTAGGAGGGACAAATAAGTGGGGGTCGGTCATACTTTTTACCCCCTTAAGGCGACTACGGGGTAGATTTTTTTTTCCCATTCCCCACCAATACTGGCAACGTTGCGCAGCCTCAACCCACCATTTTTTGGCTCATGAATTGTTTTTTCCAACCACGCTAAATTAGGGATTGAGCCATATTCATATCTTGTTACTAAGGATCTACATACAATACTATCGCACCTTTAGTGATGATACGTGATTTTTCTTTAAAAAATCATGCACATGATACGTTATTTTGAATTTAGGTTTCAACTTGATTATTTTTGACAGTAGAATTTTAAAATTTTGTACTGATATGTAACATTAGGTAGAGAATCGTAATCAATAAAAAACTCAATTTTGATTTTTTTGATGTAACGTTTCTTTGTATTTCGGGTGACGATATGTACAATAAAATTATTCAAGAATTGCAAACTAATTTGAAACAAAATGCATATTTTACAAATTTTGTATATTTCTAAATGAACATACGTACATAGGTGTATTTATTTCACATTGAATTACTATGGAGAAAAATCGTAAAACTAACTTTGTTCGAAATTTTTTTGATAGCATCGTTTGAAAGGTGATGTTGTATTTAAATAAAACTTCGCCAATATTTTTTCATAGGAACTTTGTTTTATAAATAAGCTATCTTCCTCGAAATTATAGCTTAATATAGTTATACCAAATATGATTTTTTGGAGTGGTAACTTTTAACTATAGAAATATGGTTGATTTTTGTTAAGGATAGTGGTTGCAAACCATCAATAAAAGTTGGCGACAACTATAACTCATATGTAAGGTACAACATTTCGGTTTTGTGCGTTCTTAATCATCTCATGGCAACTCTGTTTCACTCATTTCAGTTAGTCGGTGTCATTGTTTCAGTTTCCCATCGTTCTCAATGCATTCGCCCAAAAGTATGCTACAAGTATGTATGCCTAACGAAAACAGAGCAGTAACTGCAAATGGGCTAAGGTTTTGTTGTCGTTAAAATATGATGACACGCTTGTTGCGTGTTATGCTGTGTGTGACGGCATGGCATGCACCAAAATGTGTCGAATGTGCAGAAAGAGGAAGTTGCATGGTGAATTGAAATTGAAACAACTGCGGTAAAGGTGAAATAAGTTATTATAGATACATTTTACTGTATTTATTTTATTTATTTTATTTATTTTATTTATTTTATTTATTTTATTTATTTTATTTATTTTATTTATTTTATTTATTTTATTTATTTTATTTATTTTATTTATTTTATTTATTTTATTTATTTTATTTATTTTATTTATTTTATTTATTTTATTTATTTTATTTATTTTATTTATTTTATTTATTTTATTTATTTTATTTATTTTATTTATTTTATTTATTTTATTTATTTTATTTATTTTATTTATTTTATTTATTTTATTTATTTTATTTATTTTATTTATTTTATTTATTTTATTTATTTTATTTATTTTATTTATATTATTAAATTTTTATATTTATATTACTTATTTTCTAATATTTATTTTATTGCATTTTATTTCATGTTAATATATTTTGTTTTATTTTTTTTATTTGCGTTATTTAAGGTTTTGATTTGTCTTATTGTATTTATATTATTAGTGTTATTTGTCTTATTGTAATGTTTATGTAACGTTGATTGTTGTGTCTTGTTCTTATGTCCTTAATTGAAAGCACTTAACGTTTACACACCGATGTCATTAGCAAAGATGTTATAGACATCAATCAATCAATCATTGTTCCATCATCATAATTCGTGTTGTATTAAAAATGACACAACACAATGTTCTAATATTTTCCAAAAATACCCACTCAATTCTAAGAAAAGCCTTAGTATGTCCTTGTTCTCCTTCACCATTTTCCGGATAATACTTGAAAGCAGTAACCATTAAAGCTGTCCAAATGGTTTAGCTTTAACTTTATCCCTCCCCCCAACAACAAAGGACCACAAATACGAAGAAAAACTGTAACGTTATGGAGCATGCACGTGTATACATGCCTACACACTAAAGTACTTCTGTTACCGAGTTCAAGGACATTGGTGAAGGACATTTTACAGAAAGCAACATCAACAAGGTACTTAGGCGTGTGAATCGAAACAATTGTTATCCGGAGAATTCCAACCGACCCTCAGTGTTGCGGGACAAGTGCTTAGAAAAGTTTAATATTCGTGGCTTTCGCTTTAAAGTGTAAAATTGTAAAATGTAATAGGACCTAAATGAGTTAAGGGCGCAAATTTGCTAAGACAAATATTTGCCCTTCAACAACACAGCACTGACAATGTTCTAAGACAAATTGAAAAGCAATTCCAGTAAAACTTTCACATTAACCCGATCCATTGCTACGAAGTATAAACTCGTGTAAGGACATTTTAAAAATATGTAGACTTTTAATCAGTGAAAGAATGTCAAAGGAAATGTAGTAGCAGTAAGCAGTACTTTGTAACGGAAGCATTGTTGAGGAAGTAATACATTTCTTAGAACTCTTCGATATAACTTTGAGTATAGGAACTTGAGCTTTATTAAAGTACTAACATACATACATACATACATAGTTACATACATACATTCACGTATGGAAGGATTGTACGATTTGTGAAATTGAATGTAAAACAGAAATGCGATAGCTCTGGTTATGGATTACAGCGTATTTAACTCGGTTTAACCTACACTTCAATTTTGGACAAAATGTTTACTCCACATGTTTTTGTTTTAATTAACTGGCAAGCAGGTTTTGCTGCCACTTGATTTGAACATCGAAGACTTTAATTCTAAGGCGAACAGTATATATATCTAAAATTTTTTAAACAGTTTTGCAACAAAAATTTGTTTGCAATTTATAACAAAATAGTCGATTACGGTCATGTCTATTAAAATTTTAGAAACAAACTGTGGTGGTCTAAAAAAAGACATGACCGCACTCGACGTCTCATGAATCATGATCATTGGTCCTTATTTCTTTAAAAATTATACAGAATTCAACAGTCAAAGGCAAGCGCTACCGTAAAATGCCCATGATGTGGGCGTCGTTTGATTTCAACAAGTCGGTGCTACGGCACTCACAGCGCGCGATTTAATGACGTTTCGGTCATGTAACCTAGCCGCCAAGATCGTGTAAGATCAAATCTCTGAATGTTTTCTTTTGGGTTGTGTAAAGTAGAAGACAGGTACGACTCAGGACTTGGAAGCCAATGTTACTCGCGTAATTCGCAATATACCGGTGGAAATTTTGGAAAGAGTGAAACAACATTTGTACTTCGGTCTAGACCTAGACAAAGTCGGGCCAAAATTTAAATGAAATTATCTTGATATAATAAATGTCAAGGATAGTTCAATTGAATCATATTAAACACAAGAGGACCCGGCAATGCTTTCCTATTGCCTACTTGACGAATACTTATAATATGTTTGGCACGCCTACTTTAAGAGCTAAGCTTAAGCGTCATTCTTGTGGCACTGTAAACCCCAAGTTACTCCTTAATCTGATCAAACTAACCACGTGTTGCTAACCGATATCCGTCTGCAAATTCATATCTAAAGCGCCAAGTATACAAATATTACCTTATATATTTCTGAAAACAATTTCCCAACTTTCCCTTCTGCCCACCGATCGAAAATAAAATGTTCACCTTTATATTCCCGCCGGCCGAATTTAATTTACTAATTCTTAAATCTAAGTTGTACTATTATCATCATTATCAGTATTTCCCTTTAAAATGTGTCAGCATCGTGTAATTGAGGCTGTTTTGTCAAAATTTACCGACATACTGTTTTCTGACGATATATTGCCAAAATTTTTGATAACACAAACTGAGGCATTGTACTGACACAACTCTGAAAAACATATTGTCAGAAGTGTCAGCAAATAAAATTAAAATATTTTATGAATTTAAGAAAGAACACTGCTGGCCCTTGCTCTTTGCTCTTTTTTGATAAAAAATTAAAGTACTTTTTGATACAGTAAAAATAATTTTTGACACAATTCAAGAACTTTTTGGTACAAATAATGTACTTATTAGTAAAATTAAACTACTTTTTGATGCAATAAAGGTACTCTGTGGTACAATTAATTGCTCTTTTTGTGTACAATAAATGTACATTTTAATACAATAAATTCTACTTATTGGTACCAAGGAAGTATTCTGTGATACCACAAAAGTACTTTTTTGTGCAATAAATGGACCTTTTTTGAACAATAAACTGTACTTTTTAGTGCAATATATTGTACTTTTTTCTACAATAAAAGAATTTTTTTATACAACAAATTGTACTTTTTAATACAAAACATGTACTTTTTCATAAAACAAACTGTTCCTTTTGGTATCGAATATTATTTGTATATCAAATATCATCGCTTTAGGGCTTAATACAGTTTTGTCGCGCAACCTTCAGGCACTGTCTAAGATAAACAATTTCGTCTGCAAATTTTAACTTGACTTGCCGAGTACTATCTATGTACCAAATTTAATATCTCTGGGGCTAATGTACAGTTTGGCCAAGCCCCCTCCGCCCCCTCTAAATTTCGTTTGCATATTAATTTTCGTGTTGTCGAATACTATTTCAAAATTTTATCTCCCGAGGACTAGAATACAGTTTTGCCACGCCCTCTTCCCCCAATCATTCAAAATTACCGCCTACTATCTGGGTATCAAATTGTATCTCTCCAGGGCTAAAATACAGATTTTTCACGCCAACTCCGCCCACTAATCCAAAATTTAAATTTCGTCTGCAAATTCATATTCGTGTTGTTGAGTGCTACCTGTGTACCAAAATTGAAATTTCGTCTACATATTCTTATTCGTGTTGTCGTGTACTATTTGGGTGTTAAATGTTATCAATCTAGGACTAAACAGTTTTGCCATGCCCCCTTTCCCAAATGAACCAAATTAAAATGTCGTCTGCATATTCATATTAGTGTTGCCGTGTTCTATATGGGTGTCAAATTGTATCTCTCTAGGGCTAAAACACTGTTTTGCCACATCTACTCGGCCCATTTATCCAAAATTAAAATTTCGTCTACATATTCTTATTCGTGTTGTTGAGTAGTATCTGTGTACCCAATTTTATCTTTCTAGGGCTAAAATACAGTTTTGCCACGCCCACTTCGCCCACTGGTACAAAATTTAAATTTCGTCTGCATTTTCATATTTGTGTCCCCGAGTACTAGTTGTGTACCAAATTTTATCTCTCTAGGGCTACAATACAGTTTGACCACGCCCTCTCCGCACACTGATCCAAAATTAAAATTTCTATATTCGTGTTGTCGAGTACTATCTGTGTATCAAATGTTATCTCCCTAGCTCTAAAAAAAAGTTTTGCCACGGCTACTCCGTCCCTAGGGTCAAACATTTAAAAAACATTCACATTTATAATACACAGTACAACATTTTTCAGATCATTAATTTGGGACTCAATTCTGAGAATTGCGCATGAAAGCAGCCCCAAAGAAGAAGAAGTTCTGCATAATTTGTTTTGTCAGATTACATGCCATAATAATTTAATATCGATTTTAAGTTAGTAAGTATCGTATAGGGAAATTTGTCACTTTTTAGGCTCTTTTGTTTGACATAACTCGAGAACCACTAGTAAGATTTAGCTGAAACAAATTTAAAAAATTAAGAATTAAAAATCCTTTAATCTGTTCATATAACGTTTCCCAACATAAGCAACCATACTTTTCCATTTATCAAATGATTTTGAACTGGGTTTATTTTGTAACAGTTACCATAAAACTGTTGTACTCCGTGGCTTATGATTTACGTGGAATATTACTTATGATAATCATACGCCACAATATAGTATTTATGTTATATCAAACAAAAGAGCCTAAAACTTGACAAATTCCACTAAACGATACTTACTAACTTCAAATCGATATTAAATTATTATGGCATGTAACTTGACAAAACGAATGATGCAGAACTTTTTCTATTTGGCGCTACAAACACGTGCAATTCTCAGAATTGAGTTCCAAAATCATGTGTTGTACTGTGTAATCACATTAAAGCCCCAAAATATAGGGCATCCATGTTATACTCTATGTTGTAATTTTAACGTAATTTACCATTAACATTTACAGCACTTCAGATGGCAGCTTTAAATATTTTCGTCGGAAATCCCACAATTTATGTTTGATTTAATTGCAAATTTTTCCTACTTTGTATTTAATTTAATTTAACACCAATTTAGGGCTTTTTTCTCCATTGATGCTGCTACAAGCGTAAGTTCCAGCGCAATTCAAATTGTATCCTAAAAATGTAATTTTCCTGCTGGCCCACACACACCACACACACAAATCCATATTTATGACAATTTTCCCATACACCCACTACCGAACCCCAATTTTGCATTGCAATTTCATGCTACGTGTGGTTGGTTTTATTCTATTCGTAGGGTATCATGATTAAAATTTATTACTTTGTGTAATGTTATACAATTTTGCAATGCCTTCAAATTGCAGCAGCACGCTTTTATACGCTTTTGGTGTAATTTAAGTGATACCATAAAATTGTTGACGATGGCGCAGTCCCTATTAGCGCTGTTACCTGTGTGGTCGTCGCCAACATCTCCGCGGTCGCTTATATGTATTACTATGCCCAACGAACGAGCGCACACGGACGACGGCTGTTCGTCTTTATTATCGCTAGCAAACAAAAAAAAGAGAAAACATAAGGAGAAAAAAACCTAGAGCCCTTGAAACTTTGATACTTTATGGCAAAGTGAGACCATGGTCTTGCTTTGTGTGCTAGCATCCTGCAAAAGGATCCTCCATTCGTTTTTTTTTTTTCACTTTGTTGAGCGGCATTTAATGTTACCCAACAAAATGTGGTTTAATGAACTTTTATGAGTCTGAATTGAAAGAGAGACAGTAAAAAGTGTTAGTGGTGGTGGGGTTTGTGCGGCTTATGTAGTTAAAAACTTTGTTATCAACAGAAGTTCGTTGTTGAACAAAAATAAAAAACAAAAATTTCCTCGTATACGACCATAGAGTAAAAAACTTTTGCTTACATTTGTTGCATACAATCATAGCGATATGATAAATGTAGTATCCTGTAAGGGTTTATGATAGTGCTGAATTATTCACCATCTTAACTATTTAACTATGCATTTATTTTGGTTTTCCACTATATACAATTTTGCATTACTTTAGTATTTGATGTTTGAAGTATTTGTGGCTCTTCCTTTTAGAGAATTATCTTAAGCTCACAAACTAAGTTATTATTAAATTATAAAACGCTCTTGTTGTAATTTACATATCAAAGTCCTTAAGAGAATTGTTTATCATTTCCCTCTTCGTTTTATAATTACAAAGAAAAAATAATAACAGTTATTTTTGTTGCTGTGACACAATACAGTTGCTGTGAACAGTGTGTTGCAAGTGATAGTAAAGCATCGTAGTCATGTAAGGATATGGTAACAGCAAGGAGGCACTATTAGCACTATTGAGTTTGGTGACTTAAATTAACCATGAAATTGGAATTCAAGTTAAAGGGTTTATACTGAAGCCCAGCACAAATACATTTCAAAGAGAACAAATGACTTACTGCAGTTAGCAAAGCTTGCAAGACATTTGCGACTACACAACATAAATACGAGGAGAAAAAATGCATTGTTTATGTTTGTATTTTCAAACAAAACTCTCCAGCGGCGGAAATTAGGAGAAGGAAAGCCATCTTTCATGAGTTTGAAGGGCGTCTTTTGGATCCGGTATGCCTTCCTTGACCTACTTTCTTCCTTTCTTTTTTTACATTGCGTGACATTGGAAAAGAAGGCCTTCCGTCGCCGGTTTCCATAAGAAGGCCTTATGGAAGCTTTCTATAAGAAGGCATTATGGAAGGACTTGCAAATAAAACAAAAACTATACAGTGCACCCTCAAATTATTTAGTTTTTTTGAGAGCGCACCGGTTATTTTTAGATATTTCGCACATCTATTTATTTCTCTCTATATTAACACTTTTTTTCCAACCACAGTAAAACTTGCTGGTGTTTGAAGCCACTACCTCGTGATTGTTAGTCAAACATGCTACTGTCTAGCCTATGAAGATGCATTCGAATTGTGCGGTGAAACTAATGATACACTGTTAATAAAAAACACATGACCACATACCACGGAAATTAACAAGTCCTTCTATTTGGAAGACATGCAATAACCCTGTTATTTGGAAGCGAGAGGGTATGTGTACGAAATCCCCCTGCATTCATTGCAAAGGCCTCTGGCAGGCCTTCATCAAAGTTGAAAGAAAGCGTGTTAAAAATTCTTTCCATTTAGAAGGCATGCAATACACCTGTTAATTGGAAGCAAGAGCGGATGTGTATGAATCCCTGTGCATTCTAATGCCTAAATCTGACGAAAAATTTTGCCTTCTGCATTCCTTATTTGAAAAATTATTCGCAAATAAGGACTACTGCATGCATTAAATGAAGAAAGCCTCTCAAATTCCGCCGCTGGGCAAGAACAATTCTTGCTCACTATAAGCTCTCTTCTCTCAAAACCAAAACCTAATGAAAGCAGTACATAATTTGACAGTTTTAAAGTCTGACTTTTCTTAATTTGCTCGAATAGAATGACAACCAGTGCTGTGGTTTTTGTATTTGAGGGAGAAGCAACATATTTTGGCACAATGAAAGTACTTTATGGTAATAAAGTGATTTATGGTACTGTAAATTGTACTTTTTGGTAAAATAAAATTACTTTTTGGTACAATAAATTGTACTTTTTGGTATTATTTAGTTTTATTAAAATTAAATAAATTACATTGTTTTTTGGAACTATAAAATATTTTTTGGTACCATACATTGTTTCTTCTCTGGTTCAATAAATTTTACTATTTAATAAAATAAAAGTACTTTTGGGGCAATAAAAGTACTTTTTGGTACAATAAAATATACTTTTTGCTACAATAAAAATTCTTTCGGTACTATAAAAGTACTTTATGTAACAATCAAATTAATATCAGTATAATAAAAATACTTTTTGGTACAATACAATTACCATTTGGTACAATAAACTGTAATTTTTAGTACATTAAAATACTTTCTGGTAAGCATGTTTTGGTATAATAAAAGTACTTTTTGGTACTTTTAGGTATTTTAAAAGAATTTTAAAATTAAATAATAAATTGTTTTTTTTTTTTGGAACTATAAAAGTACAATTAATGTACTTTATGGCACAATTAAAGTACTTTTTGGTACAACTAAAATACCTTTTGGTACAACAAATTGTACTTTTTCCTACAATTAAAGTACTTTGTGGTACAATAAAAAAGCTTTTTGGTACAACTAAAATACCTTTTGGCACAACAAATTGTACTTTTTGGAACAATAAAAGTACTTTTTGGTACTTTCTAGTATTTAAACGAACTTTAAAATTAAATAAAAAACATTGTTTTTTCAAAAGTACTTTTTGGTACTATTAATTGCTTCATTTCAGGTTCAATATATACACATTTTAATATTTGGTCAAATAAAAGTACTTTTTGGGGCAATAAAAGTAATTTTTTGTACAAGAAACTGTACTTTTTGCTACATTACAATATACTTTTTGGTACCATAAAAGTACTTTTTGGTACAATGAAAATAGTTTTTGGTTCAATAAAGGTACTTTTTGGTACAATTAATGTAAAATATGTTACTATAAAGTACTTTTTGGTACAATAAAATTTCTTTGTGGCACAATAAACTTTAGTTTATGGTGAAATAAGTGTACTTTTCGGTGCCATAAAAGTACTTTATGTACAATAAAAATACTTTTTGGTACAATAAAGGTACTTTCTGGTACAATAAAATTACAATAAATTTACTTTTTGGTACAATAAAGGAATTTTTTGGTACAATAAAATTTCCTTTTGGTACAATAAAATGTAATTTATAGTACAATTAAATGTATTTTAATAAATAAAATAACTTTTTGGTACAATAAAAGTACGTGTTGATGCAACAAACGTACTTCTTGGTAAAACAAAAGTACTTTTTAGTACAAAAAATATTTCGGGGGCAATAAAAGTACTTTTTTGTTACAATAAAGGTACATTTGGCTTTGGTACAGTTAATTGTACTTTTCGGTACAGTAAACATATTTTTTGGTATAAAAAAAACATATTTTAGTACAAAAATGTTAACTATTTTGCACAATTAAATTACTTGTAAGTACATTAAAATTCTTTTTGGTACAATAAAAATTATTTTTAGTATAGAAATTACTTTTTGGTACAAATTATTGTTCTTTTTGGTAAAATAAAAACCTTTTTTTACACAATACATAAACTTTTTGGTTCAATAAAAGTACTTTTTGGTACAATAAATGTACTATTTGTTACAATAAAAATAATTTCGTACAATAAAAAGAATTTTTGTACAATAAATGTACTTTTTGGTACAATTAATTGTACTTTTTTTTGTACAAAAATGACTTTTTGTTTCATTGAAAATAATCAGTAAAAGTACTTCTTGGAAATTTAAGTACTTTTTGGCACAATTACAGTACTTTTTGACACAACGAAAGTACTTTTGGCATCATTAAAGTACATAATTAAAGTAATTTTTGGTACAATAAAAAACAACTTTTTGTAAACCAAATTTGTAAAACAATATTTTTTTACTGCACGATAGCAAATGATTCAAACAAATTTTTAGTGCAATTGCTGTTCAAAACAATGTTTTGATTAAGACTCAAAATTTTTCGCTCACTTGCATTTGTTTTGTTCCTTATTCAAAACAACACTGTTGTCGTGTACATTATATAGGGTCGATTGATAAAGGAACTAAAAGCCAATGCGTTCACCCCCAATATTTTAGTTTGTCCGATCGAAACGATGTGTATATCCTTATTCATGGCTATTCAATGGCTACATTTTGCCTATTAGTCAATTTTGACTCCGACGTCAATTTTAGTTTTTAAATTTTTTACATCGTTTTTAACACCCAAATGATACCCATTTTTGTTAAAATTCGTATGTCCTTTTGAAAATGTCTAATAAAAGCAAGACTTCCACAGAAACATCTATCTGCGAAGACATGCTAATAAAACATTTTCCACTTAAAAATAAATATCAAAAATCAATTTGATATCCCTTTTATCCCTTTGAACTTTTCACTAAAAACGGATTAAGTAGGCATTTCATTTTATGTTCACTTGAAATGAGTATGAAATGCAACTAAATTGCCTTTCCGTTGCCCCAAAAGGCCTTCTGACATTCCCTTTAAACTCCTTACCTAGCCTCTGGGTAATTGGTATCCTTAGGCTGTGTGCAACGTTCTTCTGCCGTGCACTGTATCTGTCACACATTTGAAAGGTTCATTGGCATAGAAAATTGTTTACGCTTCAAGTACAAAGTATCGCACATTACGTATTAGGAATACAAATTTTAGCATGTTTCCTTTAATCCTTTTCAAGAGTTTTTCTTTTCTGTGTTTTGTCTCTGCACAACGTCAAAGGGAGAAAAGAAAATATTTCACTTGCACACACACTCACTCACATCTTACTCACATACACACACATTCGAATACAATACAAATGTTGTTTTCTTTGCAATCCTTTTTTACTCAACTAAAGTTTCTATTAAATTTAAATAAATAATAGAACACACACCGAAATTCATACATATATAAGTGGATATTCATAGGCACGTACAAAGTAAACACAATATGTCTGTTTGTGGCATAGGCAATTAAACCCCAATGAGGGAAAGAGTTATGATAAGGATCCTAATGACCTACACCAATAACGTAAATATTGTGGTTTCTGTTTGTAAACTAATATAAGAAAAGCACAGAAACGTACAAATATTTTTGTTGTTGTTGGGTAAACCTAAATGAAATCAAACCCCATATTTTTATGTTGCTCTATATGTTCGATAATGAAAGTAACGAATTCTTATGAGGTAACAATTTTTTAGGCAAATTCAATTTTTTTTACTCTGTTATGGAAAGCCCATAAAACCCTTGAGGTAGATATACTTATATATGTATGAAATATATAATTTGTTCACATTATTACACACACATACACACAGACAATAATAGATACTTTGAATATGAAACCCCAAGGATAACTCTCTTTTTGATGAATGACAAGCCTAAGTATGTGCTAGACCAACCATCAACATGAGTTCATTAACGAGGATATTCATATGAAAATTTTAAAATTATTTCATAGGCAACAACAAAAAAAGGCACATAAATTACATGATGAAAATGTGTTTTTTGCGTATTATGAGACATATGAGATGAGCTTATAGATATTTCGTTGTTTTTTTGATGGGAGCGCAAGGATCAAAAGAATACTTTGAAGTTTGCTGAAAATGTTGTGGATGATTGGTACGGTACTGTGGGAGAATGGGGAGGAAATGTGTGTAAAAGGTTGTTTCTGAAAACGTATTACATTCCTATTAGTTATTTAAATTAAGTTTCTATGCAATGTCATGGACAAATGATTTTTGAGTAAACAATTTGAAGTAAACAATTTAATAATCGATTTTTTAGTATTTGTACAAAAAATGTGTTAACATAAATTATATATGCGTTGAAGCGCGTTTTTAAACTAGTGAAGCTTTTCAATAATTTAAAAAAAAATATTTTCATGCCCTAATCTTAAAGTGTGAAGAAAATGAGCCAAACGTGGCATGCTTTTTTTTATCAAACGCGACTATCATGCGGGTGACATGTGTGTGAGCCCTTTCACAGTCATCTACATTTCTTTAATCGGTACATGTTCATGAAGCTGTAGCACTATCGTAGCTGCAAATGTTCCTCAAATCAGCCATACCTCTAAACGAGATAAACAACTGGGATCCCTACATCGCGGATCGAAGACTTGGAATAAGATCAAGGATTCCATACTTCTGCAACGTTTCTCAAGCGAAAATACTTCCACTAAACAAGTCGTGAACGAGATCAATCTGAGGAAGGTATCATAGGAGGATATTCTCCTGTTTATTGAAAGTCTTGCGGCGGTAAACTAACCGAAGTACCACAATACCAATTTGAAAGCGGCCATTGCCTGCCGCATCAGTCTTATCGAGATATCCAAGAATAACAGAGTTCTAATCACTTGGATTCCACAGAAAAGTGACATGGAACACGAAGTTCTTTGCCCTATGTCCACATGTTGAGAACAGCAACCGAATGATGGATGAAACCCAGGAAGACGTGGCCTGAATACAACCCGAAACGTGCTTCGAACCTAGTAGATCTAGAAAGGAACCACATTAGGAAAATTGTTACATTCCGAATGGGACATAGGTAGGCACGCGAACAGAATGGTATTCCCAACGAAAAGCGACTGCATCTACTGTGGGCATATCAGCATTGAAGCATCTACCGACCATATTATATGTGACTGCCCTATGTAGAAAGAGACTGGGAACTTTGATAAACCCCTTCTTAAGTGACATAGAGGAACTAGCATCTTTTGCACAACGGCAGAATCAACAATCCAATCGAAACTCCAGAAATCCAATCTTCTATAGACGAATCTACCACACTAGTTCCGCAACCAGACACCACGCATCGATTGAATGGATGCCACAAACACCTAATGGGTAACACAATGGGTCCACAAAGACCTAAGTGATCCTCTCTTCTTCGAAAGGAATGCTTACAAACCCAACCAACCAATATAAATAATAAAATTTGTAAAATTGATAGCATTACAAAAATTACTAAAATTATTATCAATAATATGAAAAAAAAATTAAAATAATAAAAATAAAAATAAATTAACAAAGTTATTAATAAAAATTAATAAATTAAATCAAATTAATAAAATTAAAAAAAAATTAATAAAATTAATAAAATTAATAAAATTAATAAAATTAATAAAATTAATAAAATTAATAAAATTAATAAAATTAATAAAATTAATAAAATTAATAAAATTAATAAAATAAATAAAATTAATAAAATAAATAGTATTAATAAAATTGATAAAATACATAAAATTAACAAAATTAATAAAATTATTTAAATTAATAAAATTAACTAAATTAACAAAATTAACAAAATTAATAAAATGTATAAAATTAATAAAATTTATAAAATTAATTAAATTAATATAAAAAAAACTTAATTTCCCTTTGCACCCCATGAATGAGGTATGGGATAGCTTCTCGCGTTGTTGTAAATTAACACGCTTTCTATTTTTAGATTCACAACTGGGACTGGCCGTGGCATAGTGGTTAGAACACGCGACTACCATGCGGGAGATCGCAGGTTCAAACCTGGCTCCAGTCAAATTAAAAAAAAAAAAAATTGTTCTTTCATTGTCGGCTCCCCTCGAATGTTGTTGACAGCAACTTCGCAGTATTAAGTGTCGAATCAATCGGCGTGTCTAGTAAGAGCTTCTCAATTAAATTAATATAATAAATAAAAATTAATAAAATTAATCAAATTAATAATATTAACAAAATTAATAAAAATAAATAAAATTAATAAAATAAAAAAAAATTAATAAAATTATTAAAATAATAAAATTAATAATATTGATAAAATTAATAAAATTAACAAAACATTAATAAAATAATATCATTAATAAAATTAATGAAATTAAAAAAATTTATAAAACTAAAAAAAAATATAATATTAGTAAAATTTATAAAATTAAAAAAATAATAAAATTTATAAAAATAAAATTTATGAAATTTATATAAGAAATTAAATCAATAAAATTAGAAACAGTAACAAAAATTAATAAAATAATAAGCATAAAATAATAATATTACAAAATAAGACAAACCAATAAAATCTAAAAATTATTTAAATAATAATTAACCACTAATTTTTTTATTTGTTTGTTAATTGTATTTTATTTATTTTACTAGTTTTATAAAATTTCTTATTTTTATAAATTTGTTAAGGTTCTTACTTTATTTTCTATTGTTAAAGACTAGGGCAAGCAATTTTATGCACTAAAAAATCGAAAATATGCGCCTCTGTAACTTAAACCTCTGTAACTTTTTTGTTTATGAATAAAAATATATACTGTAAAAGAGAAAATATCATGGAATTTAAAAAACTTTTTATCGTTACGAAAAAAATTTGACTTAGGGGGGTAAAAACCGAGATTCCGGTAGAAACTTCTAGAATTTGACGTCGGAATCAAAAGTGATCAGAGAAGAAAATTTAGCTGTTGTCAGTCTAAGAACATTGATATGTCACACATTACGATCGGACTATAAATGGAGACACAGGAAACAAAAAACCCAATGCGCGGGGTCAAGGGGCGTGGCAAAAAAAAAATAGAATTTTTTTTTGAATTCGTTTTTAAATTATCTTTCATTCTAGGGGGTGACCGGCACAACTTTTTTTATCGACCCACCCTAATGTACATATAAGATTTATATTTATTTTAAATCGACATCGAATCGGAATCGTGGAGTTCTTTCGCTGATTTGGCAAATTCTTCGAAATTTTTGGTATAATATTTAGCTTCATTAAGTCACGCTCCCAATCTTTTTATAATTGGCTCTGGAAGAAGCGGAATACCAAGACAACTTTCATTCAAAATTTTAACACGCGAAGGCGTTTTTAAAATTAAATTTTTTTTATTTGATATAAAAGAATTCAGTTCAAATGAAATGACTTTGTTAATAAACTTCAATTCAATAAACAAGTCACAGCAAGAGCGCTGTAACCCAATGCAGCCTTTACCGAGTAGGCGCTGCATCTGTTAGAAAACATAGAAATTTATATTTGTCGAATTACTCACCGTGCCAGGCAGTTGTTGTTTGACTTTGTCTGTTAATATTGAGTTTTTATCGGTGTACAAATTTGATAAAAAATATTTGTAATTCAAATGAATATTGTACCTAAAGATGTCTTACAAAAAGTTAAATTCGTTTTACATTTAAAATTGGTTTTTAATCGAAAAAGCAAAATTATGCAACAAAAACATGCATTTATTGTAAAATTTGCTAAAATATGCGCATCAATATGCAAATATGCGTATTTTTCGTCAAATATGCAAAATATGCAAAAACGATAAAATTACATTTAAAAGGAAATTTCATGATTCGTAAAGATGATTTAACCCTTTCTATTTTTGGATGCCCAGAAAAAATATGCATTTGCATAAGATTCCTTGCTCTACTAATGGCATTCATTTTATTAATTCTCTATTTTTTTTTTTAATTTCTATTAATTTTTTAAATTTCATAAATTTTACTAATTTTTTAATAATATTTTCCAGCAAAAAGAGAGCTTAAAAAGAAGCAGTAAAATTTTTTATTTTTATTTTATTCAGAATCTTAAATTCTCTGTTCGTCAAGACGGTGGCTCTTCTTTGATTTTTTTTGAAGTACTTGCTGGGAAGTGAATTATCATCATCTTTTGCATGTACTTGAAATAGTTGCACTTTTTAGCCAGATTTTACGATAGTACCTCCTTCATACTTGTTCTATAACAGTTATTTTATTCAGAATCTTAAATTCTCTGTTCGTCAAGACGGTGGCTCTTATTTTGATTTTTTTTAAGTACTTGTTGGGAAGTGAATTATCATCATCTTTTGCATGTGCTTGGAAAGTCATTCTTTGAGAACGACTTATCGTTATTTTTGATTGCTATTTAAAAAAAAAAAATTTACGTAGTTTTTCATAGATGCGACAAAAGTTCTGCGCATTGAAAACAAATTGTTCAATACTATGTTTATTCAAAATATTCACGCACTTAAGTTTCATTTATTCAAATGAATTTTTTAAATGTAATTATCCTTATATATTTTTGGAGTCATACAACGCGTTTGTTAAATACTTTTAAATTTAATTATGAGTTTCACAAAACTTAGCAGCTTGGTACTGACACACTAGCTACAGCTTTGACTCTAAGGACTAAATGACCAGCATATAACTCAGTTATCAACTTGTCTAATTTTTGCAACGTGCCACTTTACTATGCAAATAAACATATAAAACACACAAATATTCAAATTTTCAGCCAAATAATTGTGCACCATTTTGTTTCCGTTATACACCGAAAAGTTGCCCCAACAGCGTCTTTGAGCCAAAAGACGGCAACAATAACAATAGGACACATTTTTTGCTCATTTCTCAATAATACATAGAAAGTTTTTCAGCAGCCGTACAAAAAATTATATGCAATTTGAAATGAAAACGAAGAAATTATTGGAGGGAAGCCAGTGTTGAGGAGGGAGACTAAAGGAAGAGGCAAAAAGTTTATCTCAAAAGTTTTCGTCGCAAATTTCCACTTGTGATTTCCTTTGGCAAATGAAAAATATGAAAAAGCACAGCAAAGTTGTACAGTTGCTATTGTGCAAAGAAGAAAAAATGTAGCATTCATAAAGAAAAATATAGACATAAACTTTTCTTAAGGATATTGGAGGCATGAGGGGGGAATACATACATACTTTTGTATGTAGCTACCATATAGAGTTAAAAGGCTTTAAATCCTTCTAAGTTGGGATTTAAGGAGTAAAGAAAAAGGATTCAAACAAATGTCTTTTAAGTTATGGCAGAAATATTTATTGTTTATGTAGAAGGAGTTATGAATTTTGTTAACTAACTTTATGCTGAAAGAGATTATGTACAAAAGTATGATATAATTATAATTTTTAGTATGCAGGTGTTTTCACATTTTGTGAAATATGGGAGTGCTCCTCACAATTGCGTGAGCTTTAACCAGACCAATGCTAATTGACCGGAACACTTGAATACTTATACTTATTAACATCAAATCGATATTAAATTATTATGGCATGAAAGTTGACAAAACAAATGATGCAGAACTTCTTCTTTTTGGGGCTACTTTCACGTGCAGTTCTCAGAACTGAGTCTCAAAATCATGTGTTGTACTGTGTTATGATAAAAATAAATCACCTAAGTCTATTTATAGTTCTGTTTTTACATAACACCACTCCATTTTCTCAGAACCTTACTGTTTTGTAATCTTCATATTTATCCGTATAAACAAAAACTGTTCCAGTTTTTCCAGCACTCAAAGTCTTAGTAATCCTTTAACCTACACATAGCCAACTGTTTAGCCTCTTCACCTTTTAAGTAAGTAAACAACTCCAGTTTCCTGTTCCGACATAACCCATTTCTATGCATTGTTGTCGCTTTAAGCCATAAACGTTATGCCAACACCCAACAAAGCCGAACGACAACAGTCTACACTTCTAACCGCCTTCAAGCGTTAGCAGTACTAATGAATGCAGTGTTTTCAACGCCGTTTTACTCCTGCCAAGTAACGACCACGACGACAACTCTCAATCTTTACAAAAAAAAGAAAGTAATTTTCTAATGTTTTCTTTTTAAATGTTTCCTTATTAATCACCTCTCTGCCACTTCACCTCTTAACATAGCCGTCCCTATGTGTCCTATTGAATATTGTTATGGTAGTCTAACCTAAAACCCATAAAAGCCTTTAGAATACTACTTGGCACTTTAAGTGTTACGATATCCTTTTAACTTAAATTCAGTTGTAGAAATAACAAACAAATTATTTATTACCACCAGAACAATAACAACAACCATTACCCGGAAAAATAACAACGATGTAAAAGCTAACTCTTATATAATTTGCCATAAAGCGAGAAGGTGCGGGGGAAGTGAGAAAAGGGAAAGTAGAAAGAAGATGAAGCCTTAAACAAACACAAAACAGAACTTAAAGACTCAGTGAACCTCAGTGAGGATATTTGTATGGTGTGTTTGTGTGGGTAGATTGCTGAAGCAGTGAAACAAAACTGAAGCCAAAACACAATAACAATAACAGCGACAGCAATAACAAGTCCCTACCTGTGCATATGTAGATAAACACACACACACATACAAAATAGATGCCATTTTACGCAAGTACATATGGTAGTTGTACTCATGCATGTGTACATAATTGGCTGTCTGCACTGTAGAATGTGATTGTGATTTGTTAAAGACAGGACTGTGCAGTGCACTGTGGCAAAAAGTGTGATAAAATTGGGTCTTGAAAAACGACTAATTGGAATGAAATAATCTACAACAAAAAAAACGAATTAAGAAATTTATTGATTGATTTTTTACATTCCAGTTGACAAAGTTTTGCCTAGAAGTAGTAAAAAAGTACAATATCTGTTTCAGAAGTTTTTCGGATTTCGCAGAAACACTAATGACAGCCTACTCATCGACGATGGAGTAAACTGTCCACCACCGATCCAAAACGAGATCTGCACGGCAAATGCACGGCTTAAAAACAATAAAACTGCGGGAACTGATGCACTGCCGGCTGAGCTTTTAAAAACCGGCGGCGGTTTGCTGGCAACGTGCATGCACCAGCTCATAAACACGGTTTGGCTCAAGGAATGCATACCCGATGATATGAGTGTTCTATGTCATGGGCTTAAGAAGGGCGATCCAAGTATGTGTATCAATTATTGCGGTATCAGCCTTTTACGTATCGCATACAAGGTCCTGTCGGGTGAGTTATGTGAAAGAGTAAAGTTTATCTTAAATAACCTTACTCCGCTACCGACCAGATTTTTACGATACGACAAATGCTGAAGAAGATCCAAGAAATGCAGACCGACACTTACCATATATTTATCGATTGAAAAGCTGCATTCGGCACGACATAAACTATTAGATGCTATGGCTAAGATTGGTATCCCAGAGAATGTGATACGACTTTGCGGGATGACTCAGACCGACACGAAGTCATCAGTGGAAATAGGCACAAATATAACAGTGCCATTTTATACCAAGCGAAGCTTTAGACAAGGCTATAGTCTGTCATGCGATCTCGTTAACATTATAATGCAGTGCAGTATCATCTTTAACAAAAGCCACATGCCGATGATATAGATATCTTTGGACGAGGACGAAGAGATGTTATTGCGGCCTTTTCGAGCATATAGAAGCAGTCGGCAGAAGTGGGTCTGGTGATTAATGAGGACAATACCAAGTTATTTGTTTCAACGAACAAAGAGTCTACTCGTTTGGGAAGCTGCATGAACGTTAACAACTATAACTTTGAAGTGGTAGATGATTTTGTCTACCTTTTCTCCGCCATAAACAAAAACCATAATGTCAGCCTAGAAATCAAGAGATGAGCATTGATCGTAAACCGCTGCTACTATGCGCTGAGCAAGCTGTTTAATGAGAAAGCCCTCTCATGACGAACGAAGATTCAACTCTAACAGACACTGATCCTACCTGTATTGCTCCTCAGCGCAGAATCTTGGATAGTGACGCAGGGGATCAATATATTCTGAAAGTTTTCGTGAGGCAAATACTTTGCAAAATAATTGGACCAATCATCGTTAACGGCTAGTACTCTCGTCGAATAAATCATGAGCATTATGAGCTGTCCAACGACGTCGACGTAGACAAGCGTGTTCAAATAGACCGATGAATGAAATTCTGTTGTTGCTGCCTTATAAGAAGAACAAGAAATTTAGTAACTGTAGTAGTAGTGCTGTAACAAAAAGTACTTTTATTGTATCTAAACGTATTCTTTTGTTACAATAAAAGTACTTTCTGGTGCAATAAATGTTCTTTTTGATACAAAAAAAGTACTATTTGTTTCAGAAATAGTAATAAGAACTTTTTATGTAGCATAATGAACTTTTTGTTACATTAAAAGTACTGTTTATGGTTCAAAAAAGTACTTTTTGGTACAAAAAGGTACTTTTGAAACAACAAAAGTATTTTTTTGGTACAACTGAAGTGCTTGTGGTGCAATAAAAGTACAATTGGGTTCAATAAATTTACTTTTAGGTACAACTAAAGTACTTTTTGGCACAATAATAGTACATTGTGTTACTTAAAGTACTTTTCAGTATTTCAAAAGTACTTTTTGCTGCAATAAAATTGGAGTCTGGTACATTTAATGTACAACAAAATTAATTTTTGGTGCAATTAAAGTAGCTTTTGATACAAAAATAGTACTTTTTGTCCCAATAAAAACATTTGTTGTAACTTAAAGTCCTTTTTGATACAATAAAAGTAATTTTTGGTATAATAAAAGTACGTTTTGGTACAACGAGAGTACTATTTGGTACAAAAAGTACTTTTTGGTACAAAAAATTAACTTTTTGATACAACAAAAGTATTTCATTTCATACAACTGCATTGTTGTTCGTACAATAAAAGTGCATTTGATTACAATAAATATTATTTTAGGTTCAACTAATGTACTTTTTGGCACAATAAAGGTACAATACAATAAAAGTACGTTTTGGCACAACGAGAGTACTATTTGGTACAAAAAAAAATTGTTTTGGTACAAATAATTACTTAATAGTACATATTGGTTAAATAAATGTACTTTTTGGTAAAGCTAAAGTACTTTTTGCCACAATAAAAGTACATTTAGTATAAGAAAGTAAAATAAATGATCTTTTTGGTACAACAAAAGTACTTATTTGTGCATTAAAAGTATTTTTTGGTGCAATTAAAGTAATTTATTGGTACTAAAAATGTACTAATGTATTTTTTGTAAATTAAAAGTACTTTTCTGTACAATAAAAGTACTTTTGGGTACAATAAACGTACTATTAAGTACAATAAATGTACTTTTTAGCTAAATATAAGTACTTTTTAGTGAGGTAATAGTACTTTTTACCACAAAGAATGTCCTTTCGGGTACAAAGGACTTACTTACTTACTTTTAGGTACAATTAATGTCATTTTTGGAGCGCTAAAAGTACTTTCTGGCACAATAAATTTACTTTTTGGTACAATAAGAGTTTTGTTTACAATATATGCTTTATTTTTTGCAAGAGAAATACTTTTTTGCTCAATAAAAGTAAATTTTTACTTTATAGTACAACAAAATAACTTTTGATGAAATCAAAGCAGTTTTTAGTACAACAATAGTACTTTTTGGTTCAATTAAAGTACTTTTTGGTGCGACAAAAGTACTTTTGTTACACTTCAAAACAGAGCTGTAAACTCAATTACAAGTTATCATTACCTACCATGTTCGAAAGTAGTTAAAAGTTAACTACAATTCTAATTACATGAGGAATTGGAATTGAAACTAAAAGTCTCAACTACACAGGTAATTGTACTTGAAAGTAATGATTCCTAATTACTTTTCAATTAGCTCAATTACTTTTTAATTACAAGGAATTGAAAGGAATTGACGGATTTGGGAGGAATTGGAAGGAATTAAGAGGAATTGCTGCAATTTGGAAAGGTATTGAAATAATTTTGAAATAAGGGGTAGAAATTGTAAGTTCCACAACAATAAAAAAATTTAGAAAAGGAGAGTGGGAGCAATATATTTTAACATAACGGACCTTTCCAAATTGCAGCAATTCCTCTTAATTCCTTCCAATTCCTCCCAATTCCGTCAATTCCTTGTAATTAAAGAGTAATTGAGCTAATTGAAAAGTAATTAGGAATCATTACTTTCAAGTACAATTACCTGTGTAGTTGAGACTTTTAGTTTCAATTCCAATTCCTCATGTAATTAGAATTGTAGTTAACTTTCAATTCCTTTTTAGATGTACTTGTATTTGTAATTAAGCAGTAATGAGTACAAATTGTAATGATTAGTTTACAGCTCTGCTTCAAAATACTTAATACAATAAAAGTACTTTGTAAAGAAGAAATATTTTTGAGTACAATAAAAGTACTTTTTGGTATAACAAAATTTTAAGAAAAGTATCAAAAACTACATTTTAAATAATGAAAGTACTTTCGGCTCAAAAATATATACTTTTTGTTATAATTATAGTACTTTTTGATACAATAGTACGTTCTGTGTTTTTTTGAGCCAACAAATTACTTTCTGGTGCAAAAAATTTTTCTTAGGAGTACTTTTTGGCATAATATGAGTACTTTTTTGTACAATAATAGTACTTCTTACAACAAAAGTATTTTTTTCGTACAACTGAAGTGCTTTTGTACAATAAAAGTTAATTTTGGTACAATAAATGTACTTTTGAATACAGCTAAAGTATTTTGTGGTACAATAAAGGTACATTTTGCTACACCAAAGTTCTTTTCAGCGTAAGAATTGTACTTTTTGGTACAATAAATTACTTTTTGGTACGAGAAAAGTTCAGTTTGCTGCAAAAAATTTTTAGTTATTAGTACAAATTTAGCATTTTAGGGTTCAGTGAAAGTACTTTCTTATAAATTAATAAAAGTACTTTTTTTTGTACCCAAAATACTTTTTACAGTAAAAGTACTTTTTGTAATTTAAAAAGGGGAAGTTAATTTTTTTTTATTTTTGTTAGGGGTTTTTCTTCAGAAATTATTCAAAAAAATTGGGCCGTTTACAGGGTGATCGATTTAGTGGTTTTGAAAACGCCGGTCTGGCAAGGTTGCCAGCTATTAAATATCTGTCATCTAAAGTGTCATTTATTTACTAAAATGTTTGGCATTTACTAATATGTAACGTTTAACAACCGAAGAACGTACGAAAGTAGTTAAAACTTACTACGACCTACTGTGCAAGGAGTTGGCAACATTATTAATATGTTTAAAGAGACTGGAAACGCTACAGAAGTAGCCAGGCCTTAGCATCATGGCAATGTGCGCTCTGCCGAAAATATTGCTTCTGTTAGTGAAAGTATGGCGGATAATCCGAATTTGTCGATTTTATGGCATTCTCAGCAATTGAGCCTGGATTTCCACCTCCATCCATATAATGTCCAACTCATGCAACAATCAAGACCATTCACAACGCCGTAGATATGCTGATTGGGTGCTAGAGCAACAGGCTTTCAATGCTGTTTTTTCGAAAAACTTCAAATTTTTTTAAGTAAGAATGTTGCTTTGTGCTTAATGTCAAGGTCCAACCTTTATAATAAAACTAGTGGGCCCGGCAATGCTTCGCTATTGCATATCCCGTTATATTGGAGTACAGAGAGTTATTTAAAGAATTTTTTTAAAGGTATCTTAAAAGAGTACACAAAGTTGTTTATCATCGATTGATAATATATTATTTTTAACTTCTTGTAAGCGCGGAATACCTTGTGTTATCGAATATTGCCATTTTCACCCCCTAAATGTAGAAAAATCCAAACAATGTGTAGCCTATGTTACTCGCGGGGTTATTCGGAAGATTCCCTGAAAATTTCATCAAAATCGGTCCAGCCGTTTTCGAGTCCATACGTTACATATATACACACATCCTGTTTTATATATATAGATAAAAATTTTATTGAAATCATAGCTTAATATGTGTGTTTTATTTAACATTACTTTTGAAACCGTTAAATTGCTAACCATTTTTAAACAAGAGTCCCAGTAGCCATCGTTAAACATTTCAAAACAAGACAAAAGTGAAATTAGCTTAAGAAATAATTCAAATTCTTTGTAAAAAAGTTGTTTTTTGTAAGAAACAGCTTTGATACAAAAAACTAAATTTTGTAAAATTTTTGTGAATTTATGAAATAAAAAAAAAAAAAATAAAAAAAAGAAGAACATGTGCCTTCTAATTACTTTGCCCACTGTACTTAAACAACTGTGCAGATTTATATTAATATAGTAACTGTTGGAGGCTAGTTTTGGGCTTGATTGGATACTTCTATCTTCAAATGCAGCCAAAATAATAAAATTACCCTAATGATAGGTACAAATTTACAAACAAATGTTTGATATAAATTACATAATTTTTTCGGGTTTTGCATAACGGTAGTCCTTGTATACATATAAATAGAAGTGAATTCAAAGGTGATACAATTTTTGATAACGTAACAATCTGAAAACTGTCTAATATTCAAGCAAAAAGCAAATTCTAAATCACATTGCAAAAAAAAAACAATTTTCTACAAAACAATTTTTTTTACATGGTTTTGAGTAATTTAAAGAATTTCCAGAAACTTCTACAATCAGTCACTCCTTTGCATTACAACTTTTTACATCGCCCCAATCACTGTCTCACAACACAATTACATGTGTACACAAACGTTGCCCTGCTGTTGACCAATGGACCTTAAAGGTACGACAAAACGTAACACACACACACACATATCTCTAAACTCTTGTAAACACAACAAAAGACTACTCTGACTAGAGAAAACACAAACAACATCCACATGACTAAGCAGTGGGTCATATGAAACAGGGAGACTAGAAAGACAGGGTATTAAACTAAACTCTCCCATACTTTTCAAACTGTAGCAAATAAACCTCAGGCTGATATCTATAGACTTCCTTGTCAGCCTAGCTGGAAAAGAAACAAAGAGCTGCAGCAGCGATATTGTAGTAGCTAATGTTTAGAAAATTATGTGTTTTCTCCTAGGTTTTTTTATGCTAGCAACAAAAAATTCAATTCATTAAAGTTTACTCCTGGTGATATGTGTTAGTTTCACTCACAGCGGGAGTGTGTGTGTGTGTGTGTGTGTGTGCGAGTTTATGTGTGGTCATGTCCTTTGTGTCCTGCCACACTCCAATGACGTTTAGGAAACAAAATGTCATGTAAACAATGGGAGACTTAAGGCAAAGACGACATCGTAAAAAGCTACTAAAGGCTTTTTGAGATATCTGTGTGAGTGAGTGTGTATGTGTGTGTGTGTTGGTTTGTATGCCATCCTACCCAGAGTTTAGATTTATATTATAGCGGATCTTAATTTTAGGGGCCGGTTACATAAAAGCATAGCCAGACCCTAAGGCGATTGTGCATCATAGCCCAGCGGGTGGTTGTGATGACGATGATGATGGCGATGCTACTACTACCTTGTGTTGTTGTTTTTGTGTTTTTAGCAGTTCATTCTTCGTTTGTTATAGAGTCAATTTAATGGCTAAATCAATACCATAGATTTGGAACCTACAGTGAAGACCGGTAATTTATTTGTTAGTTTTGGGAGGGGCTGTTACGGTTGCTGGTGGTGGTCGATTGGGGCATTTGTTTGCGTTGTTGTTGCTGTTATTGTTTACAGCAAGGGCACTTATCTGGAATAATAGATGACAGACAATATTTGTACGATAGTTGTTTGTGTACATGCAGTTTGCTTTACGAAAAGTGTCTTTGTTGGAAGCTTTAAGGACAAGTTTTTGAGCGGAGACTTGATTTCACAAAAATTGTGAAAAAGTTGTTTTAGACATACATAGAGAAAACGGTCGTCATTATAATTTTCATTGACTTAAGTTAAAATTTTGATGGACAAATTGGAAATTGGAAAGGAAAAAGATTAGTGTCAAAAAAATATATTCTACACTGAATGATATTCATACAAAATATGTTCCTCGTTCATAAGAGACTTCATATCGTTAACTTAATATAAGAAGGCCCCAACTCATCAAAAAAAACTTTTTACAGGAGAAGGAAAAAACTTAATAAGAGCTGAAATAATATAGCTACACAAACATTGTCAAAAACTTCTTTATTTAAATTAAACGAGGAATTCAGATTGAAATACATATGTATATATTTGTAATTTTTATGGATGTTATATGAGTTAGGGCTTTTTGTATTCGTATTTTATGAAAGAAATAGTGAGATAGGGCTTTTTGAAAAGAATAATTTAACTCAAAATTGTATTTAAATTCATGGTTTTAAAACAAATTATAAAAGGTAAAATACATTAAACTGTAAAAATTAGATAATTGTAGATAGTATTTGTATTTGATATCGTAAATTATCATAAAAGTAATGACAGTCTTTGGGCAGAAACTGCTTAAGATCTTGTAAGTGATCCCACTTCTTTTTCGATATTTCTATTCTTTTGGCGTAAAGTTGACCAGGTGTGATGGTTCTGCTAATGGACTTTTTCCTTTGCGGTAGAGGCTAATATTCGGCACTTATATCGGTTTTGTAATAAATATAGCCCAAGTCATCGTATATTAGGGCTCGGATCATGTGTACAGTATGGTTATACACAATGTAAAACAACAACAATTCTAGAAATGCAATGCCTACTTTGTACGTTTCTGCAGAAATGTATGAGTCAGTGTTTTTTTTGTTTACGAAAAATTTTGTGTATGAGTTAGGGCTTTTTTTCTTCAGAAAAATTGTGTGTATAAGTTAGGGCTTTTTGTGTTCTGCTTATAACGTCTTTATTTTTTATCTAATTTGCTTGAAATTTTAATAGAATGTGTATTAGCAACCATTCTACAAGAATCAATCAAAAAACGAATTTCCAAAAAAAATGAGTTGGGGCCTCCTTATATTAAGCGCCCCATAGACGAGTACTGCCGCAGGAACGGCAATATGTATGGATTAGAGAATTTGACTCAGTACGAGAAAGTATTTGTCACACGGACAATGCAGTATGAAAATCAAAATAGTTTTGATTTTCAAAATGAACACCTATCAATCAGATGAACTTTGTTTATTTGTTTGCCGTCGAATATGTCAAATTTTTTAAAATTGTATTATGATAAAAATGTAAACAGCCAAAATTACAAACTGTTTTGAATGAAAAATTAAAAATAATTTGGAAAACTAGCAAAAAAGAGATTTGCTGGAGAAAGTATAGAGGTGCACCAGTCTTTGCCGGCATTATATAAGTGATAGAAACATTTAAACAGCAATTCTCAGATGTCTTTCTATTACAAAATTCAAAATAAAGTGATGATTGATACGTGTATATCGAAACCTTCAATCACACACGAACACAAGGGGTTCATCGGCATGAACTGCAGCAGTACTCGTGTATGGGGCGCTTTAAGGTAACGATATAGAGAGCAATCTTTAGGTCACTTTTTAGACTTCAAAGTTTATAGGACTGAATACTGTAATCTATTTTTACATAAACGAATGTGCCGTAATAAATACAAACTACATTCTATATAAGAAATTGTAATTGGTAACTGAGACATTTATTAATTTAAATATAAAAACTAGTGTTAAGAGTCTCTGTAGTACGAAAAAATATCAATGTTCAAATCACACACAAAGATTTAGCTTTTCTGAGTAAAGTTTTCATAGAAACACATTACTTTTTGATAAATATCCGCTACGACCGTCCCATACAAAATGTGATTCATTTAGAGATTTGTTTTTTATTTATTGTTTCCAACTGATCACAAGTGACTTGTGACAAACTGTCTTCCCATTTTAAATTCAGTATAAATTGACAATTTGTTGTAAAGAGACTCACATCGCAACAACGTCTCCAAATTAGTCAGCGATCTTTAAAAATGTCACTTTAACCAATACCATCTAAAAATTCGACTCTCAGTGTATGTTACTAAATGAAACTTGAAAAAAATATCATATCTAGCCTAAGACCTCTTGGCCTCTCGTATGCAACAACTAGGTTAAATTTACTCAAGGACCTTATTGTAAAGAATCCAAATTGAATCCGACTTACTTCAACTGACTCTTTAATTTCAGTCAATTGCCAATTTTGGACTGGCCGCCTAGATCACGCCTCTGGACACCTCTGGGTAATGTGAAGTCAACAATTTTTATCGATTATCCAGCAGTTACAGTTCAAGACTTGAAAGCTAACATTACTTGCCTCATTTGCGAGATACCGGCGGCAATGAATGAAAGAGTTAATGAAGTTGAACCCTAAGGGTGATGGTTAATATATACATATTATAGTTATAGTATAGTTTATAGTAAAACATTACGTCGAATATTTTTGCGGAACATTTTAAATTGTGTTTTTTTTTTAATAAAAAGGACAAAAAAGACCCATACCTTGAGGAGTTCGAGGGTTAACATATTCTACAAAATTGTTCTCCGTAACATTTTACATAATTTTGCTGAACATACCATAAACTTAAAATGTAAGCTTAACTCGATTTTCTATGCCGATTGACAATACAAAATTTGCTTTTGATGCATTTTCAGTGTAGTTGATCATTGTATACACATTTAACTCAGTTATTCAAAGAGTATCAAAATCATATACATTTAAGTTTATTTAAACGCGAAATTATTGCCTAAACAAGGCCTTAGCAAACTTTTAACTTACAGACAATTACGCCACCAAGATATGTACTTTTATTGCATAATAATCAACAGAATACCTTAATCTGCATCATCTCTGCAAATAACAAAGAAACACCTGACTTTAAGAATACAAGTTAAAGTTCATAGTGATAATATAAATAATAATAATAAGCTTCTCACACATTACTACAATAGGTCAAAGTTCGTTTTAAGATGTTTTCATTTACTGAGGTGATATGCTTATATATACAAGTTCATTTGCACACATTGAACTCAATTTTAGTACAATTTACAGTTATGGGAAATACTTTTTATTCGAATAATTATTGGCTTACAAGTGCTTAAGATGTTCTCTACGCATTGTTAGGGCAATGAATTTTATGCAAATGCATATTTTTTTTGGACGTCATAAAATAGAAACGGTTAAATTATCTTTACGAATCATGAAGTTTCCTTTAAAATGACATTCAATCGTTTTTGCATATTTTACAAATAATTATTTTTGTTGTTGCATATTTTAGGCAATTTTACAATTAATGCATATTTTACGAAAAAAAATTATTTTGTTGCATATTTTAGCATATTTTACAATAAATTCACAAATTTGTTGCATAATTCTGCTTTTTTTCATTTTAAAAAGTAAAACACCTTTAACTTTTTGTGGGGCATTTTTGGGTAAAAGCAGTTTTTCAATTTGTTACACAATATTCATCTGAATTACCAAAAACTGTTAAAAAATTTTTACACTGATATACAGGGGTTATATGAATCAATTTTTATTTTGGGAAATTTAAATTTCAAGACGATATGCGCGACACAAAAATCATTGCTCAAAGACAATAGACAAAACCAATCAACAACTGCCTGGTTCGATGAGGATTTCGCCAAATATAAATTTCATATATTTTTAAGTGATCCAGTGCCTACATGGTTAAGGCGGCAAGGGGGTTACAATGATGTTGCATGTGGCATTTTGTTTTATAGATTTTAAGTTTATTAATAATGTTATTTTATTGAACTAAATTCTCTTATATCTAATGAAACAGAAATATCTTTAAAAACAACATCGCGTGTACAGGTTTTGAAAAAAAAATAGTCCTGGTATTCCGCGTCCTTCAGAGCCAATTATAACAAAATTGGGAGTGTGGTTTAATGCAGTTAAATATTATACTAAAAATTTGACGAAGCAGTGAAACTGATCCAAGATTCCGATTCGACATCGATTTAAAATTAATATTAATTTTATGTGAGTATATTTTTAGCCAAAAAACATTCAAATTTTATTTTAAATATTTTTGTTGTTGCATATTTTGTGTATTTAAGTGCATATTTTTTAACTTTAAGTGCATGTTGTATGCGCATATTTTCGATTTGTAGTGCATAAAATATTTCTCTTACTCCAGAGCATATTTTACCAACTTTGAGTGCGTTTCTTAATGTACTCAAATATTATATCAATAATTCCGAAGATTTTGACGAAGCAGTGAAATAGCTCCAAAATTCCAATTCGACATCGATTTAAAATTAATATTAATTTTAGGTGTATGTACGAGTATTAAAATTAATTTTGTGTCTTTTTTGCCAAAATTCATTAAAATTTTATTTTTAACAAAATTTAAAATAATTTTCTTATAACAAATAATAATATTTCATGTGTTTTAGTGCATATTTTTGAATTTTAAGTGCATGTTATATGCGCATATTTTTGATATTTTAGTGCATAAAATTCTTTGCTCTTCTTACTATATTTTGTGATACATCAATGATGTCAAATTATTGTAAGAGCAATAATAAATTAAAATTGCTCATACGCCTGCGATCACAAATTGATCATTACTGCAGCTATGATTTAAGATATACGCCAAATAGTCGATATGTTATATCCTATCGAATAGTGTTCTGAATTCGAATAGTCCACAAGTGCCTTCTATGACCAATATTCACTAGAGGCCCATTGGGACGGTTGCCTTAACCTAATGGCGGATATGAAAGCAATTTGCTTTGGTACAATGTCCACTGGCATCAGTAGGTGTGATGCGAACGTAACCCGTAATGCAATTCCTAGATTTGTATATAAGAGTGTTTTCAAAGACAAAGGATAGGTTATGTCGTATACAATTTTTACAATGAATTTTATTGAAATTCCTTGACAATTCTAATAAAGAAAAGTGATGTCATATAAATATTTCTTACGGAAGGTTCAGTGTTTTTTTTAGAAGTTTCTTCTTGAATATTTTTCACAAAATTATTTTTTTCCAATACAAAAAAGTATAAATAGTCATACTTCATATTAAAAAGAATACACTTTGCTCATAGTTATAAATAAAAACATATGCTCACATTTTACTAGACTAGACAACATTATCCCCATATTCAATATAATTCTTATGTCTGCGTATTAAGATTATATTTCCTTTTTTATACCCCTGCAGGTTGTCTTTTTTTTTATAGATAAAAATTAAATTTGTGCAAAATTGTCTCAAGCACGCTGACATCTCATATGTAAAGGCTAAAGGCCTGTGTATGACTTTCCCTCACTTATAGCTGGCTTTCGACAGCAACAACAATAACAGCAAGGAAAATATCACACATTAGATTTATGAATTTTAAATAAAATGTCTCAAAGGATTTCATGCACTCCCCCCCACACCCTTTCTCCAGAAATCTCGGGTAACAAAGTCACTCAGTCACTGGTGAAGCACACAAACGCTGGACGTGGCCATAGGTAAACACGAGCATTGAAAGCAAAAACCAAGTCACTGAACCATCATCACAGTATCAGCATGTAGCCACAACGTGAGGGTTCAGCTCATGCACACACTCACATATTTGTTTATAAAAAAATACCAGAGACTATGTATTCCTTGCTGTGCTATGCTTTTGGTCAGATGAAAAGGGAAAAACTTGCACAGAAAATTGGATTTCCATTTGTAATTTATGGTACAAAAAGATAATTTGTTTATGGTTTGTTTTTTTTTTCTGCTGTGTTATGTGCTCCAAATTATGTAAAACATTTATTTATTACATGCTGGTTTTGTGTTCTACCCTTCCCCACATTATACTGTCGAAAATGTGCACAAGGTCAGTGGATGTGTTGTGAACTTTTGCTGTGGCGGATGTGTGTTAAGAATTAAAGCGAAGTTAAAAAAAAAACTGTCAAGAATTTCTGTTGCAAAAAATTAATAAAAATTCTGATGTAGTGCGCTGCAGTAAATCGGCTAGAGTGATGTTGATTGATTTAATGGAAACATTTTTTTTTAACAAAAAACAAATTAAATGATTATGGATTGAAAAAACTATAAAATTGTAAAAACCTTTAATCAAAATACTTACAGCAAAACTCTATATACTGCTATGCGTATTACATCCATCCGTTATCAGTTGATGGCTGATAGTAATTGACAAGGCGTTAATTTCATCAACTTTTTTAAATTCAAATGATTTTTTCTGACGTATGAGTACTATCAACTTGTGGTACTTAAATGATGCACAATTAAAAATATTATAAACTAAATCAACTATTAGCATTCTATCCAACAGTTTATGGATCAATGTGGTGTTAATATTGTCAACTATTTGAATTTCTAACCGCATTTCATATAATTTGTTCCTACGTATGAGTAATACCACGTTGTTAAAATTACGTATAACTCATACGTAGGTTCTACCAGATTCAAGCTTGTGTAAACCATCTAATAATAGATACTTTTATGCCATATTTCACCTTGAGCCTTCAGTCAAGTCTAGAAGTGCATTAAACGAATTTAACAGCTGCCAAATAACGTATACGTGGGTGAGCACTTTATATTTAATATTGCACTTATTTGTAGCCAAAAATATATGCTGCCATAGAATAAAGTTCACAACGATTTAAATTTTGTATTTGCCTATATCTTGCAAATGTCAATATTTTTTTCTTCGAAAGTTCTTAACTTCATCTATGATTACATCCAAGTATTTGCAAGTATTGCAAACATTAGATATCACATATTTCTAATGTAAGTCAGATAATACTTTTTAAAACTTTTTAAAAAACAACGCCTGCTGTGTGGCATTTTATCTCAAGGTTAAGCACAGGGATGATAGCCAAAATGTCTGACCCTGAAAAGGCACGTAACATTTAAAATATATTCATGTAGGTAATATGCCACATACGTGTGCACTGGAAGTATTGGGATGCTACATGTGGGATGCTTAGTGTAATTATCTTGAACACATTAAGAATAATAATGTGTAGTTCAGGTTTTTTGGCAGAAATTTTGTTTTGGATTATTATTGACTATAAAACTGACTAAAAGGTTACCACACATTACAGTTTGTAATAAATTCATAATCTCAACTAAATATATGGGTATTTCCTAGTGTTGCGGACGCACGTTTTTTTTTTTATTTTGTATTTTTCTCGAAAAGTTGAAATATTTTGAAAATTATGTTTAAATTAAAAAATGTAGATTTTGGACAGTACTATAATGTTCTTTTAATGAAACTCTACTTAAAATGTTGTATTCAAAATTATGACTAACACAAAGTGTGTTGTGAACACATACAATTTTTCAAGCCACTTGAAGTGTCTATGAAAATTTTTAAAATTTAGCAAAATTTCTTATGTGACTAGTATATTATTTTTTTTGTAAAATAAAGAAAACATGTTGGGGTTTTATAAACAACTTACTTCACTTTTAAAATACTATTACCTTTTACGCTACTTCAATATAAACGTGCGTTGCGGACACACGCATTGTTCTATGGATAACACAGAGCGACAAAAAAAAAAAACAATACCTCGAAAATTATACTATTGTTCTGGTAGGTGCTGCTGAGCACTACAAGAATCTGTTCTTTAAATTTCCTAAAACCGCCAAAATCTTGAGCTACAGGTTTTCGTATTTTTACGCACTTACAGCGGATTTGGAAAGAAGAGACTTTCCAATGATATATTTAAAGTTCAACAAATTCATTATATAATTACAATATATATATAAATATGGAAATTTTTTACTATGAAATCGTCTGTCCTTCCGCTGGAAATACCCATATACATTAGACCTGGCGTTAAAAATTTTTTTGGAATCTTGAGTGTGGGTAGCGATTAAAATATGAGAATTGATGCCAAAATTGATATAGCAAATTTTCAGGCTGATCGGATGGTGCCAACCCGTGCCCCAATCGGGTCAAAGATCAACATTTTATAAAAACCACCAAATAACTTTTTTTATTGCATTTTAATAGTTTTTTTTTAAATAAAATTTACTTTAGATATAATGGTTTTTCCTTAATTTTCGTTAAAAGGGTTTATAAGTTTTATTTTAAATCAGTGAAGATTTTGTATAGACTGGGAGGTCCTTACGTTAGCCCCCTACAGTGTGCAGCAAGTACTGTTTATCGTCATCGTTATGTGTTAAGCATTTGTAATTGTCAGTTATTAGTCTGACTATTTTTTCGACGGCATTCACAACAGTAATGCTTTTGACGATCAGCTTCCCTTTAAAAAATGCTTGGCCTAGGAAATTTGATGGATTAGAGCGTAAGAAATCTCCGAACAAGTAAAAAAATATTTTGTTTTCGTAGTCAGAAAAGAGTTCAAATACTTGGATGTGAATAATTTGAAATTATTAACATCATCACCGATATAATGGTCTTTATCAGACTTATACCATCTTTTCTTTTATTTCTGAGTCTACATGTTAATACCACTGGTGGTTCCGAATTTTTTCCAATAGCACTGTATATATTTTAAGTATCAAAACAGCCAATAATCCTCTTTATTAGTCGCATATTACTACATATTTGGACTATAGAGACTTACTAAAAAAATTCACATATTACGAGTTCCATTCAACTGAATCGCAGAAATTTTAAAGTGTGTGTGAAAAATATACATTTTTAAACAATAGATGTCCTTGTACATGAATCTTGTATGTGACGTCACTCCAGGTGCACGAAATGTGAAACTGGGAATGCTGCCACCAAGAAAAATAAATGCAAGTTGTAGAAGTTCTCTATAATCATGCCGAATATGTACTTTCGCTTAATATTTATGACAAAAGGGCCGTTTTTTGCAGCAGTTGTATCAAAACATTTAATTGCTAATGAATTCAGAATATCAATATTAGCAAATAGGCGTAGACAGATTGAGCTACTGTAGAACCAGTTAAATCCTTAATGTTGGGGATATCAACTTTATCTATTCCAGCAATTGCGTCTCGTGGCATGATGGTTAGAAAACGCGACTACCATGCGGGAGATCTCAGGTTCGATTCCCGCCTACCTTTTTTCTTTCACAGCCGGCCCCCACGATATTGTCGTCAGCAACGTTGCAGTATAAGTGTGGAAACACTTGGCATGTCTAGTAAAAGCTTCTAGAAAAGCGACGTTCGCATTCGCCAATAAACTAGTAGGTGCCGTTAGCTGCGAATCTAAAAATAGAAGGCGTTTTAATTCCCAACAACGCGGGAAGCTGTCCTATACCTTATTCATGGGTTGTAAAGGGAAATTAAGTTTGTTTAGTAAGTGGGAAGTAGCTTTTCGTCCCAATACAAAACTAATGTTTTAGGGATCTACAAAATATAAAAAAATTACATTGAAATTTTCAATACTTTCTTTGCCATGACGCCGACGGTGTTTTTAACGTTGCTCATGAAAACTTGTGCAATTCAGAAGTAGATCCTCAATATTGTGAACTAACGCTTTAGAAGTTTCACTGATGAAGTTTATATCTAATGGAGATGACATATTGCCGGCATCCATACAAGCTAGCATTCTGTCGTCTATAAAATTTTTCTTTCCACGTTTTTGAATCGGCATATTTCAGCAAATTGGAATGTTATCAATCTGTTTTTCATCCATCGTCTGCATATCATCTCCCAATTCATCACTCTCAAATTCAAAATTTTTCAAAGTTAAGTCTGAACATGAAATTAAGTGCACAAAAAATAGCCAACGTGTGGCCAAGTACTACATTAGAATATAGTAATTAAACCAAGTTCGGTTTTTTCTTCATCATCTATCATTCATCTTCCTATCATTGTGTCTTTCTTTTTTCTTCATTTGTGACATTGTGATCGACACAAGTCATGCTACCAACACCCCCATTTTTTCGCAGCATTTTTAAGAAAACTAATAATCTTGAGAACGTCCACGTGGGCAAAGTCAAATAAATTCTTTTGAATTATACTTCGTTTCGGAGATTTCATAATGTTTAATGACTTTTGCAGCACGTGTACTTTGGTCTGGAGTTAGGATTCTAGTTTTATCACAAAAAGGAAATATTTCATTTAACACCAATCTTGCACTCTTCTTAACTGTTTTACATTTATATAATAAATTATAATATAATTACATTTACATTTATACTATAAATTATTATATAAATCATATATATGTATTTGATTCTTGTCGCATAGTGTACTTCAGAGTTCACGAAACTGATAACTATTTATAAATTATGTTCTAATTTATAGTATTTTTATATTATATTTCTCATTAAAACAATTGATGAAATTTAAAATAAACAGTATTTTGGTGGTTTTTCAAAATGTTGACCTTTGACCTCATTGGGGCACGTGTTGGCATCATCCGATCAACCTGAAAATTTTCTACATCGATTTTGGCATCAAATGGCATATTTTAATCGCTACCCACATTTAAAATTCCAAAAAGTAAAAAACCCCATATTAGCTGCGCCAGGTCTAATATACATATCACTAAATAAAAAAAATTACTCATACATTTCTGGGGGCAAGCGACGATTAAAAGAACAGAACTGAAATCGAATCTCCCATAACTGAATTACATTTAAATGATAATTTAGCAAACTACAGCAACAACACCTGAAATTACTCCACTTAAAATAGAGAAAACAACCCCTACCAATGAAAATAACCACGAAATAAGCGATATGGACAATTCCATTGGGACGGGTGTGACTTAATTGCACTTACAATGTTTGTGTTGGAAAGTATTAATTTTTTTTCATGTAAAGTAACAATTTTATAAAATTTTCCGGAAGTATAGATGTATAGGGCCATTTTACGTGGAATTGTCCATATGTAGCTTTATAAATTTGGAAGAAATGACCAAATCCAAATTCAGATTTTTAGTAAAATATGGCAAGGTTTTATTTTTCTTGTATTTTTCAATATTTAGTATTCCATTAAAAGAGATCATCAGGATTGAAAATAAATTGAGTAACAATATCGAAGCTTAGCAGTATAGCGAACACACTTCTTTACAATCAGTTGTGTACTTAAACAGTTTAGAAATCTCAAACATAACTATTACAATGTCTTGTATTTTGCGAACAAGCAAAAAAACTGAACGATAACACAAATGTCTGCATTTTATTTACATGTTTAATTAATTATTTCATATTCATATCGTCATTTCTGCACATTTCTTCGTCATTTCTGCACATAGCATAAGAACACCTGACCTTAAGAATGCAAGTTGAAGTTCAAAGTGATAATTCTTTAACTTCTTACACATATTTTCTAAAGGTCAAATTTCTTTTTCAGATGTTTACTTTTACTGGAGTTGATTGCTTAAACAATTTCTTTTGCACACATTTAAATTATTTTTACAAAAGTTTTTGGATATGAAAAAACTTTACATTCGAATGATTACTGCCTTAAAAGAGCTTAAGATGATCCGTACATACTATATTTTGTAACAAATTTATTGTGCCAAATAATTGTATGAGCAATACAAATTACAAAATGTAAAATTACTACACACACAAATTATACATTATTGTCTTAACGGACAATAAAGAATTAAAATTAACATTTACCACATTTTAAAAACAGAGAAAAAATATGGTTAGGCCAAAGTGTGCTCTTTAATTTGGTAACCATGTCGTATTACTAGTAATGACAGACAAATTCAAACAAATTTTGTAATAATTATATCCTAACAAATGTTAAGTCCTTTTAATCGAAAATCAGATTAGAAAATCAAACTATACGTACACAGTTTTGGTTCGTTTCATGTCAGCATTTAGAATTTTATATACATTTCCATGACTATTGTCAATGATTATTGCCCTAAAAGAGCTTAAGATGATGAGTACTTATTATATTTTCTAATACATCAATGGTGCCAAACAATTGTATGAGCAATACAGATTACAAAATGCAAAATTACTGATACGTCTACGAATTCCAATGTCACATTATTGCAGCTATTATGCTAAAATTTAGATATTAATATCATAATGGGTCCTCAAAAAAAATATAAATTTTTTCAATTAAACATCCTTAATTTTTCACTTTCAAAAAAAAAACCTTAAATAGGCCAAAGTGCCCCTTTTCATTTGGTACCCATGTCATCTTATCTTCAACTATACTTTAAAGTATAAATACAAAACTATCAGAAAAATTATAGAAAATTTTAGAGTAATTATATCCTTAGCAAATGTTGTCTTTTTAAACGCAAATCCGACTGGAAATTAAAAACAAAATACACAGTTATGGTTTGTTTCATGTCAGCTATCAGAGTTTTATATACATTTCCTTGACCCCTCACATCGTTTTTTCTTTTTCGCATATTTTGACATATTAAAAATTATTTCATATGTTCTTTTATTATATAACGTGACCTGCATCTTTTCCGCACATAACATAGAAACACCTGACCTTAAGAATACATGTTGAAGTTCAAAGTGATAATGCTTTAACTTCTTACAGAAATTTTTAAAAGGTCAAAGTACGATTTAAGATGTTTGCATTTACTGAGGTTGATTACTTGGATAATTTCTTTTGCACACATTTAAATTATTTTTACAAAAGTTTACTGTTATGGAAAATACTTTACATTCGAATGAATATTGCTTTAACCTTTAGATGTAGCATACTTATTAAATTTTGTAATATATCAATGATGCCAAATAATTCTATGAGCAATAAAAATAAAATACAAAATAATTAAAATTGCTCATACGTCTACGAACACAAATTGGACATTATTGTTGCTATTATGGTAAAATGTTGATATGAATAGAAGATCAGAAAGGTCCTCAAAATCCTCAGTGTGTCTTAAAGGTTAATTAAGGATTAAAATTTAAATTTGTTACTTCTTAAAAAAATATGGATAGGCAAAAGTGTCCCCTTTCATTTGGTATGCACGTCGCCTTACTAGTACTGGCAGAAAAAATTATAAACAATTTTGGAATAATTATATCCTTAAAAAATTTCTAGTCCTTCCAAATGCAAATCGGAGCAGAAAGTACAACACAACACAAACTGGACATTCGTGCAGCTGTAATTACAAATATCAAAGAGCCGGTATGGAAGTATGATATTTCCTATTGAATAGTGTTCTGAATTGGAATAGTTAACAAGTGACTTCCATGACCATTGATTCATTGTGACAGTTGCCTCAACCTTATTTCAGATGTGGAAGCAAATTGCAAATGTCCACCGGCATCAGTGGGTGTGGTGTGTATAGCACCGGTAATGTAATTTTTATGTTTGTATATTTTTTTCATATAATTCTTTACTTAAAAGTATTTTTAAGGACAATGTATAAGTTATGGCGCACAGTGGAATGACTTGATAAAATTTGATGTAAAAACTATAGGGAGTGTTCCTCAACTATTGAAATTTGATACCGAACATTATAGTAATTAAATTAACAAAAAAATCGAATTTCATCCAAATCGGCCACGCCCACTACTCATACAGTCCAAATCGAAAATTTCGCATAAAATTTAAATAAATAAAAGTCGGTACATACACTTTCTAGAAAAAAGAACATCTGCATGCCGTTAACATCTGCATGGGCGCTGATGATGACAGTTTTCTATCCGCCCTGCCAGCTGTCAACATAATCAATTTCACATAGCTCTTGTAAAACAAATTCTATTAGTAATAATAGAATAGGTCTTGAACCGAACGATGAAAACACATTCAATATTAAAAATATAAAAAAATATTAATAATATTTAAAGCATTAAAAATAATAAAAATATTTAAAATGTTAAAAAACATTACAAAAGTTAAAAATATAAAAAAATAAAAATATTACAAATATTCAAAATGCTCTTGTTTTGTATTGTTGATCTATATGTGTAAAAAATATTAAAAACATTAAAAATATTAAAAATTTCAAAAATATTAATAATGTTAAGAATAATAAAAATAGTAAAAATGTAAAAAATATTAAAAAAAATAAAAAATATTTAAAATGTTAAAAACGTTACAAATGTTAAAAATAAAAAAAAAAAATATTCAGAAAATAAATATTTAAAAATATTAAAAATATCAAAAATATGAAACATTTTAAAAATATTTAAATCATGTTTGAATATTAACGGTCATATTCAAAACTATAACACAGTACAACAGTGAAAAAAACACCCGAACGTGACTATATAGGTTCGATAGTACAACCGGAGCTGAGTAAAACCCTAGCTCAGTTTGGCTAGAATTGATAGAGATATTGATAATATACACATATACTTTTAATACATATAGATTTTAACTTGATTAACCTCAAAATGTTGAAAAATATAATTGCCCATAATAATCTACATCGAAATCCAATTTCAAAATTTTTAATAATTTTTTTCAAAAATACCCCAACTTCTACATCAAATATCTCGGCGTCTATAAGAGATATGGTAAAAGTTAACACATACTATTCTAGTTCTTCACTTCAGCTATTGAACGGCTTATTACACCTTAGTCTGTATACAAAAAAAAATACTCAGCGGCAATAAACTGATTTGAGAGCAAATTCGAACTTTAACCTTATTGTGGCACACCCTAATGTCTTACTATGGATACGAAATTTTTGCAATATATTCGTAATTTTGGCAAAAACAAACGTAAGGTGAAGCTGATGACCAACATCGCGATTAATACATATTTTTAACGAAATTCGAAAAAATGCAATATGAGGAACACCCTAGTGCTCTTTGTGAAGAATTAAAGGGGTGGAGTATTCCGATCATATTAGTTGTTATAGAAGTTGTTCAGTTATACAATAAGAACGTTTTTGGTAAAGATAGCAAGTAAAAACATTGCACAATGGCCCAAAACTCCTAAAAATCTGATTTGTTTAAAGTAGATAGTGTGTTTTGGGAGCTATTTGATATCCCTAGACTTGTTCAGATTGCATGGGTTTGTTCAGAGAAGTTACTCGGTATTACCTTAACTACAATTTCACTGAATAGAGTATGCAAAAAATCTGGATTCCCTACGATATTAAAAAAGAGAAAAAATTAAAATTTTTATCGAAGTTTTTCGAAAATAAACGAAGGAAGTCTAATTTTATTGGGAAATTTTATTATAACAATTTCTTAAGCGGACTATTAGCTACAACTTTTTGAGCTAGATTAAAAACTGTAGAAACTCTAGGCCAACAACTGATGTCACCTTTTTTCAAGGGATCCAAGGGATTTCAAAAAGTTTGGGGGGCCAAAAAAAATATTTGGTAGCCAATCCAGCCAAACTGAGCTAGGGTTTTACTCAGCTCCGGTTGTAGTATCGAACCTATATAGTCACGTTCGGGTGTTTTTTTCACTGTTGCACTGTGTTATAGTTTTGAATATGACCGTTAATATTCAAACATGATTTAAATATTTTTAAAATGTTTCATATTTTTGATATTTTTAATATTTTCAAATATTTATTTTCTGAATATTTTTTTTTATATTTTTAACACTTGTAAAGTTTTTAACATTTTAAATATTTTTAATATTTTTTATTTTTTTAATATTTTTTACATTTTTACTATTTTTTTTATTCTTAACATTATTAATATTTTTGAAATTTTTAATGTTATTAATATTTTTTACACATATATTTCGACAATACAAAACAAGAGCATTTTGAATATTTGTAATATTTTTATTTTTTTTTTATATTTTTAACTTTTGTAATGTTTTTTAACATTTTAAATATTTTTATTATTTTTAATCCTTTAAATATTATTAATATTTTTTATATTTTTAATATTGAATGTGTTTTCATCGTTCGGTTCAAGACCTATTCTATTATTACTAATAGAATTTGTTTTACAAGAGCTATGTGAAATTGGAAGGAAGTCTAATTTTATTGGGAAATTTTATTATAACAATTTCTTAAGCGGACTATTAGCTACAACTTTTTGAGCTAGATTAAAAACTGTAGAAACTCTAGGCCAACAACTGATGTCACCTTTTTTCAAGGGATCCAAGGGATTTCAAAAAGTTTGGGGGGCCAAAAAAAAATTTGGTAGCCAATCCAGCCAAACTGAGCTAGGGTTTTACTCAGCTCCGGTTGTACTATCGAACCTATATAGTCACGTTCGGGTGTTTTTTAAAAAGTTTGATTTTGAGTCATAGTGTAATTGGTGCTGGACATTTTCGGCTGATATCTACTTCGCATGTACATGTTTGACATAATTGTAGATATATATACAGCTGATGATGTACCATTGTGCATCAGTTCGTCACAAAGAGGTCTGAAGTTGAACTCGTCATGGAGTTCGAAACGCGTCATCCTAGTGCGTGACACACTGAATTTAACCAAAAATATCAAACAATAAAAAAAACACTTTTCTGATCGTAAGCCGAATTTGATGTATCATTTGATACACTTTAACGTAAATTTAATATTATATTAAAATATATTAAAAATTTAAAAAAAAAAATATATAAAAAATATTAAAAATATGATACATTTTAAAAATATTAAAATATATTAAAAATATTAAAAATATTAAAAATTTTAAAAATATTAAAAATATTAAAGACATTAAAAATATTAAAAATACTAACAATATTAAAAACATTGAAAATATTCTAAAAATTATAACTAAGAAAATTTACTACAATATCTTTACCTGTCTGCTCTTATAACCACTGTTTGCTTCGAGTAAACTTCGTCAATCATGACCACCATTATTATGTCATAAATTCTCTTTTTTAATATTCTAATTTGAACTCCCCAAAATGTTGTAAAAAAATAACACTCATAAAATGATTTAAATTATGACCAACAATATGTGGCCACATAAATGTGGACAATTCGTCATAAAAAACAATAACAAACACAAACGAAAGCATCTCTCATTACAACTAAAATTAGTCCTATCAAGGGATGGTAGGAAATTTATGATAAAAACAACTTTGGCTTGTGTTAAGTTGCTGGAACAAAGTATAACGAATGAAGGTATTTTAAAAGATATTATACCCAAGTTTTGGTTCGAAGGCAAATGCATAAATTTCTATATTAAAAATGTGTACGAACATAATAATGAATTGCAAAAGAGACTTCAATCTAATTTGACTGAGTGTAAGATACGTGTCTGCCTTGTTATAGAATCTAATATTTGCTTAAATATATGTATATTTCCAAAAGAGTTACAGTATTTTAGTTTCTATACAACTTTTAAAACACATATAAGAACTAATTTTCTATGCCCAAAAATTCAAGATTTATTCACCAACTAATATACTGCCTCATTTTTGTATATTTGCAGTGTTTTATATGTTTTTAAAAAAGGGACTCAAAAAAAAACAACAACAAAACTTTTAATAAATGTATGTCGTTCCTATTGTTTTTGGTTGTTTTTTCGTTTTTTTCTGTGCTTTTTTATTTTACCTCATTACATATTATAGCCAATTTTTTTTTCAATACCATATAAAAATCGGCTCCACGAAAAGCCCCCCAATGAAATAACGCCCAAACGAGAAATGAAATATTCCCCAAATTTTTTTCATACAATTTTGGGTGTTATTTCATATGAAATAACTCCCAAATTTTTTGGGTTGTTTTTCATTTATTTTTGGGAATTATTTCATTCTTCATTTGGGGTTTTCAAATTATGAAATAATCTCCAATGAAATAACACCCAACAAATTTTTAAAATTCGGGGCTTGTTTCATATCGTGTATAATTTGGGTGTTATTTCATTTTTTTATTCGGGGGTTATTTCATTTTTAAAGCTGTTGGTTTTTGGGGGGTTATAATTATATAATTATATAAAAATAGGCCTTTTACAAGAAAACTTTTAGCCTGTGAATATATTACAATATATTTTGAATGTTTACAGATATTTCCATTTGTGTTCATATTGGCAGATAACTTCAATAAAATGCACAGAGCATTTTTTCATTTTGAGAATGATATCTATGAATGGAATTTTTTTTAACTTTGTAATAGTTCTTTAAAAGGTAGAATTCAATAGAAGCAGATAGTTTGATTTGCTTGTGAACACTGGAGGTGGTTGTGTAAAGGCCAAACGTAAAAGGCAAATTGTCTTCCGAACTGGAAAAGTAGAGCAGGGCTACAACGATCTACGATCCACACGATTCATGTCAATAATTTTGCGACATTGCTGTTGGTCCATATCGACTTCATGAAATCCTTGGTGAAACTGACTCTTTTATGAATTTTGGGCATAATTTCATTTTTGTTGCTGATGGGGTTTATTTCATTGGGGGTTATTTCATTTTCATCATTTGGTGTTATTTCATATGAAATAACTCCCAAATATTGGGGGTTGTTTCGTTTTCGTTTTGGGGTTTATTTCATTTATTTTTGGATGTTATTTCATTCACTGTTTTTGGGTGTTATTTCCTATTTTTTGGGGTTTATTTCATTGGGGGTTATTTCCTGGGCGTTATTTCATTGGGGGGCTTTTCGTGGAGCCATAAAAATCATACTGATAGCTGCTTAAAAGCTTAAGAATTATGAGAAAATATTATAGTACATAGACTGCGTGAGCTATGGACAACCAAAGAGTGGACAGAAACCCACAAAAATATCCATTAACCCAATATGACCCATTCGGGAATACCACTCAGAGAGCAAAAGAGAGATAAGAGACAGAGAGATACCCTTAACAATAGGGACTTTAGCCAAAATCTTTCACATTAAGGAATAGTTGCATAAATGTAGAGATACTGTCATGGATTCGATTAGTTCGATGGATGGTCGCTTGAATGGCTGGCTGAGTGACAGCAATATTTAAGTGACAGTTTAACGTCGAACGTTTTAGTTTGTATATATAATCATCTCGGTCAGTTTCCCCGTCTGCCACTCCTTTTCCATTTATTTATCTATCGATCTATTTTATGAAAATGGACAATGTAATGTTGTCGCCACTTTATGTTGATGTCCTTCTCATTGTTGTTGTTGTCTATCTATATCTATATTGTTAACGCCATTTTGGGGCAGTTTACAACCCTCAACAACAATTTATCATTGGCGAAAAAAATGAAGAATGATATTTTGTATTCATTTAAACATTTCGTTCGCACTGAGTTAAGGAGAAAAAACATCATGATGTAAAGTGCTTTGCAACAAAAGACAAAACTTTGGAAAAGCATTGAAATGGTGAATGGACAGCCGCCGTCGACCCTTATCAAATGGTATTAAAAGTAAACACATGTCCTAATGATTTTGCCAAGGGTTTAGCTGCTCTCCCTTTGTAAATGTGTCTTCGAGTATCTCTAGGGCTTTGTATCGCCAATTCAATAGATATTGAGCTTTTCTATGTCTAAAGCTGTAGTTAATCTTTATTTAGTGCAAAAAAGAAAAAAAAAACTGAATATTTAGAATATTGTAGCTTATATATAAATATACGAGAATATTGATATGTGTGTGGTAGATAGATGTATTAAGCTGAAGGATTAAATGTGAGTACAAAATATACAATGCGATTGAAAAATTATTGTGGGACAGTGGCATCAAATTCTTTGGTGCTTTGGATTGGTAGGAGAGTCCAAATAGCGTTTGTAGTATAACTGCTTATAGTATTGGAAATTTTTTTTCGACGTATAGAACTTCCGACAGGGATTACTAAAATTCAGCTGTCATACTAAGGAAGTTTGTTTGACTTTTTGGAGAATACATTGGAAAATCACCTAGGAAAGAATTACACCAATAACACGTTTAAATATTTGACATTTGTTGCTGAAATTCGCAATCTGTTCCCCAAACTTATAGAACACTTCATCATCATCTTCAATGATGTGGCTCATTTCTGGCTTAAAGGGTATGTAAACAAGTAAAATTATGCGTTTTTGGAGAGAGCCCAGTAAGACTATTGAAACTCCATTACATTCCCAAAAAAAATCACTGGTTGGTACTTTTTAATTGCCGCAGAAGTCATCGTGTATATATGTTCCTTTAACTCCCATTGGAGCATAGGGCGTCATCGGCCCATTTGTCTTTCAGTTATAAGCTGTGAAATGGATAATTAACCCTTAAGAACTTACGGCTGCCCCATCACCTTTCAATTCTATACATAATAAATAATGCAGAACGAATGAACACCCTTCGAAGTGTCAAAGAAAATATGTTCTATTTTAAATTTTTAAATTCCATGCCCCCACATAACACTAGCTAAGTCTGACAACATGAAGCCATAGTAACCAATTTCAATTGATATCAAATCGATAAACAACATTTACAAGTATTTATATTTTTTCACTTTAGTATGCTCGGTCGGCGCAATGCATTATCATTTTTGTCAGCTTTCTCTTAGGAATCTTGTTATCTTTGACAAAAAAGAAAAAAAACTTATACACACGAACAATAACAAAACGTAAGAGAAATAAAAACATTTTTTTCTATTTTATTTATATTTTATACAGTCTCATTTGTCGCACAACACAAACGATGACTTCATCGTTCAAATGTGTTTTTACCTATAGGAATTTGTGGTTTACCGGAAAGAATGAAGTATTCATTTGCTTGTCATTGTAGTGGTAATCGAAGATATATACAAACGAAACGTTTTAAAGTTGATGAAGGTATACAGGAATTGGGTATTTTTTTTTAATCGGTGCTAACGAGGATTGTGTGTTGCATCGCTAGCTGGCTTAAATGAGGTTTCACTACTGTTATATGTTATTACCAAGCCAATCGGAAATATGCACTAAAAACCGTGTTTTATGCGCCCTAAAAATAATCAAATATGCTTTTAATATGATAAAATATGCTCTAAAAAATTAAAGTTTCAAAAATTTTCCTCTTCTTCATTGTTTATTGCAATTAGGACTTTTAAAATGCGTTCAAAATTGTTGGCATAATAATTAACTGACTAACTGAGACCTGAATGTAATGCAATGTCTTAAACATTATCTGATCATCTGAATTAAGTTCCACTCTACATAGAGCTTTTCAAAGTACATTCTTGACATTAGCAATAGCTTTATTCATGTTTTCATATACAATTCTAATACATTCACACAATCGATGGATACCATGAGCAATACATGTCACATGGGTCTCTTTGGGATAAAATGCCGCTATAGCTTTTTCAGCCTTTACCTTGTATGAAGCTGCATCCGTTCCAAAACAATATTCTTATTGAAACATTTAAAACAATTGATGTCTACATTGTTTTAAATGTTTTTGAAGAAAGAAAAATTTTTTATGAAAAATTCTTCCTTAAAATAAGGATATTTTTTTTAAATATGCTCTTAAAACCAATATATGCTACAATATGACTATGGGTAAAATATGCAAAAATATGCTCTAACAAATAGGTGTCAAAATACTTGGAAGAGTATGAAACATATTAATGCCTTACCCTTTTGTTAATATCTCGTTCTAGAAAAAACATGCATTTGCATATTTTCGGTTGTCCTGGAAATTACGCTATCTTTCAAATGAAATGAATAAAGAATTGCTAATCAGACACAAGACTACGGTGAATTAATGGAATAAGCTTCTTACCAATGTTGGATGTAGAAAATTCCAGTTTTTGAAAGAGGTATAATGGTTTCTGAGTAAATATAAATTTATGAAGGTACAAAAGAGTCTTAATGTTTAAAAGGTTGTTAAAAGAGACTCCATATAGCGAATTTGAAACATGAGATACAGGTTGAAATCTTTTCAAACCATATATATTACGAATACTATTATTATATACAACATTCAGTTTTCTTTTGCTAGACGAATCACTGTTTGAGAAAAGCTCGCAACCAAAGAATAATCCAGGCAACAATTTAAATATTTAACTATTTACGTGTTTAAAATTTGCAACATTTTTAGGAGGACGCAAGTATGGCCGTGAGACAGGTGATCAATAAGCTGAAACATTACTTCCATAATTGTTCCATAACTGGTTACTGATCATTAATAATTTTACAAAATAAAAATATTTAGTGGCTGAGGGCAAAGAATACCTACGGCCTTATTCTTAAAAAAATTCTAAAGTGGATATGAAGCGTTCTCTAGTTAAAGTATTCTTGGCTCTAAAAAACATTTAATAAGAAAATGTATTCATAAACGTTTGTTTTCAGTTCTTTAGCCTAATGTGTTCCGGTGGCAACGCCGACTGTTATTGGTCGTTAATGATGTATAAAAAAGCTTTATAATCGCATACAAATATATATATATTTAGATTCTTTTCTATGTGCGCAATGATTAAGAAGAAAACTTCCTTCACAATAAATACATGCAACAACTCTTTCCAATAGGAACACTGACGAAAAACTTAAAATAAAGATCTCAAATTCATAAATATACAATAAATTGTACAAACGTCAAGTTTTAGTTTAAATAGAGGCAATCCTACTTTTAATTTTTGAAGATGTAAATCGTTTATGAATATTGCTTTCTCGAAATTTGCTTATAAATGGTTTATAAACATCTTATAAGTTTTTATGAATAAGGCTTTTGTTATAATTATTTTTTTAACTTTTGTAGGAACTTTTTATATCCGCAAATGTAAGAAATGTATAACAAATAATAATATTTTAAAAAAGAATTAAGAAATGATATCCAGAATATCTTTCGCATGTAGTTAAGCAATAACTGTAGCGACAACTTTTAGCTGATTTTTATAAAGAGATTATAATTTATTTTCCAAAGAAAAATTATTTATATTTATTATATTTTCATGCAACCCTCGCACTCTTGAGCTTTTGTTATATATTTCCAACCACTCTTATTTTTCATATTTTGGATATTCTATTTGATTTGCAGTTCTTATTCCCAGAAGATGCATTTGTAAACGTTTCCATGCATTGTTAGGCAAAGAAAGCTGGAACAGCAAGAGCGGCATACAAACCAAAAAACGAAAAACCCATCGACTAATAGATGATGATATCGACGCTTGCACACAGATCGTCAGACACTTTGTCATGGCCAAATAGATTTGGCTTAAATTATGCATTGTCTGTTGGGTTTTAGTTTATATGTAGGTCATGATTTTCATGTGGCTTGTTGTTCTTGTTGTTCGTTTTTTGGAACCATATTCACAATACAAATTTTGTGGCGGCAATTTTTTGCATCTATGGTATAGGATTTTATATGGCTTCTAAATATAGTGCAGTGGAGGGAACAACATAGAACAACCTAGTTGTTTCTTTAGTTGTTCCCTTTCCCTCGCAGCAATTATTGTGGAATTTTGCATGCTCAATTTGTCACAAATTGTATTCGTCAAATGCGGTATGGGGATTTAAGATGTGATACATGTAATAAATGTCAAATATTTGTGGGATATGCTCTTGTTTGTGGGATATTTAAAAAGTTTGCTAAGTGAAAGACATTACTTCGAAATAAATTATAGTTGACACAAGGCTGTTACTGAGTTCACTGTTGCATACGAAATGTTGTCTAATTCCATACAATTAATTTGCTTCATAATAAATGTGAAAATATGTTATTAGCACAACAATTTTACAATTTTTCCAACAACATTTACATTTACATACGCAATAATGAGCATATAAAGAACTTCAAACCAATTTGTTAACATGAAAAAGAAAAAGAAATGGAAAATACATTGCACATTATAAAGAATTGAGTAGCACACCGGTGTTAAGATAGATAGCATCAACAAAGACCACACAATCCACACAAGCTCTTGTCTACGCTTTGTCCATCGGACAAACTCGATACAGTACAAAAGAATTAAGATAGAACAAAGAATTAAGAATGTGTTCTTGTAAATTATAATAAAAAATTGGTTTCATTGAAGTTTTGACTTTCTCCTTTTAGTTGAAGCGACATCAGCGAGTAAGTTAGGTTTTAATTCACATTTTCAACAAGCTTTTGTTTTATATGTAATTTATTTGTACTAGAAATCAACATTGGTTCCGAACTTGATTTCCATAGTTCTTTATTTTATCTGAATCAAAATTGAAAACCTGATATAGCTCAATATTTTGATAGATAAATTCTCTCTGTCATAGTGGGAAATGTAAAGTGTTTCAAATAATTTTTTTTGGAAAATAAAAGTAGAAGTGCCTCAAAAAAATTTTCAAAGCAATATAAAATATTACATATATGTTGTTTCCTTTTATTTATTATTATTATATTTTTAAATTTCCAAATAATTCAGTTTTTTTGCAAAAAAAAAAAATATATCATAAATTTAGTCAGGAGAACGCATAAGAAATACATTAATCGGTGCTCGAACCCAAAAACTTTGAGCGTAATTTTTCGTTTTCACGTATGCGGTACAAGTAATTATTTTACGTAAAGTATACGCACCAACATACCACAGCATTTTCTGTTAAAAATAAAGTGTAATCAATAAGTATTAAGTAGAGCAGAAGTGCGTTTGAAACGGGTTTAAGGCTATTTGTTTCTTAAAGACATGTAATTGTACTGATTCTGCGATCAAGACATGTATTCCAGACAGAGTCGAAAAAAAGTTAACGCGTTTTGTATGTTGACCAAAAACAGTTTAAGGACATCTAGTTTTTTTTGAAAGAGTGCTTTTATTGTACCAAAAAGTAACATTTTTTGTACCAAAAAATACTTTTGATGTGCCAAAAAGTACTTTTATTGTAGAAAAATTACTTTTATAGTGCTGAAAAGTACAATTTATTGTACCAAAAAGTAGTTTCCCAAAAATGTTATTTTATTGCCTCAAAAAAGTAATTTTTTTGTTTCAAAAAAGTACCAAAAGTACAATTTATGGTACTAAAAAGTACTTTTATTGTACCTAAAAGTACTATTATTATACTAAAAAGAACTTTTATAGTTCCAAAAAAGTATTTTTTATTATTCCAAAAAGTAAAATTTACTGTACTAATAAATACAATTTATTGTACCAAAAGTACTTTAATTATAAAAAAAAGTATATATATAGATTTTATCATAGGGTACGAAAGTTGCGTCCTTCGGAAAACATGAATAACAAAACTGTTTGTTAACCGATTTTTACAAACAAATATGCGTTTAACTCGTGATAGCGTGCACTTTCTGAATAAAATAGTAAACATTAGGGTGTCCTTATAAAATAGTGGCTACAAACTTCCTCAAACTTAAAAAATAGTGAAAAAGTCACAAATGTTTGCAATTTCGAGGCAAAAAATAGACAGATATGACAAGTTATCAATATAACTATATATATCGTCTCTTCTTTCTAAATCCATTGAGAAAATCAAAATCGGTTGATATTCAACCACGTTACAGGCTTATATGTGCGTAAAGCTACGAAAAACTGGTATCATAGTGGACTTTATGAGCTATTTAGGTTGCCTAGACACGTTCAGATTGTATTGATATGTTCACGAAACTTGTTCAACTTTACCATGGCTACAATTTTGGCGAACATTATTAGTGAAAAATTTGGACTCCCTCAAAGTAATGCTCAAAAAAGTGAAAAAATAATAATTTCTTCTTCAATTTTTTTTGAAAAAGTGCAGGAATAACCAACCTTTTTGACATTATTTGTTAATAAAGTTAGTGCGCAAACCCGAATATAGTTTAGCGCTACCACGAAGTGGGAGTAAGCTGTTGGACAAAAACTGATGACTACTTTTTTTCGAGGGGCTCACTGATTTTGAGAATCTTTAGGGGCCCATAAAAAAAAATTGGTCACCAATCTAGCCAAACTGAGTATAGGGTTTTATTACCCTTCGATAGTAGAATCGAACCTATACTGTCACGTTCTTGTATTTTTTTCACTGTTGCACTGTGTTATTAATGCAACAAACTTGACAAAACGAATAATGAAAATGTTCTTATTTTTGTCTATTTTCGCGTGCAATTTTCAAAATTGAGTCCCTAAATCAATGCGTTATTGTTGTGTTAGTAAAGCAAATGTATTTGTACAAGGCTCTAGGATATACAAATAACTTTAAGATATGTAATATATGATTCTGTAAAATGTTTCCTTTTTATTTTTTTTTTTTTTTGTACAGATCAAGCTCGTAAGTTGTCAAACTGTAATCTTACTTGTATACATTTTCTTAGGATAGGTCTCATTTGATTTATAACAGATCTGATTAACACATAACACATTGAAAAATTAGTCTAAGAGACAAAAAATTAAAATGGAAATACTGGTGTCTAATTTTGTATACATTGTGTTGTAGAGAGTTATTTCTTTAGAAGTTGTTCTGATAAATTTGTTGAAAAAATTATTTATATTGGATTTGAAATTTTAGAGAAATTTTAATGACAATGAAACTTTCCTCAATAAGCCTATCATTGATCTGGGTTTTGTTCATTTTAGAAATAATTTTCTACTTTACGTTGGAATGAACAACAATATGTATAAAAAGACACATAAGTTTGTTCTCCTAATTAAATTCTTAGTAGTTGCCATACGACCCTTGCAATACAAGCACATTTGCCAACAGCTTACACGCACATTCCTTCACATTACCACTAAAATATAATTGTGTACGGAAAATATCAAAAAATAACATTCAACATCATAAAATATGATGATGTTGAAATATTCCGGCACTGGGGACTTTTAATAATATTTAAAAATAATAACTTCCACCCTAAACCTCTCCTCCTCCCCCCCAATCTAAAACGCACCACACATGACGACCACAAATACCACTTCAAGTCAGGCGTAAAGTAATACTACTACATAACACAATAAATACAATTTTCCTTTTATAAGTATGTATATAAATACCGCCACATGACCTTTATGGAATATGAAAATGTCATGCGAATCCTGTAACCCCGACCACGAACCTGTTTCTACCCCTGCTGCCGTTATAAATAATAATATTCGCAATTCATTGAGCGGCTAGGAAAACTGTTACAGTGTAATGTGATTGGAATACAAGTATATTTAGTGCAGGACATGCTTCATGCTCTATGTATTAATGTTCCCTAGCATCCTGAGAGATCCTCTTAACGGCACATAGAAGAATATTAAATGAAAATGTTTTTTTTTTAGATAACTAATCCTATTCTCAGTTGAGTCATAGTGTTGGCGATGCATCCTTTCATTTGTAATTCCTAGAATTGTCCGTCACATGTAGGAAGCTTAAAGTTGTCAACAAGTAAATAATTGTTAGAAAAAAAGTTCTATAAATTGATTTGGAAATTATAAAGATTTACTATAATATTAAAATACGAAAATTGTTGTGGAGGGAAATATTGTAGGTTTCCAGGTGTTTCATTTGTTGGTCACTTGAAGTAGATTATAAAATCAAATTTAAAAAAATAAATATTTTCTATTTAAAAAGTCTCACAAATATAGCATATAAACTCTGTTTACTTGGAGAATGAATTTATGCCATAACACGGCCTCGGACAAAAATAAACTGTTTTTCTACCACCGACCCCGATTATAAATGCAAAACGTTTGCATTGCATTTTCACACACCGGGCTGCATAGGCTCATAGCAGCAGCAGCATTTATAAATAACAACCACTCTTTTTTTGGTATTGTTATAAATGTAGATGAACCAAATTAAATTTAAAAATAAATCTATTTGTGCATGTGAATAATTATACTGCACACACACACACCCACACATACACACACGCCGGAATACACTCAGAACTCGGCGTAATTCACCACGAATGACAAAGTGGACTTTTTAAGCTTTAAATAAAACTGAGATGGACGTGTTGAGGTCTTCCTCCGTGCCCTCCGTTCTTGTGCAATTATAAAACCCACAAGAGGGGAGTGCGGGTGGTAGTGGGTTAAGCATGCTGTTAGTCAGTTATTAATGTTGTCGTCGCTGTTGCTGCCGTTGCTATTGCCATTGTTGTTGCTCGCAGGACTATGGATAATTTTCAACTATATTACTGTGTGCAATGACATTTTTCATTTATTATCTCACCGACCAAACGGATGTATCACAAAGTGCTATTGTTGTTGTTGTAGAGTACAACAACAGTCGCTAGTCCGGTATTTGTTATGATACTCATATGTTTGATTGTTTGTGTATGTAACAGAGACATCCTGTACAAAACACTAATTCTATCAAACACACACACACACCCGCTCACACAAAGAGACAAGTTTATATCATGAGTAGTGCAATCACATACACGCTATAGGTTATCAGGTTAACATAATCATTAAACGTAAACGCTGCTGTAGTTATATTTTTTTTCTGCTTCAATTTCATAGAGTTTCATGCAAACCACACACATGTGGTCCTGGCACCGTTGCATATATTACATCAATAAAAACTCATATGTAGGATTTTATGTAAATTCAATTCTAAAAGGATTTTTGATTTAAAACCATATTCGCAACTGGGTATTGTATTGAGTACAAATCCGATTTCTATTAAACAAAAGTGTTTTGTTTCACATATGAAATGAAGTAATAAGAGCCAAAAATATATTGGTTTTGTTGGATATGTTAGAGGTGATATAAATAAATATATATTAAATTTCATTAAACTAGGAAAAATGCTGTAAAATATTTAATATAAAAAACTGGGATAGGAAGAGCTTACAAAAATTACTAATACTGAAATTTAAGATATTTGGAAACCAAACTATTTATAGACCTTTAATGTAAAATTTACGAAAAAATTAGTTAGAATGTTAGAATATTTCAATAAATGTGAAGACTTTTTATATTTTAAAAAATCTAAAAAAATATCCAATGTTATCAAGTAATCTCATAAATTTCTTAAATTTAATGAATTTTATAAATTTCATAAAATTTATGAATTTTATAATATTTCATTTTTTTTCATAAATCTAATAAATTTCATAAATTTTATAAATTACATAAATTGTATCAATTTCATAAATTTTATTAACATAATTTCATAAATTTCAAAAATTTCATAAATTTTATAAGTTTCATAAATTTCATAAATTTCATAAATTTCATAAATTAAAAAAAAAATGTAAAAAGAGCTTGTGTGGATTATGCTGACGTGTGGTCTTCGTTGATACCATTTTCGCACCGGTGTGTGTGAGCTACATATTGATTGCTTGAAGCTTTTAACACTTAAGGTTGTGATAAAAAGTAGAGAAGTCACAGCAAATGGGTACTGAAGATGATGGTTTGGCAACCATCGAAATAGCTATCTACCCTGCCTGCTGTCAACATATTACATTTCACACAACTCTTGTAAAACAAATTCTATTAGCGATAGTAATAGATGAGTAATAGATCTCATACCGAAAAATGAAAAACATATTCAAATTTCAGAAATATCATAAACATCATAAATTTCATAATTTTTATAAATTGCATAAATTTTTCAAATTTCGTAAATAAATTGTATAGATTTTATAAATTTCATTAGTTTCACTAATTTTATTACAACATTCATTTCAAAAATTTTAATACCTTCCAAAGACTTTAATAATTTTAAAGAATTTCAAACTGTAAATTCAAAATCCAACATTTGAAATAAGAATCACAAAAATTTTAGGCAATTCAGAAATTTGTTTTAAAAATGTGATAACTCGAAAAACCATGAAGCATTAAACAAATTTTAAACATTTCTTATAATTTTAATAAATTTCGAAAGAACTCAATAAATTAAAAAAAGAGATTTTTATAATACTAATAAATTTTAATGAATTTTCACATTTTATCGTTTCAAATAATTTTAAAAAATTCCAAATGATTGCGATAATTTTTTAAGAATTTTTGAGAAACAAAAAGAAATTAATGAAGTTTGTGTTTTAAAAAATATTAATCAGTGTTTTATAAATTTTAAATTCACTAAATTACTAAACTTTAATTTCTTAAATAATTTCAATAAATTTTTAATATATGCAAAAAATGTCAGTATTTTAATAAATTCCATAGATTTCAAAAAATTTTAATAATTTTTATAAATTTAATAATTTTTATTTCCAAAATTTTAATAACTTTTAAGCAGGGATTAAAAAGACTCCAAAACACTCTGCTCAATACATTTTAAACGTCGGTAATGTGCGCAGGCGAACTCAAAACACAAGAGTTTAATGATCGAGATGCTCCGCACACAGAGTCAACACATAACAAAACTCTTTATTACAATTTTTTCCTGAGCACTCAAAGATGGTGTACACACATAAACGAGCGACACTAAAAGATTGGTAGAGAAGAAGAAGAAATATAGCTGTATATGTATAAATATATGTATGTATGTGTTTTTTTCTCCATATGAATATTCATATGTTACTCCGTGTTTGGGTATTTTCGTTTCTCAGTGCACATATGAGTTGTGTCATCTTTATCGCACACACGACGGGAGTCAGAAAAAAGAGCAACATCGTTTTCCGACACTTAGCAAGATGTGTTTGCATGTTAACATGCTCAACGGTACAGAGTTTGTGTCACATTTACCTCTCAAACACTCTCATGAAAAGAGTTTTGCATACATTTTGTGCTCATTTGTGAGTTTTTAAGTTTAAAACCAAAAAGTACTTATATTGTGGCAAAAAGTACTTTTATTCTAACGCAAAGTACTTTTGTTGTACCAAAAGGTACTTTTATTGCACGAAAAAATACTTTTATTGTAATAAAAAGTCCTTTTTACATTGTACTTTTTGGACTATTATTGTACCGCAAAGTAATTTAGTTGTACCAAAACGTACATTCATTACGCAATAAAGTACTATTATTGTACCGAGAAGTAATTTTGTTGTATCATAAAGTACTTTAATTGTGCCATAAAGTACCGTTATTGTACCAAAAAGTACTTTTATTCTAACAGACAGTACTTTTATTGTACCAAAAAGTACATTTATTGTACCGCAAAGACATTTTTGTGTACCACAAATTTATTAATTTGTGCCGTAAAGTACCGTTATTGTAATAAAAACTACTTATATTGGAATAGAAAATACTTTTGTTGTACAAAAAAGTACTTTTCTTGTACCGTAAAGTAATTTTGTTGTACAAAAAGTACTGATATTGCACCAATAAGAACTTTTATTGTACCAATAAGTAATTTTATTGTACCAATAAGTACTTTTATTGTACTGCGAAGTAATTTTTTGTACCAAAAAGTACTTGAAATGTACCAAAAAGTCTTTTTATTATACCTGAAAGTAATTTTTTTTTTAACAAAAAGTACTTTCATTGAGCCATAAATTAATTTTTGTTGTACCAAAAAGTACATTTATTGTACCATAAATTACTTATATTGTACCAAAAAACTACTTTCATGGTAACAGAAAGTATTTTTATTATACCAAGAAGTAAAAAGAACTGCAATGTTTTTTTTTTTATAAATTAGATGTGCGTAGTTTTCTTTTCGCAAATTTTTAGTCAGAACATATTAGCTGAAGCAAACAGCTTATTGCGAATGCTTGGATTTGCTTTCCCTTGTTATTTCCTTCCCCGTCTAGTTAGAATTGTTAATATCTCCCCAATCACGCTGTGTGATCTTCCTCCCTCAATAGGTCAAATTTCATATAGATTTAATGTATACATTTTATTTCCCACAATTTCCCCTCCTCCCTCGTAATGCCACCATACAACTTAAGTTTTAATATCCACTACGTATTTTCACAATGCAACTTGAATTTGGATATCCCCAACAATATGTTAATTTGTGTTAAGAATCTTGTCTAAATAGTTTGAGTGGTTTCTTTGATTTCTCAGCAATAAAGGACTAAGAACCAAGCACCAAGGTCTTAAAAATACTTTCAAGTTCGTTATAAAAGAATATAATACTAGCACTTACCCTTTGTAGTTGTTGTGATGCTGCTCAACATCCGAATTAAGGCAAATATCCGGTAAGGACAACGAGTGCAAATGTTGCAGCTGCAGTTGTTGTTGCTGATCTCGTTGTTGTACTTTTAGTTGTTTCATTGGCGGCTTTGAAAAACTTTTCGTATTGTTTCGGTGGCTGCTGGTCGTCGCTGTGGTAGTTGTTGATGATGGCGTCCTGCAATTGCTTGAGTTGCAACTGATGCTTTCCTTGTTGTTGCTGTTGTTATTGCAGTTGTTAGTACTACTCCAAATACTGCTGACACTGCCGGCGCTAACATTGGCATTGCTGCTCCTTTCTGAACTTGGACTGCTATTGTTGCTGCTGGTCCTGCTGTGGCCTGTACTGGCAATTTCTGAGCACTTCAACGTCATTAGAGCGTTGTTGCTGTTATCCTTCTTGGATGTATTTGCTGTTGCTGCTTGTGGAGGTAGTGTTTGTGTTTGCTTTTCATTTCTGGCATTGGCACAAAGCCTAAAGTTTAAGGAGTAAACATATAGTGCAAATAAGAAACAACAAGAACAGCAAATGATTTATGGAATATAATGAATATTTAAATGGAATGGTAAAGTGAAACCCTAAATTGAGATTCCTCAAGAGCCGAGGAAGCAAGAAAAAAAAACATCGAAATTGTTATCAGACTTTGAATAATTGGCAAAAGTTCAGAAATACCATAGGGGGAGGGAGGAAAGGGCTTAATTTTGTTGATGATAACAAAAGAAAACTATAGGGGATTTGCGAAACAATAACAAAGTTTGCAGAAACAAAGTGCCTGTTTTCTGAAAATAATCGAAAATTTTAAGCTGTAGCTTAAAATATATTTCCTTAAGTTGACCACAATATTATATAAACTTAAATATTTAAAGATTGAATACATTCAGAGTAAAATAAAAATATAAATTTATAAAGATATAAAAATATAAAATTAAAAAAAATATAAAAATATAAGAATATACTAATATAAAATATAAAAATATAAAAATATAAAAATATAAAAATATAAAAATATAAAAATATAAAAATATAAAAATATAAAAATATAAAAATATAAAAATATAAAAATATAAAAATATAAAAATATAAAAATATAAAAATATAAAAATATAAAAATATAAAAATATAAAAATATAAAAATGTAAAAATATAAAAATATTAAAATATTAAAATATTAAAATATTAAAATATTAAAATATAAAAATATAAAAATATAAAAATATAAAAATATAAAAATATAAAAATATAAAAATATAAAAATATAAAAATATAAAAATATAAAAATATAAAAATATAAAAATATAAAAATATAAAAATATAAAAATATAAAAATATAAAAATATAAAAATATAAAAATATAAAAATATAAAAATATAAAAATATAAAAATATAAAAATATAAAAATATAAAAATATAAAAATATAAAAATATAAAAATATAAAAATATAAAAATATAAAAATATAAAAATATAAAAATATAAAAATATAAAAATATAAAAATATAAAAATATAAAAATATAAAAATATAAAAATATAAAAATATAAAAATATAAAAATATAAAAATATAAAAATATAAAAATATAAAAATATAAAAATATAAAAATATAAAAATATAAAAATATAAAAATATAAAAATATAAAAATATAAAAATATAAAAATATAAAAATATAAAAATATAAAAATATAAAAATATAAAAATATAAAAATATAAAAATATAAAAATATAAAAATATAAAAATATAAAAATATAAAAATATAAATATATAAAAATATAAAAATATAAAAATATAAAAATATAAAAATATAAAAATATAAAAATATAAAAATATAAAAATATAAAAATATAAAAATATAAAAATATAAAAATATAAAAATATAAAAATATAAAAATACAAAAATATAAAAATATAAAAATATAAAAATATAAAAATATAAAAATATAAAAATATAAAAATATAAAAATATAAAAATATAAAAATATAAAAATATAAAAATATAAAAATATAAAAATATAAAAATATAAAAATATAAAAATATAAAAATATAAAAATATAAAAATATAAAAATATAAAAATAAAAAGATAAAATGTAAAAAAATTCAAATATAAAAATATTACAAATGCTGATATATATAAATATATAAAAAATATTAAATATATTAAAAATATTAAATATACTAAAAATATTAAAAAAAATAAAAATATCAAAAATATTAAAAATATTAAATATTACAAAAATACTAAAACTATAACAAATATTAAAAATATAAAAATATTAAAAATACTAAAATATTAAAAATAATAAAATTATTCAAAATATGAAGAATATTAAAAATTTTAAAAATAATGAATAAAAAACTATCTTGAATAAAAAACTATTGGCAATAATAAATAATTGCCAATAGAAATGATCTCAAACCGAACTATGACAATATAATAATGAAAATATTAAAAATATTAAAAACATTTAAAATATATCTTTATATATAAAATTCTACCGTACGTGTGTTGTGACTGAACTACTCCTAAACGGCTGGACCGTTTTGCATAAATTTTTTTGTATGCGTTTGGGTGGCGCCCCGGATGGTTTAGATTTACAATTCGGTCCAATTGGACAAAGGGGCGTGGCACCGCCCATACAATTTGAAAATCAAAAGGGCTGTATCGCATGAACTATCAGAGGTATGAAGATGAGATTTGGTATATATGTTGTTGAGGCAGAATTAATTTCAGCCAAGGTAGAAGTGGGCGGTGCCACGCCCCCTTTTCAAAAATCGCTCTAACGGCTTTTCTAATAGACCGATTGATACGATATTTGGTTGTGATTGGATAAAGGGGCGTAGCACCATCCATACAACTTGAAAATAAAATGGGCTATATCTCTTGAACTATCAGAGGTATGAAGATGAGATTTGGTATATATGTTGTTGGAGCAGTATTAATTTCAGCCAAGGTGAAAGTGGACGGTGCCACTCACCCTTTTCTATAATCGCTCTAACGGCTTTTATAATAGGCCGATTGATATGAAAATTGTACCAAGTGGTACTGATGACCTGTTAGTCTCTGGGTGTACTTAGTTGTGATTGGATAAAGGTGCGTGGCACCGCCCATACAACTTGAAAGTAATAAAGGCTATATCTCATGAACTATCGGAGGTATGAAGATGTAATTTGTTACATATGTTATTGTTGCAGTATGAATTACAGTAAGGGTGGAAGTGGGCTGTGCCACACCTCTTTTAAAAGAATCAGTTATAACCGCCATAGTAATAGTTTCATCGTATTCAAAATTAATAAATCGTATACCAATGTCGGAATCTACGATGAATTGCTAAAAAATGTCACCAATAGTTTTTGTTTCTAAAATCACTACCTAACTTGCGCTGGGATGCATAAAGGTTTCAGATTGAGATTTTTTTTTTGGTTTTTTTCAAAATGCGCTTCTGTTCGCCATACTTATGGAGCCCTTTGTCAAGTTTACGGTGCACATAATCATCCATCTGAGCAGCTAATGGAAGCCATCGACGCTGTATAAGTAAGTGCGAATTTATCGAACCGACACCGTTCTCAGCAACTAGGTCTCTGCAAATGCCGAGGAAAGATCTTGACCTACATCTATATAAGATCCAACTGGTGGAAGAACCAGTGGATCGTCAATTGATTTTGTTATTTCTCATGTCATTGCAAATCTTTGGGAGAAGAAATGGTTCCACCAAGACGGCGTAACAAGCTATACAGCGCGTGAAACCATCACTTTGTTAAGCCAAACGTTTGGTGACGGAATTATCTCAAAAAATGGTAATACGAGTTCAATACAAATATAGTATTCGGGAATATTCCTAATCCGTGGGAGAAGAAGAAATGGCAAAATATGTTTTTATGTTTAAAGACATGAATCTTCAAACGAAATTTTCACTTGCGGACAATAGGCGGAGAAGCCATTACAAAAGTGTTTTTACCCTGTAAAAGAAGAACAAAGTTAATCTACATGTCAACACTATAGATATTACTATCTTTATAGAGGCTATGATATTTAGATTTTAAAACAATAAAACTTAATTGGTTAACTTCCATGTTAAGGAGTTACTTGAAATAGGTTACATAAGGTAATAAACTCAACATATTGTTGTCGAACTTAAGTACCGTCTTCAAAGTACTTTATAGACCCACAAATATATAAATTAGCGTTAATATAGCATTTATCATAGTAGAAAATGTGAAATATATTACAAGTTAATATGCAATAGCGAAGCATTGCCGGGCACACTAGTAACATACTAAAAATATTAAAAATATTGAGTTTGGTTTCATTGTTCGGTTGAAGATCTATCCTATTATTGCTAGTAAAATTTGTTTTACAAGAGTTGTGTGTAATCGATTATGTTTACAGCTGGCAGGGCGGTCTTGAACCGAACAATGAAACCAAAGTCATTATTAAAATAATTAAAAAATATTTTTATTATTTTTTAACTTATATTTTTATAAGTATTAAAAATGTAAAGAATATTAAAAGTTTTAAAAATGTTAAAAAAAATAAAAATTATTAAAAATATTTAGAACAAAAATTAAAAAATTCCTAAAATTTGTGCAATTTGAATTATTTAATATCTGAGTAAATATATTTAAATTATAAAATTGCACGTTTTATTCCTTTCGACTGTTATTTACATTTGTTAGTTACAATTGATCATTGTTAGCTTGCCATCCTTTCTCTCTCTCTCTATGTTTCATACCGATACAGTAACATTTTCCTAATTGGATTTTTCTTCCTGCGAAATATATTTAACAAAACTCGCATCTCTAACGTAATAAATGTATACTGCTATACATTATGATTTCAGTTGTGAATAAATCTAATTTTCGTTATCTTTCAGCAAATATAATTTTGCTTTTGTTTGCAGCACTCATAAATATTTTGACAGGTTAAGCCAGTAAGGGGAAAATGTCGGCACTGCACTCCATATCTCAAGATTGTGCTTCCTTTACTTCGAACTCGCAGTGGTCATTGTTGTGTTGCCATTTCAAGGCCAAATACATACACACAAACAAACAAACAAACACAACGAAACACAAACTGGAGTACACGCGTAGCAATGCCACCTACACACATACATACTCACTAATACAAACATTATTTTGACTCCCATTCCAATAACTTTTACTCTTCTGAGAATTTCAATTAAATTATCTCTTCATGACGTATGATTAATATTAAATTGTTTGGAAAACTGACCGGCGTGCTGTGAACGAAAGTTTGGCTGAAGCTGCTATTTTGTTAGTATTTGGGAGTTTATAATTTTCAAACTTATACCTTGTTGAGAGTATGAGTTTCTAATTTGTAAAGCAAAAGTTAAAAAAAAACCTGAAATTAAATGTGTTATATTCAAATTTTGCTTGATTCGTTCACAGTTTTTAATTAAACTTTTTAGTTTCATCTGCTGGAATGAAAAACAAATAGACTGCGGTGACATTTCGAAGTTTATTAAGCTTAATGACAAATATTGAGTTGAGTTGTTGTTGTTGGAGAGGCGGTAGATAAGTTGTATGAGTTTGTATTAATAACAATGTTGCGTTAGTATTGTTTTGGGGAGCAGAGCTAAAGATTATTTAATATAATTATAAATGTTCCAAAAAAAAAACACAAAAATCACATTTAACATCCCACTGCCACGTTTATACCAACTACCCTGTCTGCACCTAACACAACTCCCCCTGATCCCTTTCCCCCACAACAACTACCTCTTAATAACAATGTTCATAATTACAAATTTACGAATTTGAAATTAAATTATTTATAAGCATTTCAGTGTTGCGTTCACAACTCACCTTTTCAAACTGTCATTTATCTTGGCAACACTTTCCGTGTACCCTCGTTCATCGAGATATTTGTGGCGACTACCCTCCTCAAACATGTTTGTCTTATAGCTGTCGGCGTAGTCATCATCTTCATCACGACCAAGGGTAATAGGCATTTCACAGTCACCTAAGAACACCAAAGAGGTGGCAGCAAGGGGAATAACGCGTGGTAGCGTCGTCATCACGGATTCACCTCTCGCCTGCTCCTGCTGCTGTCCGGATGGTGATTTGACATTGACAACGGTATTGGTGTTGGTGGCAGTGGTGGATATGCCATCGATGCTTTCATTATCTGAGTGCGGAATATGCGTTGCAGTGGCATTTCTGCACAACAACGTCCACTGGGAGGTGGTGTTTGACAAAGCGCTAGGGCGTGTTGAGTAAACATTTGGTCTTGACATGCGAGAGCAGGATTGTGATTTCTCCGCAGCGTATAATTCTGCTGTGACAGGCTGCTTGTCTGTGTGTTGTGTGACATTTACATTAACTTTGACAGTTGATACATTGGATTTTTTAGCAGTGATGGTGCGTTGGTCATTATTGCCGCCTTTTGATTCTAAACCTTGAAGCGGGGCACTGACAGTCGACGTTGGCAATTGTTGTTGTTGCTGCTGTCGCAGCGAGTTCGATTTGCGCTTAATGGGCAACGATTTCAAATAGTCGTAATGTTCATCATCATACGGTACATTCTGGCAGGCGCCACATTGAGGCCAATAAGAACATTGACTGGTTGTCGTACATGTGGCTGCCTTAGCCGGCTGCGGGGGTGGCCTACGCTTGTAGGGAGGTGTTGAGGAAATTTCGAAATTTGTGTTGGCGTTTTGCGATTTATTCAAATCACTGTTAAAAGTGTGGTGTGGATAGGTAACCAAAAAGCAAAACGAAAAGGAAAAACGTAAAAACATAAAAGACAAAAACATTTTATGTTTGGTGTTCGAGCAACGAGTTGATTTTTTTGGTGTGGTGAGTTTCGTATGTTAAGTGGTGAGTTTCATAGAAAGTGGTGTATACATATATGCATGTTAGTACGAACACGAACTTAACCATCATCATTGTCATTGTTAACCATTTGTAAACCAATTGATATTAAAGCTTAATTGGGAGTTTTTGTTTTTTTTATGTTAATGTGGTGAGTTTTTATTAATTCATCATCAGCACTACAATTTTGTTTAGCTTAGTTTATATTATTGTTTACTTATTTAGTTTAGTTTATTTAGTATAGTTTAGTTTCATACATACTACTACTCTTAGTTGATCCTTTAAAGTTCAGGTGTGTTGGATTCATTTTCTGTTCTGTTCGTTTTGTTGGGGGGTTTTCAAATATTCTTTTTTTTTTGCCAAGCAGTCTTTTTCTTAAACAAACACAAAGTGGTGAGTTACTGTTTTACGATTAGTACTTGTCCTTTTAACACTTATCATACTAGGTTAGTTGTTATATAAGATAGTAATAGTAGTTGGCTTTTATTTTTTTTTTGTTTTTATTTTTGGTTTAGAAAAAGTGTTTTTGGGGAAATCACTACAGTTTATGGTGGTTCTTAGCTTTAAACCAATCCTATAAGTTGGTGTGTTGAGTTTTATTTTTTCATTTAGTTTGCTTGCATTGAGTGGTGAATTCAAGAGAGAGGGGGATACATTCTCATATACATTTGAGTGTTTTTGAACGGTGTTAGTTGTTAGGCAGAGGGGGAGAGCGTTCAAGCAAGTGCCAGCGCGAGCGAAAGCATCATTTTGTGCTGTTCTACCCCACTCGGCTCGGCTACTCACGTAAGTTAAGCGTTTGTCAGATGGGAGCCCCTATAAACCAAGCATTTACTAAATTCACAGTCTATCATGCAGAATTCCATAAACTATTCAAACATTTAATACCTTCCACGATTTGTGCTTCGTGTACGCCGATACATGTCGTTGTAGTCGTTGCGGTACTCCGCCGTATCGGGTGGCGTCATGTCATCCCTCGATGATGAGGCATGTGAACGCTCTAGCGAATAGTGTGTCTCGTTGGGGCTGTGGGTTCTGCGCAGAGATCTTTGTTGCTTTAATGAATTGGAGCTAATGTGTTCGTAAATGCGTCCATCGTTATTCATAAAATTCAATTCAGAATTTCCTCCCGAGTTTATGGTTTCCCGATTTCTTATCATAGCAATCGGTATGTCATAGTCGCCTCCCCCACCACTACTGCCGCCCGCACTGTCGCCTCTCCGAAAGTCCATGATGGGCGAACGATCCAAGGATTTACGCATCAGATCATAAGTCATCTCATGATCACACAGTCTCGTACCATAACTCTGGGGGCTGGTGGTCTGCCGGGGTACACTTAGGTTATTACACGACGAGCCCGATGACTGTGGCGATCTTGTGCTTCTCGAGCCACTGCCTCCTCCGCCTCCCTCCACCGGTGATGATCTCCGCAAACGATGTTGATGTCCACGGTCGGTACTTTCGGCTGCCTGCAAATATCGCATAGCCGCTGCATTCAAATTGTTATTGCTGACCACCGATTCACGATAATCGTCATCGAATGATCTTGACTTATCAAAGTCCAGTCTCAAGGCTGCATCACGAGCATTTAGAACGCCCGCACTACCCAACAAGGAGTTGTTACTATGTTGGCTCTTCATGGCACTCGTCTGTGAGTTGTAATTGCAATAGTCAAAATCGAACGAGCGACTTTTGTCTATATCATTTTGTCGTACGATTTTGCCGCCGTTCGAAGTGGCACTCAGCAGAATCGATTGGGACTTTCCTGTGGTTCGTATTGTGGGCGGAAAGTTAGAGGCTGGCATGGCAGCCAATTGATTATTACGGATATTCGACTGTTGGTAAATGGGGGGTTGATTGGAGTTGGGATGGGGTTGGCCGACGCAAACGATCATTTTGTGGCCGCGATTGGGAGAGCGTTCGGTTAGCTGAAGAGATCTAAAAGAGAGAGGGGGAAAGAGATAAGGAAAATGCATGTTAGTTAAAGGAAAATTATAAATTGCTAAGATATTATAGAGGATATGAAATATTCTTTGTTACAATATAGTACAAATAATATTTTGTAAACGTAAATTCTCTCCGTGGTTTTGAAGAGCAGTTGGGAATGTAAAGTGAAAATTGCATCTCAAGCCGACTCAAATCCTCAACGGGCAGAGGATCCGAAACGGAATCCGATTCGGATAAAATGTCAGTAACGGGTCTGAAACTGTTCCGGATGGCACACATGGAAATTACCAAATTACACTAAGAGAGCAACAAGTTTTAACATTTAACTACAACTAAATGACAACAATTGACAACAAAAAAGAGTTGAGTTTAAACACAAACAAACAAAACAGCAAAGCCATTGTTGAAGGTTATATGAAAAATTCCAAAGTCTGAGTTGCTTATAAATGAATGGAGTAGTAGTAAAAAGGTACAGTTTAAAAAGCTTTTACGAAAAATTCCATGAATCCTAATGGCTGGCCTAGCCACCATCCTTCAGGTCTAGGAGATAAGATGGACTGGACAGGGATGCTCGTAACGTTAAAATTGCGGCATTTATTACAGCGGCCATGAGGGAAAGTACATAGTTGGATATGATTTTGAAATTGGTCAGGGACTCAGACATCTTGTCTGTCAGTTCAATCCTATCCTACTCCTAGTGTACCCGATACACACGGCGATACAACCAATTGTTAGCCGGGCTGTTAGGGAACAGGATGAAGGATGAAGGAACGGGACAAAGACGACATATAGAGATACATGGATAGAGGTGAAAGTAAAAGCAATAGGCTATGGTAATAACTCCCCTTCTGTAAGCACAAGGGCGGTAATCTGGTTACATATGCGCAGAGTATTCTACATATATTGAGAGAACACTTCCAACAACTACTGGTTCCGAAAGGCAGTGCACGTGAAGGTACCAAGCAAATTCTCGACGACGGCTTAGATTACCCACCCCCAAGTCAAACCGTATTATGTAATATATGTAATTTGTGTAATTTATGTAATTTACGTAATTTTTGTAATTTAGGTAACTTACGTAACTTATGTAATTTTTTTATTAATGTAATTTATGTCAATTACGTATTTTATGTAATTTATGTAAATTACGTTTTTATGTAATTTTTGAAATTTATGTAAACCATGTAATTTATAGCCTTTTTCTAATTTATACAATGTATGCAATTAATGTAATTTATGTAATCTATCTAATTTATGTAATTGAAATAATTTATGTAATTTATGTAATTTATGTAATTTATGTAATTTATGTAATTTATGTTATTTATGTTATTTATGTTATTTATCTAATTTATGTAATTTATGTAATTTATGTAATTTATGTAATTTATGTAATTTATGTAATTTATGTAATTTATGTAATTTATGTAATTTATGTAATTTATGTAATTTATGTAATTTATGTAATTTATGTAATTTATGTAATTTATGTAATTTATGTAATTTATGTAATTTATGTAATTTATGTAATTTATGTAATTTATGTAATTTATGTAATTTATGTAATTTATGTAATTTATGTAATTTATGTAATTTATGTAATTTATGTAATTTATGTAATTTATGTAATTTATGTAATTTATGTAATTCATGTAATAAAAGTAAATTATGTAGTTTATGTGTTTATGTAATTTATGTGATTTATGTAATTTATGCCAATTACGTAATTTAAGCAATCTATGTATTTTATGTATTTGGTGTAATTTGTGCAAATTACGAAACGTATGTAATTTTTCGTAATTTGTGCAGTTTATGTAATTTATGTAACTAATGCAATTTATGTAATTTATGCCAATTACGTAATTTATGCAATCCGTGTATTTTATGTATTTGATGTAATTTATGCCAATTATGTAATTTTCGTAATTTATGCAATATATGTAATTTATATAACTAATGTAATTAATGTAATTGATGTAATTAATGCCAATTACGTAATTTATGCAATCCGTGTATTTTATGTATTTGATGTAATTTATGCCAATTACGTAAAACTATGTAAGTTATGTAATTTATGTAATTTATGAAATTTATGAAATTTATGAAATTTATGAAATTTATGAAATTTATGAAATTTATGTAATGTATGTAATTTATGTAATTTATGTAATTTATGAAATTTATGTAATTTATGTAATTTATGTAATTTATGTAATTTATATAATTTATGTAATTTATGCCAATTACGTAATTTATGAAATATATGTGTTTTATGTATTTGATGTAATTTATGCCAATTATGTAATTTTCGTAATTTATGCAATATATGTAATTTATATAACTAATGTAATTAATGTAATTGATGTAATTAATGCCAATTACGTAATTTATGCAATCCGTGTATTTTATGTATTTGATGTAATTTATGCCAATTACGTAAAACTATGTAAGTTATGTAATTTATGTAATTTATGAAATTTATGAAATTTATGAAATTTATGAAATTTATGTAATGTATGTAATTTATGTAATTTATGTAATTTATATAATTTATGTAATTTATGCCAATTATGTAATTTTCGTAATTTATGCAATATATGTAATTTATATAACTAATGTAATTAATGTAATTGATGTAATTAATGCCAATTACGTAATTTATGCAATCCGTGTATTTTATGTATTTGATGTAATTTATGCCAATTACGTAAAACTATGTAAGTTATGTAATTTATGTAATTTATGAAATTTATGTAATTTATGAAATTTATGAAATTTATGAAATTTATGAAATTTATGAAATTTATGAAATTTATGAAATTTATGTAATGTATGTAATTTATGTAATTTATGTAATTTATGAAATTTATGTAATTTATGTAATTTATGTAATTTATGTAATTTATGTAATTTATGTAATTTATGTAATTTATGTAATTTATGTAATTTATGTAATTTATGCAATTTATGTAATTTATATAACTAATGCAATTTATGTAATTCATGTAATTAATGCCAATTACGTAATTTATGCAATCCGTGTATTTTATGTATTTGATGTAATTTATGCCAATTACGTAAAACTATGTAAGTTATGTAATTTATGTAATTTATGAAATTTATGAAATTTATGAAATTTATGAAATTTATGAAATTTATGAAATTTATGAAATTTATGTAATGTATGTAATTTATGTAATTTATGTAATTTATGAAATTTATGTAATTTATGTAATTTATGTAATTTATGTAATTTATATAATTTATGTAATTTATGCCAATTACGTAATTTATGAAATATATGTGTTTTATGTATTTGGTGTAATTTGTGCCAATTACGCAATTTATGTAATTTTTCGTAATTTATGCAGTTTATGTAATTTATGTAACTAATGTAATTTATGTAATTTATGCCAATTACGTAATTTATGCAATCTATGTATTTTATGTATTTGATGTAATTTATGCCAATTATGTAATTTATGTAATTTTCGTAATTTATGCAATTTATGTAATTTATATAACTAATGTAATTTATGTACTTCATGTAATTAATGCCAATTACGTAATTTATGCAATCCGTGTATTTTATGTATTTGATGTAATTTATGCCAATTATGTAATTTATGTAATTTATGTAATTTATGTAATTTATGTAATTTATGTAATTTATGTAATTTATGTAATTTATGTAATTTATGTAATTTATGTAATTTATGTAATTTATGTAATTTATGTAATTAAAGTAAATTATGTAGTTTATGTGATTTATGTAATTTATGCCAATTACGTAATTTATGCAAACTATGTATATTATGTATTTGGTGTAATTTGTGCCAATTACGAAACTTATGTAATTTTTTGTAATTTATTTAATTTATGTAATTCATGTAATTAATGCCAATTACGTAATTTATGCAATCCGTGTATTTGATGTAATTTATGCCAATTACGTAATTTATGTAATTATGTAATTTAAGTAATTTATGAAATTTATGTAATTTATGTAATTTATGAAATTTATGTAATTTATGTAATTTATGTAATTTATGTAATTTTTGTAATTTATGTAATTAAAGTAAATTATGTAGTTTATGTGTTTATGTGATTTATGTAATTTATGCCAATTACGTAATTTATGCAAACTATGTATATTATGTATTTGGTGTAATTTGTGCCAATTACCAAACTTATGTAATTTTTCGTAATTTATGTAATTTATGTAATTTATGTAATTTATGTAATTTATGTAATTTATGTAATTTATGTAATTTATGTAATTTATGTAATTTATGTAATTTATGTAATTTATGTAATTTATGTAATTTATGTAATTTTCGTAATTTATATAACTAATGTAATTTATGTAATTCATGTAATTTATGCAATCCGTGTATTTTATGTATTTTATGTAATTTATGCCAATTACGTAATTTATGTAAGTTATGTAATTATGTAATTTATGAAATTTATGTAATTTATGAAATTTATGTAATTTATGTAATTTATGTAATTTATGTATTTTATGAAATATATGTGTTTTATGTATTTGGTGTAATTTGTGTCAATTACGCAATTTATGTAATTTTTCGTAATTTATGCAGTTTATGTAATTTATGTAACTAATGTAATTTATGTAACTAATGTCATTTATGTAATTTTTGTAATTTATTAACTTTATGTAAATTATGTAAATAATGTAAATTATATAATTTTGTTAACGAAATATAAATAAATCTCTCTTTTGACCCACCTTGACCTCCTGATCCGATGCTCCTCCGCTTGCTTGGCATTTCTGCTCACCGATCTTCGATATTGACTACCAATCGTATTGATGCCACTAACACCACCACCTCCGCCACCCACTCCACTCGCATGCCCATGATTATCATGCTCTCGACCACTGTAGCTAGAACTGGAAGAGCTTCGCGAGATGTTGATCTTTTCGTGTTTTCGCTCCAAAGTGTTGCTGCGTGAACTAGAGTTTTGACGTGAACCCATCAACGATGCCTGTGAACCTTTTTTGCGGCGATCTTCGGGTGTTAATGATCTCGATTCTGGTGTCAAGGATCTTTGTTTTCTTAAACTACTAGATGAACTGTGGGATTCATTACGATCGGGTGTCAATGACCTCTGGCGTTGACTCTTAAAGGGTGACGTTGAGGGATGATAACTATTGGTGTTGAGAAATTCCGAGGAGCCGGCATCATCCTCTTCGTTATCCAACTCATCGTTGGAGAGATCTGCAATACAAATAATGAAAATAATGTAATAAAATGACCGTCAATAAGTGATAGTTTTAATTAGCAGACAAATTGTCATTTTCTGCCTCTTAACTTTTTAATTTTTAATCTTTTGTGGGAAAGATCTGCAAAGAGACTTATTTACTTATTATATACTATGACCAGGGAGCTCTCTCGGAACTTCAAGAGCATAAGAATTCGTATCGATACGAAAAAGTTACAACAAAAAACAACAAATAAAACATTGAAGCACAAACATAGCTGACTATGGCTGTTATAAATTACTCTTTCCCTCTTTCTAACTTTTTAATCTCTTGTTAGAGAGACCTGCAAAAGAGCAACAGAGACAATACAGAGACAAGTTTGTTCTCAGCTATTTCTTAAATTGCTCTTTCCTTATTCCTATTAACTTATTAATTTTTAACCTTTTTAAATCTCTTTCAAAGACATCTAATTTATTATAATTGATTGTTATGGAGCTTATAATAAACGACACTGCTAATAATACATAAAACATACAATAATAAAATGCCAACGACAACAACAAAGAAACTTTCAAATATATTATCTGTGCACACCATCCATTTCTCTAGCCGAGAGTTTTAATTTTCCTTTTTTATTTTATTGCATTAAATTCCAACAGTTAGAGTTTTAGTTTTATGTCCGTTTGTTATGTATTAATGACCAGAGTGGTCATCTGGGAAAGGTGTAGATGGGGGGTGAGGTATAAGTAACGTCAAGGTATAATTTGGGTTAAATGGATCCCGCCGGACAACAAGGCGAGGAAAAATGTGAGTGAATGTTATGTGGCCAATTTGTCAATTCCCAGGTGAGCAATTACCAAAATAAGTGTTTGTGTGTATTGCGATAGGGTAATTCTACATATTATTTTATACCCAATACGCAGCAGTAGTTGGTCGATGTATTTTGGTGTTGATGAGGGTTTGTGAGTAGGGTGATGGAAGAATTAAGCAAATTAGGCATTTAATTGAAGTTGATTTAAAGCTAAAGCAATAACAAATAAATACTTTTGAATATTTTACGATAGCTGCGCTGTGACAGTGACGGTGTTCAATATATTATTATTGTAAAGATGAAAGTATCTTTTTCTCTCTTTAGAAGTCATTAAGATGATTACTTGTGTAACAGCAATGCAGTTCTTACATTTTCCAAATAATTACATAAATATCCAAATTTAATTGTAACATTGCATTTTCCAACTCGTCCCCCCCTTTAAGCATTTTTCTTACTTACGCTCCTGATCTCAAGCATTTCCCATATCTGACTTTATAAGTATATTTGTTTTATAACAATGCGACACGAACGGATTCGTAGTAGTTTATATGAATGTTTGAATACTGCATAAACTATCGCCATCATCATCATTCTTTCGTTTGTATTTCAGATTAAAAAACTAACTATTTCTCCATTCACATCCTGACCTGCCCCCTGCCCTTACATGATAGGTCCGACAACTCTTTCCCATTCGCAAATGCAGTGCCATGGATTTTAGTGGAAGTTGCTCTTTTTTTTCTTCTTAGCAATCCACCAAATAGTAAAGAGTGGTCGGATGAGATTGAAATAGAGAAAATTCAGTAGTTTTATCGCATTTTTGTTGACAGATTGTTACAAACTCAAGCGTTAATTTTTCGCCCTTCTACTCCCCTCGGTATCCACTGAAACTACCACATATAAAACGACTACTCCGGAAGCTGAAGCTGCCAACAAGGATTTCACTTAACTTTTATTATATTTAGTAGAATTGTAAAGTGAAAAAAGGATTTTTTTCCTCACTCCTTCTATGTGTGTATGGTTGTGTGTTTGAGTGCGATACTGATGCCATTGCTTAAGTAAAGTTTTCAGTTTTCTGTTATCAAATGTTGTGCAGATTTATTGTCATCAGAGATATGAGAAAAAAGGTAATAATATTTGTAGAGGGGCGGAGAGTGAAAGTATTTGTGTAAGCAATGGTTTGAAGACTAGGATGACCGAGTTGCAGGGCTGCGTAAAAATCCCAAGTATCTTATGGGGTTATGGTAGTAAAAGTGTGTGTGTGTGTGTGTGTCGTGTAGCAAATAAATCTAAAGCTAAATGGCCAACCATAAACCAGCTGCTGCTGCAGCCGTCGTTTTACGAAATTGTATAATTTTCATTTAACTCAATGCTTTTAAAGTAAATACGTAAAGGGAGCGCTATGCTGTGAAACCAAGTACGTAATGCCAAGTAATATTGTAAATTGTTAACAAAAACTGAATGTTAAAGAAATTTATCGTAAAATACGAAGGAAAAAAACGGCGTGAAATTGGTGATAACAAGGAAATGTATTTAATCGAAATTTCTGGGAAATAAATTTGATTGTTAATTTAGTGACAACAGATAGTAAAAGGACATCCATTTTTCTGAACTCTCACAACACAATTGGAATAAGAAGATTTCAAGAATATAACATATTGGAGGAAATTTTGTAAAAAATATTCATATATGTTATTTTATTTAAATGATTAAAGTTGCTGAAACTCATGTTTCAGAAAAAAATCTGCGGCAATACAAGGTTATCCAATTAGTGGTTTTAAAACCGCCAGTCTGGCAAGGCTGTCAGCTAGTAAATTTTTGCTATCTGAAGTGCTGTTTATTTATTTAAAGGTTTGTCATTTACGGATATTCATCATTCAGTATTGTTAGAATAGGTGAGTATAGTGAAAACTTACAAAAAAAGTGGTGGTTAAGCGTGGCCACTTTTTGACCATTAAGGTGTGCGAGAAGCATCCCATGTCCCATTAATAGGGTGTAAAGGGAAATTAGGTTTAGTTTTTTTAAGTTTTATGTTACGGCTCATTATGGCGTATTTTGTATTTGGATGTGCACCTCCATCCATTTAAATTCCAATTAACGTAACAATTAAAGCCGGCTAAGCATCCACAACGCCATAGATATGCTGATGGGGTCATAGAGCTTCCGGCTTTTATTGCTGATTTTACGAACCCGGTGGTTAGGTCAACAACAAAATCTGGAGGTGTCAGTAGTTTTTTTTTCGTGAATATAATTGTAATATTTGACTACATAAAAAGAACTGACGAACAGATCACGCGTTGATGGTATTTTGTTGTAATCTTACTTTTACTCAAGATTGTTTGACAATTCGTTAAGAAAAGACCTTAAAGTCCAAAATTTGCTCACATGTATTACAAAAATCAGCGATCTGTGAAAAATAAAAAATAATCGACCGTACCCAATTGTGACGATACCATTCGCTATTTTGAGTGTCAGTGTTCGTTATTAGATGATACCGATGGTGACCGATCAAACCCAACCAGTGGTAATCAAAGGGTGTAGCTGAAGACCGTAACTAATTGACTAGACGTGGTGGCAGCATTTTGGCCTCTTGCATGAAACAATTTGGTTGATTTTACGAAACTAACTATCAAGATTTCTCGTGCAAGAAAAGAGACATTTAAATTTTCGCTTTCATATAAGTCAAACAGTGCCAGCGTATGTCAAATGACCATTGTGGCAGCGACCGTACAAGGGTGTGAACAACCACGCCCAAACAATCCCTGGTACGAATAGACAAGTCCAATGGTAACGCGTGCAGTGAAGGCACGATATAAAGGGAAGAGTTGGAAGATGAAAGAGAGAGCCAGGATATCGAAAATTATAGGGATAGAGGTGAAGCCCGAAAGTTCTACCAAAGGTAATAAGCAAAAGTTTTGTGACAGGAACCCCCACCTGCAAGAACAGAGATGAAAATATGATCAAGGATAAGCAGGGTGTGCTGCAAATATGGAGGAAACAATTTCATATTCTGATCGTTCCCGAAGGCTGCATAAGTAGCGAAATCACGCCAATCATCGACGACGGAGTATGTTGTCCACTAGACCGAGTAACGAAAAAAATTCCCAAAGTCGAGGGCAAATATTAAAGATAACCTAATGACTGAAGGGCTTTGATCCTAGAGAAAAAATATATTTACATTTTAGGGGTAGAAACTGCATTATATGATGCCTTGATTAGAAAATGATGCCATACGTTAGCGACATCTATAGTACTCGTCGAGACCTATACAACGAAATCTTGTATGTTGCGATTAAGCCACAAACAAAACAGAAGCGATAAAAAGCTATTTTGGTTGTTTTTTGGGTGGTGGGGGAGGGAAAAAAATATTTTTCGAAAGTTGTTCCGAGGTGATATTTAATATTCGACCTCGAATTTTTTTATATGCGGACCGAGCCAAAACGATATCAGCACAGCGATTGCACGACTTAAAAACAATCAAGTTGAGGGAGCCGATGGACTGCGGCAGAGATTTTTAAGACCGGCGGTGATGAGCTGGCAACGTGCATGTATTAGCTCATAAACAAGATTTGTCTAAAGACATGCATACCCGATGATTGGAATCTGAGTGTTCTAAGTATGTCCTGTGTTTAAGAAAGGCGATTCAAATGTGTAAACCAACTACCAACTATCCTGTATGGCATGTTATGTGAAAGACTAAAGTCCATCCTAGCGAACCTGATTGGACCTTATCAATGTGGCTGGTACATATACGACCAGATGTTTACACTAAGACAAAAAAAGAGCCAAAAAATGCAGATCGACACCAGCCATCTGTTCATCGGCTACAAAGCTGCATTCTACAGTCCGATAGTACAGAAACTATTAAATGTTATGGCTGAGTTTGGTATCCCTGACTGACCTCAGTGAAAATAGGCAAAAATTTGTCAGAGGCTTTAGACAAGACGATAGCCTGTCTTGCGATCTCTTTAAATCGTAATGGAGGTGATCATGCAGAATGTTGCAGTAAACAGGAATGGTGCCATCTTTAACAAATGTCCCATGTTGCTAGCGTATGCCGATGATATATTTATCATTTGCCGTGGATTGCGGAAAGTTACTGCGGCCTCTTCGAGCATTATTTCACTTATCCATTCATCAAATGATTTTGAACTGGGTTTATTTTGTAGCAGTTAAAATAAAACTGTTGTACTCCGTGGCGTATGATTTACGTGGAATACTACTTATCATAACACAGTGCAACAGTGAAAAAAACAAATGATGATGCGAATGATGCAGAACTTCTTCTTTTTGGGGCTACTTTCACGTGCAGTTCCCAGTATTGAGTCCCAAAATCATGTGTTGTACTGTGTAATATAAGTAATTAAACTCACAAATCTACATAAAGGCTAAATAAATCTTGCCTTCAATAAAATATATGTAGTCAACATATTTGAAGCATTTGATAGCTAACTAAGCATACTCGTTATTATTATTCTTTTTTAAACACAAGTTTCTTTCATCATCATTATTCATCATACTTATATAAATTTCTCGAGTGTATTTTTAACATCTGTAAATGACTTAGATTCTAGATATTAAATCCCCAGCAACTTACGATAAATTAATTATCTCCCTCAATGTCTGCTGTATGATTTTGACATTGCACCTAAGCTTTTAAACAATTTTCCCCTACATCAATTAAAAATCAAAGATTTTGCTTTGAATTATAATCAATAGGTTTGTTCTTCGAGTGTTATTAACAAACCTCTGATTAACCAAAGACAATCTATGTAGATGTGTGTATCAGATGGTAATTAAAATTATATATACTCGTACAATGTCAATGGCTTTACAAGTACTTCGATCTATTGTTTTCAAGAGATCTATAGAATAATTTCAGATTGCTAGTCAAATATTCATAGGTGTTCACTTGTCGATGTTCACAAACAAAAAAAACAAAAGACTTTCAACAAGGCAATAAGGATGTTCTTCAAGTATTTTCAAAGAAGATGACAATAAGTAACTAGTTTTTTTTGTTGATGTTGCTGCTTGGTCATTGGAATGTCATTTTAAATGGAGAATGATAAAATGGAGGACAGCACTTAAGAAAAAATTAAAAGAGAATTCATGAGAATTATATGAAGGAAGTAAGCCAGGATGGCATACTATGGGTACCAACAGTGCCAATATTAAGCGTAATTGAGTACTTCCATGTGAGGTACAGGCCATTTTTTTTTTGCAAATGGAATTTTTAATGCATGAGGTGAATTCTCGTTCCGTGAAACGATGAAGTGAAAAGTGTTTTTATACATAAACAAATGTTAAAATGGAAATTATTTTGACAATTGTCAAAACACCTAATGTCAGATATATTTATGTATATTAATTTTTTACTTAAAAACACCAGAACGAGAATTTGTTGTTTTTTTAAAACTTTTCTGTATAATAACAAAGGAAATATTTTTTTTTTTAATTTAATGTCTGGCATTTCTGCCTCTTTTGTTTCATCCTTCTGTTATGTTTAACTAATCACATACAAATTTTTAAAATTCTCTCTCAAATTTGCTACAAATTTTTGTATTGTCCAAGGAATGCTTCAAAAAAATATCTAATATTGTTTTTTTTTTCTCCCACTCAAGAAATGTCAATGTTACTGTAGTTGAAATACGTCAATACCACTGAATTGGCATACCAATGCATTCCATAGCATGCCATGACTAAGGATCTTAAGAGGCGGCAACGGAAACTTAAGTGTGTGCATGTTGAGACGAAAATATGAAGATTGACAATGACTAGGAAAGATTTCCAAATACTAGTACAATTGAAAATCCTCTATACAAATAACCCAGCCCAGAATTGCATACAGGTTAGGTAAGTAGAAGAGCTATGAGAGCAATCACATTGAGTCGTACGAAAAAAAATTGCAGTCAGTCAAGCAAACAATAAAGTAAAGTATGCACTGAGGGTTGTAGACGGTACTCAAAATCTCCACGTGTCTGCATGTGTCACAGTGGGGGAGGTAAGATGAATGTTGTCAAGGATAGTAGTAGTAATATTAAGAAATAATGAGGATATTACGAGAATTTAAGGTAAATGTTAAATATTTAAATTTATATTAAATTTAGTGTTGTTAGATGAAAAATAAATGTGGGATCGGGACATGAATAGACCATGCATGCACACATGATGTAGCGCACCAACGCACTCATATTGCAAACAGGCGAACAATTACATAGACTAACGACATATAACGCACTCATTGTTGCGCGAGCGAACTGACGAACTATTACATAGACGAACGACACATATTGTATAAACGCTCTAAAGCGCAGTGGCAAAAGCCAAAAGGACAGTCTGTCTTAGTGAGCCAATGCGATCGGCTGTATAGAAGTGTTGTGCTGACAATTTTGTGTGAACAATATCATAATTACCATATCAATAAATTATCTTTTAAACAATCTAAATGAATTACTTCGAATATTAAATGAATTACTTTTAAATAAACATACTTTATAATTTAACGCTCAATAAAGTGTTTTAATGGTTATAAAAAGGGTTTAAAACCCACATAAATATATCAGTGACTTATGATTATTGCAAATCAACATAAGCCTTTTATGCGAAATTGTGATAATGAGTATTACAACATGAATATTGTAGAAGGCATGTACTGGGTGTTGCATTTTTAAACTTAAGTTACATTGTTTGTCAAAAAATCACTTAAACGCCTTTCCAGTAGAAACAAATTTTTCCATAGAAACATTTTCATTAAATGGCGGTAATTTATACGCCTTCATTGAAGAATCATTTTGTTCATAGAAAAACGTTCCCTATAAGAGTCTCACAAGTACTCAGTTAAAAGAACTACTTTTCTGAGACCTTATTAAAAATGAATCTGTACCATTATGGTAAAAGTTTATGTATTGTCCTTATTGTAAACAGCTTTTTTTACTTTACATGTCCTATAGAACCTTTAGAACAAGTTGGCAAAGGACTACTGTGGAATTTTTTTTTTTTTAAAAATCGACTTCTTGCAACATTGTGGACATTAGACATATCAACTTTTTCAAAATATAGAGAAATCCATAGAGATACAATTATAATTCAAAAATAACTACAGCTTAAAATAATTTTCTATTGTTACTCTTATCGTAAACAATTAGTCGTTTCATTAATGGCATCAATTAACACCAAATATATCAGATTGTTTTGCATTTAAGTCATACCAAGAAAATTTGTTTCCTTCTGATTGATTTCCACACTGTGTGTGTCACTGTTCCTACCTTCGTCGTCCATTTACCATCAGTCGTCTGTTAGTAACGATGTATTTTCTTCTAATCGATTTTCATCGATTTTGTGCATTTCTCATACACAATTCAATTTGAAGTATTCGTAAGTTACATTATGAATGTGAACAATATTCATAGAAATTCACTCGAGTATGACAGTATGTGTAGACCCGTATATCCTTTGCACTCATTCACATGCAATGGCATGGAACAACAATGTGATACTGTTACATATAACAGTCGTAAGGATAAAGGACGAGGGTGATATGATAAATTGAGTAATATACAGGAAAAACATGGTGCTTTTGCAAATATATTAAATCTTAGAAAAATTTAGAACATTGTAAGTAAGTTTTAGTTTGATTCTCTGGTAACTTTTGTATGCTTTATTAGATATAATGCTGATGACAATCGATTCATAGTGTTAAAAATTTCAATTGTAAAACATTAAATGTGGAAATTTTAAACAAAAGTGTTAACGTTTCTTTTTACTTATAAAAAAATAAAGAGAATACATTTGGATCGTATAAGGTCGAATTAGAATAATACAAGTACACAATTTGGTGGTTCTATATAAGAATTTTTAAATTTTATAATGCTTTGTTTTTACCTACACCATAATTTGAGGCACTTTGTGAGGCGATCTGTTCTATGATCAGCTGGTGTACCATATGTTAAGGCGTAGCTCTTCGTATATTATGTAAATGAAACTCGTGGGAACAATGGACAGTTTTATGTGAAGGTTAACAAAATTAATTTTTGTGTTGAAAACTTGATTTTTAGGTCACTCCATGTGCCTTTCTGAATATCCTCGTACTTTCCTTTGAATCCTGACGAAGTCCTTTGAGTTTCAGTAAAGTTCTGCGAGTCTTTTAGTGTTACTTTACGCGAGTAAAATTGAGCAGTGTGTGTGTTTATTTATTTTAGGAGAGTCATACGAGGTCCTGTAAATCTTGCGAGACATTTGTGTCATCTTACGTGGATAAAAAGTAAGCTATGTGAAGTCATTTACATCCTGCAGCCACTTATGTACTGGGGTCACTTATATCTTGCGAGACACTTTGTCCCAGTAAAATTATTATTTATATCCTGGGAGTACTTAGGATGACTTTCGAATCCTGCCTAAGTCCTGCTTACGTGCATAAAAAGTGTGTCGTGTTAGGTCACATATATCCTGAGAGCATGAGATCCTGTGAGTACCAGTAGTAACCTGCGGGTCGTTAGGGTTAGATTGCGTGACTACAAAGTTTGCGGCGTGAGGTCACTTATACTGTGGGAGTCCTACGAATCCTTCCAAAATCCTGTGAGTTTTTCGTGTCACGTTTGCACGGATAAAATGTGTGCCGTGTGAGGTAGCTTCTACGCTGGGAATTATTACGAGTTCCTGTGAATCTTTCGTTTCATCTTACGTAGAAAAAAAAGTGTATCGTGTGAAGTCACGTTTATCTTGGGAGTCCTTACGAAATCCTGAGAGTCCTATAGTGAGGTCACTTATATTCTGGGAGTTCCTGTGAATCCTACCAAAGTACACCGATACGTTTGTGTAACGATACGTGAATGAAAAGTTTGCCGTATAAGGTCGCATATATCCTAAGAGTCCTCACGAGGTCCAGTGAGTACCAGTACATAGTTTGTTGTGTGAGGTATGTTGTATTGTAGAACTCGTCACAAGGTCCCGTGAATCCTACCAAAATTCTGCGAGTTTTTACACGGATGAAATGTTTGCCGTGTGAGGAAATCCTTACGATGTCCTGTTAATTTCAGTAGAGTTCTGTGATTCTTTTAGTTTTAACTTACACGAACTTCTGTTACGTGTGCCGTGTAAGGTCACTTATATCCTCGTCGTCCTTACAATCCTGCCAAAATGCACCAATTCGTTGGTGTAACTTTATGTGAATAAAAATTTTGCCGTGTAAGGTCGCAGATATGCTGAGAGTCCTTACGAGGTCCTGTGAGTACCAATAGTAGACTGCGATATGTCAGGGTTAGCATATGTGACTACAAATTTTGCCGTGCGAGGATCAAATGTATGCCGCGTGAGGGAATCCTTATGACGTCCTGCAATTTTCAGTAGAATCCTGTGAGTCTTTTAGTGTTAACTTACGCGAACTTTTTTTCTGTGTGATCTTCCCGTGAATCCTGCCAAAATACACCGATTCGTTTGTGTAACTTTACGTAAATTAATAGTTTGTCGTGTGAGGTCTCATATATCCTGATAGTCCTTAAGAGGTCCTGTGAATTCTACCATAATCCTGCACGTTTTTCATGTCCCCGTACACGGATTCCTGTGAATCCTGTCAAAATCCTGCGAGATTTTCGTGTCACCTTACACGAATAAAATGTGCGCCATGTAAGGTCGCTTATATCTGGGCAGTATTTATAAGGTCCTGTGAATCCTGCAAAAGTTCACGAGTCCTTCGTGTCATATTATGTACATAAAAAATGTACCGTGCGATTTCACTTCTACTCTGAGAGCCCTTACGAGATCCTGTGAGTCCCAGTAGGTTCTGAGTGTCCTTACAAGGACACCAGTGAAAATTATTCTAAAATCGTTTGAGTCCTTCGTGCCATCTTACGTAGATAAAAAGCGTATCGTATGAAGTCACTTTTTTCCCGGGAGTCCTTATGAAATTTTGTGAGTCCTAGTAGAGTCCTGCGCTTGTTTTAGTTATACCTATCGTGGATAGCATGTGTGCCGAGTGAGTTCACTTATACTCTGGGAGTCCTTAAGAGGTTCTGCGAATCCTATCAATATTTTGCCAGTAGAGTTTTGCGTGTATAACCTTACGCGAATAAATGTGTGCCGTGGGAGGTCAATTATTTCCTTGGAGTCCTTATCAGATCTTGTGAATCTTGCAAAATCCTGGGATTCCTTCGGCTCAACTTACGCAGTTAAAATATGTGCCGGGTGAAGTCACTTATATTCTGAGAATCCTTGTGAGGTCCTGGGAGTACTTGGGATATCCTGTGTATTATTGACATTTCCCTGTGAATGCGAACAGGAAAGAGAGAGAGAGAGAGTCGTAAATATTTTCCGCTGCCTCCCTAAGAAAAAATTAAATCAATACATAACTTTACATCATCTTTTATTCTCAGTCACTGAATTAAATACATTCATATGAGGATTTGTGATTTATCCTAGCAATCGAAGAAATTTCGCCCTTAAAAATTTAATAACAATCTTTGTTATATACATTTCATTGCGATGTGGAGCATCTGATTTCTCTAGGAATTCCTTTTTATACAATAGTTAATTTACCATAAGTTAGTGCCGTAAGGACATTAAAGTCAAATTAATTTGTTAAATGCAAAATATCTCAGAGCTACTAGAAGTATATAATTGCTGACAAACCAAATCAGATATATTTTTCATATAATATATTAAGCTTTCTCCCATATCTCTTGGGAATCCACACTCACTTTTTATCTTGCCAATGCAAAAACTAAGAAATGTTTTGGACTCAATTACCAAACTTCCCCCGAACATTGCTTACCACCCGCCTATGCTTTGGCCGCATGCAGTTTTTCCTTAAATCTTAGCTCAGACAATTTCCGCTACTTCCCAACCACTACCGCCCACCTCTTTCACTCCTCTCCCACTACATACTCCTTACTACTACACCAAAGTCCACTCGAACTTCAACAACTACTCTCACAGTAAAGTTCTGGCATAGCCACTTTAAACGCTTAGCAATATTTGCATTCAAGTTTCATTTGCTCTTCACTTCATTCAATTTCAATCGTTTCATTGAGGTTCAACCCCTCCCACCACCTTTTAGCTCATCGTTGGCTGTTTAAGAAGTTTTGCAGTTGCTGCCGCTGCTGTTGCCTGTCATTGTTGTTCCTTCGATTGTTTTATGTCAAGTCTCTCAAAATGTCTGCTTTATTTTTATGCAATCACCCATAACAATAATGATAAACATGATCGAGTTTAGATGGTTTCACAGCAAAAGAAAGACTAGAATATTCATTCTCCATAACCATTGAGGCGTACTGGCTCTGTGACAGTGCCTGTGACTGTGTGTGTTTGTGAGTGTATAGGAGTGGGTGCACAAACGGAACCTAGAACTTCCGTCGTCATTTCAATGGCTTGAACAGCACTGACAACATCCTTAACATGCAAAGTGTTGTCGTCGAAGAAATCGTTTAAAAATTCTCATCTCTTTTAAGGGTACGAGGTGGTGGTGGTGACTGTTGAGGAGGAAATTTTTGTACTGATGACAATGAAAGGCGAAATTTTGTTTTCAATAATATTGAGTTAAAAAAGAAGCAAGTTAAATGGTATATTTAAAGGAGATGTACAATTATAATGGGACCGTCCGTGGCATAGTGGTTAGAACACGCGACTATCATGCGGGAGATCGCAGGTTCAAAACTGGCTCCAGTCATCTTAAAAAAATTTTGTCGAATGTTGTTGACAGCAACTTCGCAGTATTAAGTGTCGAGTCAATCGGCGTGTCTAGTAAGAGCTTCTCAAACATTGACGTTTGTATAAAATTGTTGGGAGTTCTGTACAAATAGTTGAAATTCATTTGTGTTTTACAAAATAATGCAGCCCATAAAAATTTGCTTTGGACAGCACTTCGTCCTGCATCATCTGTTATATTAAAAAGTCATATACAAAAATAATTGTTGCCACTTACCCGATCTTGCACCACTATCACATGAATTCAGCCGCTGACTCATAGGCGCATCAAAACTACGAAATCTTGACACATTCAAATTGTTCCCCATTCCAATGCCAGCCGCGCCAACGCCACTGACTGCTCCCCCAACAACGCCGCCTACCACAGTATTGCCACTGCCCGTTCGATTAAACTGTGACTTTCTTGAACGTCCCGGTGGTACATTATGGCTTTTGGAACGTTCAAACGACGAGCGGTCATGATGTTGCGATCGAGGTGAATACTTGTTGGCCACCGGCGATGTTGTATGGCCGGCCACACTATACGAGGGAGGAGCTTCTTTAACCGATGTATTCAAATAGGCTGTAGTCTTTTGGGTTTGCGGTGATAGGGAGGAGGCAATGGAGGCGACTGGTGATTGGTACTTAGGCGAGGAATCTCGTGATCTCAAGCTGCCACTGCTACCGCCTCCAGAGTCTTTTTTGGTCAAGTAATTGGGCGAGTTGCCGGTAAGGGTACTAAAATTGGGTGATCTATCTCGGGGCAGTGGTTTGGGAGGCACCACCCTATCCGTGAGGTTGCCATCAAAACTGCGGGAAAATGTCTCTACATAAGCATCTGTAGGTGTGGGTCTGCGGTTGTCGTATTCAAAACTGCGCGAGAAGACCATTCCTTTGTTGTTGCCCCCATTAGAAGCTTGCAGGGTACAGTTGCTAACTACCGGCTGGGGTTGGGGTGTCGGACGACTGGCAATTGTCCGGCGGCGATCGAACGACTTTGGTTTAGCACTACTATCTTGGAAGGCAGGTGGTGGTGAGAGAATTGGCGTGATAGGAGGCGGGGATTCATGGTCGTTCAAATTTTTCACAGGCAAAAATCCAGGGCGTTCATTTAGGATGCTGGCCAACTGGGGATCCACAATCCGATAACCAGGTCTTAGATTAGAATCTCTGCCATTCATATTACCCAGACGGGCCTCATTTCTCTGTATTAGCTCCTCCACTTTGCTGCTGACAAACTTTGGTGGCTCCATAATGGAATGTTGGTGTTGCAACAATGCCTGGCGCGTCATATCGGAGCGTCGCGTGTTATCGATTTGTATGACACGTATGGTGTTGCGTAGATCACCATTCTGGTGACCATAGTTGGAACGACGATAGCCACGATTCTCATCGTTGCCACGCTTGGTGTTCACCTGAACCCAACCCGATTTATTGAGATATATCTCCTCTTTGTTGGCCGGAGCCACCGTCTTACGCGATGGTCCGCCATAATAGTGTTCCCCAAACAAGTACGTAGGCATATGTAGGCCGGCACCACTGGACGTTGAAGCTGCACCCGATGAACCACCTCCACCTCCCCCGCCCATGTGATAGTGCATTCTACGCGCCTCCAGTTTCTCGTTGAAACTGCGCGAGGATGCCTCTAAGCTTTCTCTACGCTTGGCTACGTATTTCTGGAATGCCGACAAATGCTGGTAATCGTCCGAATTCAAGGGTTTATCGGCTGCCGGACTGTGGGGATCTCTTAACTCGTGCTGTTGAGGACTGCCATAGCGACGAGTGTGATGTTTGGAGGGACTGGCTCTGAGTTTGGTGCGTCGTTTTTTGGGCGGTAATGCTGGCAGCGGTAAAGTGCTGACGTCGATTTTATCCAATGTCGATGAGGACAATTCGTCGTTCTGCGATTCGCGTGTTATAGACTCACGCGTCAAATGACTGTCGTCCGATTGTGCCTCACTGGAGTCGAGACATGAGTAGTCTTGTCGCTGAAGCGTCGGACGTTTCGTTTCGCTCTCTTGAGATAATGATGAATAGTGGGTTTGTGTTATAAGTGGTATTTTCGGCGGTGAACTAGAAAGAGAGAGAGAGAGAGACGAAAACTTATTAGTAAATTTGTTATAAGTTAATCCTTGGTAAGAAGTTTTAGAAGTCAATTGAATAAAATATTTGCGAATAAAGGTTAGAGTATCTATTTTTTTACGACAAAAGTTAATATGTAAAATTTTCATAAATTTCACTACATTTATTTCCATTGGGACGGGTGTGACCATATTACCCATATTTTTAGTTAAAATTCATAAATAGAAAATTTATTATTACAAAAAGCTGTGATTACCAAAAGTTTAAGTTAAGTTTTAAAACGTTTAGTAACAGGTAGATACTGAAAGAACTTTCTGCTCAGAATGTCCATTAGAAGACAGTGACGGGTGTGACTGTCCCCAAAAAAAACTACTTTTTCCTAATAAATACTTTTCAGAAATAGAGACGGGTGTGACACTTTTTTGCGACGGCTGTGACATAGTAAAACAAACTCAAAAAATATCAAGAAATTTAAGTTTTTATAGAGTTCAATTGTATAACAAACATAAATGTAAACATATAAGAAAATAATAAGACATATATTAATTCGTTGTCGTACTATCGTATGCAAACATCGTCACTAGAGTGGGTCTATTTCTCGACCAAGCGGTATCAATATCGAGCCCCCGGTAATTATCGAGAAACTTTTTGTAATGGGGAAAAAGTGACAGACCCCCAGTCATTTTTTCCACCTAACATTTTTCTTAAATATACCTACCCGCCATCATCACCCCCTAAAGGTGCTTCCATACAACAAACAAATTTGTATTAAATTCGATGCCACCGCTCTAACTGCCCTACAGCAGCACCTAGAGGAGTCAAATTTATGATCGACCCCCAATATTTTTGCAACCCCAACAGTTTCTCAAAAAATATCAACCCTTCAGGTGGTTTTCATCAATTTTTTATTTTTTTTTAATTAGCTCCAACCGCTCTCATTGTGCCTCGTAGAGGGTTAAAATGTATGACCGACCCTTACTAGTATGTTAATTCCCTCCTCACATTTTTCTCTAACATAACTACTGAGTATCTTAACACCCTAAGGAGGCTCTCATACAAAATGCACGTATGTAGGTAGCACGTAGCCAGGAGCAACAAAATTTCATGTCAGTCATATTTAGGAAAACCCAAGTATTGTGTTTGTTATGGCTTATGGCATTCTTAATTTTTTACCCAGGGACGGGTGTGACCGAATGTTTTGTGTAATTAAATACTCAAATATTTAAATATATGTTCACAAAATTTCCGGACCGGCCGTGGCATAGTGGTTAGGACACGCGACTGCCATGCGGGAAATCGCAGGTTCAAACCTGGCTCCAGTCATCTTAAAAGAAAAAAAAAATAAATAAAATTTTCTTTCATTGTCGGCTCCCCTCGAATGTTGTTGGCAGCAATTTCGCAGTATTAAGCGTCGATTCAATCGTCGTGTCTAGTAAGAGCTTCTCAAACAGTGACGTTCGCATTCGTCGATAAACAAGTAGGTGCCGTTAGTTGCGAATAGCGCAACTAATAGCGTTAGTTGCGAATAGAAAGCGTGTTAATTCACAATAACGCGAGAAGCTATCCCATACCTCATTCATGGGGTGCAAAGGGAAATTAAGTAAGTTCACAAAATTTCACTATATTATTACTTGCACTTACATTATTTTTGCTGCAAAGTATTAATGTTTCCTCATGAAAAATCACAATTTTACTAAACTATTTTCGTATGTTTCTATTAACTCATAAAACTTTTGTTATAAAACATACAAGCCGAAACCTTAAGAGTAAGCAAACAAAAGTTTTGTCTTTCCGAAGATAAAAGTTTTTATTTATCAAGACAAGCGGAATATTAGAAAATGTTAATGTAAGTCCTAGCGTATAAGATGGAAATGAGAATGTTCGTTATATGCTCATTTCAAACTGTTGCCAAATTGATAAAAAATTAGAAAAAATATAATTTTTTCTATTTGTCCATAAATGTCGTTCTCTTGTACATATAAATTGACCAATTTTTATATAATTATTATATTTTTTCCTATGAGGGCCGTTTTACGTGGAATTGTCCTTTTCTCCTTTTTTTCCGTGTCTGTTGCAACGCATAATAATATAGCTAATGTAATTTATATATTATTTTTAAACATCTCCTCTCTAATTACATTCATTGGTTTCAAATAGAACACATTTTATTTTGTCTCGAGTGTTATTAACATAATTAACTTTGACAACAGCCATCAATATGACACGAATTCTATTTATATTACACATGTTACGAATTACCTTTTTCAAAAAAAAAAAGAGTAATACCAACTGATCTATCTTCATATCTAAAATTAAAATTTATTTACGTGGGATTTACATTAATGTTACTGCGTTTTATCCAAAGACATATATTGCTATCCTTGGAGAGATGTAATATTTTCGCAAATGTGGCTTTTAACCTTTTAAAGTGTTGGCACTAAGGGGGACAGGAGGCATATTTTTTACATGTCATACTAAGTGAATAATGTTTTGTAAAACCATAGGTATTGTAATAACTTAAAGAACACGCCATTGCACTATAGCTCAAATGCTCACTTTTTCTGGCCAAAATTAATAAAATGTAAAATTTCAAAATTTTTCAATTGAAATGTGTATATAATGCTTAAGAAAGGAAATATTAATTATTAAAAATATAAAATTAACCCTTTTGAGATCCTTAACCCTTGCGAACCTTTTTTTTATTATCAATTTTTTTTTTTATTACATTTTTAAATCTCTTAAATTATATTATAAAATTTAAATCGAGACTACATTGATTTATATCAAGTTCAATGTCTAAGGTAATACTATCAAGGATATTAGCATACGCTGGACATAAAATATCATCTTCATAGTCAGTATCTTCTTCAGTCAAACTTGTATTAGGTGTTAAGTTTTGATCGAAATAAACTATCTGATCAGAACTTAACATATCGATTACTTCCGATGGGAGTTGCAAGCGTCTTCTATGTTGCAGTCGTTTTTTTAAATAGAGGGAGGAAATAATGGGATCCGATGTATCCATGCCTCTATTAAATACGTCTTGCATGTTGTTAACGCGGCTGCTTTTTCGAGCGTGATGTAATATATCTGCCTTGTACACTTTATGTCGAGACTCGGCAGCATCTTCGCCAAAACATCCAACAAGTAGTACGGTATTTTCGATAATCTGCCTGGAATGTATAAGTACCTTATGAACTGTAGGTTTCATAGGTAACTAGGAGTACTTCGTAACAATAATATCCGCTGTTTCAAAACAGAATGTTTCAAATTTTTCCACGTTTAATGGAAACTGACACGACAAGCTTATTAATATTATTTTTAATCGAAATATTAGGTTTTGATCAACGCCAGTTATTTCCGAAAACAAGGCATGTTCTGCAAAGGCTCGACGGGCAGTATTACCATCGTTTGTGTTACCAAAACCACCTACTTTTGGCATATCTACACGTAGACCAAGTTTTTTCCAAAAGTGGTTTTGAATTTCTCCTTTCTTTTTGCAACTGCTAACTTGTCATCTTTTTCGCGTATTTGCCACTTTTCCACCTTGCATTTGTAACCAGCATGTAATACAAACTCAAAGAATCTAAGCCAGCAATGCAAAGGACTTATCCCATACTTTAAATTCGATTCCTTTGCAACAAATTTGTCAGATCTATAATTGGTAATCTTTCTAAAATCTGTTGGCTTAGCACCACATATAGGACAGGACTGATTACTTTTTGTTCCAGTCAATACATTAAGAACCTTTCCATCGATAACTGTTAAATATAATTTAAATGTAATTTGAACGGTTTTCTCTTCTCCGATTTTGACATGGATCATTTGCAGCTTATTAATTTCATTTCATTTCATTTATTTAATCTTGTAATTAAAAGCCCCATGGCCAATATAAGGTCAATTACAAAATTCATAAGTAAATACTACTCAATTATACTTAAAATTTAACAAAATTATTTTGATTAAAAATAGATTGAACAATATTTAACAATAAAACCAAAAAAATAGTAAAAAAAAACAAAAAATTATCCTAACCCGCTCACGAAAAAGTGCATTATGAATTTTTATAATAAAAAAAAAGTAAGAAACAGAAAAATATTAACCATATCTTTACTGATACTTATAAAATGATTAAAATTACTTTAAAAAAATGCCAAAGAAAATTCTGCCCTATTACAAAAATATATACAAAACACATGATATATCGCTGTTATAAAGCACAGCAACAACAAACATTTGTCACCTGTATTCAAAACTACAAGAATTTTAGGGAAGGTAGTAGTGGAAACTACCTAAAAACCCGTAGACTGCAAATGACGAAGAATCCTATTACGAAACATGGCAAACGATACGTTCAAAGGCTTGATATTATTAGGTAAAGTATTATAAATGCGAGCAACCCTCACTTTGAAAGAACGCGCAGAGATATGGCAAAGCTTAGGAATAAACAATTGCCTCCTACGGGTGGAGCTACAAAATTTAAAAGACGTAAACATAAAAAGGGGGCATCTGCTAGTAAATATTTTATAAAAGCACAACAGTAACCTCTGATTAACAAATGCAGGAAATGAACATCCCAAGAATTTAACTACAAAAGGAGTTATGTGAACCCGTCTCCTGAGAGAATAAATGTAACGGACAGCTCTGTTCACAGCTAACTGTATAAGCTTTATAAATTGCTGGTTAGCAGCAGAATATACTTCTAAACAGTACAGTACAGAAGGCATAACAAGTGCAGAAACTAATTGTTTCTTTACAAAGAAGGGGAGCGATAACTGAGTAGTGTATAACGATCTTAAACTATAGTTGACGTTGGAAACAACATTACTAATGTGTTTATCAAATTGCAGCTTATCATCCAACTGGACACCTAAACATGGCATGTCTTGAACAAAGTTAATATTCATTCCATTATATACTACACAAATATCTTGAATATGACGACTAGAAAAAAGCATGGCCTTAGATTTAGAAGCATTTACACTTAGTTTGTTTTCCAACATCCAGTCCCGCATCTCTTAAATTTAACTCTTCTTTTACTATAACCTCATTAGTTTCATTAACATACTCCAATTTTAAGGGACGACAAAATCTTATAGACTGAGGTGATGGATTATTCCAAAGAGGTATTCCAGAGGAAAGCAAAAGTCTTAAAGGTATAACTGTTGTAGCTAACATAGAATAATCCGAATTATGTGATGTACTAGGTTCAATAAATGCCTGTTTATATTGAGCTTGACCAGAGCTACTATCGAACCCGTAACTTAAAACCAGCTCAGTGTTTATATTGCTCAATTGCTTCTCATTCATTACTGATTCAATTACTTCTTTTTGCATTTCAACAATTCTTGTTGCAGTGTGCGACAAAAGTGATTCCAGAGAGGCCCTAGCAAATGTATCACTTATTTGAATTCCTAGAGGACGACATTTCAATTTTTCAGCAGCAACTTAATTGTAATGTGGATATATGTCGCAATTTCTTATTCTACTTTCATATCGTATGGCACAGTATTGTTCTTTTGTGAAGTTTTGCTCCAACAAAAACGCCAGGGCTTCAGACGGAGTTAATCTTATAGGTCTTTTGGGTTCACTTTCTAAGCATAATCTTTTTATCTTTGATGGTCTCGACGGACTTTCTACAGTTTTTTTAAGAACTGTGGCTAAGTCTACCTGCCCTTTCTTCCGAGCAGCTGTTGCTGCTGCGAGAACAAGTAGATCAGACTGATTACTGGTTGTTGCTGAAAGTTCGGCAGCTTGACGTCTTTTTGCTCTGGAAGATTTTTCCGAAAATTGAAGGCGTGGGCGTCCAACAGCTGAATTTGAGGTGCCACTTGATTTAACAATATCAAATTTCAATTTTGCACTAAGCCAAGTAGCATTATTGCTTCGAAAACGTGTTACGATACGGTGACTTTATGCCCGTCTTATACTTAAATTTTTACAAAAAGTTCGAACTTTTTCTTTTATATTAGGAAGTTGGTCATCTCCAATATGATAGCTTAAAAGTTTATCTATGATATATTTATTAACATCGCCTTCTCTTTGATTTTTAACATTTTGATTACTCCAAACTTCAAATAAAGTTGAATGTTCAAACTCGTACGTTTCTGCAAAAATAGAAATTTTTCAAAACATTGCAAATATTGCAATACAATATTTATAAAATAAACTAATAATACATGCTATTATCGGTTTCTGTAAATAATTTTACGGCCAAATACGGCCAATTTTTTAAAAGCTTCCATAAAGTTTATGTTGTGAAATATTTCTAAATATTTAAAGGTTGCAACAAATAAATTAATACACTTTTAAAATAACACAGAAATCCATAAAGTTTTTTAGCAAAATATTTAGTAAATACCTGTATCGTTATTTTCCATTATGTTTTATTAATATTTTTGCACTATAAATGTATTTATTACACACTTCAATACTGATAAAAAAAGGCAGGCAGCTCACATCACTTTGCAATAACACATTAATATTCCAACTTTGACAGCTTGCTAACAAACGGTAAATTATTTTTAACAAAAACAAAATGCATTTTGGCATGCTTTGGTTTGTTTACTATTAGTTTATATTAAAGAAGAATTAAACAAATAATCTTTGTAAATTGAATTTTGGCCAGCAAAAGTGGTCATTTGACCTATAGTGCATTGGCGGTATTTTGGAAACGGTTTTGAAGTATTTATTATTCGGAATATGTAACAAATCACTATCATTATAATTTTGGAAGTAATAACACACACTAAAACTGAAGAGATAATAAATTTCGTAAGTGCAATTGAAATTGAAATTGAACCAACAACTACTTAATTTCCCTTTGCACCCCATGAATGAGGTATGGGATAGCTTCTCGCGTTGTTGTGAATTAACACGCTTTCTATTTTTAGATTCACAACTAACGGCACCTACTTGTTTATCGACGAATGCGAACGTCACTGTTTGAGAAGCTCTTACTAGACACTTAATACTGCGAAGTTGCTGTCAACAACATTCGAGGGGAGCCGACAATGAAAGAACAATTTTTTTTTTTTTAAGATGACTGGAGCCAGGTTTGAACCTGCGATCTCCCGCATGGTAGTCGCGTGTTCTAACCACTATGCCACAAACCAACAACGGTTTGTGTATATTTAAAAACTGATTTGAGGCTTGATTGTTAAAAATGTTGTATTTAATAATGTTTTTATACCAAATTTGTCATATTAACAACGTATTTAATTGAATTGTTTATACGTGTTGTTGAAAACAGCAATTGACTATCAACAATTTCTTTTAATTACTTAAACTGTGCCGACAGTTTTTTTTGTATATGAAACAATACAAAATTTACAGAAATAAATATAACTGATGTTTTTTCCGTACAATTTTTGAATGGAATGTTTGACATTTAGTAAACTTTTGAATACAGTGTTTTAATAACCTTTCAAGTAAAGCAAGTTGGATTATGAAAAAACACTCGAAAATCAACTAAAAAAATTATGTTATCAAAAAAATCTGTCATATAGTCAAAACCTTAGTGTTTTAAAATACATTAATTTCATGTATGTTAGCACAAATTAACTTAAGTGAACCGCTTAGTCTTAAGTCCAATATACTTCGCTCATGTATTTTTACCGTGAATTTTAGAGGTGTGAAGTTCATTTTGATTAAATTATTTTCAAATAATTTTTTTTACTTGTGAAGTAAGGGAGTTTTTTAAAGTTTATGTGGCGACGAATGTGACATTAGAACGTCGAAAATCAAAATCATATTTTTTTTTTAAATTCAAATGTTTAGTTTTTTTATTAAAGCCTATGATTGCATTGAAACATCAATTTGGACAGAAGTGTCTTAAAGCTGAAGTCCGTACGCTTCGAATGAGATATAACACGATATATTATCTTTATGATTTGATGGTGGAATCATCGGGGCAAAGAACGTTACCTCTAAAAAAGCAAAATACGGAGATACAAAACAGAAAATCCTTTCATCTTACAAAAAGGATAAGTTAGGATTTTGATTCAAGTGGATTTTTAATGTAAAATTGACCCCCAACAAAACCCCATTTACCGTCTTCGTTGCCATTTTAGGTCAACCCATTCGTCATTCAGGCGAGATGTGTCTACACATAATAAACGTATGATTTATTTATAGGTTTATTTTGTATTTAATGACTAAGGTCAAGGAAATTAATTTATTATCTATCGAGAAATAAAACATATCTTAAAGATATTATATTTTTATTATTTAAAGGTGATCTTAAGACTGACTTAAAGCAAAGGGATTAAAATTATTTGACTACAATTTATATTAACGTAACAAGATGCCGGCAGTGGGTGGGTGCTTACGTTGCACCTTATGTATGATTAGTATAATTCTAGTAAAATCCAAATGCTGCTCGGTTACACAAATTTAAGGTGTACCCAAATACGTTTCTTTTTATAGCTTTCATAAATTAAATGATATTAACACTTCGTTCAATAATGTGTGTGACTGACACATAGATGGCGGCACTAGTACTAAGTCAATATTTTTTTTCGAAAGTGGCAACCTTTTTAGGCTTACTGTCAAAATCATATGTTAATCCGACCATTTGTTTACAAGTTACAGTGCTTTAAGTGACGCTACTTTTGAGTTAAAAAAAAATTAATTCAAAGCAATTCCGTGTTCTGATTTATCATTGTTTTTTAATGAAAAAAAAAATACTGTTCAATGCCAGGAATGGCTTGAAAAACATTATTCGGACTCTGCTCCATCAAAAAGAAGCATTTGTTATTGGTATGCCGAATTCAAACGTGGTCGTACAGACACCGATGACATTCCATCTACTGGAAGGCCAAATGACGCTGTTATTCCGGAAAACGTTGAAAAACACTGAAAATCATTATGTCCGACCGTAAAGTGAAAGTGAGGGAGATTTCTGACATTCTAAAGATATCAGCAGGCAGTGTACACACCATAATACACGAACATTTGGGTATGAAAAAGGTGTTTTTCAAATGGGTGCCGCGTTTGCTCACACCGGAGCAAAAACAACAACGAATCGATGAATCAAAGAGCTGTTTGGACATGTTTACGCGCAATAAGTCGGAGTTTTTGCGTCGATACATGACTATGGACGAAACATGGATCCACCATTTCACTCCAGAGTCAAATCGGCAGTATGCTGAATGGCATGCAGCCGGTGAAAGCCGCCCAAAGCAACCAAAGACTCAGCAGTTGGCTGGCAAGGTTATGGCGTCTGTATTTTGGGATGCGCATGGAATAATATTCATCGACTATCTCCAGAAGAGGCAGACCATTAACAGCGACTATTATATAGCGTTATTGGAGCGTTTGAGAGACGAAATCGAAAAGAAACGGCCTCATATGGCAAAGAAAAAAAGGGTTGTTCCACCAAGACAATGCAACGTGTCACAAATCAATGAAAACGATGGCAAAATTGAGAGAATTGGGCTTCGAATTGCTTCCCCATCCACCGTATTCTCCAGATTTGGCCCCCAGCGACTACTGGCTCTTTGCAGACCTCAAAAAGATTCTCCGTGGTAAGAGATTTCGCTTAAATGATGAAGTAATCGCCGAAACTAACGCCTATTTTGAAGGCAAAGAAAAATCGTTTTTCAAAGGCGGTATCAAAAGATTGGAAAAGCGTTGGAATGATTGTATCTCCCTTAAAGGGGACTATGTTGATGAATAAAAACGAATTTTGGCAAAAAAAAATGTGTTTTAATTAATTAGTCACATTTAAGATGAGTTAATGTCATCAACCAATGTTTAATTCTTGATGTTTAATTCCTGTCGTCATAAATTCATTATTTATTGCATAAATGTGATATGGTTTACAAAGTTCTTTATACTTTTGAATGCTGATGTCTGTACTTTATTGTAGTGTGTATGTTTATGCATTTATGTTCTCATGTATATAATCATCATGATGAACTATTAGACTATTGAAAATAGTTTTATACAATGGTAAAATAATATTCTTTAGTTTAATTTAGTTTGTTTTATTAAGCCTAAATATGGATTTTAGATAAGACAAGATAAGATAAGGCTTTAGACAAACTCTAAACAAATATTGTGTTTACGTATACAAGTAAAGTTATGGTAGCATGTATGTTTTCCTTAATATATAGTCAAACTTTAGGTCTCTGTGCTTATGTGTATGAAACAATATTTTAGGCTTTGTATTGTATATCAAAAACTTCTTGAGCAAAATTTAAGTCAGTGTTTGTTTAAGGTTTCCTGGCATTTGGTTGTGAATAGTATATGTATGTGTTTATATTCAAAATAAGAAAGCAAAACTGTGTGGTTAAGTCACAAGGTTAGCTTATTTAGGTACAACACAATAACATCATATTATATTTAACGGTTTGTTGATCAGGATTGTTTTGTAAATAAAACTTTTCAGTACTGCTAAGGCAGTGTATCTTAAGAAAAAACAATTAAATATGTTTGGGCTAATCAAGCAAATCGAATGTATATGTGCTTTAATATCTGAAGATATGAGATATTATTTCGATGTGTAGAATTTTTGTGTTAATAACAATTTCCGCTCATATAAAAATTTTCCTACTTAAGCAACGGTTTCACTTTTCCATTCATCAAATGATTTTAAACTGGGTTTATTTTGTTGCACTGTTGTACTCCGTGGCGTTTGATTTACATTGAATATTACTTATGATAATCATACGCCACTATATAACAATATAACAAAAAAACCTAACACGTGACAAATTCCCCTATACTTACTAACTTCAAATCGATACTAAATAATTATGGCATGTAACTTGACAAAACGAATTATGCATAACTTCTTCTTTTTGGGGCTACTTTCACGTGCAATTCTCAGAATTTAGTCCCAAAATCATGTGTTATACTGTGTACTTTTAGACGCCCTATGCTCCAATGGAAAATAGAGGAACACATATGGGTATTTCCTGGCGTTGCGGACGCACGTTTTTTCCCTTATTTTTTAGTTTTCTCGAAAAGTTGAATATTTTGAAGATTAACTTAAAAAAAACTTAATTTCCCTTTACACCCCATGAATGAGGTATGGGATAGCTTCTCGCGTTGTTGTGAATTAACACGCTTTCTATTTTTAGATTCACAACTAACGGCATCTACTTGTTTATCGACGAATGCAAACGTCACTGTTTGAGAAGCTCTTACTAGACACGCCGATTGACTCGACACTAATACTGCGAAGTTGCTGTCGACAACATTCGAGGGGAGCCGACAATGGAAGAAAATTTATTTATTTTTTTTCTTTTAAGATGACTGGAGCCAGGAGTTGAACCTGTGATCTCCCGCATGGTAGTCGCGTGTTCTAACCACTATGCCACGTTGGACAGTACTATAATGACTAATACAAAGTGCGTTACGGACACACACAATTTTCCACAGCAACTTGAAGTGTCTACGAAATTTTGTAAAATTTAGTGAAATTTCTTATGTGGCTAGTACGTTATGTTTTGTAAAATAAAGAAGATATATTGGGGTTATATAAACAACTTGCTTCACATTTAAAATACTTTAACCTTTTATGATAGTTCAATCTAAATGTGTGTTGCGGTCACACGTTGCGGACACACGCATTTTTCTATGGATAACACAGAGCGGCATAAAAATAAACACCTGGGACACTATATTATTCTGTTGGTAGGTGCTGCTGAGCACTACAAGAATATGTTTTTCAAATTTCCCAAAACCCCAAACATCTTGAGTTACGGGTAAAAAACTGGTTTTTCAAACTTTTACGCCCTTATAAGCCAGTAGCGCGGATAAATATGAACCGATTTTCAGTTTTTCAGCGGATTTGGAAAGAAGAGACTTTCCAACGATATATATATAGTTTGTTTTGTTAAAGTTCAACAAATTCATGATATGATTACAAAAACAAATAGTAAAAAATATAGCAATCTTTTACCATGAAATCGTCCGTCCTTCCGCCGGAAATACCCATATATAATACTTTTTTGTTTGGTTAAAAAAAAATTTAAAAAAAATTTGTATAAATATATATAATTGAATTTTCTATCAGCTGTGCTTAGCCTAAGACAATGTCACCATAAATATTGTAAGATAATTAAAAATTCCCTTTTACAAAATAAATTAAAATGAAGAATTCATATCTGTAATGTCTTTGTATACCAAAAAGCTAACTGTGTCTCCAAACAGACAGTAACATAAATTTCCATTTCACTTATTTAGGTACTATTCAATTACTTTTCAATATGAAGTCATTAAAAAAACCCTTAAAGTATGCCACATACTTTGAACAACGGTAGCTATTAATAACTTTTGGAAAAAAAGATTCAATTTTCTCATGAATAAATTTTACAAAGTCATAAAATATAATCATAATTTTAGGGATATTGAAAAGTTATTACCATGATTGATGACACATTATCGAATGGTACGAGAGCGCAGTACAAATTAATGGGCCAAAGTTTTACATTGTGCAAATGGAAATGTGTTATGTGATGTATGAAAGTTATGAAATGCCAACTAATGGCAAAGTAATGAAATTGGAAAAAAAAAATCTTAAAAAGGAACACATTACTTAAGAGCATATAAATATTATTTATATATTTTACACAGATTCATTTTGTGTAAATTTCAATTTAATAAATCTAAATTTGCTTACAATGATAAAATGAAAAGGGCGATTGTTAACAAATTAAACTCAATGTATTATATAATAGATTATACCATATTAATTTTTATAAAAAAAAATTCCTACACACAAACGATTAGCGATATACAAAAGAATTATATACAAATGTATTTAATGTTAATTTAATTCTAATAAACAATCATTATTTGATTATACTCTTGCTTCTTCGCCTCAATATATGCAACATGTAAAAATAACAACAATATAACCTGGAAAATATTATGTTACAGTTCAATGAGCATGTTAATAAACGAATAATAATATTATAATAATTACACAAATTATTAAAATATGGGTATTTGCTGGCGTTGCGGACGCACGTTTTTTTTTCTTATTTTGTAGTTTTCTCGAAAAGTTGAAATATTTGAAGATTATGTTCATATTAAAAAATGTAGATTTTAGACAGTACTATGAAACTTTACTTAAAATGTTGTACTCAAAATTATGACTAACACAAAGTACGTTACGGACACACACAATTTTCCACAGCAACTTGAAGTGTCTAAGAAAATTTGTGAAATTCATCGAAATTTCTTTTGTTGGCTAGTATATTCTTTTTTGTGAAATAAAGAAGACATATTGCTTTTACCGTTTATGCTACTTCAATCTAAATGTGCGTTGCGGACACACGCATTTTTCTATGGATAACACAGAACGACAAAAAATCAATACCTGGGAAATTATACGTCTTTGCTGCTGAGCACTACAAGAATCTGTTTTTCAAATTTCCCAAAATCACCAACATCTTGAAGATACTTTCCAACGATATATATAGTTTGTTTTATTAAAGTTCGACAAATTCATGATATGAGTCCAAAAAAAAAAAATTAAAAAAATATCAATATTTTACTATGAAATCGTCCGTCCTTCCGCTGGAAATACCCATATAACAACTTTTTATTAGCCATTGTAAAATATTTTAATATATTACAAATTTTAATATAGTGTCATTATGTTATACTGCAAGTATACTACTACAATGCATGTTCAATTTAAACAACACAAAAATATGTTAACAACATAACTAACTATTAAATTGATAGTAACAAAAAAAACAAAAATCACGCCAACATTAATATGCTTGAATTAATTAAAATAATTTGGTTTTTATTTTGCCAAATTTCACAATTTTAACTAATATTAATGCTTTGGGGCATTGTGTTTTGATTATTTGTTTATTTTTTTTCTGATGCTGTATGTTTCTATGAAATTCGGTATCCCTTTTGTATGCTTACTACATTTGCACTTGTACTTGCTTGACATTTTGCATATGCAAATATGCTGTTGCTGCTGCTGCTACCAAATGTGAGTATAGTGTACTTTTAGGCTGTTGATTAGTGAATTGAACATGCTTTTGCACTCAACTCAGTTGTAAGTGATTTTTTTTTCGAGGGACCAAGCGGTAGTACAAACGCATAGGGCTTCGTTGCATTCGAATTGTTGAGAAAAAAAAGAAACTGCATACAAAGTGATTTTGTGGGATACATATTTGCTGGCAGTAATGTAAATATGTGTTGGCGAAATATAGAGTGTACATTTAGGCTTAGCATGCAAATATGTGTGCACAGTATGATATAGGGATTAAAACTGTTTTGTAATATAGGCAAAGGTTATGCATTTTGGGGTTTAAGGAAGTAAGCGCAATCTAAAAATAGTTACAAGAGGATGGCATGTAGATTTAGGTACAATTAAATGGCCCACTTGATATGTAAATTACAGTGAATACCACTTATATGAAATAACTTTTATAAGAAATTACAGCATATACAAAAATTTTCACATCGTTTACACACATTCATGTTATACAAATTTGATCGGATTTATCGCTCAAATAAGTTTTGGATTACATGATCAATCAGTGTCGAACTGACCTCACCTGATTTTAAAATATGTTATAAATTAAACTACGTTGTTTTAACTTAAAATGCCTTTTAGGATTTTTAGTACAAATTGGCAAAGGATGGCATGTTGCAGGTAAGTAGAAGTCTATTAGATAGCTATATAATATAATTATATGACATTTTTTTTTAATGAAATTTTTAAATTTGACTCGGCTTCCTGTAAAATTTTAAAAATTGCACATATCAATTTTTGCCATAATGGTAGTGATCTGTCTTTTAAATAGCTTAAACAGACAAAAAATAAATCCATCTAAGTTCCACAATAATAACACAGACACACTAATAAAAAAATTGATGTTCTCAGGCACATCACGCAAAATTTTGAACAAACCTTAAAAAACCCTAAGTTAGGGCTCAAATTCTTGTGGTTTTGAGGCTATATTAAAAACCTGACGTAATGGGGTTAACTTAAACGTAAAGTAGACACTGTTTGACTTCGAGCTCAGAACAGCGATTTGCCAGTCTGTGTCTGTGTAATCACAAGAGTAAATAATGAAAACTGAGTGATTCATTTGTTTTGTTATACAGATCAAGTGTGCCTAGTGTTAAGATTTTACCTATATTTTTTTAAGTACCGTTAGACAATTCCTAGTGAAAACTCATACCGCAACGTTTTCAAATTAATCAACAGCAGTACTTTTTGATATTAATAAATGCTTTGTGATACAAACTACAAATAATTTATGACATATTAAAAGTACATTCTGGTCCAGTTAAAGTAGTTCTTGGTACAAAAATTTACTTTTTAGTACAAAAAATTACTTTTTGATACAATAAAAGTACTTTTTGGTACAATAAAAGTACTTTTTGGTATAATTAATTTTCTTTTTGGTACAATAAAAGTACTTTTTCGTACAATAAATGCACATTTTCTTACAACAATAAATTAATTTTTGGTATACAAAATTTTACTTTGTGGTACAATAAACCATTAGGTACAATGGTACAATAATTGCACTTTCCGTACAAAAAAAAATTTATTGTGGTTCAAATAAAGTACGTTTTGGTAAAATAATTGTACGTTCTGGTAAATTAAAAGTATTTTTTGGTACAATAGAGGTACTTTTTTGTACAATAAAAATAAAGTTTTAGTACAAAAAATGTAATATCGGTACAACCTTACGGTACAATAAAAGAACTTTTTGGTGCAATAATTGTACATTTTCATACAATTAAAGTACTTTTTGGTACAATAAATGTACTTTTGGTACAATACAATTACTTTTAGGTACAATAAAAGTACTTTTTCGTAAAATAAAAATAATTTTTAGTACAATGAAATGTGCTTTTTGATACAACTAAAGTACTTTTTGGTATAATAAAAGTATTTATTGGTACAATGAAAGCACTCTTTAAAAGTTAAGTACTTGCCGGTAAAAGTACTTATTGGTAGAAAAAAAGTACTTTGCGGTACAACAAAAGTACTTTTTCCTACAACAAATTTACTTTCTGGTACACAAAATTATATTTGTTGGTACCATAAATGTATTTTTTGGTACAGAAAAATTATTTCCCATAATATTTGGTACAATAAATTGTACTTTGTGGTACATATAAATTGCTCTTTGGTATAAAAAAAGTACTTAAAAAAAGTACTTATTGGTATAATTAAAGTACTTTGAGGTAAAATAAAGGTACTTATTGGTACAAATAAAGTTACTAATGGCATAACAAAAGTACTTTATGGTACAATAAAAATACTTATTGGTACAATAAAAGAATTTTTTGGTACAATAATAGTACTGTTTGGTACAGTAAAAGTACTTTATGGTCCATATAAAGTACTTAAGGTAAGTAAATTACGGTACAGTAAAAGTACTTTCTGGTAAAATAAAAGTACTAACTAGTACGATAAAAGTACTTTGTGGTACATATTAAGTACTTAAAGGTTAACAAAAGTATTTTACGGTACAGTAAAAGTACTTTCTGGTACAATAAAAGTACTTTGTAGTACATATATAGTACACAATGATATAACAAAAATACATTACGGAACAATAAAAGAAAAAAAAAGTACTTTTTGGGACAATTAAAGTAATTATTTGTATAATAAAATTGCTTTTTTGTATAATAAATTTACTACTGGTAGAATAAAAGAACTACTCAGGATAATCGAAGTAATTTTTGGTACAATAAAATTACTTGTTGGTACAATTTCGTACAATAAATGTAGTTTGTGGTACAGTTACAAAATATTTTTCTTGATGGTTTAGTAAAGGAACTTAATGGTACAACAAAAGTACTTTGCGGTATAATAAAATTACATTTTGGTACAATAAAAGTACTTTAATGTACATCTTGACACAATAAGTTTTTCTTATTTGTACAATAAAAGTACTTTTTTGTACAATAAATTTAAATTTTTGTTACCATAAAAGTACTTTTTAATACAATAAGAGTACTTTATGGTAAATAAAAAGTACTTTTTTGGGCGTTACTAAGCAAAGTTGTTTCAGATTCACATACAAAAACAAATAAGTGTGCGTGCGTCCGGTTTTGGCTGGCATTGGTTTAAAATAAGTTTAAAGAGAAACATATTTCAGGGGATCAGGGAATGGGGAAGAAATTTCCAGTGAAAAGCTATTGAAAATAAGGGTGTTTTTTTAGTAATGTTTAGAGCATTTATAATCTTTTCTCTAATGTTATACTTTGTGCTGACTATTTCTAGAGCTTCATATTTTGTTTCTGAAATAAAGCATTATCTATACTGGCTATGATAAATTGTATATGAAACTCAAAAGGTTATACGATTATTATTGTTTCTCTTTCGAAAAATGGGACCGACAGTGGCATAGTGGTTACAACACGCAACTACCATGCGGGAGATCCGTGGTTCGATTCCCGGCTCCAGTCATCATCCAGTCTTCTTTCCTTGCCGGCCCATCAATGTTGTCGACAGCAATGGCATTTCTAATAAAAGCTATTCAAGCAGTGATGTTCGCTTTAGTCGATAAACAAGTAGGTGCCATTTGATGTGAATTTAAAATAAAAAGCGTGTTAATACGCAACAACGCGAGAAACATCCCATAACTCTTCATGGAGTTTAAAGCGAAATTAAGTTTTTAAGTTTTAGAAAAATGCCTGCTAATATCGGCATACGTAACATAAAGTTTGACACAGCAGAAAAAATAACACATCCTTAATGTCAATATCCCGTTAAGTTTTCAACTAACTAAATCACATACTTCGATAATTTAATACATAAATGTAATAAAAAAAATATATGACCGAATTATATCACCGCACGACATTTAATTATACTCTGCCATAGATTTAATAGATACGTAAAAAGAGTTGTGTAAATATTCTGGGAACTTTTTAAACTTTTTTTATTTGTTAAATATAATACATAAAATGTTAAATACCAAAATAAAGACTAATAAAGTATTTATTTACAATTGTTTTTTGTTTTACTAATTTACAAAAAGTGCTAAAGTCTACTTAAAAATTTTAGTTTTTTTGTGTGTTACTTTTGTTTTAAATGAATTCACAATAAAGGATATTAATATGATACAAAAACTTTTAATCTATTTGTGCTGTAAAACAATTAAATCATTTGAATACATAAACTGAGTTCAGATTACAATATGAAATTATATTGAATTGCACACGAGTTTTTATATGTTTTATAACAAGTTTCATTTAAAAACATAGTTTGAGATATCAACATTAGCTATATTTATTAAAGGAGAGCTAATAGCCATAGTAGCTAATGTTCACAAGGAGATTTAGTTTAAAATTAATTTCCAGTAATTATAAATACCAGCTAACAAAAATCTGTATTAAGAGGTTTTAGTATACTCTCACATGCGTATTTTTTTATATAGTCAACAAAATTTTGTATTAAAATCAACGATAAAGTGTATGTGCATCGTTTGGCTGCATTGAGTTATTAAATATTTATTAGTTTCCCTTAAATATGAATTTCTTTTCGCAGCCCTTGGCAGACACATTGTAAATTTACAACTCAACAGATTAAGCTTTATTGGACCTTTTTAATTAAATTTAATAATGTTGAATTAAGTTAAAATTTCACATATATTTTTTGAAAATATAAAAGGAATCACTGTTTGCTTGTTGAATGTTTTATTACTTTAATTATTATTATGGAGCAAGTAATGTGATTTATGTTGCCAAATAATGTGTTATTTACTTAGCTTTAGGCATACATGACGTATGATTATTATTAATTATATATTAAGTATACTTATTGTTGTTATATATTATGCATAATGATTTGTATGGTATAAATACAATATTGAGTACGTTTTAAATTTAACTGAGCGCATTAACAAAATATTTAAATATATATTAAATTTGTGGCATATTGTTGTTGCCAACAAATGCTGGTTGTTTCGTACGTTTGTGGTCGGCATTTTTGTGGTTGTTAATGGGAATTATTGAGAAACATGTTTTGCGGTTAATAATGTTAACTAAATGAGGCAAATATGATGTTGAAGCATGCAGTCCATGGTTAATGCTTTTGCTGAGTGTCACAAACCGCTGCACAGTGGGTGGTAAACAATTTAATTAATAATATATTTTAAATTTGACAGATGTTTTTCGGTGGTATATATATATATGTGTGAGTTGAAATTAAAATAATCAAACACCAACAAAGTGGTTTATGTGGGATGGAAAACTTAAAACTTTCTTTCACATAAATGGTCTGAAAATATGTAGAAGTTAAATGAACATGTAGAACAGAGAAGTTTTTTTTTCGTGAGCCTTCAATAGCAATTGACAAATGTTGTATGAAAATTTTAAATGGGTTATTTTGAGTTTCCTTTCAGAAGTGGTCTAAGTCCAAAACCACAAACAATCACAGTTACGTACATAATTTGTATTGCCAAAGACTTCTCCACCGCCATCGCAAACCTTAAGAGTAAAAAGTTTCGTGGGGAAATCGCAGCAGAAGGTGCTGATGAAACCATTGTGGCAAATCACAAAAAATAAAAAATTCACGCCATCGGCTCATATAAACAATTTCATAGATCTCGATGAATTACTTATATTGACATTAATCAATATCTATCTATATATATAAAAGGCTTGGGTGACTGACTGATCACCAGCTGACTGATCCCCAAACAGCTAAAGCTAGAACCGTGAAATTTGGAACGTATGTTCCTTTTATGGCGTCGGCGCGCACTTAGAAGGGATTTTTTTACGAGTACGATGTACGATGTCAACATTTGATACATAAGTCGTACAAGAACAATTTCTTTTTGCGGAAAGAGGTCGATGCCACGCCCTTTTTTACAAAATTCATTATATAGACCAAATAAATGAACCGATTGCAATGAAATTTTTACAGTGGCGTACTGTCAGTAGGGCTGTTAGAAAGATCAATTAGAAAAGGGGGCGTGACACCGCCCACACTACAAGGAGAATTACGTCTTGCTGGAAAATGGGCGGTGCCACGCCCATTTTGAATAAATCGGTATACCGGTCATATTAATAGATCGTCTGTAATACAATTTTCACAATTTTGATTACATGACTGACTGATCACTCCTAGCGCTTCCGAGACGTTGGTGCGGGGTAAATAGGCCAATAAAGTGATAAAACTTTTGCTATCTCCCACAACCAACGGCTATATGTAGAATCGCGGAAACAGGGGTGAGTGTTTATTTTATACGCCGATAGTACTCGACAACACGAATATGAATATGCAGGCAAAATTTTAATTTTTGATCCAAACCATGGCAAAAGATTTTTTTAGACCTAGTGATACCCATACAGTACTCGACAACGGGAATATGAATATGCAGACAAAATTTTAATTTTGGATCCAAGGTGCGTAGTGGGCGTGGAAAACCCTTCTTTTAGTGCTAGAGAGATACAATTTGATACCCAGATTGTACCCGACAACACGAATATGAATATGCAGATGATATTTTAATTTTCGATCAGAGGGCGGATTAGGCGTGGAAAAAATTGTTTAAGGGCTAGAAATATAATGTGACATACAGATCTTACTCGACAACACTAATATGCATATGCAGACAACATTTTAATTTTTGACATAACGGGCGGAGTTGGCGTGGCAAAACTTTTTTTTTAGAGCTGGAGACAAAAAATTTGATACCCATATAGTTCTTTGTACTATAGGAATGTGAATATGCAAACAAAATTGTATATTTCGATGAGTGGGTGGAGGGGCGTGGTAAACTGTATTTTAGCCTTAAAAAGATAATATTTAATACACATATAGCACTTGGCACTACAATTAGAATATTGCAGGGGAACTGTATATAGAGGTACAATGTGGTAGGTATACGGATAGTTTTTATCACTACAGGTTCAAATTTTCAGACCAAATTTTTATTTGCGTTTAGTGGGTATAAGGAGAGATGGTCATAGAGAGAGAGAGATAAAATTTGACAGAATAAAACGTTGTTGTTTGACCTGGTTTAGGAATTACTTAGGGTAACGAATTGTTTACAGAGTACATAAGATCATCGCTTTATATTATCTCTTACAGAAAGCAATCCAAACATATTATTATCGAGTTAAGGGAACGATCCCAAAGTACGTTTATAAGTGGCATAGATTTTAAAACTGTGAGCCAATTCCAATTGATATATGTGTATTATATTAAGTTAAAATGAGTATACAGTTTTACTATAACTCGTCAATACATCGTCACATGTACACAGTTTCGTTCATGGATCATAAATGATGTCACAGGGTATAATATACTTCATATTTTGTGTAATTTTACCAATTTTTAGTGTAAAGGTTTGTTCCCAAAAAATCAAGCCCAAGACCTTTGAAAGAACTTTGTTGAAGATATTTGATGGGTACCACCAACCGAATTAAAGTTAGTGGCTGTTACAACTGAGTCAAAGTCGAAAAATAAAAAAAAAAAAAATCTACTGTATTATTGAAAACAAAAATGTTTGTATGAAACCGTCATTGTAACTCAAAAAAAAACTAAAAAATAATCAAAATTATTATTTGATTGAGTCGTTGAGTCCACCCCATCAGCTCACATAACCAATTTCACTGATATATGTAGATAAATAAATTCAATTGACATTAATCAATAATATAATTTGGTATTGAGTTCACTATTTCAAATCTAGTGTAGTTAACTACGTATGTGTTTTAAATTGTACATGTAACAACAATTGTACATATAACAACATATAATTATTATTGCGGATTTGTTGGTTAGTATCTGTATCATTCTTAGGGACAAAACAACAGCGAAACAAGTCCTCAAGTCTTACAAATTTACTGCTAGTCACTACTACCACTGTAGCGCTTGTTAATATGATGTGCGGCAAAATAACATAGTTAAAAAAATGTTGTTGTCAACAATTTTCATACATTTTTTAAAACATTTATATCGCATACCAACAACTTTATTGTAACACTGAAATTTCCAGTGCTGTTGTTATTTTTAACACAATTGTGTCGCATATCAACGACTTTGTTATGACACTGCCTTCTCCACCCGTGCAATAAACATTCACTTAATTTGTACCACCGCATTCTGATTTATGTTAAAATTTCAACAATTTAAAGTGCAAATATTTCAATTCAATTTAAAAAAAAAAGTGAACAATTGGTTTGCTAACCAAACAACTAGCCTCTCATTACTGCTAGCTGTGAAGTTAGACAAACTAAAAAAAACGCAAACGATTTTTATTGCAACGCCCTAAACCATTTGAAGCATTTACGTGCATATGTATGCACAAAACTCCCACATATGTATATTCTCATCAAAAAAAAAAAGTGATGCAAAAAATGCATATTTTTCAGTTAAAATAGATATTCACACAAAACTATCACATGTGAATGAACCATTTGAAAATGTGCCACAAAAAAAGAAAGAAATAAACTAAACAAACATTTCGTTGAAAATTTAAATTTTCCTAACACTATGTGTGTTATATAAAAGGATTGTGTTGATTTTTTGACTGTTCACATCACTTCTAGTGTTACATAAGAGCACTCCTATGTAGCGGAGAACATGACAGGTAGATTTTTCATTTTAAAATTTGTTTAACGTCTACATTGCTTATGTATAAATTTGGATAAAAATTTTGTATTTAATCTTTTTACAAACTGCTTCAATTGAAAAATTCATACAAATGATAAAACGCATCCAGAGGTGATTTGGGTAAAAACTGGGTTAGATATGAAATTAAAATTAATTAAATTATTCAGTTAAGACACAGTTCAAACCCAGTTCTTGGTTGTTGCTTAAACTGAAATTAATTTGCACCTATTGTCAGTCCTCAATCTCTCTTCACTCTTCCTTTAATGATAAAGTTGTGATTCATATTTTTCTTTTGTGTATATATCACCCTCATGTGTTTTAGGAAAAGTTATGAAAACCATCAAAACAATTTTTATTACGTTGCAAGACAATTTCTTTATATGCAGTTGCAAAAGAAAAGTGTGCAAAGCTGCTTAAAATAATTCAAAATCTTTTTGGAAACACTCTACTTTGAATGCAGATTTCCTTGACAAGAATAATGATGAAAATTTGTTATGGTGTGTTGCACAGTGTAATCTGTTTGCATGAACCTGCGTTCTTAGTTCTCAAATTTAAACATAGTATTTGTTAAAATAACATGAATTTGCCTGAGAATTCATTAAATTTTCTTGCTTTACACATGAGACACCATGTCTTATATAGCCAATAAATCGGACACAATAAAAAACTGCTGATTTATTTCATCGACCATTCTCAATATCGTTGTACTCAATAATATTTTATTACAAGTAGCCATATATCATGTAGATTTATTATTATTGGCCAAATGCGTTTTGCTGAGAATTCAGCTACTCAGACATGTGGACAGAAGATGAAGGTCACTATTGCTATATTGAGTTTTATGGGGATTTTATTTTACATAGTTATCAACTACAGCATTATCAGCTAGAGGCCAATACCTGCAAGTTCAAGGTGATATGCGTCAGGTCCTTGGGGATTTTAAAGAGCACCATCAGCTTTGGCACTGTTCCTATTGATGAATTCACCTTCTGCACCCTACAGGTAACTGCGCCAGCTCCCCAGACATAAAAATTGCGAGCCCAGGTCAAATAAACTACGCAACATAGAGAGCCGTAGTTTCATTTGCATCAGATTACTTACCCATAATCGTTTGTCTAGATCGACCGAACGACTTCATCGTCTCTGAACGCCGAACATACATCAACCAGAAAAACACAGAGAACATTTTTAATGATCTCCCAACTTTCAACAACGCTCACCAAGCACAGAGAACAAATTCAGTAATTGCAGCAGCAGCAGCCCGTTTTATCCCTGCGATCCGCGCCCGCACTTCACAGTACAGGCAGCGAGGTTGGCAGATGAGCGCGATGACATCCGAAGTGCCAACCCTGACGACTCACGCAGATTGGTAAATCAGGTCAAGCGGAGAAAATAGATAGATCACTTGAAAAACTGCTACCTGACCTCAGGAGTGGGTAAGTTGTGGTCCAAAGTTCGGTGTCTCTCCAACCCGACGAAGAAGGGTAACAGGGTCGTGATAAATTTTGCCGATATTAAAATTTTCGACCCTGTAAGGTGATCGCGTGTATTTTGCCGGCTGTTTATTGAGCACCCAGAGAGAGACAAGGTGAAACGAAGTGTTGTTCTCAAAATTCACAACCTTCCAGTCTTGGATATACCATAATCCTACATCTCTTCTGAAATCTCAGAGGCCATCAATCCAGCCAAATGATCGAAGGCGAATGGCGCCGACGGAATATTCATGCTGATGACCACTGTATTTACTGCCATAACCACTCAGATCTCTCAGGGCTTGAAGCAGCAGAGGCCTTGTGAAAGGACACTTCTGGTGGTACAGGACCTGTCGATGGCATTTGACACAATCAGCCACACCACACTCTTCCAGGACAATCTGCAGTCCACCTTGCCCAATAGTTTGAAGAGATGTAGTGTAATCTATCTGAGTGGTCGTCGGTCGTTTGTGGAGTTTAAACAAGGACTACCACAGGGTGGTGTTCTGTCCCCCTTTCGGTTTAACTTCAATATCTCTAAACTCACCATACCTCCACAAGGTGTTGATGTGATATTGTATGCGGACGACTATACAATTATGGCAACGGGCCATAATCGTGTGAATGAATATCTCAGAGAATAACACAATTTCTTCACTAGACGTAATCTGAAAATATCTATATAATAGAAACACTATTCACCACCTGGAAGAAGGAGGTAAACCTGAATTTAGGCGTCGTACAAGGTGGCGCAAAAGTAAACTTCCGATGTTCTTTGGCTGTAATTTAAAAAATAAAATGAAAAACGTTGATTCTTCTTGTGGATTATTTTTATTTGGTCTTTTAATTTTTTTTACATCAAGTCGAGAATATGATGTCATGTAAATGACCGCCGCCACAGTTGATTGTCATTTGAGCCCTTTTTATGGCATTTTCCATAACTTTGGCCAAAACTTCCGGCGATAGGTCCTCACATCCTTGACGGATATTGTCTTTAAGAGCTGCAAGAGTCTGAGGCTTGTTGACATAAACCCGCGACTTCAAAAAGCCCCACACTGGCCAGTGAAAATCGCCAAAACGGGAGATTAGGCGCCCGGGAAATGCATCCTTCAGCATATCTGTTGTGGCACGTGCAGTGTGTACCGTTGCACCGTCCTGTTGGAACCATATGTTTTCCAATCCCAATTCATCAAGTTGCGGCAAAAAGAACTCGTTGGTCATTGCTCTGTAGCGCTCACCATTCACAGTAACCGTTTGGCCCGCAACGTCTTCGAAGAAAACAGGTCCGATGACTCCTCCAGCGAAAACAGCACACCATACAGTGACTTTGAGCGGGTGTAATGGCTCTTCGTGGGTTACACGCGGATTTTTAGTGCCCCAGAAGCGTAAATTTTGCTTATTTACGTACCCGCTAAGATGGAAATGGGCCTCTTCACTCAGGATTATTTTTGATGAAAAATCATCTTCCTCTTGGTGGTGATTAAGGATGGCTTAAGCGTATGTTAGACTCGATTGACGGTCAGCAGCTAACAGCTGATACACCGTCTGGACTTTGTACGGAAACATCTTCAAATCTTGTACCAAAATTCGCTGTAAAGACCGTCGACTGATACCCATTTGCGTGGCACGTCGTCTGGTCGATGTCGACGGCGCTTCCATGACATCCTCGGCTACAGCAGCAATATTGTCTGCAGAACGGCTACACCGGGGTCTGCCACGCCTGGCAGCATATCGTGTTGTGCCAGTCTCTTCGAGGCGAGCGGCTTAACGTCGCAGTGTTTTACCAGTAGGCGTTGGACGGCCAGGAAATCTGCGACGAAATTCACGTTGTGCCAAAGTCACCGACCGCTTATTAGTCAAATAAATAGTCAGCAATATTCCGCGTTCTGGAGCAGTGTAGCGTAACATTGTTTATTAACGTGTATTTCGCATGTGTTTACTATACAAATGTCAAAACAGAACTGACATTAGGGGCCAATCGCAAAATTTATAGCATTTTCTGATAGGAGGATTACTTTTGCGCCAACTGTGGATCCCGTTGTGTGAGTTCAAACAAAAGCGAGAACTTCACCCATACCACATTTATGGGATGCAAAGGTAATAATAGAAAATCTAAGTAACTAACTAGTAACCTCAACAAATGCCACTATATCAGTCCCATTGACTAATATTTTACTATATTTAAATTTATAGTCTACATTGCCCCATTTCATAGTTGTCTAATTTCAATTTTGTAAAATCCCATTTAAAAATAAATATTAAGCCTCTTAAAACAATCACATAACACTCAAATTTCAAATTTAATTTCTTTAATATTCTTAAGTTTTCAAATAAATATTTGTATACTATTTGAGTCCCGTCCTCCTCCTCCTAAACTTTGTCAAGCCACCTACGACCATTCAAACATTTTCATAATTTTGTCTTGATGCCAAATATATTTTAGTTCCCCTCAATTCCTGCCCCATCCCGCCAAAGGTTTTAAAAATTCTATAATGATAATAGTGTCGTGTCTCTGTGCCACAAATAATACTGTAGAAGCAACAAGTGCTGATGCTGCTAATAGAATTTGTGTGATATTAATTAAATAAATTGAATTTTTGGCAAACTTAATTTAATGGCAAAGTTTTAAATGCATAAAATACATAGAATACGGCTACTGCAGTTATTATGTGAGAGTTGGAAATCATATTTATTATAAACAGTAAAGGTCGGGGAAATTTAAATTGAATTTCCTATGATTGCATTGTATGGCCACAATGAACATGGAAATTAATTTTCAATATCATATTATAGATAAATCAATACAATTCTGGGTAAAAATAAATAAACTTTATTGGATGAATACATGCATGAGATTGTTAATAAGAGAATTAGTTAGAAAGTAGTTTTGTGTGCCAAATTATTAATACAAGCCATCATTTCTTTGTAATGTGTATAACTCTGGCAGAATATTATAAAATGTATACTATACTATGACAATATCACAAAGGTATTGTATGTACATGTCGTAAATGTAATTTAAAAGTGACAAGTGTAGTATTGATGTGAACTATACAATATTTATGGAAATATTGTATAGATTTGTTGGTTTTAATATCATATAGGTGTGTATAATATACAATTGTGTCACTTACTAACTAAAAGAGTGTAACGTTCAAAATAACAGCTTTACATTCGTTAAAACAAAGTTCTAGTCCACAATCAAAACCATATTAGAGATTTTAAGTATTTTTATTAAATGATTTTATAATACTCGGAAAATATTTGTAGCAGTTTTACAATTACAATTATAAACTTTTAAATATCTTAGACTGGATACAGTTTGTAAGTCATTAAAATAACAGCCGGTAAATTCCAGAGATATTTAATATTTTCCCCAATATTAACAGTTCAATTCTAAACATTCCTTGGGAATTATGTTTTGCGTGAATAAAATACATATATTTTAAATAGTCGGGAAGGGTAATAACAAGGAAAAAACATTTAACTATTTGAATTCAGCTGATTTGCTTCGGCTATTTTGTTTTGACTAAAAATGTGCAAAAACTTTGATTTGGAATATATCTGAAATTCAAGACTAGGGCTTTTGAAAGAAGTTTAGTACCAGAATGATATTCTCATAATGCCAGGCAGTCTGTACAGCTATTTCGGATGAAAACCATATTATAATGAATGCAAAATTGTTCATCAAGTCTTATGCACTAAAATCTCACAACAAATTGGGAATTTTTTCTTGAGTGTATAGACTCGAAAAACTTCACAGTTATTTACTATGAGATATCATTGCCTAAAACCTATAAAAATATGAAAAAAGTAGTTTTTCCTTTTTGATACAACTACAGAAGTTCTGGTACAAAAATGTAATTTTAGATACAACAAAAATATTTGTTGGCACAATTAAAGTACTTTTTAATACAATCAATGTTGATTTTCGCAAAATAAATGTACCTTCTGGTACAATAAAAGTTGTAAAAAAATTACTCTTTGGTACAATAAAAATAATTTATGTTGACGTGTGGTCTTCGTTGATACCATTTTCGCACCGGTGTGTTTGGGCTTCTCGATGGTTTCTTGAAGCTTTTAACACTTAAGGTTATGATAATGTGTGGAGAAGGCACAGCAAAGGGTGCTGATGATGATAGCAACTATCGAAGTATCACTCTATTAGCAATAACAGAAAGATCTTGAACCGAACGACGAAAACACATTCATTAATAATTTTTTATACAATTAAAGTACAAAAAAGTACCATTTGGTGTAATAATATAATTTTCTGGTACAACAAAAGTACTTTTTAGTACAATAAATGTACTTTTCGTTACGATAAAAGTTCTCTTTGGTATAATAAAAAAACTTATTGGTGCAAAAAAAAGTAAACTTTGATAATTTTCTGGTGCAACAAAATAAAATTTTGGTACGATAAATTACTTTACGTTGCAATAAAAGTACTTTTTGGGATAATAAATGTTCTTTTATTTATTAAAAAAAGCTAAAACAGTAATTTTTGGTTCCAAAAAATTAAATTTTCTTGCAATAATAGTACTTTTTCATACAATAAAGGTTCTTTGTAGTAGAATAAAAGTACATTTTGATGCAATATTAGTAAATTTTGCTACAAAATACATTTGCTACATTTTGATGCGATGAAAGTACTTATTGGTGCAATTAAATTAGGTGTAAGGACATTAAAAGTACTCTTCGGTACTTTAAAAATAATTTTTTGTGCAATAAAAGTACTTCTTTTTGTAAAAGTAAAGTACTTTTTGGTACTATCAATGAACTTTTGGGAGCAATAAAAGTACTTTAAGATACAATAATAAGATTTTGTGGTTCGGTCAAAGTACCTTCTGGTACTATAAAAGTACTTTCTTTACAATGAAAGTACTTCTTGGTACAATAAAAGTACTTCTTCATCCAATAAAAGTGGGTTTTGGTGCAATAAATGTACATTTTGTACGATTAAAGTACTACATTAAAATACAATAACAGTACTTTTTGGTACAATAAAAGTACGTTTTGGTAAAATAAAAGTACTTCTTGGTAAAATAAAAGCCCGTTTTAATATATCTAAAGTACTTTCTGGTACAATAAAAATTCAAAGTACATAAATGTACTTTTTGGTACAATTAAAGTACTTTTTGTCACAATAAAAGTGCATTTTTGTACAATAAATTTACTCTTTGTACTTTGCAACAAAAGAACATTGTGGTAGAATATGTACATTTTGGCACAATATGTTAATTTTGGTACAATGAAAGTACTTTTTGGTGCAATGAAAATATTTTTTTCCAGGATAAAAGTAAATTCTGGTGCTATAAAAGTACTTTTTAATATAATGAAAATAGTTCTTGGTACAATAAAAGTACTTTTTGGCACGTTTTGTTTTTCTTTAGTACAATATAAGTACTTTCTAATATATCTAAAGTACTTTTTACTTATATTATTAGTACACCAAATATGCATATTAGTATAAAAAGTGCTCAAACCAGTAAGAAAGCTTCAGTCGGAAAAACCGACCTACATATACCCTCACCATAAGTAAAACATACAATTTTTTAGTATACTGATAATATTACTTGATTTCTAAAATGGGCGAAGTGGTACGTTTGTATGAAAGGCACCAGAAGGGGCGTTGCTAGACTTCAAATTTGTTCTCCAAAATTTTATCCAGATGTAACATTATTAAAACAGAATTTGGACACGATCGCGTTGGATATACTGATATTATTACTCGATATCTAAAGTGGGCGGAATGGTACATTTATATGGGAGGTACCACAAGGGGCGTGGTCATGTAGCCCATTTGCAATACCGTAAGTAGTTTTAGGAAAATATTAACTCGTGCAAAATTCCAAAACAATTGGTTACGTCTTTTAAAAGCTGTCGTGCGTAACAGCAGGACAGACAGACGGACACGGCTCAAACGACTTAAAAAGTTATGAATCAAATTTAGTTCAAAGAAACTAAGGGTCTTAATTGACTCCTTCTATGTGTTAGACTTTTGGGTCGTATCAAATGTAAATGTATTTCCGCAAGGTGAGGATATAAAAATGGGATATGGGAAGTTTTACCCACAGTATTTTCCAGACATCAGTCCTTTCGACTACAATTTGTTTTGGTCGATGAGGCATAACCTGTCCGAGCATAAGTTCACTTCATATTAACAAACCAAAGAATGGAACGGTAATTTAATTGCCGACAAAATTTTACAGGGTAGGCCAAAAGTCACCATGGGGCTCACCAAAACTTTACTTAAAAGAGCCATTGTGCCAGTGGCCAGTTGTTGAAAGGTTCTTGGATTTTCAGAACCCAAGAAACTACAGTTCTGCTTATTAACAATCATCACTCATAATCAGCTTTTCATCGAAATTAAATAATAAAATTCTATTATACTTGTTATTTGTTCAGTTGTCAATCCTTCCAAAATTTATTCTCCAGGTGTTATTTATATATAACGGATAAAAATTAAAAAAAATATATAAACAAAAGTTACCACATGACTTTTGTCCCACCCTGTATATTGTCGTTGGGGCACGGTTATCATCAGTGATTGCATTGTCAGCGCCAATTTGGTGAAAATGTACAAATTTGCTTAAGACTCAAAAAAGTACTAATATCGAATACGAAACTTTTGGTATCAAAATTTAAGCCAACTGTTTTTTTTTCTAAAACAAAATTCAATCTTAAAACTTTTCCCAACAATCGTTATCTCCCCATATTAAACCTTCCATCACACAACACCTTTCTCTATTTAATTAATAACATAAAGGGTTTAGCCCTTTACCGCCACATAGGCTAAACCCGGAAGTAATAAAATTGCCGTATGTTACCACCAAACAGACAACGAAATGTGGAAAAAGGAGGTTTAACTCAACTGGATTTGCAATCTAAGCCTAAAAGCGTCAGAAGTTATGGCTGTAGTTGTGGCAAAATAATTTGAGTCCTAAATAAACTTACACAAGCGAACGACGAACGAAGAACGCATGAAAGCACACATTGATGACATTTTTATGTAAATTTTTAGCACTCATAAACCAATACAGGCACACAATGTGCTGTGGCGGCGATAGGAATGCGTTTACGTACCACTTGTCCAAAGCCGAAAATACGACGTTGAACAGGTAAAAACTTTTGCAACAACCTTCGACAACATAACCTAAAGGGCAATGGCAGTGATGGCTCTAAAGTCGGGTAATAGTGGTGGAGGTGGCGATAAGGTAGGGATAGTATGGATGATGAATTTATATAATCCTATCACAACAGTATGTGAGTGCGTCCTTATCACATATGTGTATGTATGTGTGTGTCAGAGTATTGGTAAGTAAAAATGGTTGCGGGTGAGTTGAGCCAGCGAGTCAGCAAGCATTCACATTCACGTTGTCTGCTAATGTCAATGACTTCTTCAACCTTATGTCACTTGCTATAAACTGTAAACTGTCAGTTTACACAAACATCTAATTAGAGTTTCATTCAGTTGTGATTCTGGTCCTGGCGTACCAACCATTGCCACTGCCATTACTTTTGTTATTGTTTCCGTTTCATTCGTGCATAGTCATCTAAGTTGGTGTGTTCGTGTATACGTGAGTACTATGTATACATGTTTGTTTGTTTTTTCGTTGATATTTTAACTGTTATGGTCTGATGATTTTTGTGATTTCTTTTCTGTTGCTGTGATGTGCTGTCTGTCTGTCTGTCACACACATACACACAAAAGTAATGACTGTGAAGTGCAACACATAATTTTTATTTTGATGGATTTGTATCCCTCCGCCGCTTTTTTGTGAGAAGTAGAAGACATAACGCTTTTAAGGATGTTCTTTGCGCATTGAAACCCCCCTCAACATAATTTCTGTAAAGACAATTCATTAGAAATGTAATTTAAGATTGTGGCACCGCAACGTAATGTTACACTAGTTTACAGCCATTTTGGTCTTTGGATAACACTATTTTTTTATGATAGATAAAGGGTTTCTGATTAAGAAAAAAAATTTAAAAAATTTTTTTATGCAGCGGATTTTTTTAAAAAAATTTTATTGTAAAATTTTTTTCTTTGCCGAAGGTACCTTTGCATTTTGACCTATATATCAAGTTCTAGACGGGCAATCAGGACAAAAGAGGTATCAAATTAATTAGAATCAAATGGCCAACAAGAATTAAGCCACTTAAACTCAACAAATTGCATAATTTTGCCGTACTGGATGAATACATATGAAAAATTGTGTTTTTTTCATGAAAAATAGCGTCTCTTTTTTTAGTTTTTAAATCATGAAAAATCGAAAACTTGAGATAAAATTTTTTTGAAATCTTCTGCGTAGGGCGAACTCTTCAGCAAACAAATAAAGTATTGCAGAAGAGAATCTATGGACTGGTTAAAAAGTAATGGCCTCTGAAAGTTGGCAAACATAAATAAAGTTTTTATAAATACTTGAATTTTTGTCTTTGTCGGAACTGCAGAATATGGGCCGAGAGGCTAAACAACAACAAAAATATACCATTCACTTCGTCTTGGTCCCATAACATCGAAATGGTAGGTCAAAATGGAAGCCGAGGCCCATGATGCACTCGGGGGGTCAAGAAAGGGGCTCCTTGGATTCTATGATGATCGCCTATGTGCGGGTACTCAAATGAAAGATTTTTCGAAACGAAGACAACGGTAGGACCCGCAGAGTCTTGACATTGACACCACTGGATTGGTCTCAAAAATACCTTTCATTTGAGTACCCGCACATAGAGGGTACCAAAGCACTGAAGGAGACCCTTGTTTTGTGTCCCTAGGGCCCCAAAGAGTCTTAAAAATTACACCATTGGATTCGTCTTGAAAATATCTTTCATTTGAGTACCCGCATAAGGCGGTCATCATAGAATCCAAGGAGCCCATTTCATGACCCCTCCAAGGGCGTGATGGGCCTCGGCTCCTATTTTGACCTACCATTTCGATGTTATGGGACCAAGGCGAAGTGAATGATATATTTTTGTTGTTGTTTGGGCTCTCAGCCCATAATCTGCAGTTCCTACAAAGGCAAAAATTCAAGTATTTATAAAAACTTCGTTTCTGTATGCCAACTTTCAGAGGCTATTACTTTGTAACCAGTCCATAGATTCTCTTCGGCAATTCTACATTTGTTTGCTGAGGTGTTCGCCCTACGCAGAAGGTTTCAAAAAAATGTTATCTCGAGTTTTCGATTTTTCCCGATTTAAAAACTAAAAAAAGAGACGCTATTTTTCATGAAAAAAACACAATTTTTCAAATGTATTCAGCCAGTACGGCAAAATTTTGCAATTTGTTGAGTTTAAGTGGCTTAATTCATGTTGGCCATTTGATTCTAATTAATTTGATACCTCTTTTGTCCTGATTGCCCGTCTAGAACTTGATATATAGGTCAAAATCCAAAGGAACCTTCGGCAAAGAAAAAAATTTTACAAAAAAAAATTTTAAAAAAAATCCGCTCCATAAAAAAATTTTTTAAATTGTTTTTCTTAATCAGAAACCCATCCTCTATCATAAAAAAATAGTGGTGTTCAAAGACCAGAGAAAAAATAATTATTTGTAAAGTAGTGTTATCAAAGAAACTCTTTTGAGTGTGACAATTTATTCGCCTCAGTTAGTGTAAAGATATCTTTATGTCACAGCAGTCGTTGTGGTAATGCAGAGTGAATTGCTAAGGCGGCAAGGAGCAGGAAGTTGCATATAATGGCATAATATGGGTAACTGGCATTTGTAGCCGACAAACGGCCTTCCATGCGGTGGCTTGTAGATTACACGGAAACGAGATAGAGACAGAAAAATAGTGAAGTGGTGATCATGCCCACCAACAGTATATGGTAGATATGGAGAAACCTTTATTGGATTTGTTATGTTTTAACTTCATTCAATGGGCTTTACAACAGCCAAACTTCGATGGGAAAACAGCGGACAATGGCTACGTCAATAAAAAAAAAAATTGCAGTATTTGGGCTGATGAGCAACCTAAAGAGACTCCTGAATTACTTTTTACAAAAATTTAATTGTTTAGTATAATTTTTTTAATGAGGCCTGAGGCCTTCAATGGTAACGCACCATGATAACAACCGTTTTGTTTACTTGAAATTAAAGCTCGTGGTTTCGACGACTTTTGGGGCTTGATAGTCACACCTCACACATCTTTGCGATTTACCGGTGGCAATGCTGGACCTTCCAAATAGAAAGCCTACGAGTGATATTATTCTTAAAAAAGTTAATGTCAGACATTAGTTTTCCAAATCATAATAAAGATTACGTATGACAATCAAAAACTAGCTTAAGTGTTTTAGTTTAAATTTAAATAGAAGGTTATGAATGAATCACATGATATTTTATTTTAAATAAGTCGCAAATTTTGGAATCGATTTTTAGTGTTTGTATTTTTAATAATGTTATTGTTTTGCATTTATAAATTTTGTTCGACTTATTTAGGTGTTTTTGAAATTGAATTTTTGAATAAAATTTAAACTTCCCGAAAAGATCACCTACGGCGCGCCGTAATAGTGGTCTAGATTTGTATGAAGTTATCTTTAAAAGTTAATGCCAGAGATGGTTCTATCGGATAGTTCAATCGGAAGATTTCGACATTTTGTTGTATTTTCATTGTTTTATTTAAATTTAAAAAAGGAACTTCTCAATGAATTATTTCATTATGAAATATGTCACAAATATTTGCATTAATTTTTCAATAATAAATTTGTTATTAATTTTGTATACCCTAAACCTACGGTTAGGACGATGAATATCATTTTATACAACCCAAAAGTGTAACACATACAAAGAGTCACTATAGAACTTAGAATTCTTTGAACTAAATGCGTTGCATGACTTTTTAAGTCGTTTTTATCCATGTCCGTCTCTCTGTCCGGTTTTTCCAAAGACGCAATCAATTGTTGTGAAACTTTGAGTGGGTTAATATTTTCCCAAAACTGCTTACGGAATTGCATATAGGCTACATGACCGCGCCCCTTCCGGTACCTCCCGCACCATGTATATCAATACACCCAACGCGATAGTGTCTAAAATCTGTATTTAGAAATATATAACCGGATAAAGATTTAGAGAAAACATTTGAAGTACATTCGAGTAATAATATCGATAAACCTAACGCTATCGTGCCCAAATTCTGTATGGACAAATGTACCATTCGGCTAATTTGGGAAATCGAGTAATAATATCAATACACCCAACGCGCTCGTGCCCAAATTTTTTATATTGTTAAGCTCTAACAGGACAAAGTATTGGAGAAAAACTGGAAGCCTAGCCACGCCTCTTCTGGTACGTCCCGTACAAATGTACTATTCGGCCCACTTTAGAAATCGAGTAATAATACCTATACATCCAAAGTGATCGTGCCCAAATTCTGTATATTGGAGAAAAACTGAAAGCCTAGACTCGCCCCTTCTGGCACCTCCCGAACAAAAGTAACATTTTGGCCTCTTAAGAAATCGAGTAATAATATCAATATATCCAGAATTTCCTGAATTTTGGTAAAGCTTAGCCACGCCCCTTCTGGTAACTCAGTACACATGTACCATTTCGCCACCTTAAGAAATTGAGTAATAATATTAATACACCCAACGCGATCGCGCCTAAAGTCTGTATTTTGTTAAACTATAACAGGATAAAGTTTTGGAGAAAATACTGGAAGTCTAGCCACGCCTCTTCTGGTACCTCTCTAAAATTTTAATACTTGCAAATTGTACGTATGGGTATATGTAAGGAAAGTTTTTAAAATATTTTTGTCTAATTTTTGTAATTTTTTTTAATTTTTTATATTTTGTTCTTAATTTAATCCCATTTTTAAGGCCCTTAATGACTTTCACAGTACAACATTTTTCAACTCTTTGAGTTGGGACTCAATTCTGACAACTGCACGTGGAAGTAGCCCCAAAAAGAAGAAGTTCGGCATCATTCGTTTTGTCCAGTTACATGCCATAATATTTTAATATCGATTTGAAGTGATTTCCACTTCAAAAGTTTTCTTGAATTATCGCTAAAATTTATTTCAAAACTCTATCAAACCTCCTGTAAGTCGTTTCATATGTAACAACAATGTAAGCTTTATCTTATTCGACTTACAATAGTGAACATCAAAGATTCCATTTCCATTTCAAGTGATTTTTCCTAATTCCGGCAATAAAATATTATAATCCATATTCTTCTAGAAATTGTTCAAATATTTTCAATATATTCACATAACGTAATCCCCCGCCCTCCTACATTTTGACATTCTTAGAAGTCTTCTGGCCATGTGATTTGTAATGTCTGCCGCATTTTAACAAAGCCCTTGAGCTAACTTTCCAAGAACTTTAAACTTTTCGCAAAACATTTTAATCTTTTAAGCACATGACTATGAAAAGTACAAACGTAAAGTTCAACAATCCTTGTAAAGTATGTAACAACAATTCAACAAAATGTGTGTGCAGTTGCTTACTTTAAATTACTTTATTTGCTAGAGAAAGAAAGATACAAGAAACTTTTCATGGTCACTGTCAACATACGAGCATATGATGTAGCGACGAGGCCTCGCTTTGCACATATGCACCTAACTTTTAGCCTACGATTATTTAATCAAGCGCAGCTAAACAACAACAACAACAACTGCTCCCTAGCCAAAAACTCTGACACATAATGTGGTAAGTGAGTGTGGATTGAGTGGTTGCAACCACCACCACCACCAGGTAAATTTATACAAACTTGTGGCGTAACAAACCAACAATAAAAATATGAGTACTAGGCGTAAAGTTTATTGGGCGGTTGGCAGACTGACGCTAAGCTATGTTTTCACTGTGGCTGCCATAACTGTTATTTATTTATATAAAAATACCCAACAGCACATGTCGATTTTATACGAAACTTTTATTTATTTTCAGTTTGTTTAGAACGCAAATACAATTAGCTTTCAGTTGTAATTAGTTTGCAAATATACACAATTTAAGCTTCTAAACAAACTTTGTAGCAAATACTAAAATAAATATGGAATGTAGTAGTTATAGTACTATAGTTATGTATTCACATGCTGCGCTATAATGCAGTAGCAATGTAAGTTGGGCGGTAGGGATATTGGTAAAAGTTGGGGAAAAATTTCACTATAAGTACTACATTAACAAATTATAGTGGGTGTAAATTTAATGCAGTACTACATTTTTCAGTTGATTGACTAGGGACTCAATTCTGAAAATTGCTCGTGAAGGTAGCCCTAAAAATAAGCACCTCTGCAACATTCGTAATTTAATGGTCATAGCTCAATAAGGATTTGAAAAAAGCTGAAAAATACTAGCCTTCATATATACGAGACGTACATGAAATGCGGCAACTTATGTCTTAGGCGCTGCGAGAAATTTTGTATGTGACCGGTTGTCGACAACTAGAATGTCATTGCAATTCGCTGTCAATTCAAATCTTTCGCAGATTCCTTGTGGATGGACGAGCCTTTACACTTACTTTCGTATGTAATGACTTACGTATGAGTAATAAATAAAATGCCACATAACTCATACGCTCTGACATGGTTCAACTTAATATCACAGTACAACGCATGATTTTGGGACTCAATTCTGAGAACTGCACGTGAAAGTAGCCTCAAAAAGAAGAAGTTCTGCATCATTCATTTTGTCATGTTACATGTTATAATAATTCAATATTGATTCGAACATAGTAAGTATCGTATGGGGGAGTTTGTCAGGTTTTAGGCTCTTTTGTTTGACATAACATAAATACTATATGGTGGCGTATGATTGTCATAAGTAAAATTCTACCTAAATCATACGCCACGGAGTACAACAGTTTTATTGCAACTGCTACAAAATAAACCCAGTTCAAAATCATTTGATGAATGAAAAAGTGAAACTGTTGCTTATGTAGGGAAACGTTATATGAACAGAATAGAGGAATTGAAATTCTTCATATTTTTTAAAATTGTTTCAGCTAAATCGAACAAGTGGTTCTCGAGTTATGACTATTAAGTTATTATGGCATGTAACTTAGCAAAACGAATAGTGCAGAAATTCTTCTTTTGGTGGCTACTTTTACGTGCAGTTCTCAGAATTGAGTCCCAAATCAATGAACTGTATATCGTATAATAAATATTATGACCTTAATATAAGCTTATACACAATAATGTTTAATCCACAATTAGTTTATGTTTTCTTAAATAAAAAATAGATTAACTTAATTTTTAATAATCTTTTATTTGCAAAAACCAAACCCTAATTGCGAGATATAACCGTGTTAAAAAGAGCTACAATTCACCTTGAACAAACAAATTCGTTTGGCCATTAATATGCGAATGCAGCCAACTTGATTAAACGAATGATGCACAAGTTCTTATTTTTGGCTACTTTCACGTGCAATTGAGTCCCAAAATCATTTGTTGTACTGTGTAATTCAAAACGAGGTACAAAATTGTGATACTTGATATACCCTAACAGTTGTAAAATACCCATCTAAAAACAGGAAATTGGAGTGGTAAAACATTCATATTCAAAAAATTCATAAATTTTTCCCAACTTTCCATTGATCTTAACCAAAGCCTCTACATACTAGCCATAGCCCCTAAAGATTGCGACACAAACACGTTTAGGCCCTTTTATGCAACTCTCACTAATTTATTAGGTAGGCAACTAAATGTTATCATGTACTTCACTATCTTTTTATTAAAACTATGCCGGAATAAACTTATGTCATTGAGTATTTTTCTTTCTCCAGCAAATATAATAAAGAGCACATTAAAACTCTCACATAATATACAAAAAAAATAAATAAAAAAGACAACATTTATGCACAATAAAATGTCTAACTTTGCTTACTTATCTTGTGTCCATATAAACTAATTGTTTCCTTATAAAAAAAATATATAATATTTTTATTTGGGGGGAAATGATAAGCTTTGCATTGTTCTATTATGTTTACTTTTTTTTCGTTCTACAGCAAACCATAAAACATGACACTGTGTACATGCAGAGCATTTCTCTGTGAGTTTTATAGATACATCCATATGAATTTCGTTTTCCTGATGATGCCTTCCAAATGTATGCAAATACATATTTTACTCTCGAGCCAAACGATACCTGAAGTTATTCATAAACATATGCAACAATAAATTTGCTCCAATAAAGAAAAGATATAAAAAAAATTATGCTTTAGTTGTACAAAATTATTATTTGTATGGAAATCAGAAAATTGCCAACAGCAGCAAATTTTATGTTAGTTTGGGTATGGTTTCAGTCCTGGCAAAGGGGTGGAGTATTTTATGTAATGAGTTAAATAAAAGCATGTGTATGTGGGTCTTTTGGAAAAAGAGAAAAAGCTAAGACATTTGTAATACAGGGTGTGTAATACAAAATTCACCAAGTGGCTCTCCAAAAATTTTACTTAGTAGTGCCATTGTTTCACAAGCAGTGTGGACAATGGCTCCAATCTGTTGAAACCTCATTTCAGGAAAGTTTTCAAGAGTAAAACGTTAAAAATGTTCTATCATAAACCTATACCGCTCTTCATATCTACAACTTTGCTTCAGACACAGAAGCGATATTCTGTACGGTACACCGAGATATAAGCGTGTTAAAATATAGAAAAAGTGCTAAAAATCGCCACTAAATTACTAATTCAGCCAACTTTGCAAAACGAATGATGCAGAAATGCTTCTTTTTGGAGCTACTTTAATATTTAATTCTTAAAATTGAGTCCCAAATCAATGAGCTGAAAAATGTTGTACTCTGTAATAGAACGAAAAAAACGTTGTGAAGGTGATTCAATATAGACTAGTTTTTGGGTCGATTCGATACTATTACTGAGACATCGGTTCACCACTTAATACCAGGAAAAATGAGATAGTAACAGTAGCCAATTAGAATGGGGAAATCGTGATCAAGAAAGTCAAAGACAGTTCCAGTTCCACGACTGTTCCTCGCAGGCGAAAAAGGAAGTGTTGTTTCATCAAGATAATGCACCAGTACGCATCCACGTTTGCAATGACCAAAATCAATGAATTAAAGTTTAAGTTTCATCACACAACTTTTTAGTCATTCTTAGCCCCTTCGGATTATATTATATGTTCAAATATGAAAAAATTACTTGGTGGTAAAAGATTTGCTAAAAATTAAGATATGAAGTCTGCGGACCTAGGCAGAGTTTTACTATAAACGGGGCTTCAATGCTAACATATTGAATGAAGACTGTTTGGAAAAGTGTATCGAGCTAAAAGGCGATTAGGTTGAGAATTCAAGAAAATAATTCCGAAATATGTTGTGTTTTAATTCGGCCACTTATCACAACTTATGATGCGCATAAGAGGACTAATACTTATGCTATCGTTAGTTTTGAGTCTCATTGTAAGTAATTTAATGATACGTGACCGACAAGTTTACATGCATAACGTAGTGAGGATAATATTGAGGCAGCAGATGAGAGCGAGGCCGAAGCCAATAACTTTTAAAATCAAACGCAAGCATCGACGTTTAAAATCGTAGAAGAACCAACTCGTTCAATATTTGAAGCCGCCAGACTTGATAATTCTGAATTCCCGCATTGTGGCTGATATACATTACACAGAACAACATTTCTCAGCTCATTGATTCGGGACACAATTTTGAGAATTGAGCGTGAAAGTAACCCTAAAAATAAAAATTCTGTATCATTCATTTTGTCAAGTTGGCACAAACAGGCAACAGAAGTCGCTGTGGGGTAACAGACAGCCGAAGCCTCTGTGGGGGAACAGATAACTGAAGTCGCTGTGGGGGAACAGACAACCGAAGTCGCTGTGGGGGAACAGACAGCTGAAGCCGATATGGGGGCACAGACAACCGAAGTCGCTGTGGGGGAACAATCAACCGAAGTCGCTGTGAGAATGTATTATCACCCGAACAGGCGATGTAAAAAAGGGTAGTCACAAATTCCAAAAAGAACTTATGGCTTATGGTCTGCACTGGTCGACGTTCAGCTAGCGATTGACGACTACTGCTAGTCAAGCCTATATACTTATACAATGTAGTGAATGGGAATTCTAATGGCCATACTATGATTTGCTCGCACTGATTGCTTTTAGCAAGAGTAACGACAGTTGCTTATGAGCTTTGTTAATATATGAGTAAATTCTATTTATAAAATTTGTCTCGTTACAGAAGACTTTGCATGCGGGCAAGCAATGAGCAATACAGCGGTTTTATAAGGGAATCATTTTCGCCAATACTTGAATGTGCGTTTAGAACTGGTCGAATGGCGGCCAAGATCGTGTAATATCATGTTTCTGGAGTTTTTTCTTAAGGATAATGCAAAGTCAAAACTCTTCGTTGATAAACCAGCTACGATTCAAGAATTGGAAGTCAACATTACTCACATTATTTGCGAGATACTGACGGCAATGCTGGAAAGGGCGACCGAAAGCTGGAACTTCCAAATATATCAACTACGGCGCGGTCGAGGCCAACATTTGAATGAAATTATCATCATAAAGTAAATGATAGAGACTGCTCTTTTGTGTCATACTAGAGATTCCACAATCCAATTCTATTTTAAGTGTTTTTATGTAAATTTTGAAAAAAGCTTCTAAGTGAATAACACATCATTTTTTACGGAATTCTGATGGCAAAGGTGGAAAGAGCGACCAGAAACGGGAACTTCCATATTGTTTAAATATGGCGCGGTGGAGACCAAGATTTGAATGAAGTTATCAACATAAATTAAATGTCAGAGACTTCTCTTTCATATCATACTAGAGATTCCACAATCCAAATATACTTTAAGTGTTTTTATTTAAAATTTGAAAAAAGTTTCTAAATGATCCACACATCAAAAGTTTTAATCTCAAGCCGATCCTTATATATTAAGCTTTTTTTTTTGAATAACTCTGTAAAACACATTTTACAAATTTTACACAACAAACTTAATTTGGGTGTGCCGAAGATAAGAACTGGGTTGCACATCTTTAGTATTGAAACCTGCCTGTATGACGTTTTCACCTTCGACACTTCCTAAATAAATTTGCCGCAGAACATATTTATAGAACCTTTAAACCAATTAAACGCACGTTTATGATACTTTTTTCGCAATTTATTGAAAAAGGCACCTAAATGACCCTTGACAATTGCAGAAATATGATTGAAATGTTCTATAAAAAATGCATCTTTAAGTTCTGCTGGACATATCCGAACTTATACTTTAAAGTTGACTTTTAAGCTATTTTCCAAAATAGGGCCTTAAATGTCCCATACGGATGGGAGCTAGAATGTTAAAATATTCCGAGAAAATATTCCCCGAAAAAATTGTATATAAGTCTCCAAAGACATAAACTATCGATTGATAGACTTTTGAACAAAAATATAAAATTTCATACCACTGTAAATAAAAATTGTGACGTATTAGAGCAAAATGTTATCGTTTGGTATTAATTTTGTTCACTCTCGAGACAATGGACCTCAAATTGTTGCATAGTGTTATCAAACGAACGATATTAACTTGTTACAATATTGCACCAATCATATGGAAACAATATTCAAATATTTCGCAAATTTTTATGTTTACAAATATGCAAACGAACTAAGGTTAAAAGTTCTCTGCTTAAATTATTACGAAAAAATCATATTTCGAGTATATTACACCGCCGTCGTTAACATATTCGCCCTTATTTGAGTATAAACATCATCACATATTCTTTTACACATTCATTAGAGCAACAAAGCTTTGCCACTCCAGGAATATTTTATTTCAACTTGTTTAATTTACTACATTTCATATTTATACTTGTATACATATACCTTTTCCAACTATTAAACAACAGTCCCATTGAAATTCATACATTGCTCTCGGAACACTTTTTATGTACTCTACCCGTGTGTAAGGGATACAAAAAGTGTGTGTATGTGTGTGTGTGTGTCTTTTTGATGAACCTGCCATAAAATATTTCCACGCAACAGTTTTCCAATGAAGCCATAACAAATGATGATGATGACTGTTGTTTCGAAATCCTTTGTTATTTCTCTTTTTCACGCAAAAAAAGCAATACACAACTTCGATGTGATATCAACCTGGAGTTTTGGTTTGATATTTGCAATTTGTTATATTTTTTTTGCGCCACAACTCAATTGTTCCTTTGTATGAAAGACCAATGAAGGAAAACAAAAAAAAAGAGGCTCCCTCCTGTTGTCCTTTTACATTTGGTATTTTTAACAATTCATTTATATTACGACTACGCTGTTTGCGCAGCGTTTCAGTTACATTGATTAAACAATTGTTTTAACCGCCAAAGAAACCAATTGTTGTTTGCCATGTCATCAATTGTTATGCTAAAAATAACAAAGTTCATCTTGATCGATGTTAAGGTTTAAGAAAGTGTGTCGGCGTATAATTGAAAGGTCATAGTAAATGTTAAAAGAGGATTCACTACATTTATACATACAATTTTAATTTGAAAAGCCTGTATCCTTTGTTATGTTGAACAATTTCTTCCGAATCTCTAATTTAAAAACGCAACTTTCTATATTATTCTAAAAGCGTCATAGCAACTTTTATCGATTCATTTCCCACTTTCCGCCTTAGCATCCAAAATACGCACTTTTATATGTTCGCTGTAAGCGTCGAAATGATATTTTAGTGAAAACAATACAATACCTTTTATAAATACTAGATAGCATTTCAAGGAATTCTATAACTTTGTGACCCAGATTTTTGCGATTCTCGTCTTTTTTGTGCGTTTTGTTCGACATTTTGTCCTCACTCTCCCCCCACCCCCTTAGGAAGTGTTTTGGATCTAAACGAAATTACTGCCACCCACTAGCTTAACGGAATCGGGCAGTGAATATGTGTCCCTTTCTGCGTGGTCCTTTATATTTTTGCTCAATGTTCACATCACATGCATTGTTCCATTATGATAACAAAATCGCAATAATGGCATAACTTCAATATGAATAGCGGGAGAGAGAGAAGGGGGAGATGATGGCGGTTCTTGTGCTAAACGCACACACACAGTCCAAATCCCACAAATGGCCAGAACAAAGTCTAACAAAACCAAATAAGTAACATGAGCTCAATGATGGAGCGGCGAATGCAGAATGCTGCACTAAAACGCCAAGTGAATGCGGGGAAAAATTTATTAGGAGAATCACAAAAAGGAAGCGCTATCCGCAAGGACAATTCATGATTTCTATGATTGCAAACAAACACAATGAACATCAGCGCCAGCAAACAAATAAGCAGGAATCACCAACACCATCAAGACAGCGCGAGAGAGTGAAAGAGAGAGAGAGAGAGAAGAACAAACTTTAAGGTACAGTAGTTTGAAAGTGTTTCGAAAGTAAAGATTATTTTCCAATTTTTACCGTTAACAAACGATTATCTGAGATAAACTCTTACGATTATAGGAATTAACACTAAGACTGAAGATTATTTTGGGACTTGACATTCCTTTCCTTTCCATTAGGAAGTGGCATCTTGAAACAGTGAGTAGCTACGAAAAATTATAATGGTTACACTTATCTTCCAACTTCACATTAATAGAAACAAAAAAACATAAATGTTTAGAAAATTTTGTACCATATATCTTAAAATGCCCGGTGGCCGAAGTGTATATTCAATCTGTTCTTCCATTTGTAGCGTCAATTATTAGGAGGCGTGTTAGGTATGACAATAAATATATATAAATGATCATCGTATAATTCCGAGTCGTTTTAAACCTTGTGCTACGTTTGTGTCAAATTGACCAAAAAAAACTTCTTAAAATATATTTATTCAAGTTAATAAAAAGTAATCGCAATGAAACTTTTATATATCATTAATAGGCCTATAAATTTCAAATACAAATAGAAGACCAACTTATATTTATTTTATTTAAAAACTAATAAAAGACTTAAAAAATTAAAGTTCATAAGATATACAACGTGTTTTGTTAAGTAAAATTGGTACTAATTTAATCTGCTCCATAAGATGTTGTTACGAGTATATTTCGAAAAATTATACAAGGGTTCATCCGTCCGTCCATCTGTCCCCCCGATTACAGAATCAGTTTAAGAGCAATCGAGTTAAAATTATATCCTCTAAGCAGATATTAGGTTTTAATATGAGTAATATGGGAAAAAAAACTACCCCAACCTCCCAAAGTAAATGCCCGTTTTTGTAGGTTACAAAATTCGCAAAAATACATATCGCTCATTTTGGTAAAAGACCGGCATAACTAAAAAAATAGTGAGTTTTGAGTTAAAATATGTAGAATTGTTCGATATATCATACTTCATGTTGTCCAAAATATTCATATTAAATTTTTTTTTACTCCGCTAGATAGCTACTTGATTTTCACTATTCTTTGGAAGGTGGGAGTCAATTATAAACTTTAAATGCATTTCGTAATGAATTTATTTGAGTTATGCCGGTCTTGCACCAAATAAGCGGTATGATCTTAAATACCCCAAATATTTTTGTATGTAAAAAGTACATTTATTGTACCAAGTCCTCTTTGTATCAAAAAAGGATTTGGGTCCTTATTTCTTGGGGCCTAATTTCATACAGCCATCAAAAAATCCTATTTGGTATCAAAAAGTAATTTAATTGTATCGAAGAATAAATTTATTGTACCGAAAAGTATTTTTTTATATTAAAGAGTACATTTATTGTACCAAAATGCATTTTTATTGTACAAAAATATCTTTAACTATTTTGTATTAAATAGTACATTTATTGGGGAATGGGATTTTGCCCAGAGGTGGAAAGTTACTGATTGTCACTCACTTGGGAGTGACCAGAAGCGATTCCTTTGTGGCACTGTCCAAGCAGCTAACTACTTCCGGTCTTAGACAAAGTATTCCCCGGGCAATGACTTCAAAGCAACCGCTTAGAAGTTAGCTAAAGTAAGAAGGCGAAATGTTGAGTAACCTAATCGGCATGCTACCACCGATGCGTCTTAGGAACTAGGTAACAGAAGTTACTGAAGCTCAACACAGGCTCTCTTAGTGGCTTTGGCAGCCCCAAGAAACTAGGATCGGGAGCGGTGGCCTAATAAACCACTCTTTTTTAAACATAAATTTATTATGAACATACGAAGAAAAAGAAAAACAAGAACCCCCCCAAATGTTGACGACCCCCGCAAACGATATAAGGACCATGATTTAAGGATATGCACCTGGAATGTCCGAACTCTATACAGAGATGGTGCCTCTATCCAACTGGCGGATGTCCTCGACAAATACAAGGCTGACATCACCGCCATACAGGAAATGAGATGGACGGGACAGGGATGCACACGACGAAAGAACTGTGACATCTTTTACAGCTGCAATGCAGAAAGACACGAATTTGGATGTTGTTTCATAGTCGGCAAGAGACTTCGACACCTGGTCTCGCGGTTTAATCCTGTAAGTGACCGTATAGCCACCATTCGCATCCGGGCGAAATATTTTAACATTACGCTGATTTGTGTACACGCCCCGACGGAAGACAAAGACGATGACATCAAAGATGTATTCTATGAGCGCCTGGAGGATATATATGACCGCTGCCCTGCACATGACAATAAAATTGTTCTGGGAGATTTTAATGCTAAAATAGGAAGGGAAAATTCAGTCTACACAACAACACCTCCGATAACGGATTCAGACTGGTAAGTTTCGCGTCGGCAAGAAACATGGTTGTGAGTGGAACCAGACTCCCGCATAAAGATATCCACAAGGCAACCTGGATATCTCCCGATCAATATACAAGAAATCAGATTGATCACGTGGTAATTGATGGAAGGCATGTCTCAAGCGTTATGGACGTGCGTGTGATGCGCGGTGCAAATATTGACTCGGATCACCACCTAGTTGCAGCCAAGGTACGCACACGATTAAGTACAGCTAAAAACACTCGTAATAAAACGCAAAGGAAGCTAGACATCACAAAGCTGCATACCACTGAGATAGCCAATGTCTACTCCAACGAACTCTCTCAATTACTCCATACAAATCCCCCTAGTTCTGATGTTCCGGACATGCAGTGGCAGCATATTGCGAATTCTATGACCACTGCCGCAACAACCGTACTGGGTTATGAAAAACCACGCTCAGACAAGCCCTGGTACGATGATGAATGTCGCGAAATGTCTGAGGAAATGGATACTGCATACAAGGCAAAACTGCAGCTAATGGCGACGCGTGCGGTGACGGAGCGTTATAAAGAGAAAAGGAGGGAGATGAAACGCCTGTTCAGACGGAAAAAGCGTCTGTGGAAGAAAAGAGAGAGCCAGGATATCGAAAACTACAGGGATAGAGGTGAGGCCCGAAAGTTCTACCAAAAGGTAAAAAGTAAAGGTTTTGGAACAGGGAACACTTTCAATCTCTTCTCGTTCCCGAAGGCAGCACAAGTGACGAAATTGCACCAATCATCGACGATGGAGTAGACTGTCCACCACCGAGCCAAAACGAGATAAGCACGGCAATTGCCCGGCTTAAAAATAATAAAGCTGCGCGAGCGGCGATGACCTGGTAACATGCATGCACCAGCTCATAAACACGATTTGGCTCAGGGAATGCATGCCCGATGATTGGAATCTGAGTGTCCTATGTCCCGTGCTTAAGAAAGGCGATCCTAGTGTGTGTACCAACTATCGCGGGATTAGCCTTTTACCCATCGCATACAGGGTCCTGTCTAGTGTGTTATGTGAAAGACTAAATCCCCTTCTGGCGAACCTGATTGGACCTTATCAGTGTGGCTTTAGACCTGGTAAATCCACCACCGACCAGATATTCACGCTACGACAAATCCTGGAGAAGACCCAAGAAATGCAGATCGATACCTACCATCTGTTCATCGATTACAAAGCTGCATTTGACAGTCCGATACGACAGAAATTGTTGGATGCTATGGCTGAGTTTGGTATCCCCGCAAAACTAATTCGACTCTGCGGGATGACATTGACTGACACGAAGTCCTCAGTGAAAATTGGCAAAAATCTGTCAGAGCCATTTTCTACCAAGCGAGGCTTTATACAAGGCGATAGTCTGTCCTGCGATCTCTTTAACATCGTAATGGAGATGATCATGCGGAAAGCAGCAGTAAATAGGAATGGCACCATATTTAACAAAAGCCACATGTTGCTCGCGTATGCTGATGATATCGACATTATTGGACGGATTGCGAGATATTACTGCGGCTTTTTCGAGCATTGAAAAGCAGTCGGCTAAGGTGGATCTGGTGATAAACGAGGACAAAACCAAGTTATTTGTTTCAACGAACAAAGAGTCCACTCGTCTGGGACGCTGCGTGAACGTTGACAACTATAATTTTGAAGTGGTAGATGATTTTGTCTACCTTGGCTCCGCCATAAACAAAAATAATAATGTCAGCCTCGAAATCAAAAGACGAGTATTGATCGCAAACCGCTGCTACTATGCGCTATGCAAGCGATTTAACGACAAAGCGCTCTCTCGAAAAACAAAGATCCAGCTCTACCAGACTCTGATCGTACCTGTCTTGCTCTACAGCGCAGAATCGTGGGTAATGACACAAGCGGATCAATCTATTCTGGGAGTCTTCGAGAGAAAAATACTCCGCAAAATATTTGGACCCATCATCGTGAACGGCGAGTACCGTCGTCGAATGAATCATGTGATGTATGAGCTGTACAACGACATCGACGTGGTCAAGCGCGTTCAAATAGACCGAATGCGCTGGCTTGGACACGTTGTACGAATGGACGAAAACGCTCCGGCTCGAAAAGTCTTCGGCAATAAACTCGATGGGCGGCGCTGGAGAGGGCGACCAAAACTCTGATGGATGGACCAGGTGACGGAAATGTTAAGTAAGACCGAAGCGCTTGGAATGGTTTTCTACGTGCGGCTACTGATAGATGAATTTCTGTTGTTGCTGCCAGTAAAGAAGAAGAAGAAGTACATTTATTGTATCAAAAAGTACATTTATCGTACCAAAAAAGAGTACTTTTACTGTACCAAAATGCATTTCAATTGTATCAAAAATAACTTTTGCTACATCCAAAAGTTATTTTTGTCGAAAAGTCCTATTTTGTATAAAAAAATACTTTTATTGTACCAAAAAGTACATTTATTGTACCAAAAAGTATTTTTTTGTATCAAATAGTACTTTTATTGTACCAACAATAATTTTTAAAGTTATTTCTTTTCTTGTATTAAAAATAATTTTTAATTCACCAAATTTTTGTACCTAAACACAACTTTAATGCATCAAAAAGTACATTTATTGTACAGAAAAGTAATTTTAAAGTACTTTTATTGTACTAGAAAGAGCTTTGCTGCATCAAACAGCACAACTATGTTACCAATTAGCCCTTTTTGTATTAAAATGTACTTTTATTGCATCAGAAAGTACATTAAAAAGTACTTTTTATTGTATCAAAGAGTACTTTTATTGTACAAAAATGCATTTTATTGTACCAAAAGTACATTTATTTTTTCAAATAATATTTTTTGTATCAAAAAAGTACTATATTGTATCAAAAAAGACTTAATTGTATCGGAAACTATTTTTTTTACCTAAAAAGTACTTTTTGTATCAAAGTGTACTTTTATTATGCCAAAATGAATTTTTAAAGCAATTTAATATCACCAAAAAGTACTTTAATTGTGCCACAAGTACCTTCGTTGTACCAAAAAATACTTTTCTTCTATCTAAAAGTATTTTTATTGCATCAAATTATTGTACCGAAACTTTCTATTATTGCATACAAAAGTACAAAAAAAGAATATAAAGTGCTTTTATTGCACCAAAAAGAGCTTTACTGTATCAAAAAGTACAATTATGTTATCAAAAAATAATTTTTGTAACATTTTACCCGTAACTAAAGATTTTGGAGGTGTTTGAGAAATTTCAAAAACAGATTCTTGTTGTTCTCAGCAGCCCCTACCAGATAAAATTATATCATTTCCCAGGTATACCAACTTTATTTTACTTTGTCACACTGTGTAATATAATTCAGTGCAACTCTTAACAACATTATTGTCACTATCAAAAAATGCTGCCTCATTCCACCTACACCACTGTGTGATCATCAAACATTTGCACAAATACAAACCACTTACGAGTTGGATGCCATCCCAGAATTGAATGTGTATTAAAATTACATCTTTAAAACACACTCGCACACACACACACACACACTGGCACACCTCTTTTCATACACACTCTCTCATAAACATTCGTCCTTTGCCACAGATGTTCTATTGACAACAACCAACATAGATGTTGGAGCGCTGCCGCTGTTTCTGTTCTTCTTTACAAACAAACCAAAAAAAAGTAATAGGAAATACAATAATGAAATGACTGAATAAAAGGAATTCCATTAGTTATCATAACGCAATCTATATTAAAAAATACAATGTCTATAAGTATTCGCCTCCACCAGAGTCCTTAAACTTCCATAAAATATGTCCAATAACAACAAATCTTATTGGCTCATCTAAGGTGGGAGAAGGGAGTGAGCCATAGATGTTCTAACATATGAAATGGTTAAATGTGTTTGCCGCGGCATTGTTAACAAACTAAGAGTATCAATAGTTTGTTGTTTGCAGTGTGGGATACGATAGAGGAAAACTGTATTGTTGAAAGTTTAACTGGAGCTCAACGAGATTAACCTGAAATGATAAGGACACCTATAATTCTTGGCATTTATAAATCGCTATTTATCCTTGCTATCCTTTATGTGATGGTTGCCCTACATATGAACACCATCATAAAATAGTAACAGTAAAAAGGTAATGAAATCGTTGTAAAAATCAGACAAAGTAAGTAACAGTGATGTCCTAACAATGGTACATGGCAGTGGTATTTTTTGTTTGTTTTTTTTTCATAAGAATAAACAAGGTTTTAACAATACGAATGCAGTTTATAAAGTTGCTTTCGATGCCTTCGTCCTTCAAAAGGTTTCACAACCCTGCCTATAAGTCAAATAGTGACCACTTGACTTCACCCAGTCTTTGCATGTTTTGTTTTCAACATTTAAACATATTGACGAAACATAGCATCCATGCACCTTTCTTTCCCCCCTTACTCCCTCTCTCTTTGTGCATATGATGCCGATTCGTTGTTTTTTTTTCTTGTTCGTACCATTTCATTTCCCGTTCTTTTCATAGGAATTGACTGAATGTTCAATGAAAAACATTGAAATGTGATTTCTATATACAAGAGAAGTGATTTCGTTTTGTATGTGTGTGTGTGTGTTTTTGCCTTTTCAACGTAAAAGTCATGTTTCATTTTTTTTAATACCTTTGATGTTCCTTTCAAGTCCTGCTTATTGTTAAGAGTTCTGCTGGTTGCTGTTTTTTTTTTTGTCTTCGTCTACTTTTGTTTACAATGTAATCGCATAACGTGCAAGGACCACAGGACGACAAACGTGATTGGTTTGAGAAAACATTTAAAGTGACTTTTGTAACTTTGTGACATAGAAATTGCGCATACGGTTTCTTGTTGTGTTGTTTAAAATTTTGTTTTTTTTTTGAAAGTTTTGTTGTTAAACAAAATTGCTAGACCAATACCTATCAAGGTTGCCAGAGATACGCCGCAATCTAAGGGCTGAGTTGAAGATGTTGTTAACACCTATGCTTTTTCTAGGTATGCTTAATAGCGGTATTGAAGGACGATGACAGTGACATTGACATACCAAATTCTGGTAGGACTGGTGTAATTATTGATAATTGTGTAAAATTTTTGTTTATTTTATCACAAGATGTCAGCAATTAGGGAACATTGGGGTTTACAATTTTGTATAATTCAATACGTGCGCTAATGCTTAGAGGTCTTCCTTGTATTGTTTTTGTGTCAATTGATTGGTTATTGTATTTTTAAATGTAAAAATCTTTGTTAACAAAAAGTTTACAAATGGTTAACTTGATTTAATGGCATAAACTTACCGAAACTCCTTTGTTTTACAATTTATAGTACTCTTACTAGTTAAAATTACCTGAAATTTTAAGAAAAAAAAATTTATAATTTTGAGTATTAAGAAAAACAGCAATTAAAAAAGTTATATAATGAGAGTTGTTACGACAAAAAAATTATATTTAAATGGAGCGTATAGAATAAGTTTATAAAGGATTAAATAGGTGCACTAGACTTTAGTAACTGCATCATCAATTTCTCTCAGCTTTAATAAAAATTGCTCTTTACTTATTTGTAAGAAGTAGAAATGTCTTACATATGTAAATTTCAATAGCAAACATTCTAACCCCAAGTCCGGTATACATTTTGTTTTATAAAACTGAAAAATGTCGATAGGCTAATTCCAAAATAAATCGACCCGAAAAATATACTCTTGGAAATTGATCCCCTTATGATTAAATTTTACACATACATTCTCCTCGTTGCTCACGGTTCATGTTTATAGCTATCTAAAGTTGTTCATCATTTTTTGAAAACATAGCTGAGTTCATGTTAGAATAACTTTCGAACGCGACATCAGTTTCATGATATAGCCCAATAGGTTTCCACCTTGTCTTTTGAAATGAAGGATAAAACTGAATAGTCCTTTCTTGCATCATATTATTGTACCAACACTTACTTTTATTGCATTAAAAAGTACTTTCATTGTACCAAACTGTGCTTTTATTGTACAAAAAAGTACTTTCTTTGTATAAAAAGATGATCCAGGTATAGCCTGATAGGTTTCCACCTCGTTTCCACTTCCTTTTGGGTTAAAGACATTAATGGAAAATGTCCTTCGTCCTTGTGCATCCTGGAAAAGTATCTTTTGATTTCCTTCATTTTAATTTTGAAAAATCAAATTTCAAGATGGGTTCTCCATGAGCTCAGATTTTTATACAGTACAAAATTTATCATCTCATTGATTTGGGACTCAATTCTGAGAACTGCACGCGAAAGTAGCCCCAAAAGAGGAGTATAAGTACAAAAGCATTGTAGAGCTAAAATCGGCAGTAATATCAGCTTGGGTCTCCTTAGAAAGTACAACCGCAAAAACCCTGGTAAATAGTATGATCGAAAGTCATTTTTGAATTTATTCAAAATAAGAGAGGTCATACGCATTATTGCAAAGTGTTTTTTATATAAATTTGCTTTTTGTTGTAATAAAAAAGTTTTATTACGTAATAAAAACCAATGAAAAAAAAAACCAAAAAATAAAACACAAAATTACCCAGTAGGAAGTGTCTGCAAGACATCCTCGGGGATAGTTGCACGACCATAGTAAATCGTTGGTGACACGTAGGGGACCGTCCATACAAATCTTCGACGAAATTTTCATAAAAGTGTCCGCTTTGTCATGCACGATCTGATGAGCGACAATGTCGGTAAAATTGTCTTTGATGCCTTAATAAGCGACATGTCGCCCACACAATCATGCACGACATAATGACCGAAAATGTCGGTCAAATTGTCGTTAGCAGTGCTTAAATAAAAAAATAACAAATTGAAGTAGTTTTATTGAAAACGTGCGATACATGAACCGTCACGCACTGCTGTTTCCAACAAACTGAAAATTTTTTACTTTTACTTTCCTCTCTTTAATTCTATGTCGTTATTGTTTCGTGACATTGAACTTTTTTGTTTGATGCACGACAACATTAGTATTTTGTCGGTCAGCTTGTCGTCAACCAAGCGTTCTGACGACAAGTACATACATTTTCACATTTTGTCCTGAGGACAGCGTTGACGACAAAGTCGTGTATGACGATATTTCCTACTGGGTAACTAAATACAATTTTTTCTCTTTCATTCCTCATATTCGGTTTTTGGATTATGACCCTTTAAGTACATCTGTTTCGAAATATAGTGGAGCGTATAATTTCCTGCTCTCCAGTGTTTTGGTTGTAATGCAATTAAATTGGTAGCAAGAAACTAGGTCAACAACACATCAAAAATTGATGTAAGCCATTGAATTCAGCATGTCCGAAATATATAGAATTCATGGTGAAACCTCATGTAATTGTCACGCGGTGTAATCAACCCCAATTTTCTTTAGCTTTGGCTATTTATCTCATCAACCTGTCCTAAATTCTAAGTGAAACAAAAATGTACAATAATCTCTGATGAGGTATAGTAGTCGATTTCTTCATATTTAAAGTTGGCCACAACTAAAAGTGCATACATATATCGTTAAGAAAAAACAATATAGAAAAGACATAGAAAACCATTTTTGGTGCTCTACTATAGCTGCCACAAACAATACCCCCCATTGGCAACTGTTCACTTCAATTGAAAACACTTTCAATGCAATACTAACGATTTTGACCAATGTTAAGTGTTACCATTGGCATATTGGACTCTTATTTGTGGTGCATGGATTTCGTACGATTCTCCTCCTTCGTTTGAAAGTGGTTTTGCCAAGTCACGTTACATTAGCATGGACAAGTAGTAGAAGTAGCTAGAGCTGTGGCCATCGATAGTGTTAATGGTTTGCATAATACTCGTGTACGTTGTTGGTGCATTGCATTTCAAGCTGTGTCCATTTGTATTGTGTCATGTAAGATGACAGATTGTATAGTTGGCTTTTAGAATTTAAGCTTGTGTGTTGTGTTATATTTGCCACGACATGATGGATATTTTTTTCAAGATGTTACTACTGTCAATAATGGTGGAGAGAAACAATGGTTTTTGCAATACTGAGTGGTTAAAGTGAAGAATTCAAACGTTGCAATAATAAAGGCATTCTTGGAAATCCGGTTACGGGTTTTTTCTAGCTGTAAAAGTTTTGTTAACTAATGGGTTTCCATGGAGTCTATTTTTGGGAGCCTAAGAATTAGGTTTCTAATTTAGGGTTGAAAATGACATTAATGGAAATTTATAATTTGATGTTGTGCTGTTAAATCATATTTTCTTGACTAGTTGCTTTTCATAGCGTTCTTCTCGACTTTTGGTTTAAACAAATTTGAAAGAATTAGTTCTGGTATGAATGTATGTATGTAAATATTAGTATGTAAAATATTAAATAAATTTGCCATAAATGGGGTTCTCTATTGCTGTGGTATATTTAAAGAAATCATTCATTGTATATTGGGTTCCTTGGAACATTAAATTTTATTGAACAAACGCTTTTAAAACGAACAAACGCTTTAAAAACGTTCTTTTTTGAAATATGTTTTGTAATTTAAACAAATTTAATTAAATTTTTTGTTCTTTACATTTAACAAATTACGCCAAAAAACGAACGACACTGCAATATTATCTATAAGAAAAATCGTATTTCTCCTTTAATAAATATAATCGTCATTTGAGAAATGCAATCATTAGGTTTCTTGAAATATTAGATTTTGTCACTTAACGTAAATTTTTAATTAAAACAAATTTTTCGAAAATATATCTTTTTCTTATCATGAAGAAAAATTTGCTGTAAAACGACAACTTTATTATATTATTTTTAGCGAAACCTTCTTTCTCCCCCTTTTGCTTTGGGAATAACTGCAACAACTTAAACATTCCATCAACATCAATTGAAGACACAACGAATAGTCGGGACGAACTAATTAATTTAATTTAGCTATCGAAGCGGAAAATAAACTTAGTTTTGTATGTCTCAAAATTAATATGAATGACAAACTTTTATAATCATCAATCTAAAGTTGTTAACAGAAAACAAACTGATAGTGTAGCATTTTCATAAAGTGTTGATAATAAATTATCATAAATCAACGTCAGATGCGAATGCCATCGGAGGACAACATAGGCAATAATATGAAAGAAATACTTGTAGATATACGAAATAACTTAATAATTTTGTTTTAATTATGTCTTAAATATGTCTATATTCAGACATCAATTTGTAATTAACTTTGCCAAACACGAGTAAGTTATCACAGCTGCCATGAGTTAATTAAGTTGATGCTAAGGAAGTGTAATTGTCTTTGTATTGCTGATTGATAGCAATTAAACCAGAAATTTGTTGAGTTGGTTATGAAAGATGTAGAAGGAATGCTCAACCTTATAATAAAATTGATATAAGCGTAATACTAAAATCCCTATTTATATGGGTATTTCCTGGCGATGACTAAAATAAAGTGCGTTACGGACACACACAAATTTCCAAAGCAACTTGAAGTGTCCATAAAAGTTTGTGAAATTTAGCGAAATTTCTAATGTAATCAGTACATTCTCCTTTGTAAAATAAAGAAAACATGTTTGGGTTTTATAAACAACTTACATCACACTTAAAAAACATTTACCCCAAATGTGCGTTGCGGACACACGCATATTTTTATGGATAACACAGAGCAACAAAAAAAAAAAAACAAACAAATTTCCAAGAATTATACTATTTTTCTGGTAGGTGCTGCTGAGCACTACAAGAATCTGTTTTTAAAATTTCCCAAAACCCCCAAAATTTTTAGTTACGGCTAAAAAACCGGCTTTTCGTACTTTTACGCACTTATAAGCTAGAATATGAACCGATCTCAGCGGGTTTGGAAAGAAGAGACTTTCCAACGATATATAAAGTTTGTTTTGTTAAAGTTCAATAAATCCATTATATGATTACAAAAACAACAAGTTTAAAATATAGCATTTTTTACTATAAAATCCGTCCTTCCCTGGAAATACCCATATATATAAAAGGCTTAGGGACTGACTGATCACTCCCCAGCTCAAACAGCTAGGGTTAGAATCGTGAAATTTGGAATGTATGTTTCTTTTATGACGTGGGCGCGCACTAAGAATCGATTTTTGGGAATTCGGACTGCAACTGGGTAAAATGGGCGTGGCACAGCCCCTTACAGCTCGAATTTTGAAATGGCTGTATCTTTAAAACCATTATAGGTATGAAGTCGAGCTTTGGTACGTATTTCGGTCGTATAAGAAAAAATACTTTGTTTGTAAAAAGTGGGCGGTGCCACACCACTTTTTAATAAAAAGTTATACTGGCCAAATATATGGACCGATTGCAATTGAATTTTCTTTGTTTAATACTGTCCATTGGGCCTCTATCATAGGTTACATGAAAATTTAATTAGACAAAGGGGCGTGGCACCGCCCACACAAACCGAAATTTGAATCGGTCATATCTTAAAAGCCATTAGAGGTATGAAGATGAGATTTGCTACATATGTTACTGATACAAAAAGGATTACGTATCGGTGGAAAATGGGAGGTGCCACGCCCCTTTTAAAAAAATCGTTATCTGGGCGAAATATATGGACTGATTACAATGAAATTCTCGCTGTGTAGCACTATCCGCAGGACACGAAAACATAATTAGACAAAGGGACGATTGTAAAAATATTACAATTAAATTGGATTGAAGGTTATTTTGAAATCCGATATTTCTAGGTAAAAAAATTGAAACAGCTAATATCATAATCATGATAATTTATATGGGCTTACTCCCTATGGAATTAGAACGAGGTGAGGAGGGTTTTTGAAACTCTTACCTTTTAGGGGTAAAAAAGGGCCGAAAAGGGATAAATATGGCACTAAACGGCTAAAGGTATAGTCGCAAAAATAAAAGTGAACATTTTAGAATTAGAATGCCTCCAAATGAGGTTTTAAGAAATTCGAACATTTAGGGGTAGAAAGGCCTCTTTAGTTGTGCGATATTAATGTATTTTTTGAAATTCATAATTGCGGAGTAGGCGTGGCAACACTTTTTTTAACTAGAGAGATAAAATTTGATACCAATATAGTACTTCACAACGCGAATATAAATATGCAGACAAAATTTTAATTTTGGACCGAATGGGAATAGTGGGCATGACAAAAATTATTTTTAGAACTGCAGAGATACACTTTGATATCATGATAGTACTCGACAACACAAATATGAATGTGCAGACGAATTTTAATTTTTGACCCCATATAGTTCTCAACAACGAGAATATGAATAAGCAGACGAAACTTTATTTTTGGAAACAATGGGCATAGTGGGCGTGGCAAAACTTTAATTTAGAGCTAAAGCGAAACGTTTAATTGTGGATCAGTCGGCGGAGTAGGCGTGGTAAAACTTTTATTTAGAGCTAGAGGCACAATTTGATACCCAGATAGTACTCGACAACACCAATATAAATGTGCAGACGAAATTTTAATTTTAGGCCCAAAGGGCGTAGTGGGCATGACAAAACTGGATTTTAGCTTTAGAGATATAAAATTTGACAGCCAGAGAGTACACGGCAACACGAATATGAATATACAGGCGACACTTTAATTTTAGATCTATGGGCGGAGGAGGAGTGGAAAACTGTATTTTAGCCCTAGAGGGATACAATGTGGTATACAGGTAGTACTAGACATCACGAATCTGAATATGCAAACGAAATTTAAATTATGATTCAATGGGCGGAGGGGGCGTGACCAAACTTTATTTTAGCCCAAGAGACATAAAATTTGGTACAGAGATGGTACTCAGCTTTTCAGGTACAAATTTGAAGAAGAAATTTGTATTCTCCATCAGAGGGTGAAGAGGCGTGGCCCCAGTTCGATAATATTTGATACATTGATAATACTCGGTACCGAAAAGTAAAATTTAATTTAACAAAAAGTACATTTATTATACACAAAAAGTACAATTTATTGTGTTGAAAAGTACAATTTACCAAAAGTAGTTTTACACAGTTCAACATTTTTCAGCTCATTGATTTAGGACTCAATTCTGAGAACTGCACGTGAAAGTAGCCAAAAAAAGAAGAAGATCTGCATCATCCGTTTTGTTAAGTTACATGCCATAATAATTTAATATCGATTTGAAGTTAGTAGTATTGTATAGGGGAATTTGTCACGTTTCGGTCCCTTTTGTTTGACATCACTGGAGAACCACTAGTCCGACGAAACCGCTAGTCCAATGTAGCTGAAACAAATTTAAAAAAATCAAGAATTACAATTACTTTAATCTATTCATATAACGTTTCCCTGCATAAGCAACAGCTCCATTTTTCCATTCATCAAATGATTTTGAACTGGGTTTATTTTGTAGCAATTACAATAAAACTGTTGTACTCCGTGGCGTATGATTTATCAAACAAAAGAACTTACTAAGTTCAAATCGATAATAAATTATTATGGCATTTAACTTGACAAAAAGAATGATGCAGAACTTCTTGTTTTTGGGGCTACTTTCACGTACAGTTCTCAAAATTGAGTCCCAAAATCATGTATTGTACTTTTTTGTTGTATAAAAAAGTACATTTTCAATTAGTACATTTATGTTATTAGAAAGTATGTCAGTGGTGTCGAAAATGTTCTAAAAAGTTTAATTTATTTTATTAAAAAGTACTTTAACTGTACACAAAAAGAACACTTAATTGTAGCAAAGAGAAGTCGGCCGATATAGTCCATATTCTTGAGTCAAATTTCAATAAGCTTGTGTCTTATATAAAATATGACAGAATTCAGAGAATCTAGAATTCGGTCATTTGTATGAACGGTACTCGAATGGGTGTAACAAAGGTATTGGCATTCTGAGGGTTTATCTGTTATTACAAGATAATTAAATTGACCAAATTCAAATATCGTCCAGTTATTCGTTTGGAAGTTAGAGAAGCAATATTAATAATCAAAAAAAAAAAAATATTTTGTATGGGAGGTACCAGAAGGGGTTGGCCGATATTGTTCATATTCATTCCCGGATCAAATTTTCACATGTGTTCATCTTACACAAAATCTGTAATTTGGTGTTCTTACAAAACAGAGATATGTATGTAAAACTATGGGGGTTAATTCGGTCATTTGTATTGGAGGTACCAAATGGGGTGTGGCAAAGGTTTCGGTTTTCTGAGGATTTGTAAACTTTAACAAGATAATTAAACTTTCCATATTCAAATATCCTCCGGTTATCCGTTTGGAAGTTATGTAAGAAATATTAATTATCCAAAAATAGAAAATTTTGCATGGGAGGTACCAAAGAGGTGAGGCTATTAAGCACATTTAAAATTCCATTACTTCGTTTTGGAAAATATTAATATTAATACTGACAAATTTTCATAAGGATCAGTTACGGTTTACTCGAGTTATCCTGCCTATCCCTAAGGGTGAGCCCTGGTAGCGACCCCTAACTATTCAAGAAAAAAAAAAAATAAAAAAAAATCAGATTTTTTTTGTACGTCCTAATAAAATTTCAAGTTGGCCCATGAAAATCAAAAAAAAAAATAAATCTCACCCTAATAAACACATGACCATTAAAATCACATGTGTGTGAACAAAGAACCTAACAACAATTATATGAATGGTTAAAAAATCAAATCGCTTTACTCCGCTTATGAAGCATCCATATATGTATGAAATCGATCGTGATGTGCTGGTTAGATTACACAGGACTATCGATCATGGGTTCGAGTCCTGTCACAGCCATCTATATTTCTTTGACAGACATCCCCCACAATGTTGTAGAATGCAACTTGTCCCATCAGTCACCAATCGATTCAGTCGCACTTTCATTGTATTTAAAAATTAGATGAAATCATATATTTTTTTTTAAAGCAAAACAATCATCCAATCTGCTATTCCAGCGAAACTTAAGATTTGATTAATTTTCTAATGTAATATTCCATGACCTTCGCCTGCAAAATGTTCGCTGTCCATACAAATGGATATTGACAATGTCAAATGATCGGCATACAAAATTTATGGCAGCTTTAACATTTTTCACATGAAAAACATGCGTAATTTGTATTTATTGCTACCATTTGCTCGTACATTGTTTAGCAAAAATGTATTCGATAAAAAACCGCCTCCTCAACATACCAAATGAATGTAAAGTGCAACAATAAAAATTTCAATTGGTATACGATAGAAAACCAGCACAAAACAAACATTGACTGGTCGTAAGTTGACTAAATAAGGCTTAAAGTTGAGTAGTATTTTAAACAAACAGTGGAATACAAATAAAATGGATTAATTTTATTTATAACATTTATTATAGTATAATAAAAAAGGTTTATACTTAAACATAATAAGTCTAGACTTCTTACAAAAACTAACTCCATTTGTTTTATGGGCTTTGTCAAGTTCCACTGTACCTCAGTCGTTTACACTTTTAATCGCCTTGGCTTGACTTGATTTCATTCATTTGCCATAAACTTGAAAAGTCTTTAAAGCCCAGTACTTACTTAGTTTTACTGAGTTGTGTCTCTCGTTCTGCCTGAAACATAGTGGGCGTTTGGCTTTGTAAGAGATACCAAACATTTTTTCTATTACGTTTCTTTTACTCCTTTGCTTACATTCGCTTTAAAACTGAGAATTGAGAATGGTTCTTAAATCTAAATTTGTTTATGACGTCTTAACTGGAATTTTGTAATTCATTGCCAATACAAAAATTCTTGTAACAGTTTGTTTGACTACTAAGCGAATAAGTTAATTTAAATTATTGCCAGAACTAGATTTGAATATAATTGTAATTATTCATAACTGGTTTTGAGTTGCAAGTTGGTTTAGTCAGTATTGAATTTGCACAGATGATGAAATACCTATAACAAGAATTGGAATACATATCTTACAAATGATATTGTTTCAGTTTCTAAGAGAGAGAATATGGTAATATATCAAGTTTAAGAATAAATTTAGAAATATTAAAATATTAACATAAAAAATATAAAAATATAAAAATATTAAAGTATAAAAATATAAAATTATTAAAATATAAAAAATAAAAATATAAAAATGAATGTTTTTCATTGTTCGGTTTGAGATCTTTTTCTATTATCGCTAATAGAATTTGTTTTACAAGAGTTGTGTGAAATGTATTATGTTGACAGCTGGCAGGGCAGATAGCTATTTCGATGGTTGCCAAACCATCATCATCAGTGCCGTTTGCTGTGCCTTCTTCACTCATTATCACAACCTTAAGTGTTAAAAGCTTCACACAATCAATGTGAAGCTCACACACACCGGTGCGAAAATGGTATCAACGAAGACCACACGTCAACATAATACACACAAGCTCTTGTCTATGCTTTGTCCATCGGACAAAATTGCATAGAATTGTTTTTGGCTTCAAAAGCCAACCCAGTGTACCTCCCGTGTATGTATTCTCTTGTTTGTTATTGTCGATCTGTATAGAATTATGAATGTTTTTCATTGTTCGGTTTGAGATCTTTTTCTATTATCGCTAATAGAATTTGTTTTACAAGAGTTGTGTGAAATGTATTATGTTGACAGCTGGCAGGGCAGATAGCTATTTCGATGGTTGCCAAACCATCATCATCAGTGCCGTTTGCTGTGCCTTCTTCACTCATTATCAAAAATTATATTTGTTGTACCAAAGTTAATTTTGTTGTACCACAGTGTACTCTAATCGTATAAAAAGTAATCTTATTGTACCAAAAAGGACTTATATTGTACCAAAAAGAAAGTACTTTTGTTGCACCAAAAAGTGATTTCAATGTACCAAAAAATATATCCATTGTACCAAAAAGTATATCATTATAACAATATTACTTTTGTTGCACTAAAAATAAATGTTATTGTACCAAAGAGTACATTTGTACAGAATTTACTTTTAGTGTACTTTAATTTTACAAGAAAGTACTTGCATCAACAAATACATCCATTGTACCAACAAGTATTGATTTATATCATAAAGTACTTTTATTTACCAGAATGTACTTTAATTACACCAACAATATTTCTTACTGTACTGTACAATGGAAGTATTTGTTCCATTGTATCAAAGAGTATTTTTTTTTTGTATCAAAAATTACTTTTGATGAACCAAAAATAAATTTTGTGTACCAAAGACAACTTTTGTTGTACCAAGTTTAATTGTACCAAAGACGGTGGACATGCATCTAAAAATTTACAATAAAACCAATTTTTTGAGCAAGTTTTTTACACCTTAGTTGTAAGTGCATACAAACAGCATTTACATGTTATGATATATTAACTTACTTCACAAATTTAGAAGAACATATAAGTATCAAATTTGAGACACAACTTTAAGGGACAGGTATGCAAAAAAGATTAACTTCTTTCCTATGACAAGACAATTTAAATTCATTGGCGTTTCATTCATATCCTAAAGCGACCCATACACGAGTATTGCTGAATCTTATTCTGATGAACGCCTTGTGTTCGTGTGTGATTGAAGGTTTCGAAACACACGTATCAATCATCACTTTATTTTCAATTTTTTTAATAGAAAGACGTCTGAGTACTGCTCTGTTTAAAACTTTCTATAATATTATCATATCTGAAAATAAGTTCCATAATACCGGCAAAAACTAGTGCACCTCTATATATTCTACAGCAAAACTCTTTTTTGTTAGCTTTTTCAAATATCTTTTTTATTTTTCATTCAAAACAATTTGTAAATTTCGCTTTTTACATTTTTATACTATAATTTTTAAAAATTTTACATATTAGACGGACAACAAATTAACAAAGTTCATCTGACAGATAGGTGTTCATTTTGAAAACAAAACTGTTTGATTTTCATACTGCATTGTCCGTGTGACAAATACATTCTTATGCTGAGTCAAATTCACTAATACATACATATTGTTGTTCCTGCGGCAGTACTTGTGTATGGGGCGCTTCAGTAGTTTTGTATCAGTTATTTTTCTATCTTACTACTACTATAAAAGTTCTTTTTTTGTTGAGTTTGACTTGTTTCAGTTATATTATTTAGAATTTAAACTGCATTACCAGTGTTGTTTAAAGCCATTTTATTATATATAACATGTTCAATGTAATTTTTATTTCTTCAGTATAATTTCATTGTCTTTGTCATTATAGTCAATTTTTCACACTCACATACAACAATTTTTAAATGAAATCTAAAGCCCATAATCTAGGATCCTTTAGCAATGCCAAAAAAAATTATATACTTTTCTTCAAAATATTTGAAATACGACAATAAGATTATAATAGACTCACTCTCTTTCTCCTCTATACACTATGACATTACCATAGTACCTACATACTTATTTGCACAGACTAAAGTAATTCCAATTAAGGTAATCTTAGATTTATGCTTATGCAATATCTTTGTTTATTCACATCCCATTTCCTAACCGTACACTGTGTGCTACACGAAACTGGTGCTTGTTTTAAATCTCAGCAACAGGATATTCCTGCTGCGTGCCGACAATAGCAACAGCAACAACAAACGACAACAAACAAGGGAAACAAAATGAAAAATTCCAAAATAAGAAAAATACCATGTACATAGTGTGTTTCTTTTCACTCGCCCGAAATGAACTCATAACAATGATTCTAGAAGACAGCAGGAGTTTTCTCTGCATTCAGTTTGTTTTTCAACTGGAAGACAAAGTTCAGACAAGATTCTTGTGTAATTTTTAATAAGAATTGTATTGATTGATGACTTTAATTCCAGCATCGAGCAAACATTGAGAAGAAACAATGCCGTGCTGTACGAAAGTACAGAGGAAGCAAAGAGAGTGAGAGAGAGAGAAGGAGAAATAGGGAGAGATGGCGAACAATATGATACTGATTGATTACGAGTGTGCATTATGGATTATTGAAAACAAGTAGAAAAACAACAGAAGTATTACCGTAAAAGTAGGAGGGTTATTGCATAAATTTGTAGTTAAATGTAATAATTTATAGGAACATAAATCGAAGTGTTATAATTGTAGTAACAGAAGAATGGACTCCAGAGATATTTAATGGTTTCTAAAAAGGTTTATATTTCAAGAGTCTGTAATAAAGTTGGCGCCGTCCGATGCATGATGGTTAGAACACACGACTAGCACCAACATTACTTTCATCGGCGGCCCTTACGAAGTTGTCGAAGTTCGCAGTGAAAAGTCTTGTAAAAGCTTCTCAAACAGTCGGCGTTCGGAGTCGTATATAAATTGTAGGTCCCATAGTATGAATCTAAAAGTAGAAGCGTGTTAATTCGCAATAACGCGAGAAATCCATACCTCCATAAATGGTATAAGTAAAGTATAAGTATGTTAAGTATAATTAATGAGTTTAGTATAGGTAACAATCTTTTTAGTACCAAGAAGAGTGATCGGAATACTGACAGCATAGCCAACTTGGATCGTTTAAATGAAACATATTACTTATGGTAATTTCCGGTTTCCTTGCTAACTTCAGAACCAACTTTCTAAAATCTAAACTAATTTACAATTTTATTTCTCTAATAATTCCATTAATAATTTTGTTTATCAACTAAGATTTTTATTCTAGTTTTGACTTAATTTTTTATTATGTTGCTGTTTGTTAATGCATTGTTATTTTTCTATGTCCTTTAAAAACAATGGTTCTGTTATACTATGTTCCTTACTTAATACCTTCTATTGAATTCAGATATATTTTATTTATCGCAAAATTTTCACTCTGCTCTCGTGCATTATTGTAGTCTTAGTAAAATGTTGCAGTACTTAATTATCTTGTGCAGAATTTTCGCCGAATTGGAAATATGAATATGTATATGCATTAAGAGCTGAGCCACATACAAGTACGATACCAGTGCATCACTGTAGTGTTCGGTGGTAGTCATGGTAGTTACTATTATTACCCATGTGAATGTGATAAATGCTTAAGTATATACTGAGTAATATACTCATATAAATATGATATGCCTTGAAAATTGAGGGTGAAGAATAAATATGATATGTGGATGATTAAGACATACACTTTCAGCAGCATGCTAACGAATGGATTTACATAATAAACTTCAACGGAAATTAATGAAGTTCTGTTTGAAATATACGAGTATTTGTACAAATTTAGTGTTAAATACATCTTTGATTTATTAATAACATTAAGAAACAATTAAGTCATTATTTTTACTATAATTCCACATAAATATGGAAAATGGAAAGTACATTTTTGATTAAAGTAAAAGTACTTATTAGTACACTTAAAGTACTTTTTCTTCAATAAAAGTACTCTGTCGAGCAAATAATCGTTCTTTTTGGGTGCAATAAAAGTACTTTTTACTACACTTAGTTGTACTTTTTAGTACAATAAAATAACTTTTTGGTACTTTTTAGTTCAAAAAACTGTACTTTTTAGTACAATAAACAGTACTTTTTAGTATAAATATACAATAAATATATTTTTTGATACAATAAATTGTACTTTTTGGTACAATAATTGTAATTTTTGATAAAATAAATTATACATTTTGGTACCGAGTATTATCTGTGTATGGGTATTTCCACAGAAGTGTCAACCGTGGTCGAAAAATTAAAAGTTGACAAACAAAATTTTCTGACTTGTATTAGTAAAGACGAATACTTAAATTTTATTAAATTAAAATGTCCAAAGTTTTTCTTAGTTTCCGCGTTGAGTTAACGGACTGCAAAATTTCACTCTTTTGGTGGTCGCCATTTTTAAATCTTAATATTATATTTACTGATGATTCAAGTCCATTCTTATTATAAAATTGTATAATAGTAACAACAATAAATATCTGCTATAATAGTAAAAAATTAACAGTTAGCAGCAACATTTTGATTTTATAATTTTGGCGTTCTAATGTAACAATCATGGTCAACATTTAGTGACATATAAACTTTATGATATTCCCTAATTTCGCAAATAAAACAATGACTTAAGCAAACATTTTTTTAAGCATTTAACAGCTATGGGATATTTTTTTTGTCACATAACGTCAGTAACATAACGTATATCTTTACAACCTCGTGGTTAAAAACCAGAGGAACAAATTTCCCCAACAAAAATATTTTTTGAAAGCCCTATTGGTCTATTTTATGAAACAATTAAGTGCGTATACTAAATCTTAAGCAATACACAGACTTTTAAAATTTCAAGAACTAACATAAAACGCACTTCTATTTCGTGTAGCATAACGTAGGCATGTGTTTTGTTAATATCTTGAATTTTTTACACCTTTTTTACATAATGTAGAGCTGGTAGGGAGCTATTCAAATTACAATATCAAATACAAAAATTTTAAAATTTTATGTGCTTTTTTCCAATTGTGTCGTACGATCGTAACATTCGTAAGGCGGTAATTACCCATATCAAATATTATCGCTCTGGTGCTGAAACACATTTTTATCACGCCCTCTTGAGAGTAACAATTACGTCTGCAAATTTGAATCTGAAGTGCCGAGTACTAACTGTATATCAAATTTTATCTAACAGCTTGGCCACGCCCACTCCGTCCACTGTTCCTAAATTTAAATTTCGTCTGCATATTCTATTCGTGCAGCCAAGTAGTATCTGTGTACCAAATTTTAATTCTCTAGGGCTAAAATACAGTTTTGCCACACCCCCTCCGCCCACTGGCCAAAAATTAAAATTTCGTCTGCATATTCATATTCCCCTTGTCCATAACTATATGGGTATCAAATTTTATCTCCCTAGTTCTAAACAAGTTTTGCCACGCCCACTTTGCCAAATGAGTCAACAATTAAAATTTTGTCTGCATTTTCATATTCATATTGTCGAGCTCTATCTGGGTATCAAATTGTATTTCCCTAGCTCCAAAAATACGTTTTGCCACGCCCACTACGCCCAGTGGGTCCAAAATTTAAATTTCGTCTTCATATTCCTGAGTATCAAATTGTATATCTCTATCTCTAAAAAATGGTTTGCCCCAACCAAAAAGCTCATACTGTCCAAAACTAATATTTCGTCTGCATATTTATCTTCATATTGTCGAGCACTATCTGTATATCAAATTGTATTTCCCTAGCTCCAAAAATACGTTTTGCCACGCTCACTACGACCGTTTGGTCCAAATTAAAATTTCGTCTGCATATTCAAATTCGCGTTGTCGAGAACTATATGGGTATCAAATTGTATCTCTCTAGGCCTGAAATACAATTTTGTTACGCCCACTATGCCCATTGGGTCCAAAATTAAAATTTCGTCTGGATATTCATATTCGCGTTGTCAAGTACTATCTGAGTATCAAATTTTTGGGGGCGGGCGCGCAAAACAAACATACTACAAGTGACACAAAGTTCATTTCGAGAAAGTCCCCTTCAATGTTTCAAATTATAGTGAAAATACAGGTATTACTTGAACTGTTTTTCGGCTAGAAATCACCACTGATAATAAAAATTGATCTTCTCATGCTAGTAGACAGAGTAAGGGTCAAGGACCACAACTGCACACTTATTTACAATTGTTGTCAATTTGTCACTTGCGCCCCTTTGCTTCTAACCCCCTTAATTGTTTATTACGAAGATTTTCAACAACAAATTTACAAACACTTAAAACAGTTAGGTAAGCTTGCTAATTGGTTTTTTTATGTTGTGCGGTGGAATAAAAAGAATGTACCAATTTCAGTTAAAGCCAACTTTGGACACCATTGGTTAAAGCACTGATAAAGGCATTATTGTTATTGTAGTGTTAACTAATCAATAACACAATTATAGAAAAATTTGGACCCCCTTTAAAGTAATGCTCAAAAAAGTGAAAAAATTATAAATTCTTCTTTAATTTTTTTTTGAAAAAGGGCAGGAATAACTCGCTTTTTTGACTTAATTTGTTAACCTTTATGTGCTCGGATGACTACATTTGTAGTAATTTTGAAATATAACGCTTGTAACTTTTTTGTTAGAAAAGGGAATGGTACGAAATTTTCAGTAGCTTCCTAAAAAAGTGTTTTTAGCAGATTTAACTAATAAAACCAATGATAAAAATTACTTATGCTGCCTCCACATCATAATTTTAAAATGACCATCCCCTGGCCGGCTGACTACAAATGTAGTCACCATATAAATTGTATGGAAATTCACTTTATTTTCAACTGAAATCAATTTTTTTTGGTTACGGTTTGTTGAAATGTGTGCTTTAATTATTGATTTTGTTTCTTCACAATCAGTTCTAAAGAATTAACGCGAAATACGGAATTAAACTTGCTGGGTACGATCTTGGAGAAGACCACAAGAGAACGACGTAGCTAAATTATAAGATTTTCTAGCTAAATTATAAGACTTGGTTGCAAAGCATGAGGCAATTACACGCCAACGTCATGGTGCAATGGTTGCAAAGTAAAAAATCATCAAATTATTCCAAATGTCGAATAAAGAACTATATACTGCAATACTTCAAAGCAGACGATATGAAATCTGGTGTCTAACCTATATAGAACTGAGAGCGTTCGTTAAACTTATATTGTTAGCAAGCATCAATAAATCAATCGATGGGCATAAGATGCATTGTGCAGTTTAAACGATGTATATTATAGCTCTGCTACAATGTCCAAATGAAGCTGTACCTTCTGATAGCTCCCATACAATTGTACCTTCTTTTTAATTTAGTCAGTTTAATTATCATGAAATGGTTGACAAATCCTCAGAATGCCGAAACATTTGCCACACCCCTTCTGGTACCTCCCATATAAATGAGATCACTATATTAATCTTACAATAGTACACAAAGCGTCAAAACGCCCCACCCCTTCTAACATACAAATGAGTGAATTTAGTGCTGTGGCGGAACAATATAATGGGAAAAGTATGGAGACGGGACGCCTCTTGGTTTGATCAGTTGACAAGACAGCAATAAAGCCGAACTATATTTACTTAGACCATACCACCAAAGCAGCAAGGTGCGATATAGAAAATGGAAGGTCAGTTATTCTACTTTCAAGTGTCCCTCTAACAAAGTCTGTAGTTCCGAAAAAACAATTCAAAATACATATTAATTGCAAAATAAAACCAAAGCATGCCTAGAAAAGTTAAACTTGGCGTTGCCTTTGGCAATGTACTACAATATACTTGATATAAACGTATTAGTCATTATATATTTGGAAAATCATAGCCATATTCAAGACAAAAGCATGAAGCGAAACTTCCGGCGGAGCTGGGCATAATAGCTTTTCATGTCTCTAATGAACAACGCATTTATATTCCAAAAATTTTGGGATATATATCTGAAATATGATTACTGCCCTGAATATACAACTTTGGAAGCTATTCTGATGTTACTAATGACATACGTAAATCCAATTCACCTAGTCCAATCCTGGTGTGCGTTATCCATTTTTCTACATACAAACATGGCAAAAGATGTTAGTTTTTCAGAACTATTTAGTTTAGTAGTAAGATATATTATTTTGTCTTAAAACAAAATAAATTAACCACTAATTTTGATGCAAATATGTATATATTACTTAAAAAGCCATGTTTGCTACATTTGTAGTCATCCGGCCGTCCACGTAAGTTTACAATCCCGAGCACATGAAGGTTAATAAAGTTAGTGCGCAAAACTCCCAGCTACATTATTGCCGAATACAGTTTAGCGCTATCACGAAGTGTGAGTTAGCTGTTGGACAAAAACTGATGACAACTTTTTTCATGGGGCTCACTGATTTTGAGAATCTTTAGGGGCCCATTAAAAAAAAAATTGGTCACCAATCTCGCCAAACTGAGTATAGGGTTTTATTACCCTTCGATAGTAGAATCGAACCTATACTATCCCGTTTTTGTATTTTACAAAAAGTCGTAATTTGTTGCATAGTGTTATTACTTCTTTACAAATATTTAAGCTTTCACTCTTCGAATTAGTTAAATAGCCCAATTGTATTAATAATTTTATAATAACCACATAATTTCAAAACTATTTCTCAATTACATCCAGAAATTGCATTAACACTTTATTGCAACAAGGTGAATGCTCTTGAAAAAAAGCAAAACAATTACTTCCAACTACAAACTCTTTCCTGTCACTTGTGGCCGCAATGTTTTTCCTCAAGCCTTAGAGTAAATTAAAATTATGTTTATGGCACCCCAGTGTGGATGGATATCATAAAATGCCACTAAACCTCGTAATGTTGTAATATTAGCCATCAACCCAGCAGCAGCAGCAACAACTTGTTATACCAAATGGTCAACATTGGTGTTGACTTTTTTTTTTCTAAGCTATAACTCCTCGCCACTCACTTGCTCAATTTGTGGCTGCCACCGTCACTCAGTTTCGCCAACATTGTGAGCATACAACGTTACAAACAAAACTAAAACTGGATTCCTATTAGATGTGACTTGCGTTGAGGCATGACGCAGCTATGGGCCTACGCAAGTGCCATGTGCCATGTAATATAACAGTGTGGTCCAATGTTGGCTCTCCTAATGGCTATTACAAGCGCTTTGCTTTTGGTAGATGAACTTGAATTTGGAGGCAACTCATGCCAAGATTTACGCTATACTATCATTATTTAGATAGCATAATTAAGACTTTCATTTTCATCATATTGCTCAGCGTCATTACGAGTGTGCCTGCCCGCCCCTCTACCCTGGGTTTTCATCTCTGCTAATGATTGATAAACACGCCACTAGAGGTATGAGGGGCTACAATATGGAGTATGAAGTACCATGAAATGCTAATGTATGCATATAAACAAATTGCCTAATTAAAGAAAAATAGATCGATAATTTGTTTACACATAATGTACAAATAATTGTGGTGGGCACTAGGGAAGAGGGGGTGGGGTATAGATAAAGTGAATTGGGATGGAAAGAGGCGTACGTTTTCCATTGTTTGAGGTTTTTAAGTGGATGTTAGACTAACTACTTTTCATTTTTTTTTATGGAAAATTGTGAATGTGGACTAGGGCTGAAAGAGAAGTATATGGCGAAGGATGAAAGCTTATTTGCAAATAGCAGTAGTGGTCGTAGTTGACTGAAAGTAAAATGAAGATGTTGTACTTAAATGGTATACAGGGTGGAGCGCGGTAATTTTCTTTTTAGCACTGCAAGCTGTGGCGGCACTGTTGATCGAAAAGAGTGGAGAGTGTGCGTGGCTGACGGCAGATTTGTATGCGTCTGCCTTTCAGTTGCCATCATGCATTGGGCACGTGAGAAGAGGTAATTTTGTGAAGACATTCTTACAACTATACCCCTTGCAATTGTGTTCTTTTCTGATGAGGCACATTTTCACCTCTGTGTGTGTGTAAACAAACAAAATATGCGGTACTGGAGTGAAACAAATCCCAGAGACCTCTGCATTCGGACCTCGTCACTGTGTGGTGCGCCATATCGACATGCTTGTTAGAGTTCATGAAAACTTCAGAAAACGTATGCAGCAATGTGTGGATAGTGAAGGTCAACATTTGCCAGATACACTATTTAAGACCATGTAATTTACAATAGTTCAATGTACTGTATACTAGAGCGGGTCACGAAAAAAAATGTCCAAAGTCGAGGGCAAATATTAAAGATAACATCGAGACAACTTAAAAAATAAAAAAAATTTTCCTCACCCACCCCCGGAAAAACAGCCAAAATCGTTTTTTTATCGCAGCTTTTTTGTTTGTAGCTTAATTGTAACGTTCGAGACATCGCTGTATAGGTCTCGATGAGTACAATATGTGTTCTATAGATGTCGCTAACATACGACTTGATTTTGTAATGATGGCTTCATTTAAAGCAGTTTCTACCCCTAAAAATTTCAAAATATTTTTTCATAGGATTAAAGGCCTTTCAAAATCAAGAATATTTTGCTTTGGAAGTATAAAGTTTTCTTCAAAAACAAAAAATTTACATATGACAAGATGTATTTGCAGCATTATTACAAATATTTTTTCTCGTTGTTGCATTATTTCCGAAAATTATTGCATATATTTTAGCTAAATTGAAAAAAAAAAATTAAATACAAGTTACTGCATACTTTTTAGCGCAATTAGTGTTAACAATTCCATGCGGATGAAGATATTTAACTTCACCAAACGAAATTATAAAGAAACAAGGTAAACCATGGAAGTAATAAGAATAAAATAAAAGCATAATTTTGAACTTGTTGTATTATTCCTATGACATTTGCAGCATTAAATGTTTTGTACGATGCAGTTATTCAGCGCTTGCAGTGACTGATGAAAAGCGTCTGAGGTATATTTTTGCAAAACTAGAAAATCGTGAACGGAACTTGAGTCGCGCCAAAATTTGCTAAATTATATATCATTAAATTTGTAATAAATACAATATTTTCATGGTAACTATATTAAATATGAATTATCCCAGAAAAATATTTCATTTTTTTTATCGAAGTTGCTAAAAAGTATGCAATAATTTGAGCTACAAAGTATGCAATCATATTTATTAATTTTTTTCTGTCAGCGCTAAAAAGTATGCAATAATTTTCGATTATAATGCAAACAAAATGAAAAAATATTTATGTTAGTGCTGTAAATTCATATTGCCATACGTAACTTTTTTCTTTTTGAATAAAAATGTATTCTTCTAAAGCAAAATATTATTGGATTTTAAAGGGTTTAAATCCTAAGAAAAAATATTTTAAAATTGTAGGAGTAGAAACTTCTTTAAATGTGTCCATCATTACAAATCATGTCGCACGTCAGCGACATCTATAGGTCAAAAGTAGTACTTGTCAAGACCTATACAGCAATGCCTTGTTTGTTACGATTGAGCCCCAAACAAAAAAACAGCGCCAAAAAAACGAATTTGGCTGTTTTCCAAGGGTGGGAGAGGGAAAAAATTTTTTTTTTAAGTTGTCCCGATATAATCTTTAATATTTGCCCTCGACTTTTGAAGATATTTTTTTTGTATATGGAGACCGACCCGGTCTACTGTATACTGTTCAATATATTTAAAATATAAAATAAAATTTTCTTAGGTTCATACTTTTTTATTTTATTCCCAAACAAACAAATTACCGCGCTCCACCCTATACAAATCCCTCTGTCCAAATTTCCATAAAAAAATTCTTTGCTAAAACATTTATGGACAACAGAATGCGGCAAAAAGTGTTTAGATTAACACTAAAATCGTCTGTTATGAATAAAATGATACATTTCCATTAAAAACCGATGGGAAAATTTCAATACTGGCCTTAGCAATCAACACAAAATTGCACCGAAAAAACATACACTGTTCGCATGAAATACTCACTAATAAGGACAACCGCATTGCATATTAACTAGCAGAAAAAGGCCAATAACATTTGCATTGCCTTCATAACAACCCTAAAATATTTGTCATTTTAATTTCGTATATGTATTTCCAAGGACTCTACATAACGTAGCCAACAAAGAAAAACAACCCGTGTGTCATCAGCATATACCCAAAATCGCTAGTTTTTCTTACTATTTTTACAGAAAAAAACAAAAAACTTACAAAATAAATCACTATCGTATGTTTTTTTTTTGTTTGCAAACAACTAATTGGAAAAATATTCGTTTTTCTCTGTAGACCCAAACCACAAAACAAGTTTGGTTTCAATGAAGCAAAAACAATTTAAAATGAAATCGAATGGTTTTATATTGGCTGAGATGAGAGACAAAAAACAAATAGATCATTAGCAAAAACGCTGTAATTGAAAATCACTACGAGGTTTTTTGTGTAGTTTTCTTGGGAAATGTAAGTTTTTTTAGTATAGATGTGTAAGGTATGTATGAAGTAAGTATGTTTCTAGTTAAGATGAGATAAATATATATTAATGTTATAAGTTTACAAAACTATTTCACTTTAATTTCTTTGCAAAGATGTCATGCTGTTAACAAAATGACTTTTTGACCATCATAAATTATTAATATCTGTTGTCTACACATTGGTGATATAGGCATGTTGGCAACAACAACAATATGGAACAGTTTGGAGATTTGCAGTTATTTGATATATTTAGCTTTGGTTTACAAATAAGATTATAGTTACTTTGTTGATTATCTGATTATAAGTTCAGCAAATTTTGAGTCATAAATAAACAATATTTAACCATTGTGATGAAAGTGATGATGTCTCTCTTGATGTGGGATATTTTATGATTTATTTACAAATAAATCGTATTTAATCATATTGTCTTTAAACAAATCGACATTGACAAAAAATTTAGTGCATCAAAAAGGATTGTCATAATCTGTTTAATTAACCACAACTCGGATTTTTTTCTTTACTTGATAAAGCAGTACATTTAGATACAGCAATGTGTTTTGTTTTCAAAATCATATAAAAAGCAATGGAATTGCTGAGTTTAAGTGAAGTTTTTTTACGGTAAAAAAAATAATGATATATGATATATACAAAATTTGCTCACAATAGCAAAAAAAATAAAATTTCGGTGTGCTGCAAAAAGCTTTTATGTCCACTTTTTATGTTTTTGAGTTATTGATGATTTTAAATTAATGGCCGCTTATGTTTTGGTCATAAAATTAATTGTTTTGATAGAATAACTACAAAACTACTTTAAATAGATATGGCATTTTTTTTACAGGACATAGACTATGGCTTTTGGAACACTTTTCCATCATTAAGTGCATTTCACAAAAAAAGTTGAGATGAGACTTATTGGCAGCACACCAACGATATGTGTTGATCATCAGTTAAATTAAATAGTTGGTAAAAAAACTAATTCATAAACTGTGATTCATTTAGAGGTTTTTGTGTGTTTTAACAGATCACATATAAATAGTGTCAAGTTTAATTCAGCATCTTGTATGCTACAATCTTGATTTGAAGGCTTATAAGTCTAAATCGTTCAAAAATTTTCTTAAAGTCTTAAATTGTCTCCTTAATATCAGTCATTGGTCTATGTGCAACAGTTCAATAAAGATTCACTCTTACACTACGAATTTTGTTAAGAGACGAGGAGTACTATAACTTTGTTAAGAAATCATTTGTTAACTACTAGAGCCCTGTATAAATGCATTTGCCAATCCTTTGGACAACAAATGACTTACTGCAGTGATCAATGCAGTAAGTATTTTTTAGTACAATAGTAGTAAATTTTAGTGCAACAAAGTATTTAGTGTTACAACCAAGATACTTTCTAATGCAATAAAATTACTTTTTGGCACAATAAAAGTACTTTTTGATGAAACAAAAGTACATTTTGGTGCAAAAATGTATTTTTATGTAAAACAAATTTATTTTTGGGTACAACAGAAAAGAATTTTGGTACAATAGTAGTATTTTATTCGTTTTCACTTTATTTTATTGTACTTTCTGGTACAATAAAAGTACTTTTTTGGTACAATAAGGTACTTTTTAGTAAAGATAAAGATTTTTTGGTACAATAAACGCACTTTTTGCAATAAAAGTGATTTATGGTGCCATAGGAGTAATTTTATGTTCAACAAAAGTACAATAGAAGTATAAAAGTACTTTTTGGTATAACAAATGTACTTTTGGCACTATAATTTTGCTCTTTGGTACTTTAAATTGTACTATTTGGTACAAAAAAGTACTTTGTGGTACATTAAATTGTATTATTGGTTTGAAAAATTTTACCTTTTGGTACAATAAATTGTACTTTTTGGTACAATAAATTTTACTTTTTAGTGCAATAAAAGTACTTTTTGGAACAATAGAATGTACTATTATACAATACAATAAAAGTAACAAAAGTAATTTTTGGCACCATAAATGTGCTTTATGGTACTATAAATTGTACTATTTGTAAAAGTGATTTTTGGTACACTAAATAGTACTTATTGGTACAATAAAATTTACATTTTGGTAATAATAAACTGTTCTTTTTTGTACAACTAATTGCACTATCTGGTACAATAGATTTTACTTTTTGGCACAATAAATCATACTTTTGGTATGTACAATAAATTGTACTTTTTGGAGCAGTTAATTGTACTATTTAGAGCAATAACCTGTATTTTTTGGTACAATAAATTGGCCTAGTTGGTACAATTAATTGTACTATTTGGTACAATTCGTTACAATATACGTACTTTTTGGTACTAACAACAAAGTACAATAAACTTTTCAATTTGATACAATAAAAGTACTTTTTGGTACAATAAATTGTACTATTTGGTATAAAAAAAGAATTTTTGTTGCAACAATAAATAGTAAATTGTACTATTTTGTACAATAAAAGTATTTTTTTGGTACACTAAATGTTACTTTTTGGTGCAGAAAATTTTACTTTTTGGTACAATAAAGTGTAGTTTTGTACATACTTTTTGTACATCATACATTTTTGTAAAACATAAGTACTTTTTAAGTACTTTTTGGTATAACAAATTATATTTTTTGGTATAACAAAAGTACTTTTAGGCACTAAAAATTTATTTTTTTAAGTTGTACTATATAGTACAATATTTTTGGTACAAAAATTTGTACTTTTTGGTAATTGTACTTTTTGCTACAATTAATTGTACAATCTAGTACGTATTTTTTGGTACTAACAAACAAGGTACACTAAACTGTACTTTTTGGTACGATAATTGTTTTATTTGGATCAATAAAAAGTGATATTTGGTACAATAAAGTGTAATTTTTAGTACAATAAAAGTACTTTATATACTTTATACGCAAATACTTTTTGGTACAATTAATTGTACTTTTTGGCACAAGCTAATTTTGTTTTGAATTATTTATTGTCGTGCATTTCTTTCACAAAACACTGTTTTGATCAAAACTCACACTGTTTCGCTTTTGTTTTGTTTCATTACCAAAACATTGCCGTTGTCGTGTACATGTCTTGTTCGCTGAATTACAGATTGTGTGATATAACAGCTCTAGAGATTTTTCTGTGAAATCAAAAGTTTGTATCAAAAGTTGTAGATGATTCAAGACTTGAAAACCAACATTATTCACGTCATTTTCGATACCGCTGGTTTTGCTGGAAAGAGTGATCGTAAGTTGGACCTTTTAAAAGAACATCTATGCGTTAGTCCTGGTCAACATTTACTTGAAATGATCTTCAAATGAGTAATTTAAATTGAAGCGATCACAAAAATGTTGAGTCATTTCTACGAGTTTGATAAAATTTTACTAACATGTACCTTATTGCGAAAAGTAGAATCCTTAAGCAAGCTATACAGAATGATCGCATCACATGGGATTACTCAAAAAGTAAATGTCACAGCTTATTCTTGCAGGTCATAATAAAGATTCCTACATTCAGATCTATTTTAAGTTTTTTATTTAAATTTAAAAAGGGAACTTCTAAATGAATCGCCCTATATAACACTACAGTGTACCCATTAGCTGTGATCGTTCAAGTCTACCCCAGAATCAAGTCTATCTGCCTATATGTACGAAGTTTTAACATTCTGCAAATGTCTGCCTTTGAACCATTACAAGTTCATAGCTATATTTTGCTCAAAACCATTTCATTCCTTCTTTTAAAACTACACAACAATACATATGTACATACAATTTAAATACATTTATGTGAAACAGTAGTTCAACAAAATATGATATCTGAGCAAAAGTTCTGATATGTATTGTTGCTACACCGCACGTGTACTGTTGTGTCACTCACAATGTTAACTTGTTCTCGTATGTGAGCTGTAAGTGTCTGAGTTTGATCTGTTGGTGTTTGGACGTCAACCAACCTGAATGTTTACGTCCATCTTCTTATCTGTGTCGTACGTACAGAAACAAGAAACAGACAATGACAACATTAAAAACTATGATTGCAACTACTCTCTGGCAACAACACTGCCTTAACAGCAGAAACAGACAACATTGGCATCAACAATAACAGCAACAAAAGTTAGATTATAGTTTTTGGGTGTTTTTGACATTTAGGTTGTGCTCTGTGCTGTTGTGTTGTGTTTTGTGTTGTATTCTGGCGATAACTTATTCATTCTATCGAAATATATTTTGAGACAACTTTTACTTGACTAATTTTAAGGTTCTCTTATGTTTACACAAAACACTCACACTCACATGCCGATATTTTTACATAGACATGAATGTGATGTAAGGAAAAGGCGTAAAGTGGGCTGGACATGTGAGCTAAAATAGTGTTGGTGCGTAACGACTTTGTAAATTGTTATACTACAAGCGCTGGGGAGAGTCACGTATTTGGTAATAATGCTAATAAACTTTGATCTTAACATATATTAAGGACTTGGTTACACAATATTTTTAAGGGGACTTTTATAATATTTTTATTGTACCAAATTGTATATTACCAAAAAGTCTTTTAGTGTAATTGTATTAAAAATTTCTACTTTGACGTAAGAAAGTGCAAACATCTATTTCAAAAATTAGAGTGCCAGTGTATCTTTGCATTAGCTGACTTGTTTAAAACTATCTAAAAGAGCCGTTCCAGTAGACAGTAACATAATAAATGGTCATTTAAATAACAAAAAATTTTACGTTCATTTGTGACCATTCTACATATAAATACTAGATGCCTAGATAACCATGCAGCTTCTAACTCATGTAGAAATAACAAAATAATTCTAAAAGTCACACACGACACCAATAATTCAATATACCACCGGCTATTGTATAGTGCGATGTTTGTAGTGTGTCCTACACTCATTTCATCAGTGACACTGACAGTCTTCCATTAAAAATGTATTGTTCAATTACAACGTTTCCTTGTTACATTGAGAATTACAATTTGTTTTGCCACACGATGCTCTGCTTTTGATTCTGTATTAATTATTGATTTAGACAGTTATACAACAAGTTTTGATTGATAGCACCACCAACACAAGAGAAAATCTTTTACTATGCAACATACAGCAGCCATCCATATAGTGCAAAAGATTGATTGAAGTGGAGTTGGCCCCAAACATGTTCTATATGCAGCTATTTATAGAGGAGTGAATTGGAATGAACACCGACAAACATACACACACTCACTTGTGATATATGCAATATCGGCAAGATATTGGCAAAATAAAGTTTGTGATGAGATTCAATGATGAGATTTTATGGGAAAAACAAGATAACTTTGGATTTTTTGGATTTTGACATAAAGCTCAATAACGATGATGAACTACAACAATATGTTAATCATATTTCGATAGAAGATGTCATAAACTTGGCAAAGAATATAAATAATTCTGTATCATTGGATGGGGTGGAAAAAATACAATAATGTTCTTTAATGTAGGATGTGACGAACTTTTGACTTAATGATAATATCTACACTTGTTCGTTAAGTTCATAGCAGAGTAAACCGTTACTACAATAGATTATAATATATTGTAAAGCAATCACATGTTAAATGTTGTGCTACCGATACAAATTCTAGATCATAAGACTAATTTCTTATATTCCTATTGTTTCAAAATTATAACTTATTTCTCAAATCTTAACGTTTTTTGTTATTAAAAAGTCTTATAAATTTATATATTTAATACAACAGTGTTCATGTATATGATTATTATCACTGACATGTTGTTGCGAAAGCTTTGTCTACACCCCCATTGCGTTGCTTTCCTTGGAATTTTTTCATATCGTCATATTTTGATTTCCTCCTGCTCCAAACGACCTTGACTTGTTACCCTGATATCTACTCTATTGTTACACTAACACCGACTGATTGACAGTTTTCCAATGAAGACTTTTATTTTGTTGCGGCCCCACCTGATGTGTTCATATGAAGGTGTGCACACAAGGATTTGTAAGAAATACAGTGTTAAGACAGTTTGTCGATGTTATCAGTAAACTTACATGGTATTGAGTATTAAAAATATTTTACAGTTGGCAATATTACCTGTAACGATAAGGAGAAAAAAAGTTATAGTTGTATTAGTAGTATGTTCAACATAAACAATATCAAAAATGTAATTTATGATTTTCTTTATTATTTTTATTATTAAGTTTTTGTTTTGTATTGTTATGCATGACATTCTATCAGAGGCATAAACAATATTAGTTTTCATAGTAAAGCCTACGCATATATCAACAATATGACAAACGTCTTACAAATCTATTATGTATTAAGTATCTCAAACATTTCGCAAATTGTAATAGAAAATATATATGTTCACGAAAAACGTAAAAAATCAAAATTATTTATATATTTATTAAGGTATACTGACATAAAAAAACAGAGAAGTAATATAATATTACACTGTCCATGACTTAAGTAGATTTTGTACATATGATTTAAAAATTATGACAAGAATAATACAAATTAATAACTGTTAAGTTTGATTCATTTATAGGCTTTTTTCTCGCTTGTTATATTCTTACTGATTACATCTGACTGGTGTGTAGGAATTATCTAATTTTTATACAAATCTGTTATGGAAGGACTTACACAACTACAACATTTCTAAATTATTTAACAGTTTTACCAAAATGAGCTTTCTGCAAAAAAATTGTTTCCATGCACTTCTCATTTGTGCATAATCGGCATTCCGAGACCACTATTGGTAATACCATCCGCAAATTTTTGTGTCAGGATACGTGACCAATAAGATGATATCTAGGCAACATGGTGGCTGCAGTGGATTGTGTAACTAAAGGCCGTGACTAACCACTTCGATGTCATGCGTAGCTTTTTGACCTTTCGAAGCAACAACTTGTTAAATTTCAAAAAAAATCTTAGTTTAAAGGCTTACAAGATCCAACACGTTAAAATGAATTGATACGCTTTAATTTCAGTCAATGGGCTGTGCAATAGCCAAATAAATCCGATTTGGCTTAAAATTATTTTTAGTGGCAAGGCGTATATCTGGCTGAAAGGATACGCCAATAAACAAAAGTGTGATTTATGGGTGGGGAAATCATCAGTTCCTTTTTTAAAATGAGGTTGGAAAGTACTTAACAGTCATTAGCGAATTCTACCGCATCACGAAAACGGACTTGATGTCTGAATTCAAAGCCCGTGATGTCGGCAAGTAATGTTGTCTTCTAAGTCTTGAATGTATGTGCCTCAACGCCATCTTGATAATACCAAAATCTAGATGGAGTTGAGGCACACACATTCAAGACGTAGAATACAACACTACTCGCGTAAAAAGCAAGGTCCTGTTGATAATGCCGGAAAAAGCGATCGAAAGTAAGATCTTCCTAATAGACATCCTATGGTCTAGTTGCGCCGAACATTTAAATGAAATCATCTTAAAAGAATAAATGCCAGAAATTCTTCTAACGGTAGAAAATAACAACCCCGACATCAAAAATTTTTGAAAATGTTTTAATTATAACCAAAAAGAAAGGTTCTAAATGAATTATGAGCATATTTGCCCTTCAAAATATGTAGGCAGATCTAATGTTAATGAATTGTATATTGTATGGCAAAAGTGATACATCTAGATAAAAAAAAATAGTTTAAGGTTTTAAGGCAATTTCGGCTGAAGTGCAGAATATGGGGCGGGAGCCCGATTAAAACAAAAATATGTCATTGTCTTCGTCTTGTTCCCCAAACATCGGAATGGTAGGTCAAAGTTGGCGCTCAGGTCCATGGGGCCCGGGGGGTCAAAAAAGGGGCCCCTTTCGGATCTATGATGCGGGTACTCAAATGAAAGATATAAAAATCGCTCGATTTTTTTAAAAATAATTTTTGCCTGCGGCGCTTTTACGCCCAGCATATCCATTTCCACTCTAATTTCCAAAAAAATAATATTTTTCCCGGAATATACCAAAAAGAAATTTTTCTTTTAAAAAATCGAGCGATTTTTTTAAAAACATCGTTGGATTCGTCTTGAAAATATCATTCATTTGAGTACCCACAAATGGGGGGTCATCATAGAACCCAAGGGTCCCCTTTTTTTGACCCTCCCCCACTGGGCCCCCGGGCCTTAGCGCCAACTTTGACCTCGATTTTCATGTTTTGGGGCGTATTTGGGGTGAGGTGGCACTTTTTTTCATATTCTGCAATTTTGCCACAATTTCAAAGGAGACATTATCTTTATAAATTAGTAAAGTTATCGCCATTTGAATTAATTCCACCGCGTCGATGCTATATCAGTCATGTAATTGAACTGTAATTTTATAGTACAAAAAGTACTTTAATTGTAACAAAGAGTTGCACCAAAATGTACTTTCATTGTAAAAAAAGTAATTTATATAATAACTTATAGTACTTTTATTGTACATAAAAGTGATTTTATTGTAACACAAAGTACTTCTTTCGAATCAAAAATATGTTTCATTGTACCAAACAAAACTTCTGCTTACAAAAAAGTACTTTTGTTTCTCTAAAATGTACCTTTATTGCCTTAATAAGTACTTATTGTACGAAACTGTAAATTTAAAGTACCAATAAGTGTACCCATTGTGCTAAAAAGTACATTTGTTGTGCCAAATAGAACTTTTATTGTAGCAGAAAGTACTTAAATTGTGCCAAAAAGAACTTTTGATATACAAAAATAGTACTTTAATTGTAACAAAATGTACTCATATTGAACCAGTACTTTTATTGAACCCAAAAGCGCCGTATTGCACCAAAAACAGTTTTTTTTATATCTATAAGTAATTTCAATGTACCAATAAGTACTTTATTATACATTTATTATACCAAAAATTACTTTTATTGTGCCTATAATTACATTTATTGTACTAAAAAGTACTTTTATTGCACCATAAAGTGCTTTCATTGCACCAGTTACTAATTTTATTGTACAAAAAAAAAAAACTTTATTAGCACAGAGATATTTTTTATTATTTCAAAATGTACTTTTTTTATACCAAAAAGTCCTTTTGTTGCAACAAAAATTACTTTTGATGTACGGAAAGGACTTTCATAGTGTCAAAGTGTAATTTGTTAGTACTAATGAGTACTTTCATTATAACAAAAAGTACTTTTATTGTACCACAGAGTACTTTTGTAGTACCAAAAAGTAATTTGTTTGTATCAGAAAGTACTTTTTCTAATGTTGTACATAAATATACTACTTTTGCACCAAAAAATACTTTTCAAAAAGTACTTTTATTGCTCCACAAAGTTCTTTTATTGTACTAATTAATAAATTTTTTGCACCAACATTTGTTTCTATTGTACCGAAAAGTACTTTTGTTATACATAAAAATACTTCTATTGTACTAAAAAGTACTTTAATTGTATCAAAAAACACTAATGTCGTGCCAAAAAGTACTTTTGTTCAGCCCCAAAGTAATTTTATTGTTCCAGAAAGAACTTTCATTGTACCATAAAGAACTTGTATTTAACCCAAGAGTACTTTTATTGTATCAAAAAATACTTTGTTCGTATCAAAATTATTTTCTATTATACCAAATAAGTACTTTTGTTGTACATTAAAATACTTCTATGCTAAACATTTTGTTATTGTACCAAAAAGTACTTTTATTGTGCCAGAAAAAACTTTATTAAAAACTTAACTTAATTTTCCCTTTGCACCCCATGAATGAGGGTGCGTTGTTGTGAATTAACACGCCTTCTATTTTTAGATTCACAACTAACGGCACCTACTTGTTTATCGACGAATGCGAACGTCACTGTTTGAGAAGCTCTTACTAGACAAGACGATTGAATCGACGCTTAATACTGCGAAGTTGCTGTCAACAACATTTGAGGGGAGCCGACAATGAAAGAAAATTTAATTGTTTTTTTTCTTTTAAGATGACTGGAGCCAGGTTTGAACCTGCGATCTCCCGCATGGTAGTCTCGTGTTCTAACCGATGTACCAATAAATACATTTATTGCAACAAAATTTTATTCGCATGTTGACATTCCACATAATTGTAGATATATATACAACTGATAATGTACCAGAATTCAACAATTCGTCACAAAGAGGTCTGATGATGAACACGTCATGGAGTTCGAAACGCGTCATCCTAGTGAGTGACAATTGTCATTAATATTGACAATAAAAAAATCTTTCTCATCGTTTAGCTAAAATTAACAAACTTTGTGTACCAAAAAATTTAATTTAATGTACCAAGAAATTATTTTATTGTACCAATAAAAACTTTTTTTGTACCAAAACAAATTATATTTTGTCAAAAATTACTCTTATTGTACTAATAATAATTATTATATATTACTAGTAAATATAATTTACTAGATCTACGTACGCTCTCATTTTCAGGGGTTGTAAACGCAATCAAATATTTTATATTCCACATTAATTCTTATTATGGTTAACATACTTTTACTTTATTTTCAAATTTTAAAAATAACTCACTTTGTTTCACTCTGCTTCATTAAACATTTCCCAATATTGCCAAATATGGCTAATAACGTAAACCCATGATGGCTTTAATCCGTAAAGACCACAAAATATTTGACGTGAGCAAAGATTAACACCATTATTTGTACGAATTTTTTAATATACTGAACACAAAACGGAAACATTTTGAGTACACCGAAATGCTGGAAAATACAAGTATACATTTTAACAGCAACAACGGTGACTCTTGTACAATAACACGTAACATGACCATTAAGACGCCCACTTTGCCATATGGTGGGAGCACACACGCACCGGTATATATAAACGACAGACGGACAGCTCGTCTTGTGTGTATAAACAAATGACCAATTGACGGAGCAGTTGACTATAAGAATAACAAACTGAAATGAAATCTGGTCGGCTGTTTGAAGTCTTTGAGTAGCTACGAGTATCTCCAACAGCACCGGCAGCAACATAACAATATGCGATGACCACCATCTTACGGAAAATTGAAACAATTTTAAAAAGTCAATGTGTTCACAACATATCTGTTGTGTGACAGCAGCAGCACCACCATCATCTATAAGATGACAAACACACAAAGTTATTGTCGGCTAACAGCCAACAACCATGTTGGAGACTCCTCTCAATATGGTCATTACAGCATTTTTATTATGGTGCGACTTTTGTAACAGCCTTGGGTATACGTTGTGTTTTATATTGATCAAGAAATGAATGAATTTAAAAATTGTTGTCTTACGCACAAAAAATGTTTATAGATATCTAACTTTGTATGGAGTTCATTGGATTTCATATATGAATCTTAACTGACAAGACAGCTACCACGCATAGCTTTTTGTTTTCATCTTGGTTAACAATTTGGTTAAGTGTGGGCGGAAAATATTTGGACAAGAGAAAAAAAAGAAACACAACACAACAACGATTCAAAACAAATAAGATACAGATACTAATGATACAGAGCATGGTAGTGCAAATAAAGAAGATATTCGCAACATACAGAATGAGTCCATAAAAAAGAATGACTATTACTGTACTTGAAGTCAATGGGGGTTTCTAAGTGTAGTGTTTCCTTATGGAAAGGTTAAAGACATTGGGTGTAGTTGAGAAACACACATTTTAAATGAGTTTATTTGCCCGTTAATGAACTACCTACTTACAATGTGTCACTGCACAATGGGGGAAATGGTAAAGTAGGAATTCGATATAGTAACACTAAGAGAGAGGATTGTTGGAGGGGAAAAAAGGGAATGATTGGTTGGGGTTGATCGACCACAATAAGTTTAAAAAATTAATGGTATTTTGTTTGGGCATTTGTTTCAAATAAAATTAAGATTTCGTAAGGGCTAAAAGTTATACTTATTTTATTAAGTTCCGGTTGTAAATGTGGTCATAAAAACACATTCGAATTTTAGTTATTTATTCGAAACGAATTCATTCACATATGTTCAAGTGCATTTGTTTAATGTTTTTGTTTTATCAGTATAAATTTCTATGCGTTTCTGCCGTTACTAGTTTTCCCCTCAATCAACAATATTTCAAAATACCAATGTTGGATATTGTTAGCACAAGAAATCTTTAATTGTATATCGGTACGAAATCATAAAATTTCACTAAACTTTTCATTAATTTTAACGTTTAATAATTTCAAACTTTTATTCGAACGAAAATTTCACTAAACTTATATATTTTACTTTCCATTCATTTTTACATTTGTTCATTTCGAGCTTTTTCTCGAACTTCTCATTCCAAAAAAAAACATTAAACTCTTAACTATTGTTGTTGAAGCATTTGCAAAGCACACCTGATTGGTGTAAGCTTATTATGAAAAAGGTGATTACATTTCAATTTGAGTGTAACAGAAATATGCGAAGAAATATATTCAATGTAGTGGGCGAAGAATAAAATTCAATATTAAATGATTAATTACTGATTTGAACTTTGAGCAATTTATGTAATATATAATTTGGCAAATACTTAAACCAGTAGAATAAGAAAAGGTATTTTTTTGCAAATGCTTGAAGGTTAATGACATTTAAGAAATGCAAATTAGTAACGTTTGGAGTTACATGTTAAATATATAAGAATTTTTAATGATTAACTTAATATTGCAGCTATTTTGTAATACAGTGTGTCTCAAAAGAAAGTTTCAATTTGTTTAGCCGACTAAGAGAACACATTAAATCTGATGGGCACGGGGAATATGCGAGTAAGAAGCCTGGATCTTGAAAATATAGGCATTATACAGCGTTTTTCTGGAGACGACTGGGCGCTGACCTTGTGAGTTTTACGAAACGTTGGTTCTGCGACTGCATCGCATAGAGGATTCTGCAGTGGGTCAAGCATCCCTTACATTAGAAAATGGATCAACACATTTGGAGAGACCAGTTCAGTACTACAAAACTAAAAATCGGGGCGAACAAGGTCTTTGAACTGAAGATAACGTAAAGAGTGTAAATCACTCGGTTCGTTAGGATCCGTATTGTTAATTCTAAAACGCGCAATTGCTTTAAATGCGCATAGATATTCATGAAACCATATATCAATTGTTGCATGCAATAAAACCCCAGAATGGACAATTCCCTAGGAAATTGATGTCCAAGAAAGGTGACATAAACTGGCCTTTATGCAGTCATGACTTAACTCCTTTTTCTCGTGGACTTAACTCAGATATAATAAATAAAACGACTTCCCTGTTGCTTAAGAATAAGCACAAAACCGCAGCTAATACGAAATCGTTCTGCCGAGCTGCCTCTTAAAATTTTACAGCTCAAATAAATGAATGTTGTAAACGCTAAGATTTACATTTAGGCGATATTAGTTTTAAGAAATAAATTCCCAAATACTGTGCTTTGATAATCAATAAACAGTTTTTTGAAAGATATCTTATTTTTTATTTTATCGACTTACCAAGTTTAAACTTTTTTTGAGACACCCTGTATATATAGTTGGAAAAATATTTTAGTCTTAAAAACACAATTTATGTTATAAGATCGAGATCAGACCATGAATTCATTATGTTTTTGGAGTCACTTAAACCGAATCTAAAGTCTATTCAACCCCATGACATGAGGATCTTGAAATAACCTAAAAAAAGATCGTCGTCGAACTTTGAGGTTATGTCAAACAACTGCCTTATTGGTGCAGAAGATGTGACATTAAATCTTTTATAGCTCTGTTGACCAAATAACCAAACTTCGGTGTTGAATTAATAAACTATCGTGACATAACCTACAAATTTGACCCCGCAGTTTGACATTTTTGAGGTTATGTCAAAAATCTGACGTGAAGAGGTAATATAGAATAAATGTCACTTCTCTTACATCAATAAGTCTTTGGAGGTATGACGTGTTGCCGCATCTAAATGGAACCACGATCGTTGATCAAAACCATTAAAATTCTGTAGCGCTGAGGCTACCAATTAACTGCTCTGCATTAACTGTAATATCATGTGTCCATAAAAGTATAGAAAAAAGTACTAAATTTAATTTTAATGTACCAGAAACTACATCTATTGTACCAGAAAGAACGTTTATTGTACTAAAAAGTACCTTCATTATACAAAAAAGTACATTTATTGTAACAAAATTGCCTTTGTTATACCAAACAGTAGTTTGTTATACCAAAAAGTATGTTTCTTGTATCAAAAGTACTTGTATGGTGCCAGAAAGTAGTATTAATGTACCAAAAAGTAAATTTCCTGCAACAGAAGAAAGTTTGTTGTGTCAAAAAGAACTTTTATTGCACTACAACTTATATTTATTGCATCAATATGCTATATTATTGCATCCACGAATAATTTCATTGTACAAAAAACTGCTTCAGTTGTACTAAAAAATCCTTTCATTAACCAGAAAGTACTTTTTTGAGCTAAAAATTTAGATTTATTGTGTCAAAAATTTTTTTTAGTACATAAATTCTACCAAACAATACTATTTATTGTACCAAAATGTACTTTTATAAATTGACTTACATTGCATACAAAACTACTTTTATTGTACCAAAAGTTCAATCTTATGCTGCAAAAGTTACAGCTGATGTACCTAAAAGTTACCTTATTACATCCAAAAGTACTGTTATACTGTAAATATGCACGTTTCCTGTACCAACACAAAACTTAATTTAATTTATTGTACCAAAAAGTTATATTATTGCATATAAAAATAGATTAATTGGTCCACAAACTTTTATTGTGCCAGAAACTGAATACCAAAAAGTACTTTTATTGTACCACAAAGTATTTTCATTGTAGCAAAAATTATGTTTATTCTAAAACACAGTACTTTTATTGTTCATAAAAGTACTATGACGGTACCACGTATAACAATTTAAAAAAAGTACTTTCATTGCACCAAAAAGTACATTTTTTGTACCAAAAAGTACTTTTATAAATACTTTCATGGCTCCACGAAAACCCCCCAATGAAATAACGCCGAGGAAATAACCCCCAATGAAATAAACCCCAAAAATGGGAAATAACGCCCAAAAACAGTGAATGAAATAACATCGAAAAATAAATGAAATAAACCCCAAAGCGAAAATGAAACAATCCCCAATATTTGGGAGTAATTTTATATAAAATAACACCCAATGATGAAAATGAAATAACCCCTAATGAAATAAACCCCATCAGCAACAAAAATGAAATTATGCCAAAAATTCATAAAAGAGTCAGTTTCACCAAGTATTTCATGAACTCAATATGGACGAACAGCAAAGTCGCAAAATTATTGAAATGAATCGTGTGGATCGTAAATCGTTGAAGCCCTGCTCTATTTTTGCAGTTCGGAAGACAATTTGCCTTTTACGTTTGGCCTTTACACAACCACCTCCAATGTTCAGATGCAAATCAAACTCTCTGCTTTTATTGAATTCTTCCTTTTGAAGATCTCTTACAAATTTTAAAAAATTTCCGTTCTTAGATATCATTCTCAAAATGAAAAAATGCTCAGTGCATTTTGTTGATTTTCTATCCGTCAACATGAACACAAATGGAAGTATCTGGAAACATTCAAAAGATATTGTTATATATTCACAGGCTAAAAGTAAAAGGCCTATTTTTATATAATTATATAATTATAACACCTAAAAACCAACAGCTTTAAAAATGAAATAAACCCCGAATAAAAAATTAAAAAAAAACACCCAAATTATACACGATATGAAACAAACCCCAAATTTAAAAAATTGGTTGGGTGTTATTTCGTTGGAGATTATTTCATAATTTGAAAACCACAAATGAGGAAAGAAATAATTTCCAAAAAAAAAAAATGAAAAACGACCCAAAAAATTGGGAGTTATTTCAAAATTTGGGGAATATTTCATTTCTCGTTTGGGCGTTATTTCATTGGGGGTTTTTCGTGGAGCCACTTTCATTGCTTCAAACTTTAATTATGTTACACCAAAAATACAAGTACTATTGTTATATTTAAAAGTACTATGATTGTAGCAAAATTATGTTATTTTACCAAAATTTTACTAATAAATACTTTTATCATCCCAGGTCATACTTCTATTGTACCAATCAATAAAAATTTTGTGCCAAAAAGTATTTTTATTGTATCTAAGAGTAATTTTGTTGTACCAAAATGTACTTTTATGTTTCCAACAACTACTTTTTATATACCAAAAATTAGTTTTATTGTCCCAAAAAGTACTTTTACTATATCGAAATAGTACTTTTATTGCATCAGAAAGTACTTTTATTGTACCAAAAAGTATTTTTATTGTACCAAAAAATAATTTTTTTTGTATCTAAGAAGAATTTTGTTGTACCAATAAGTGTTTTCATTGTAACGAAAAGTACGTTTTTTGTACCAAAAATTCAAATTAATTGCATTGAAATGTACCCTTTATATATATATATAATAATAAGTACTATATTTAGTACTTATTTTGTACCAAAAAGTACACATCCTTAGTACATCTGTATCAATAATTCTGCAGTAGTAATTCTACTACTAGGCAAAATCTTTGTTTGCAGAGTATGGTCAGAAAATTTGTGACTTGTTGCAGTTTGAATTTTTTTTTAAGTTTTAAACTTATGTGGCTCCTGTGATATACTAAGGACGTAGGCTATCTACTTGAAATTTTTTCCATTATTTAAGATTTTCAGTCAAATTTACCCAAAATTTTAGAAAATAAATGTCGTTTTCATTTTATTATTGCCGGTGTGATTTATTTTCTATTAAGTCTCAATGTCCTTGAAATTTTTCCATAATTTCGGATTATTATTTGGGATAACATACTTAAATATAAATATTATACAAAAAAGAATACAAATTTGATATTGTTTCCTGAAAACTGTCCTTCGTTAGTATCCTAGAAAATTTTTGATCAATTTCAGACTATTAGGTCTCCCTAACACTTCATCACAAAAATTCCAAATCAGTTATTTAAATGACGGATGGGGCTCCTATGCTTTTAAAAGGACCTTTCGGGCTTTCAATAGGTTGTACCTTAAAGACCTAAATGAATTGTACCCATAATTTTACAAAACAAATTTAAAACCTCATATTTGTATGGCCTGTGTCAGTTCCTTGTTTTACCAAAAACCTTTTCCGCTCTCAAAGAACTTAAAATATTTTAAATTCATATTATCATTAAAATTTAAATGTGTTCACCCTTCGCAAAATGTTACAAAAAAATCTCTACTGTACATATCCTTCAATTTTTTTTTAAAGTCAGATTAATATTGCGAGTAATGTAATAAATTATGAACATTTTCCAATTTGCTATCTTTGCTATCTTTAGCCGAGGCGAATTTATTTGATATTTTAAGGACCGTCTTTAAATATTTTCCCATAATTCAAAAATATTTATGCGGAAAACATGCTTAGATATTACTTCCCTTCCACTTTACACACAAAAAAAGCGAAATAATCATTTGTATGGCGTAGAAGACTTTGTGGAATTTCAAGGACCTTGTCCCATATAAATGTTATTGACATTTTTTTTCTTCTTAATTTTGATTGTCATTGCGAATAACATACGTATATATAAAAGTGTGAACTTTCCTCAAAATTATACAACGTTTGAAATTAGTCGTTTGTATGACGGAGGTGACTATTTACAGGTCCTTGGTTCCTGTGGTCAACCATCTCTTCGGTAGGCACAAGCACGTGCCACAGACGATCCGAGGGATGAATGCGTAGCTCAGGAACAAATTGTAAACTTTTCAAGCCTTCTATACGAGTATAAAGTTTATAAGAAAAAATTTGTTTGGCCAAATTTTTTGTATTTTTCTTCAAAATTTTATATTCATAAAAATATAATCAATTTACAAATTTGCTGGCGTCCAAGATAAACACATTACTGACGATGCATTAGACTCTGCAAATATTTTTTACTTTGAAAGCTACATTTAAGTAGATGTTAACGGTTCTTCCCCTCTCAGCATCAATTTAGTTGTTATAGCTAAAAGACTGCCGGATAAGAACAACAGTAGACGCATTTGCTAAAGTCATAAAATATGTTTTGTTTTTCTTCTGGCCCTTTTACCCACTCTCAACGAGGAGACCATACAACTGAACAAAGTACATTTTCACAATTGTTTCCAACATGCTTAGCACCAAGCCCCAGAGAAGAGAGCGAGAAACCACCTCCAATGCTGTTGGAGGTACCTCAACCATTTGAGCACTTGCCAAAACATTAAGTGCTTGTAACCAATGTGTACGAGTAACTTTGCCAACAATCTCGAATCTGTTACGAAATGTTTTCGAGCTGTTGCCAGTGTTTACTTCAAAGTCCTTTCCCAAAAAAATTGAGAAAATGTAAATTAAATGGCAAAACAATAAAGAGTGCGAGTATATCGTACTACCCCCTAGCTATCCAAAATCTGAGTAATACACAAAATCTATACAGGTAGACTGGTACCAGCTTGGTCCATTTTGTTTTTTGCTGGTCAATGTATATTAAGAACATTTACCGCTTTGGGGTGTGCAGTGCTCTCTTGACTCCTCTCTACGTGTGTCGTAGTAAAAAGTTACCACTGGCTAATGCTGGAACTGAAACTTAAACGATTTATTGAATTGAATGGCATCTGAAAAAAAAGTGGAACATGGAAATTTGTGTTATGACTCTCGTAACATTTGAAAATTGGTCCTGTTTCGATTTGCAGGGGAAAGAAACGTTTTTTTTTGCCAATTCACGTTGTGTTGGTGAAAAGCTGCTCAGAAGTGTCGGTGCGGAAAGGGGAGGGGTTTACAAAACATTTTGAAGTAGATGCGTTCATATGCTAGTGACTGCTTTGAGTGGGATGTATGGAGGGTTTGAACTACTACTTTTGTGTTGGTATTTTTTTGTTCTTGCCAAATCTAAATGGTAATGTTTTGTGTTGTTTTCTTTTTTAGATTGACTCAGATTTTTGTACAACGGATGTGGTTAATTAAAGATTTGAAAAATAAACGCACAATTTAAGGGATGTGAGACCTGAGCATAGAGTCGATCTTAATGGAAAGAATATTGAGTAGAGAATTTCATGCTTAATTGAATTTTTATTAGCTAGATTTTAAGGTAGTGCTGCTGATATTGAAGTGCAATGTAGTAGGGTGGTAGCTGTTGGCGAAAGGTGTGGGAATTGGTAGCACCCAAATGTTACAAATTAATTCAATTGAAAATTATTTAATTATAGTTTAAGGCATTTATTGAGTTCAAACGCCTACAACATCACATAGACAGTACGGTAAATGCTTTTACAACTCAAAAGCTCTTGCTCTTTAAAAGATAGTTATAGAACGGGAGGCCAGCAGAATTCTTGTAGCCAAATAACCACTTTAAGAACATTCAGTGAAAATCGACTTGACGCTATTGACACTACTGACATATCATGAAGCTCTTGGAAATTTTCTTATAAAAAATTTTTAATTACTTTGAATTTGAATTACGTATTCGTCGAAATATTTTGTCGGGAAACCCGTTCAGTATTTTGTCAGTAGTTTCTAACAACTATTACGTTGGTGTTTACTAACGAAATTCTGATAAATGTAATGAGCTATTTTTTATTTGCAAATTAATAGTAGTATTCTTGTGATTTAAAAAACAGAAGTAAATATTAAAAGTAATAGATTCAGATACGATTTTATTGTACCAGAAGGTAAATTTGTTGTACAAAAAATACGTTTATTGTATCAAAAACTGCTTTTGTTGTATCAAAAAGTACTTTCACTGAATCAAAAATAACTATTACTGTATCAAAAAGTTTAATCACCAAGAAATAATTTTATTGTATAAAAAAGTACTTTTATTATACTAAAAGTGCTTTTATTGTACCGAAAAGTACCTTTTTGCATTCAAAAGTACTTTAATTATATAAAATAGAACTTTTATTGCATTAAAAAGTAGTTTTTATTACATTCACAAGTAATTTTACGATATCAAAAAGTACTTTTATTGTACCAAAAATTAATTTTCTTGTACCAAAAAGTACTTTTGTTACACTAAAAATTAACTTTCTTGTACCAAAAAGTACTTTTGTTACACCAAAATGTACTTTTATTGTACCAACTAATATTTTGGTGTACCAAAATTAGTTTTATTGTCCCAAAAAGTAATTTTATTATATCAAAAAGTACGTTTATTGTACCAAAAAGTACGTTTATTGTAAAAAAGTACTTTTATAACATACTTTTATTCTACCAAAATGTACTTTTTTTGTACCAAAAGGTCATTTAATTGTATCAAAACGTACTTTTATTGCACCATAATATGTACTCTTAATGCACAAAAAAGTACTTTACTGTAAAAGCAAGTAATACTTTTATTGTACCAGAAAGTCCTTTAATTGTATCAAACAGTACGTAAACAAAGATTTGTTGTACTAAAAGTACATTAACTGTACTAAAAATTCCTTTAATTGTACCAAATAGCACTTTTATTGCAACCCAGAGTGCTTCTATTGTACCAAAACGTACTTTTACTGACCGGAAAAGTACTTTTATTGCATTCAAACGTACTTTTATTATATCAAAAGGTACTTTGATTGTACTAAAAAGTCACATTTATTGTACCAAAAAGTACTTTTATTGTATAAAGTGGTACTGTTATTGTACCAAAAGTACTATTTATTGTACCAAAAAGTTCTTTTATTTAAACCAAAAGCACTTTTATTTTACCAAAAAGTGCGTTAGTTGTATGTATAATTTACTATCCGAAAAGTACTTTTATTTCAATCAAAAGTACTTTGATTGTATCAAAGAGTACTTTTGTTGTACCGAAAAATAATTTATTGTAACAAACCTTAGTTTTATTGTATCAAAACGTAATTTTGCAAAACCGAAAAGAAATCTTATTTTATCACAAAGTACTTTTTTTTACCAAAAGTACTTTTATTGTTGCAAAAGGTACTTTTGTTGTGACACAAATTTCATTTATTGTAACAAAAATACGCTTATCGTACTAAAAACTTCCTTTATTGTACACAAAAAGTACCAGAAAGTACATTAATTGTGTCAAAAAGTACTTGTATTGTACCTTAAAGTAGTTTTATTGCGACACTAAGTACTATTTTTGTACAAAAAAGTACTTTTGTTGTACCAAAAAGTACTAAAAGTGTGACAATAGTTTGTTTTATTGTATTAAAATCTACTTTTATTTTATAATTTCTTAAATAAAATACTGACGATCGTTAGAACTGTGTTAGTACAGTTTGAAGACTGTTTAGACGGCGTCAGTTTTCTAATCAAAAATTTCGACAAAAATTCGTCCAAACAAAGTATGTCAGTAAATTCTCAACTCATTTACATGATGCTGCCACATTTTGTAGGGAAATACTGACAATGATGTCAGAAGTGAAAATGAGCCATTACTCTTAATACGATTCTCAGCAAATTTCCGGTATAACCTGTAGACATCTAAGAAATTATAACTTTTGGCAGTTAGGGTTCATTGCATTTATTTTGTCTTAATATTATCATTACATATAAGCCACGATCTTAAGGCTAGATGTAAGTTTAGAAGTTTTAAATACTTTTTATAATTCAATATAAGTTTGTAGTAATGTAACCCTGTCTCGCCCTTATTCTGCCATAGTAAATACTAATAATTTTTAATGCCACTGCATTATTAATCAACCAACCAACTTGAATGACTGTGTCTATTACTGTTAATGTTAAAAAATTAACTAAAAAGTTTCTCTATTCCGCCACACAGCTGCGAAACTACAAGAAACCTACTCGCAGCAGCTAATGCGCTAAATAATAAGCGACCTTAGGGAGTTTTAAGCAGTTTGCACAAAAAACTGTTTCATACATATCAGACCGCAGTTCCATTTACTATTTAAGCCACAACGGTCATAACATATGTATGGGTACTAACACACACATACACACACACATATACCCTGTCCCTGCTAACGTAATTCCCTATTTTCCGATGTATAAGTCCTGTAGCAACAACAGCATCAGCAGCAGCAAACAACACATTTAATCACACTAAAAGCTTAAAAATAAATAAAGTTAAAAATGTTAGCACACTCTTCCTTTTGCTCGCCACGCCACACTCCATCACAACACATACACATAAACACATATATCGTTATTACTTTGTTTTTTTTTTGGCAGCACAGACATCAGAATATTTGAGACTACAAAACCGCATCCATTTAGGCTTTAGCTCTTTTGTTTCTGGATTCTTTTGTGTGTTCCAGCTGAGACTGGGGCTCTAACTACGGAAATCCACAAACGCTAAAGGATTATTGACTTGCAGTACGTACTAAAACTGTTGTTAAGGATATGCCGTTGTATAGTACATGGGCCAGAGGTTACATGAAAATATGACCTCAAAACTTTATATTTACTGCGAGTGAACAAAGTTATGCAGTACATATGGCTGTCGATGGTGTCTCTGAACTTTGGCCATTACTGGCAATGCTGGGCTACAGGGGTCACACACACACACACACACAACACAGGCGCTGTCCTAAGGGCAATTTTATTTTTTGCAATGAACCCACAAATTGGAATGGCTTCATAGTGGTAAGTGCCAAAGTTTATGTTTTGCTGGGCCGCAAAAAAAAGACTTCTTGTTTTTGAGACACAAACTTGGGATTACTTTAAAAAAGGTCACGTAATTAAAGGAAGTTCTTAAGAAAATTACGTTATTAAAGAGTTAATTAGTGCGAGAAATTAGTTAATTTCAACAAAGTTTCAGACTAAACATGTTTCATAAATTTATGCTGTAGTTAGAATTCGGTAGTCAGTAGGGAATAGGGTTAGAATGAGAGGTGCGAGGTCGGTAGTAAAAAATAGTAAGAAATTGTGAGTGTAGCGGGAGATAACAGCAGTCAATAGACAGCAGCAAATTAAAATAAACAAATATCTATATAAACATCTATCTATATAAACAAATATTATAATGATTGAACATAAATTTTTGACAAAATTGTTAAAGTAATAACTTCTTTACGGAATTCAGTATTAAATCTCCCTTGCTAGTGACCTTCATAGTAGAAAAAGGTTTAACGTTATCTTATAACTTCAACATACAGCAAAGAATTTTAATCAGTTGAATTATTTTTCGTTGTTTTTGCTGAAATACGTTTTGTCTGTACTAAATGGCAAAAAGTTTTATATTCTCTCTATACTCAAAGACAAAAAGTCAATACTGTTTTTTTTTTTTACTTTTAAAGATACGATTTCCTATACATAAGAGGTATGTTAGCAACAATGAACAACTTTTCTCGGACACTGTTGAAGTTAAGACAAAAGTAAGAAGGCATAGACATAAAATAACAAGAGCGAATTTGAGATCTTATATGGGAACACCAGAAAGATGTAGAGGATAGGAAATTTTTGTTGGATGAGAAACATTTGAGCAGTTGTACTTTATAAACATATAAACAACGAGATTTCAAAATGCCGTGCTCCAACCAGAAAATCCTTCAACGAAGCTAAGAGAACCTTATAAAAAAGGTGAAAAGATCTTCATGGGGGAAATACACCAACGAACTGGTAAAAACGATGTTGTAAGTAGACTCAGTAAAGTATTATCCTCAACAACCCAGAATACAAATTGAAAAATTATGGAACATGGACTGAATCCTCCTTGGAAATCCTAATAGGCACCCACTTCCTAAGTGGAGAGTCCAGCTCTACAAGCGTCACATCTACTTACATCTGCGGCCGAATATCAGTCCACGCAAAGGAAGCAAGCCATCAAGAGTTTTGATCCTTACAAATCCCTAACACTACGATAGCTCAGTGGAAGCGACGTAGATTAGCAATCCGAAGGTGCCGGGTTCAATTCCCGGCCGGGGCACTTGCCAAATCAACATCGATGAAAAATTACTTTTTCAAAACTTTGGAGTTCTCCAGCCAACAAAACTCACCCCAGATGCTTCCACCTCAATAATCCAGATTGCGCAAGGACCAAGGAAAATGATTTATCAACATCGCAAAATAAAATAACAAAACCTGCTGGCGCCATCTTTAGGGGAATTTGGCGATTAAAATTCACAACAACATCTCACAATCCCTTGACACAAACCTTTTTATCTACAAATCATTGCCAACAATGATAGTAAGGTAATCAGATTAAATGCCTGTTCGAGTGCTGTGGATAAATTGAAAATCGGTGTAAAGAATTATTACTCCGGAGAAGACCTCAAATCTTACCATCTGTTCATTATTAGATGAGTTTTGTATCCCCGTGATTCTGACACGACTTAAAATAGACAACAATCTGACTTAGCCTTTTTCTGCCAAGCAAGGCTTTAGACAAGGCGATAGTCTGTCATGCATCTATATCTTTAACATCATAATTGAGATGATCATGCGGAAGGCTAAATTAAACACGACTGGTAACGTAAGCCGATGATATAGATTTCGTTGGCCGTGAATTGCGGGATGTTACTGCTGCCTTTTTTAGCATTGAAAAGCAGTCGGCGGAAGTGGGTATGGTAATAAATGGGGACAAAACCAAGTTATTTGTTTTAACCAACAAAGAGTCCACTGGTCTGGGACGCAGCGTGAACGTTGAAAACTATAACTTTGAGGTGGAAGATGATTTTGTCTACCTTGGTTTCGTCATGAACAAAAACAATAATGCCTGGAAATAAATAGACGAGCATTGATCGCAAATCTCAGCTACTATGCGATAGGCAAGCGATTCAATAACTTCGCAAAATATTTTGACCCACCTCTACCTCGAAAAGTCTTGGGCAAAAACTCAATGGGCTTCGCAGGAGGTGACGACCACAACTTTGTTAGACGGACCTGGTGAAAGAGCTGCTATCTAATCTTGTTCTGACAAACTTTTTATGGATCGCAAAAGACAGACGCGCTTAATATTCTTTTCTATGTGCGGCTATTGATGGATGAAATTCTGTTGCTAATGGCAAAAAAGAAGAAAAGCTTTTGGGGAAACCCTAGGGACTCAAACCTTAAGTAACACTTTAGGTTTACAACGCTACTGTGAAGTCAATACTACAATATTGCTTTATCTGGTCTAGTGATATGCGCTCAGCAAAGAGAGAAAGTTCCGTCAAATGAATCGTGTTCTTCTATCGACTCTCTATAAGGTACTCTACACAATACTTAATCTACTACCACTTGATTTGTGCTACAAATACTCCGCTCTCACATCACCCATATGACTTAACAAGATAGAAAATTGTGCTTCCTTTATCGCAAACTCAAGGATCATAAACCAATTCAATCCATCACTTGAAACAGAGTAACATGCTTGGTGCATGGAGATGGAACATCTCTTAACTTGATACTCAAGAATATCAGAGTTCCGGTCACGTGGAAATCTGGACACAGCGGATTTGAGGACAGATGCATAGTGGATGGAGAGGCTCAATAGGGCTCAGCCCTGCAAGAAAGCGACATGGATCACGAAGAACTTCGCCCTACCGTTCTACCGTTGAGAACTGCAAACGATGGAAGAATGAGGACCTTAGACCTGTAGGAAATCCAGGAAGACATGGCCTGAATACGAACCGAAAGGTACATCGAACCTAGTAATGCGACCAGATTAGGAAAATTATAACCTTCCTAATGGGACCTAGACCCATAGGTAGACATAGGATCCCGTCTAAAGTTTATTGAGATTCTGGAGTTTCGATCCAATCCGTCCAGTTAATGGTCTAACAAAAGTGTTTGATTCTACCGATGTGCAAAGATACTAGTTCCTCTACGATTTCTCATTTCATTCTTCAGCTAAATTTTAGATAAGGCTTCCAAACATTAACAATTATAATCTTTATTCATAAATTTTCCCCAATAACTTAAAATTTTGGGCCATATATAGGCCGTCTCATCTGCTGTTAGTAGAAAACTAGTCATTACTGATGATGTTGAATGACGCCTTGACCAAAGTACTGTATTGTACATATTTACCGAGTTTGTATGTGGCACTCACTACACATGTGTGTACAACGTATGAGTAATATTGGTTTATGTTAATTTTATATTAATCATACGCACATCGTTCCATATCGTGGGTTTATGATTTACTAAGACAGTGCAACAGCCAATCTGAAGGTAGTAGGTCAGTATAGTTAAACCCCTAAAAGGTTTGGCGTTCTTTACAATTTTCCTGAAGAATGAACTGAGAAATCATCAATTGTTCTTGAGCTATAGCTGAAAAACTAAAATAAGGAAAAAAAAATAAGATCATAAATAAAAATTGGGCCTGAGAATGTTATACTGGCCTAGTACCTTCACCCTGATTGGAATTTCTGATCCCCAAACAATGCCCCCAAAAATGTTCCATAGTGTAATTCGACAATTGTGACTAATTTTTACTTCTTTTAATAATAAAAAAAGCAAAAATTTTGAAAAATGTAACAAATTAAAAAACATTTCAAAATTTTGTTCCTAAACTGTTATTACTAATTTGTTTTGAAAATTGAAAAACAAACATTTTAATAGCAATTGAATATTAATTTTTCACATCATGTGATTATTGTTGACATAATGCTATTATGGCTTGCTACCTAAACCGTCCGTCCGTCAGTCGTTTAAGATGATATTAAATACCCAAGGACACCCCAAGTCTTCAGCAGGAACACCCATCCGTTGAGTTTTCAAATATTTATAATGTTATTACATCATTTCTCCAAGGACAAATTAATGTTATAGTAGGAAATATAACGTATAAATAATTTAAAATGGTGCGCAACAATAATAATTCGTGTTCGTGCCATGGAGTAGCGTGGACGTTTTGTAATCCTGTTGCAGCAACATCTTTCATTAAATTTCATTTATTAGCTTAATGAAAATTCATAAATTATTCAATTAAAATTCTACAGCTACAGAGCAACGATGTTGAGCCAAGTGACTGCAGACGAGACCAAAGCCATTCAACATGAGTACAAACGACGACATATTAAAAGCAACGGGAGAGACGGAGAGAGAGATAGAGTAGCCGAATCCGACCATTGAGACCACAAGTGCAGTCAAAGTGTCCTTGGTGCTACTTGCCGCCACAGTTTGACTTCAAACTTTAGCCAAAGCTGCTGACTAACTGACTGAATGACTGGCTTAACCACATCCGAGAGTAAAAAGTGACGAAAAAAATACACACTAAGAAAATTATTCATAAGCCCGTTAAAAATGTATATGTGAATATGGTGGCAAGATGATGTCGAGACCGAGAGACAGTGATAAACCTGAACATTTGAATGTGTGAGTATGTATGAGACATGAGGGTTGGATGGCCAAAAACTGTCTCCTTTGCATGGATAACAAATTGCTACAAAAGTTTTGTCGTTTTTATGAAGGGCAAAGGGGTGATGGACGAGCGGTTAGGGAGGATACCAAGTGAAAGCATTTAAACGCAAATTTAAATAATTTTATATACACTAATGGGATTTGCCGAAAACTTTAAAATATTTGAACTTGGTGTGAAAGTTTGATATATAACATATTAGATTTATGAGAGTTAAGACCCAACGTTTGTTTGTTCTCATTATATATATAATTGGTTAAGCAAAATCCTTAACAATAATTTTTTTGGTGTTTCAATAAGGCAAAGAATTTTTTAGATTTTTATAATTTCTTGCAATGGAATTGCATAAAAAAATTAACAAATTTTGTACAAAATGCTTTACATAATTCTTTAGTCACAAAATTTAAAAACTTTTATATCTCAGGCCGATGAATTTACTGCTATAAGAGCACTGTACTGAATATCTCAAAACATTTTAATAATATAATTATTTGTATTATCTGCCTAAGATATTTAGTTTATTCAAATGACCCAACATTGTTTGTTAAAGAATAAATAAGTGCTAAAAGAGTAAAACAAACAAAAAAAAAGAATTTACAAAAAAAGCACAAACAAATTAACTTACTATTGTTGCTGTCATTGTGTTCGTACAATCAAATTAGTGAGAATGTGTTAAAAATGTGTAAAATTGGGAATTAAGTTTTGCCTTGTGTTATTCTGATTGTTACTTTCCCGGAGAGGAAATTTCCAAGAGAAACAAAAAAAATACAATTTAAAAAATGAGTTTTTGTTATACAGCCACCCAGCCAGCCAGACACATTAAAGGAGCAAATCATGCCGACGCCTTCGTATATGAGAATTAATACGGAAAATAACAATCACACACAAGACTATAGTTAAGGAAGCATTCACACTAATGCTAACTGTTATACGCCAAAACAAACACCAACAACCAGCCGTTAACAACAGCAGCCTTAAGGAATGTGTTTCCTTACAGCCGGAAACACAATCCCCAACGAGTATAGGATTATTATGTTCCCGCTTCGTTTTTGGGTTTCCTTTATGATTTCCACGTTTTTGCTACATTTTGTTTCCTTTCTTGAATCCGTTCATTTTCACAGTCTGTAATGCTTAACTTTAATAGAAGGGTAACCGAAATACTATGAAGCGGAAATAACAAATGCGGAAATAGAAAATATAACGAATATTATTACAAACAACTTGCAGACTCATACACGGGGATATAAGAAGTTTTTCTGTGAAAAATTGTGTGTAAGTCTAATTATTTGCAAAGTAAATGGATTTGTTAAAAATTTTAGTTTTTAAAACATTTGTGATTGCATTTATGTATAAAAATTTTTGCTTCATTAGTTCTATTACAGATAACATTGTGAGACAAATGGTAGGGGTCAGTGATCGGGAAGGGTTCAAACTACCGGGGAAAGTTATATTGGTAAAAAAAAGAAGATATATGTGTCCCGGCGTTTCGCTGGGTCATGTTTAGGAATCGAGATATATCGATTTGAAGTTAGTAACTGTCATATAGGGAAAATTGTCACCTTTGGTGGTCTTTTTCTGACATAACTCGAGAACCACAAGTCCGATTTTGCTCAAACAAATTTAAAAAAAAATTAAAAATTACAATTCCTTTAATCTGTTCATATAACGTTTCCCTACATAAGCAACAGTTTCACTTTTCCATTCATCTAAAGATTTTGAACTGGCTTTATTTTGTAGCAGTTACAATTAAACTGTTGTACTCCATGGCGTATGATTTACGTGGAATATTACTTATGATAATCATACGCCACCGTATAACAATATAACAAAATAGTCTAAAACGTAACAAATTCCCCTATATGATAGTTACTAACTTCAAATCGATATATCTCGATTCCTAGACGTGACACAGCGAAACGCCAGGCCACGTATAACTTGTTTTTGACCGATATAACATTTCCCGTTGGTTTCATCCCATCCCGATTTTGACTGTCGCAGAGTGTAATTAATGTTTCTAAACTAGTGATTTTGTTAACAACTAAGAAGGCGATCCTTTTCTAACACTAAATAATGCACCTTTTACATATGGTCGATATAAAAAAGTAAAAGGTTCAAACTGGAGGTAACTTAACTTTTTTTTTTGCACAACTTCGCAGCGGATGAAAATTGTGTAGGCCTATTTTAAGGGTCATGTTTTGTTGGTACCGGCTGTGGCATAGTGGTTAGAACAAGCGACTACTATGCGCGAGATCGGCGGTTCGATTCTCGGCTCCAGTCATCCCCATTTTTCTTTTATTGCCGGCCCCCTGGATTTTGTCGACAGCAACTTAGCAGTATAAGTGTCGAGTCAATCGGCATGTCTAGTAAAAGCTTTTCAAACAGTGACGTTTGCATTCGTCGATAAACAAGTAGGTGCCATTTGTCCTGATTCTAAAATAGAAAGCGTGTTAATTCGCAACAACGCGGGAAGCTATCCCATACCTAGTTCTTGAGGTGTAAAGGGAAATTATGTTAGTAAGTATGGGCGGTTGGCTTTGGGCGTGGCCGATTTTAATAATAGGAAAAATGTTATGCGAACAGGGAATGGAGACAAACTTATCTTGGATTGAGAGGGCGGTTGGCTGTGGGCGTGTCCGATGTTGATGATATACGAAAAAATCGAAATGGTATGTATGGGCGGTGGGCGTGGCCGATTTTGATGAAATTCGATTCTTAACTTTCAACGATGCCAACTACTTTCAACGATCTAGAATCACTCTTTATATATATATATCCTTAAAAATTAATAAAGCCGCCCAGCAGTGCACAGGGCCGGTCAACATGTGCATGAAACTACAAAAGTCACTGTTAGAGATTGTTCTTTTTGGTTCTAATGAAGATTCTGGCATCCGATTGTGTATTAAATGTTTTATTTAAAATTAAAAAACAAGCTTCTAAATGAATCATCTCTTATTTTGTTTGAAACTTTACTGACAATCGATTTTATGCTAAAATCTTGGGTTGTTTGTACGGTTTACGCTGGGGGTGACCAATTGTAATGAAACTTGCCTTACATCTATTGTTTATTCTAGGGTGTGTTTGCACCAAATTTTAACACTTTTGCTTAGATAGGAAAAATTTTATGGTAATAAAATCAATATAGTTGTAGGCAATGGGCGGTAGGCGTGCCGATTTTGAAGAAATCGTATTTATTCTAATATCTTTGTATATAAAATTCTAACGTACGTGTGTTGTGACTGAACTTCTCCTAAACGGCTGGACCGATTTGCATAAATTTTTTTGTATGCGTTTGGGTGGCGCCCCGGATGATTTAGATTTACAATTCGGTCCAATTGGACAAAGGGGCGTGGCACCGCCCATACAACTTGAAAATCAAAAGGGCTGTATTTCATGAACTATCGGAGGTATGAAGATAAGATTTGGTATATATGTTGTTGAAGCAGTATTAATTTCAGCCAAGGTGGAAGTGGGCGGTGCCACGCCCCCTTTTCAAAAATCGTTCTAACGGCTTTTCTAATAGGCAGATTGATACGAAAATTTTACCAAGTGGTACTGTTGACCTGTTGATAGTCCCTGGCTACATTTGGTTGTGATTGGATAAAGGGGCGTGGCACCGCCCATACAACGTGAAAATTATAAAGGCTATATCTCATGAACTATCAGAGGTATGAAGATGAGATTTGGTATATATGTTTTTGGAGCAGTATTAATTACAGCCAGGGTGGAAGAGGGTGGTGTCACGCCCCTTTTCTAAAATCGCTCTGACGTCTTTTCTAATAGACCGATTGTTACAAAAAGTGGTACTGTTGACCTGTTGATAGTCTTTGGCCGTACTTGGTTGTGATTGGATAAAGGAGCGTGGCACCTCCCACACAATTTTAAATGGGTATATCTTATGAATTACCAGAGGTTCAAATATGAGATTTGTTATATATGTTGTTGGTACATTATGAAACAGCCAGGGTGCAAGTGGGCTGTGCCACGCCCCTTCTAAAATAAACCGTTATAACTAAATTAACACAGTATGTTTCAGTTCGCCTAGAGATATTAATGGGATATTTAACACGAAACTGGTAAATAGTGCCGAGGCGCAGCTGACGCACGTCAATATTTGACTATGTAACTGTATCAAATAATTGTCCGTATACCAGGCAGTTGAGGACATATCGAATCTGCGGCGACTAAAACAGTAATGTGTATTCATTTACTTTACAGGTATGTGTTTTTCAATTACTTTACACGAGAGAGAATTGGTAATAAATATTTCAAATACAAATTAAGCAATGTTCATTGGAGTTGGACAGGGAAATAGCTTTTGTCTGACTGGGGGCACAATTTGAATTTTCGTTGAATGCCAGAGGTAGCATTATCGAACATTTGGAAAGAATCTATATATGGGTTTATTTTAGACCTATAGAACTTCAGATAGGTAAAAATGTAAATCTAGCTGCACAAAAATGAAGTGTGTTAGACTTTTTTTTGGTATACTTTGGCAAATCACCATGCAAAGTTTTACACTAGAACAACTATTACAAATCGTAGGAATTTGTTTTCAAAATACACGCTCTGTTCACTAAACTTATGGAGCACTTTGTCACAAAATCATCCATCTGATCAGCTAATACGCAATACTATGGATCGACAACATTTACTATTTCCGATAGTATTTATCCAAACCAAGCGCGTACCATGCGTACAGAAGAAGCTATAGCCATAGCCGGTGGAAGAACAATTGATTTTTCATATTTATCATGTCATTGCAAAACATTCGGAGGAGAAAAGGTTCAAACACGACGGCATACATGACATATAGCGCATGAGACTATCATTTTGCTAAGCCAAACATTTGATGGCCGAATTATCCCAAGACATGGTAATACAAGTATATTATACAAAAATAGTATAAGCAAAATTCTTGATCAGTTTGAGAACAAGAAATAGAATAGCGTGTTTTATGGCAAAATACTTCAAGTTTGGTACACATACAGTTCTCGAAAATAAATACATGAATCTTCAAACGAAATTTTCATTTGCGGTCAATGGGCGGAGACGGCATGCCAAATGTGTTTTTTACGCCCACAGACAGTAACCAGTACAACACATAAAAATACAAATTTATTTTTGATATTTAGCGAATGTCTGTTTCCGATTAGTGAAAGAAGTTGTTTTTCTCCCTACATACAGAAAAAACCTGGTCTACATGTCGGCAGTATAGATATAAATTTGAAGATGAACTTTTTACGATCGTCATAGAGCCTAAGATAGTTAGTATTTAAAAAAAGTCTTCCATGGTTAACTTCCATGTTATGGTGTTACTTGAAATTAGTTACATAAGTTACTAAACTCTACATATTATTTTCGTTTTAAAAGTACTTTGTATATTAGATCTACAAATAAATAAATTTGCGTTTTCATAGCACTTAGGGCAGTTAGAAATGTGAATTATATTATAAGTTAATATGCAATAGCGAAGCATTGCCGGGCCCACTAGTACATCAATAAAAAGCTCTGTGCCAACTTTTAATGATCTAGGATCACCCCTTATAGTTTTGGCATAAAAATGTAGGAAGCCATCCCACTGTGTATAGCGGCGGTCAACATCTGCATGAAATAACCTTAGCAAAGTTAATGTCAAAGATTGTTCTTTCGAATAATAATAAAGATTCTGACATTCATTTCGATTTGAATATTTTATGAAAAATTGAAAAAGAAGTTTCTAAATGAATCATTTCTTATTTTGTGTGCAATATTTGGTAGGTCAGGAATAAACCTTGTATAAAATATCGTCCACTCATTTGTAACTCCGATTAAAATGGCACCTTCTAACATCGTCACTTACTTCGTAATCAAGCGTGTTATCAAGATTGCATAAAACTTCGCTTATAATGTAATTGCAACCGAAATGGAACTTACTGACCCTTACTTTGTAAGCAAACGCGCACCGATTAAACGGCCTATGACACTCCCTTGTAAATGTAAGGCGAAACATAAGCGAGACAATCAGCACTGATTGCTACTAAATATATCTGACATCAGCGATTACGTAATGGGTATTTTTACCGTTGGGTAGGTACTTCATTTAATCTATTCTATTTGCTATATTATTTCTCATCAGAGTAATCAACTGACTTGCTCATATTTAAAATGGATCTTTGTTGTTTCCATCTAAAGTAAGGAAAAATATTACAGTCAAAAGTCAGAATGTGTTGTATTCTGACTTTTCTCAGATCAAATGCAACATTTTTTGAAAATCCAATTAAATTTAGCTGTATGTCCTTCCAATAAATTAAACCTGGCTTAGCATATGCCTACAGGTTTACAACATATTATTAACATAATAGGCCATTGAAAAAATTTAGCTTTTGTTCATCCGCCCATTAATTATGAAATTTTTATCAGTCTGTCAGGTCTTCTGCAAAATCAGGTTTCAATAAATTTACGAGGAATTATTTTAAATACCTCAAAGATTATATTTACAATAATACCTCTTTTCATTTCATATTTTTCAGTTTCATTAATTGATTGTTAATAAATCTCACGTTATTTCGCTGAGCAACATTATATGTGACCGATAGCATTACCGCAAGGTAAAAAGCGAAAAAATGGCAACAAAATATAAGGCAATGACTTTTGTACAATATCACAGCAATGATGTGATTAAAAACATTTAAATCATTACAGTTGTATGGGACAATCGTGCAGTTTACGCAATTTAATGGCAATCATGTAAAATACATGCTGAAATTTTTTTTGAACTGTCGCATTATGTGTGTGTGTGTGTTGCTCATGTATTTTGTGCACGTTCAAAGAATTAATTCAAAGAAAAAGTTGTTACATATTTTAAATAATTTGCAATAATTTAATGCATTTAAGATGAATTACATTGACGGATGTCACAAAGAGAATTGGTTAAGGATGACAATGACAATGTGAGGATAAGGTAACGGCATCGTGAGAGTCGGTCGGATGTTATTAAGATATTATTCAGCGGAAAGTTTGAAATGGAAACGGTCCATAGTGGTTGTCCCTATTGGCCAAAAAAAAAATTAAGTGAAAATTCTGGTTAATACTGTGGCAACACTATCTCACAATAGATTTTGCTCTTTCAAATTACTTTTGTTATTATTTATTATTATTTATTATTTTTTATGCCTTATTCCACCTGTCCTCTTTAAGAATAGTTGCCAAAGGCAGACTATGAAAATAATTTCGTTTCGCGGCATGAGTAACTTTTAAGAGAAGGTCCAAAACAAAACGTAAAAACCTCTTTAAAAAAGATTGCTTAAACAATGGAAGAGTTAAATATTGTACAGAAAGGTATTAACTATTATTTAAAAGAATTAACAACTTCTCAGCATGTTGTGTCTATTTTATTAAATTAATTTATTATTTGTGCCTATTTCAGTACTAACTCGTGTGTAGACTTAATTTTCACTTAGAGTTTTAGTTGCGAAGTCAATCGAAGTTGACAACCAAATTTGTTGTAAAATGTTTACCAATATTTACAGATTATATAATGTAAATTTCGGAAATTTGCGGATTGTTGAATTATCTTCAATAGAACAAAGCGGCCTCACCGTTTTCGGTGTCAATTTTTTTGATTGTGTACTCTAAGAGAGGTCCTTGAATCGTTTGTCTGACATTGACCAAACTGTAGATTTAGTTATAGATTGATGAAATCGATGGATATACCGACTTTGGTATGCCTTCTATGAAATTTAAATTTTCATGATCTAAGAGAGATCCTTGAATCCTCTGTCCGACATTGACCAAATTTTAGATTTAGTAATAGATTGACCGAATCAATGGATATGACGACTTTGGTGTGCCTAGATCCTTGAATCCTTTGTCCGACATTGACCAAATTTTAGATTTAGTAATAGATTGATGGAATCAATGGATATGACGACTTTGGTGTGCCTACTATGAAATTAAAATTTTCAGGATCTAAGGGAGGTCCTTGAATCCTTTCACAGATTTTAAACAATTTTAAGAAATTGGTGTCATTAAAAGAGACTGTGAGATGTGCCAAATATTATTCACCACTGAAAACTCCTTCTATTTTCGGCCGCTCTTTGTATGAAACGGTAACCACTGTGCGGTGATTGAAAATGGAAAGATTTAAACATTTTTTCATAGAACGATGTACGACATTCTACTATTCTACCTTTTTAAGTATGAGAGGCTCAATCGCTTAAATATTACTCAATAACTTACATCTTCCAACTAATTGAATATTGATAGACTAGTGATATATAATACCTTGTCAAGACAGGGATAACAATTACTAGGCGCTGGCAGTTGTCATTAAACTGTGACGTCTAGTCCTAGACACGACATGCCATTACCGAAAAAATTATGTACTTCGTCATCACGCTAATTAGATTCCAAGCACTCTCATTAGAGGAAGACACAATGAATGAGAATATACAGTAAAAACGCCTACACGCGTTCTTTTGATTTGGTGTTCCTAAGAAGGCAAATTGATATCATTAGTCTATGAAAATTTTTATATAAAAACATTTTTATAACGCTTATTAAATAATCTTCATTAATATTTATTTTCCATGTTCTTCAGCAAATTTGACTTGATAAATGTATTTTTGCTTAAATTATGACATGAAGTAAATGTTGCAACATTGTTACTTAATATAATGCTCATAAACCTAAATAAGACATTAATATTTCGTACATCTTAAGTATCATTATGATTATCTGCCACAACAAAACGCAGATTTACCTTCTTATGACATGACACAAATCTTGAGACGTTTTTCACTCTGTCTACGCATTAGATCAAGTTATCATCATTGACCTAATTTGGACTTTGGTCACATTTTACTCATTTGTTTTTACGAATTCATTGTCTTCTCCCTCATGTCCATATCACTAAAATCTTTGCTATGTCTCTAATAACACCAGTAATTATCGTTAAATAAAAAAACCTACCGACATGAACAAGAAAGTAGCCCGAAGACAAAGATGATGTGTATAAAATGCTTACACATTGCTTACGGGGTTGGGGTCATATCAAATTCACTTGTGATTCCCATTCAAATGGCAATTGAGCCAGTACAACGAACCAGATGAGGAGGCTGGGCCAAAATGTGTAAACAAGGATTCCAAATTTCACATTTTCGTCGTCGACGGCGAGGAGAACCAATTTATGTTCCTTTGGCACTGGCAAAGTGGTTTTATGTGTATGCGGATGAGCTAGTCGAGGTGAGTGCGCGCTTGTTTCCCATGTAATTGATGCCTAAAATGCCATTAGCAAACATTTTCCCACACCGTGACATGTTAAACAATAAAAATGCCATCAATTCGTTCTGGATGTTGAGTGGTGGAGTCATCAGAGTGTTCGTTCGGTGTCGAAACAAGTCATTTGTGTACAGTTTGAAGTTGTTTCGTTGTTTTTTGTTGCTGCTGTTGAGTTTGTTTTAAAGCGGCTAAATGACAGCAAAGATATTGTAGGACTTCAAAGTTGCGCGTGTTTTTTTTTGCAAAACATTTAAGATGACTTTGTGTTTGGTAAGTGGCTTTTACTGTTGGTTTATGTTTTCTAGGAAAATGTCATCAATAGAGCACAGAATGTTTCAATATATCTTACTATTTGATACATTGTGACCAGATATTTTTGTTATCCTCGAAAAGGCGAGGTAAGTAAGTGTGCTGTATTGTAGAGTAGGTAGGGGGACTGACACTTAAGGAAAATTATCAATATGAAATTATCGTGTCAGGAATTGTGGTCTTTCTTCTACAGCTGCTATACACCATCAATTGTCCATTCGTAGTAGGTTAAATATTAAATCATGTATTAAAATATAAAAAATTGTGCTTAACATCCACATTGAGCAAAAAAATCGTATAGCTATTAAATTACACAGCACAACATTTCTCAGCTCATTTATTTGGGACTCAATTCTGAAAACTACACGTGAAAGTAGCTCCAAATACAAGAAATTCTGCATCATTCGTTTTGTCAAGTTACATGCCATAATAATTTAATATCGATTTGATGTTGGTAAGTATCGTACAGGGAACTTGTTACGTATTAGCCTCATTTGTTCGACATAACTCAAGAACTAGTCCGATTTAGCTGTAACAAATTTAAAATAATTAAAAATTACAATTCTTTTAAACTATTCATATAACGTTTCCCTGCATAAGCAACAGTTTATTTTTTAGCAGTTACAATAAAACTGTTGTACTCCGTGGCGTTGGGGGGATGTAAAGTGAATCTTGCATCTCAAGCCGACTTACTACCTCCTTCGTGGAGGCACCAAATATCATGAATAGCGGCTGATAGTGAGCGAAGAACCCTGATGGTTAGGCTAGCCAACCGCCTTCAGGTCCTATAATGGCTATGTAAACACGACAAAGGAAAAGTAACAAACGGAACCCCCCCAATTGTGGACGGCCCCCGCAAACGAAATAAGGACCATGATTTAAGGATATGCACCTGGAACGTCTGGACTCTCTATAGAGAAGGTGACACTATCCGACTGGCGGATGTCCTCAAAAAATATAAGGTTGACATCACCGCCATCCAGGAGATGAGATGGACAGGATCTACATCAATTACAGCTGCCATGCCGAAAAGCACGAATTTGGATGTGGATTTGTAGTTAGCAAGAGACGCATCAAGGCGAAATATTTCTACATCACTCTGATTTGTGCTCAGGCCCCGAAGGAAGTTAAAAACGATGAGATTAAAGATGCATTTTACGAGCGCCTAGAGGAAACATACGACCGCTGAACTGGCCACGATATAAAAATTGTTCTGGGAGACTTAAATGCAAAAATAGGAAGGGCAGATGTTCTTGGTCCATCGATCGGTAAATTCAGCCTACATACCGACACGTCAGACAACGGGTTTAGTTTTGTTAGCTTCGCAGCGGTAAGGAACATGGTAGTCAGTGGAACCACTAGATTCCAGCGCAAAGATATCCACAAGGCAACTTGGCTATCCCCCGATCAAAATACCAAAAATCAAATTGATCATGTGGTAATTGATGCCAGACATGCATATAGTGTTATGGTTTCAGCCAAGGAGCGTATAAGATTGAGCAGAGCGAAAAACGCACTGACCAAACCCCCCTACAAACCCCAGAGATATCCACTGCCTACTCCAACCAGCTCTCCCAACTACAACGACACAACGCCTTTACTGCTAACGTTCCCAATACACAGTGGCAGCATATTGCGCATCCCGTGGCCACCGCCCAACATCAGTGCTGGGATATGAAAAACGACGCTCAGACGAATCCTGGTACGATGAAGAAAGTCGCATAGCATCTGAGGAACAAGATGCTGCTTATAGGGCTACGCTACAGCCAATTGTAACCCGGTCTGTTAGGGAACGGCACAAGGAGACAGTAAAACAGGAGAGACAGCTATTTAAGCGATAAAAAAACGTCAGATGAAGGAACGGGAGAACGAGGACACAGAGCGATACATGTATAGAAGAGAGGCCCGAAAATTTTACCAGTAAGTAAGAGCAAAAGGCAACAGAAATGGGCTTTCCTCCTGTAAGGACAAAGATCTGGCTACAGATACGCAAAGTGTGCTGCATATATGGAGAGAACATTTCCAGCAACTGCTGGTTCCAGAAGGAAGCGCACGTGAAGGTATCATGCCAATTAGATTGCCCACTACCAAGTCAAGCCGAGGTAAGAAGAGCAATATCGCGGCATAAAAATAATAAAGCAGCCGCTGCCGATGGACTTCCGGCAGAGCTCTTCAAGTCCGGTGGCGAGGAGCTGATAACGAGCATGCATCAGCTCCTACGCACGGTTTGGCTTACTGAGTGCATGCCTGATGATTGGAATCTAACCGTATTATATCCTGTGCTGAAAATAGGTGATCCAAGTGTGAGCTCCAACTACCGCGCGATCAGCCTTTTACCCATCGCATAAAAGGTATTGTCGAGTGTGCTATGTAAAAGACTTTGGCTAGTGTTATCCAACCTGATCGGACCTTATCAGTGTGGCTTTAGACCTGGTAAATCAACAACAGACCAGATATTCACACTTTGGCAAATTTTAGAAAAGACCCAAGAGAAACAGATTGACATGTACTATAAAGCTGCCTTCGACAGACCGATACGGCAGAAATTACTCGAAGCCATGGCTGAGTTTAGTATTCCTGCGAAGCTGATACGCCTTTGCGGAATGACGTCGACTGACACGAAGTCTTCAGTGAAGATTGACAAGGACCTAACGGAGCCATTCTGTACCAGACGAGGCATAAAACAAGGCGATGGCCTATCGTGCGACCTCTTCAACATAGTGATGGAGATGATAATGAGGAAAGCTGCAATTAACACGAGTGACACGATATTCAACAAAAGCCATATGCTACTCGCATACGTAGTGACGTAGACATCATCGGTCGAAAACTGCGAGATGTGACTGCAGCCTTCTCAGGCATACAGAAGGAATCAGCGAAAATCTGTCTAATGATGAACGAGACAAAACGAACAAAGAATCTTCTCGTTTGGGAAACTGCGTGAACGTTGACCACTATAATTACGAGGTGGTAGATAATTTTATCTACCTAGGCTCCGCCATCAACAAAACAAATAATGTCAGCCTCGAGGTCCGCAGAATAATCCTACTTGCTAATAAATGCGACTACGGATTAAGCAAGCGGTTTAATGTTTGTGCCCTCTCTCGACGAACAAAAATCTAGCTATACTAGATACTGGTTCTACCTGTCTCGATATATGGTTCAGAATCCTGGGTTACAACACAAGCGGACGAATCGGTTCTGGAAGTATTCAAGAGAAAAATTTTGCGTAAAATATATGGACCCATCATCGTTAACATAGAGTATCGGCGTCGTTTGAATCATGAGCTGTACACTGACATTGACGTGGTCAGACGCATTAAGGTGCAGCGCTTGCGTTAGCTAGGTCTTGTTGTACGCATGGACGAAAATGCTCCAGCTCGAAAAGTCTTCAACAATGAACTAAATGGACGGCGCAGAAGAGGGCGACCAAAAATCCGTTGGAAAGACCAGGTTACTGAGAACCTTACAGAACTTTGTGTGGCTAACTGGAGAAGAGGCGTAGCAGATCGAAGCGCTAATAATATTTGTCTACGTGAGGTATATAATCCTATAATATTGCTAAAAAAAAGTGCCAGCTAAGTTGGTATCTCGTTTACAAACATCAGCAACACAAAAAACTGTAGTTTTAGTTTTCTTAAACAACAATGTCAACCTAAAAAGGCTGGTGCAACTTTACGAAACCTTTATTCTATTTAATATACTATATGACGAATCATAGCAATATGACAGCACACAACTACACTTCTCTCCCATCTTTTCATAGACAAAACATCTTATGTCCCGCACTCGCATACACACCCAATTTCCATAATTATTCTCTTCCACGAAATTAGTTAATGACTGTATTTAGCATTATCTCTGTACTATAATCTCTATTAGCTCATCTCATTAGATACAAAGAATATTTAATTAATCATAACAACAGCTTCATCGCATTTCCTTTAATCGACAAATCAATCATAGATTTGCCATGAAATTGTCTTACAATTATGATTAATTATAAACCATATGTTGGTGGTATTGGTGGTGGTGGTGAGTAATCGAAAACGTAAATAAGAATTCTTAAATTCCTTTAGCTCTTAAGCGCCCCATAGACGAGTACTGCCGCTGGAACGGCAATATATGTGTATTTGTGAATTAGAGAGAACATGAGAATGTGTTTGTCACACAGACAATGCAGTATGAAAATCAAAACAGTTTTGATTTTCAAAATGAACACCTATCAATCAGATGAACTTTGTGTATTTTTTATATTTCAAAAACGTCAGATTCTACAAAATTGTTTTATGAAACTGTAAACAACAAAATTTGGAAATTGTTTGGTGTAAATAATAAAAAAATATAAATGGAAAAGCGATTATTGTTAAATTTATAGGAGTGTACCTGTGCTTTTCGGCATTGTGCAACAAAAATTTGAAGGAATAGCTAGAGTGTTAATGTCAAAATAAAACAATGATTGATAAGTGTGTATCCAAACCTTCAATCTTACACGTACACAAGGGGTTCATCGGCATGAACTGCGGCAGTACTCGTGTATGGGGCGCTTTAAAGGAGTTGTAACCACATATATGTTCGCAAAGAAACCATATGAAATACAATACAAATGAAAGCGCATTAATTAACAAACACCACTTACGCCTCAAATACCAAAGAATAATCAGCACAAAATTAACACAAAAAATGAAACATTTCTTAAGAATATCAGCGGTTATTGTTAAACTGTGCAGCATAATTGACTGAGGAATGCATGCCTATATATATTCGTATGTATTAACATATTTACCCGCGTGTGATTATGGTATTTGTGGTTATTCTTAAGGAAATTCCATATGAATTAATTGAAAATCAATATAAATCATGTCATGCCAACGCTGTTATGTGTCAGGCATGTGTGCGTCTTAATGAAAAGGATTTAAGTAAAAGTGGCTTTTGACAAGGACTTAGGCAAGTTATAGGCAGCAAACAATAGCCTTTGTAAATAAGCCAGTTAATGGGTATAAGGGTAGTTAGGTGTATTTGCATTAAACTCTAAGGTTGGTCATTGTATTGTGTGTGCGTGTGTGTGCGTATGCTTAGTTAAGTTAAAGGCATTTGAGCCTTTGCGTTAATGCTCGTCTTAATAGGTTTTAGGTTACAATAACACTCAATGCTTAATGAATTATGTTAATACTTGTGAACACACTCACACACACACACACATACTGGCATTACCAGTCATTCATGTATCCGTACTTAATCACTTGTAAGCGTATGTGTGCGTGTGCGAAAAGTGATTTCAATAAAATGATTGAGGCTTTTTGTCTTAAATAATTAATGCGCTGGGAAATGTTGTGAAGCCATTAAAAATATAAGTTATTTTTTCTGCTGATTTTTCTCTCCCCAATTGTAATCTGATTGTTTTTGGTTTTTATCGGGTAAGAAAAGGCAGAGAATGTAAATTGGAAGTGAGAGCAAACAAGAAAAAGGGTTAAGTATAATCCAACAATTAATTAATTGATTTTCATCGTATTAAAAGGGGGTGGGGGACAGCATAACACTGCGCGTGATATATGATATACAATTAATTATATTGCATGACACTTGATATTTATATGTTCAATTGAAAAGTTATTTGAGATCCTAATTGGTAATGAGCAAAGTTTTACGACATTTAAAAAATTTATTTTAATACCACAAGCCATGTAATAAGTGCAAGGACATAACACAAAAAGTGATTTAGGATTCTTTATTAAAAAAATTTCTGTAATTCCAAATTCACTCTGATGATTTTTTTCTGATTACTACTCAAAAGCGAGATGATTTTCTTATGATCGTTATTCACTTGAGAATAACCAAAAACTCAATGAATAAGTGTATGTATTAGGAAACACAAGGCAACTTACATATCCCCTGATAAAAAGACAAGTAACTAAAGTGATTAAGTAGTAATAGAAGGAAGGCATGTCTCAAGCATCATAGACGTGCGTGGAACGCGTGATGTAAATATGGACTCGGATCATCACCTAGTTGTAGCCATGATTCGCAGATAAAGCAGAGTGAAAAACCAGTAAGAAAGTTTCAGTCGGGCAACTCGACTTATATATACCCTCTATATCTATAGTGGTCGGAGTGGTTCATTTGTATGGGAGCTACCAGAAGGGGCGTGTTTAGACTTCCAGTTTTTTCCCAAGACTTTATTCTGCTTGAGCTTTACTAAATACAGAATTTGGCCACGATCGCGTTATGTCTATTAATAATATTAATCGATTTCTAAAGTGGGCGGTACCAGATGGGAATGGGAGGTACCAGAAGGACTTCCACTTATTTCTCCAAAACTTTATCCAGTTATAGCTTTACTAAATACAGAATTCGGGTACGATCACGTTGGATGTATTGATAATATTACTCCATTTCTGATGTGGGTGGAAAGGTACATTTGTATGAGTACCAGAAGAAGCGTGGCTAGACTTCCAGTTTCTTCTCCAAAACTTTATCCTGTGATATCTTTAAAAATACAAATACAATCCTGTTGGGAGTATTGATATTAATACCCGATTTCTAAAATGGGCGGAATGATTTATTTGTATGGGAGGTACCAGAAGGGGCTGGGCCATGAAGCCCATTTGCAATACCATAAGTAGTTTTGAAGAAATATTAACTCATGCAAAATTTCAAAACATTTGGTTGCGTCTTTCGAAAGTTATAGTGCGTTCCAGCCGGACAGCCAGACAGACGGACATGGCTCAAACGACTTAAATGAATCGAATATGGTTCAAAGAAACCTAGAATCTAAAGATTCTAGGCTAGACAATCGGTAAGTTGCATGCCACCATGATAGCCAATGCCTATTCTAACCAACTCTGTAAGTTACAACAAACAAACGCCCATAATTCTAATGTCCCTGGCAGCACATTGTGCATGATATGATTACTACCGGAATGCCAGTAAATTCTGCATAAATGACAGCACTGTAGACAGTGGTACGTTGAAGTGCTGTGATGGAACGATGTAAAAGGGAGAGCAGAGTGACAAAGCGTCCCTTCAGATCCAAAAAATAAAATTTTTCATGAGATGAGTGTGCTACAACATTAAACAATATAAAGGGACAGAGGTGAAGCCCGAAAGTTTTACCAAATGGTACAGAACAAAGGACATTCCAACCTCTAATAACCATTTCCAAAATAAGAGTACTTTTTGGTACAAAGTACTTTCGTTTGTACTAAAGTACTTTTTTGTACAAAAAAGTTTATGTTTCACAAAGTACTTTTTTGTACATTTTTATACCAGAAGGTACTTTTAATGTACTTTTCGGTACAAAGCACTTTCTTTTGTACCAAAGTACTTTTTTGTACCAAATAGTACTTTTATTGTACTAAGTACTTTTTTATACTAAAAAGTAATTTTATTGGCCCAAAAGCACTTTTCTGCTGCACAAAGTACTTTTTTTGTACCAGAGTATTTTTTGTATCGAAAAGTGCATTTATTGTACTTATGGAGCAATAAAAGTATTTGTAGGTCAATAAAAGTACTTTTTGGCATAAAAAAGTACTTTGAACCGAAAAGTACCTTCTGGTACGAAAAAGTACTCTCGTACAAAAAAGTACTTTGTGCAACAGAAAAGTGTTTTTGGGCCAATAAAAGTACTATTTGCCATAAAAAAAGTACTGTGAACCGAAAAGTACATTAAAAGTCCTTTCTGGTACGAAAAAGTACTCTCGTACATAAAAAAACTTTGTGCAACAGAAAGTGCTTTTGGGCCAATATAATAACTTTTTGGTACAAAAAAGTACTATAGTACAAACGAAAGTACTTTGAACCAAAAAGTACAATAAAAGTACTTTTTGGTACAAAAAAGTACTCTAGTACAAAAAAAGTAGTTTGTGCAGCAGAAAAGATTTTTTGGGAAAATAAAAGTACTTTTTGGCATAAAAAAGTACTTTGGTACATAGCTATGGTACTTAACTCGCGAGCCAAGAAACACAAAATTTCAAAATTTAAAAAAAAGAGCTTGGTGAATACTCAAGGAATGCATAATTACCATTCCTTCTTTGCGTCGACAATAAAGCAGTATGCCACAATCTGATGGGACAAAATCTATTAGATACCATTGACGAGTTTGCTGTGTCTGCGAGTCTGATACGACTGTGTCGGATGACACTGGCCGTCCTTCTTAGGTATTCAGAACAAATCAAGTAATGAGGATATTACGTTGAACGTGTGAAAAAAAGTTGTTTGTTTTAACGACCAAAGCTTCTACTTGCTTGGCATGCTGCGTAAACGTTGAAAATTATAACTTCGACAACTATTTCTTTCTTGTCGGCCTGAAAAGAAGCATCTTAAAATTACGGACGAACACAAATCTGACTGTACCAGACACTGGTACTACATGTCTTGCGCTTCGGCGCAGAATTCTGACAAACTTCTATTAGACAAACTGATGTTCTATGTTCTGGGAGTCTTCGAAAATTAATACATACTACGAAATAAATTTGGACACATCATCGTTAATCGAGAGTACCGTCATCGTACGAATCATGAGCTGTATAACGACATCAACACGATTTAGTCACGTACCGTCACATCTAGAGCGTATGCGCTGGCTAGGACATATTGTGCGAATGGTGAAATACGATCCAGCTCGAAAAGTTTACAACAATAAACTCGATGGGTGGCGCAGGATCGAAGGGCCAAAATTTCGTTGGACATGATGAAGCAGTATTTATCCAAACTCGATCTTTATTAGATAGACCAGATTTAGTGGCTGTTGTCCAAACTTAAGTGTGACATACTATCCAGTAGAGAAAATACTAGTTTCATATAGACAATGAACTAGTTCACCTCTTATACAAATAACTGTTTTATTTAACACGTACACGTCCTAGGCTTGGGGGCAATTGTCCCTTTTTACAGCAGTGTCATATTTCCTCCCCTTATTGTTTTAATCCAATAAAAAAACCATCTGAAGAAAATGCTTTTTGATTTTGTTTTTTTTTTTACTTCGTATAACTTTATCTTAACATAATAACTTAACTTAATTAATATTTTAAAACTTTACACATAAAATTCTATGCAAACATAACCAATCAACAAATTGAAATAATGCACCTAAATCATTTAATTACCATTAACTCATATTTCCGGAGAATTTTTCAAAGTGAATAATGATAATCTGGGCATTATGTTAAACCATACACATATGTTAATACCACGATTATTATCATTTTTCACTTTGGCAAATTCTTTGGAAATTGGCATTAACTGTAATTAATTACTTGCACTGTAATTAATGGCATAGTTTTTGAAATTACGATTGTAATACAGATAAAATGTTACAAATGCATGTTTTGGCAAATCAAATTGCAAATTGCACAACAAACGGTTTAATAAAGAAAATTTTTAAAATCATTTTCAAAAAATATTTCAATTATAGAAATTCCTTTATGGACCGACCGACCCACCACAGCAACGTGCATGGACCTCAATTCAATGAAATTTAACACAATATATTTTATGAAGCTCGGAACATACAAAACTATTCGTTGCATTGGGAGAGGGAACGAGGGAGGCAGCGACGTTTCGAAGCACATGTTGTTATGGTGCTTTACCAAATTACATAAACTCTAGGATAGTTGTAGTTATTCTGTTTTTTTTTTTGTTTTTATTGCAACTGTATGTACTCGGGAAAATTATTAATATTGTAGCAGCAGTAGGAACCCATCGACAAAACTGTATATAAAAAACCACAATGAAACCAAACGACGACCAGCAAAACAACGTGCCCCACAATACACCACACACACACACACAAAGCCATGTGGTAACGCAAAACTGTTGTTCCTACACTCGAATTTGCGGTGGTTTGAGAGTAGTGATAGTAGTTCAGGGCTAAAATACCAAATTCCAGCCGAGAAATACAAACATAGTAAATGTTGCAAGAGAATGGAAGGGATGAGGAGGAGATGTATAAATGATAACGATTTCTATGGAAAACGTTACAACTGAAACATTCTACAGAAACAGAAATAACGACAGCAACAAACGAGTACCGTAATGAATGATGATGGTGCTGCAGTTGCACCATCACATACAGATGGGAGTGAAAGAGTGATGAAATGTGGTAACAGCCCTTCATTTGCATAGGATACATTGTGCACAGTAAATGTAATGTAAAGAGCCAGAAAAGAGTCCCGATAGGACGCAAATGAAATTTTCGTGGAAATCCCTACAAATATTAAATGAGACGCAAGTGAAATACATGGCGTATTACAGCAGCGGTAAAGTAGTAATACCTTGATATTGTATAATGCAAAAGGGAGAGGAACTGAAATGACCGACACGGATTTTTGAAACTTTTTGAAATATATAAAAAAATATATTAAAAATTAAAAAATACAAAAATATAAAAATACAAAAATATATCAAAATATAAAATTATAAAAATAAAAAAATATAAAAATATAAAAATATAAAAAATATAAAAATATAAAAAATATTAAAATTTATATACAGGTTATACAACTGATTTGAAAACCAGTCATTTCCTTAAGCTTTAATCAGAAATATTCCTTTTTTTCCTTAATGAATTTAAACTCAATAGATTTTATACAGTAACATGTGCGCTGCATTCTCAATCACTGTATTAGAAACTCACTTCCTAGTGCATAAATCTATAGAGAAATAAGCAAATAACTATTGCAAATTAAAGGCATACTAGTATGTAGGTGAGGCGTCTGGCGAAAACTGATGCTGGGGAAAACTAAAGTCAATATTTTAATTTAGCATGTGAACGAGCAATTGATGTACCCCCAATGATGCATACACACGTACATGCATTCAACCAAAACTGTTCGGTAAGTGTATTTGTATTTGTTTTTAATTTTAAGGTATGTTAATGTGCTTTTGTATCTCTCACCCGCTCTCTCTTTCTATACATTTGAGGATACTTGTAATGTGACCATCCTCCCTCACCCGCCCCAACACATTTAAACGTTTGCAATGGTATACAATCTGCTAACATATGTTAATTTCTTAACGATAAGCCACACAATTTGTTAATTCATGTACATGGATTTTAGGTTTCGTTGAAGCTTTACTAAGCTTTACCTAGATTGAAAAGGGTGGGTAGGGTTTGGATGTTGTGTGGGTGATACAAACGGCATAGGTCGTAATGACAAATTAATCCTTGAAATCTTGTTACACAACACTGACTGACATGAAATGTATATACAGTGTATATAAAGACAAATATATATTTTGTACAGTTAAATGCTAACAGGGTTAGAATGTTTTGTATCGCTGTTAACCTGTTGCGGCATAAAAATAATGCGTGATATTGTTTCGATTTATCACTTTTGACAAGAGACACAATTAAAAGTGAAATTTGTTAGTTTTTTCTTAATATGAGTAAATTAAGCAACAGCATGTTGAACACATATTTGATGTTCACCAAATTGACCTAATCAGTTTTCTTTTAATAGATATTTTTGATAATGGCGTTGTATTGTGATATGGTCTCATTTATTATTGGTGGCCCTCACTAAGCACCATCATTATTTCAATGTTTGCTATCTTATACCCATTGCTTACTGAACCAATCTAACCGCCGCTGCCACCGCCTGTTCAATGAACTCCATGACATATTTACACTTAATATATCTGCGTTGGGGGAGCAATACATGAACAGTAATTATATTTCAGCCAACGTACCATCGAATTTTTCAGCCGTTCTCTGTGTTTACTTATGTCCTTAAAAAATTCCCTTTATGTGGTTGATGTGTTGAGTTGATGGCACAGCACAGGCCCAGCAAATATTTACTCAATGTCTGGTCAAAGTTCATATTTAAAATGAAATTTCTTGTAGGTGGAACAACCAACAAATTGAAAAAGCGTTGGCTACTGATGGCCTAGTGATTAAATCATGATTTACTTGCTTATACTCAAAGTAACAGTTCAATTGAAGCTACAAGGATGTGGGGTAAAAGGAAACACCATAATAAAAAATAACTAGGCAGTGGTAGGAAATTGCTGAAGGTGTATGTACCTTGCATTGACTTTGTCAGTATCTACTCCATCTCTTGTACATTTCTTAAGGCTCTTGTAGTTTTATTAATCTACCCCATGATCAATATGTTCATTATTCTTTGGCAAATGGTTAGTAATTTTTCAAAGTTAATTGCGCATAATTTAACTGCGGCCACAGAAGTTAAATGATGTATTTCTTTTTTTTTTTTGTAAAAAAAAAAGAAAGACCTCCAAAGACTTTAAAGTGATTGGTAACAACCCAACGAACATCTTTTATTACTACTGCTACAGCTAACATCAATGTACCATTTAAATTTTCATTCCTATCTCCGCTGCATAGCAGAGTCATCACCAATTTTTTAAATCGTTTGTAATTGGGCACAGTGCAACGAGTTGTATTTTCATTGCGAACAACTTTTGCGCAAAGTAAGGTTTTATATTACTTACTTACTTAAGCGGCCAATTACAATTTACGAAACGTAGTTCATAAATTTGAGGCCTGAAGTAATAAAGAATTCCACACGCTTCGGTCTTCTGCGAGTGTTCTCCAGTTAGTCCTACCAGATGATGGCACATCGCCTACCACTTGGTCCTTCCAACGGAGTTTGGGTCTCCCTGCTCTGCGCCGTCCTTCAGGTTCGCCTTCAAACACCTTTCTCGCTGGAGCATTTACATCCATCCTGGCAACATGACCCAGCCACCGTAGTCGTTGGATTCTGACTCTTTTAGCTACGTCGATGTCGTGGTAAAGCTCATACAGCTCATGGGTCATTCGATGGCGAAAGGTTTTATATTGACAAATTAAAAAAAAAACCGAAATTTCAGTCAGTTAAGCCATCACGCTTAAACCTCTATAGGGGGTAGGTAAAAAAAACTTAATTTCCTTATACACCCCTTGAATGAGGTATGGGATAGCTTCTCGCATTGTTGCGAAATAACACGATTTCTATTTTTAGATTCACAACTAACGGCACCAACTTGTTTATCGATGAATGCGAACGTCACTGTTTAAGAAGACAAACATGCCGATTGACTCGACACTTGTACTGCGAAGTTGCTGTCGACAACATCGAGGAGGGCGGCAAAGAAGAAAAATGTAGATGACTAGAGGCGGGAATCGAACCCGGGATCTCCCGCATGGTAGTCGTGTGTTCTAACCACTATGCCACGGCCGATCCCTGGGGGTAGGTATGTTATGGAAACATGTTGGGAGCGAAAACTAGTGGGAGTGGGTCTCTAGGAGGAACCATGGACCCAGCAGGATATAATTTCATAAAAAAATTATCAAAATAAAAGAAATGTATGGGGACCGTAAGGGTTGAAGATAGAGGGTAGATGGGTTCTGAGAAACTGTTGAGATTGCAAAACTATTGGGGACGGTCATAAATCACACCTCTCTAGGGGCGACTACAAGATGGGATCAAATTTTATAAACAAAAATTTCTGTATGGGTCCCCCCCTAGGGAGTGAAAATGGGGGGTAGGTATGTTTGGAACGTAACAAATTTGCCTATACGATACTTACTTACTTTAAATCGATATTAAATTATTATGGCATGTAACTTGACAAAACGAATGATGTAGAACTTCATCTTTTTGGGGCTACATTCACGTGCAGTTCACAGAATAGAGTCCTAAAATGATGTGTTGTACTGTGTAAGAAACCCTCTTACAGACTGCAGAGACATTGAGAAAGCCTTGAAAAAGGCCTGTAAGTGTGGAAAGTGTGAAATTATGGAAACATTTCCAAAGACATTGAAGGGACCAAGGTCCTTGAAATAGCCAAAACAAAGTGCAGCAAGACAAATATCAATTTACATTTGTTACACATAATGGTAATATGAAATAAAAGAAAGTTTTCAAATGTCCTTGATATAGGCAAAAACCGCAGATCATCAAGCACATGATAAATACTGTTTTTACAGTTGTGGTCAAATTTGTTGATACATACACTGAAATTATAGAAAAAATTTTAAAGAAGTATCCAGATTCCTTAACACAAAAACTTGGGTAAAGCTTATATTTTGTACTTTTATGTAATCATGACATGATCTTTAAATGGCAAAAACATCCAATTGGTTATGGGTAGTTCCAAATTTTTTGGACCCAGACTGAATTTTGATAGCTTTAGATTTTTATGAAATTTAGCACTTACTTCTCATTTCTGCCGTTATACTCGAAACTCCTAATGGTTTATGTTTTTTTAAGACGGACGGTTTCCACCTAATCTTTAGGAATGATGGATAACAGTTAAAGATCCTTGTGGGTCAAAGACATTAAAAATTCGAAAATGACCGTCGTCCTTGAATATCCTAACTTTCGATTTTCTTCATTTTAATTTTGAAAAATCTGCAGAATTTTCTGTACATATTAATTTAATTGAAATCGGACTTCAAAAGTAGATAAGGTCCTTAAAATAGCCTTAAAGTCCAATGTGCCAAGAAACCTCCCATACAAAAATTCCCTCTTTTTGAGGGTGCCGGTCTGTCTGTCCCCGCGATTACAACAGTAGTTTAAGAGATATTGAGCTGAAATTTGGAATACAAACTTCTCTGCTCATAGTGGTGATAAGTTCTAAGATGAGCCCGATCGATCATAAAATTCTCCCACCTCCCATACAAATTCCACCTTTTTGGGGTATGTCCCTGCAATTACAGTCTTATTTTAAGAGCAATCGAGCTTAAATTTTGTATGCAAGATTGCTCACACTAAGTGGAGGTTGAGTTATAATATGAGCCCGATCGGTCTTAAACTATTATCATACAAACTACCCCTTTTGGGGATACCTGTCTATCTGTCCCCGTGATTAAAACAGTAGTTTAAGAAATGTTGAGCTCAAATTTAATAGGCAAACGGAGGTAAAGTTCTAATATGAACACGATTGGATAATAACTACCTCCACCTCCTATACAAACACCAAAATTTTGGTGATGTCCGTCTATCTGTCCCCGCGGTTACAGCAGTAGTTTAAGAGATATCTATCTGAAATTTGGTATACAAGCTTCTTTTCTGTATGCGAAACAACTTAAGCTCAGTATTTGACATTTCAGTAAAAAATTATTTAAAAATAAAGATTATGTGCGAGGATAAACGTAACGTCCACTTCTCACCAACTCCCCTTTTTGGCGGTATAAAGTTTAATAAAATATATTTGTAGCGCAAAGATCAGTTTTATCACCATTTTTACAAATGGCGATGTGGTTAGAACACGCGACTACCATGAGGGAGATCCGTGGTTCGATTTCCGGCTTCAGTCATCTACATTTTTCTTTCATTGAAGGTCCCCTCGATGTTGCAACTTCGCAATATAAGTGTCGAGTCAATTGGCATGTCTTGTAAAAACTTATCAAACAGTTACGTTCGCATTCTTCGATAAACAATTAGGTACCGTTTGTTGTTAATCTAAAATAGAAAGCGTGTTAATTCACAACAACGAGAGAAGATATCCCATACCTCATTCATGGGGTGTAAGGGGAAAGTAAGTTTTTTTTGAGTAAGAAGGGAATCTTAGCTTCGGCAATTCCGAAGAAAATCACCTAACCAGTTTATATTAAAATGATTTTTTTTTGTCTCAAATTTTGATGTTACCAAGCCACTTGATATGACAAACTACAAACATTGAGATACTTTCAAAGACATCGAAAAGGGACCAAGGTCCTTTATATAGCCAAATTTCCCAGACAGCCACGTACGTGACAAATCTTTGTATCATTTGTATCATTTTTGCCGCCAAGATACACTGAAATTATGGAAAACACCTAAAGACATTTATAGAGTCCAAGGTCCTTGCAATTACTAAAAGTAAAGTTCACTTAACAAGTAACAAATTGAAAACAAAATAGAAGTTAAGATAAAGTCAATATTTTTTTAAAGTGTATAGCAAGTTATGCACTCTTAGTCTAAGAAAAAAAATTCAAAGGACATTTTAAGGTCCTTAAAAAAGCAAAGTCAAACAGCCGGCCAAATAAATATCAACTATTTTCGGTAATTTTTTGAAAATGTTTAAACTTTATGTTAAATCATGTTGGGTAAAATGATATATTTAAATTTTGGGAAACAATATTAGAACTTGCAAGCGCCCAAGGTCCTTAAAATACAAAATAGACCAGTCTTCCGACCAAAGAACAATTTAAAATAAAAACATACGTTGGGTTATTTTCACAATATAAAATATCATAAAAAACTTCTAGAGGGCAAGGACATGGAAATGGCAATAAAGACCAAACTACAATACAAATAACAATATTTAACCCAAAATTGCAAAGACATTGAAAAAGGCATTAGTTCTTGAAAAATATATAAAGAAGTCATGGTCTTACCTCAAGTACAAAAAGAATTCAAGAGGCACGAACAAAAAAATTATTTTGTGAGCTTGAGTGCATATGGAAAGGTAAGTCTGATCCCCAAACCCCGATATGATTAACAGTTATGTTATGTTATGACAAATAAAAAAAATTTAAATATAAACACATTGAAAAAGGTAATGGATATTATTGTTGATTCTGATGTGATTTTTAAAAAACAATACTTAAAAGGCACATTTCTATAGGAAATGTAATCCAATTTCGGTTTCCTTTAAAACAATATGTATTTGTACAATATCGATTCGCATTCCTTTACGTAATTCTATACCTTACCCACACATTTATATGATTGAACATTTTCTTTTTTCGTTTATTCATATTTTTAGAAAACCAATTTAACATAACCAAAATTGCTTTATCTACATATCTATTTCTTACTTCTCAATATCGATATGTAATTGGCCTATGTGTATATCAAATTACACTCCATCAATTGCAATTATATTTAACACAACAGTAAGGTAAACCATTTCAAATTGAAACTGAGCAATGTAAATTGGTATTAAGTTTCCACAAATTGCCTCCAAAAACAATAAACTCTACCACATATTACTCTAGAAATCCTTTAAAATCCTTTAAAACAAAGTGTAAGTCTTATGTGTACAGTAATACGAGTACGCACGAAAATCCATTACAAAAGTCATAGCAATTTTTCATTTCACCCAAACCACTATGCGCAGCTACATCTCTCAACAGCATCCTAATAACAGCTTGTCACTCAATTAATATTGGTCATAAATTGTAAGCGAATACATTCGTATGCTACGCGAATTACCAACAAGTCATGATGTTGAAGTAAAAATATGATCAAAATGTTAAAAACGTTTTTTTTTTCTCTTTGTTTGTTTGGTGTTTTTTGTTATTGTTGTTGCAAATAGTCCATAGACTACAAACGCTTAAATGTTAAATAAATAACCACAAATCGACCATAAAAACTGGTTTAGTAACATGAAAAACCGCCGTCTCAATTGTTTTCTTCCATTTGCAGCAAACACACACACCCATACACACACAAAACTGTATAACAACAACCAGAAAAACATACCGCGCTAAGTAAAACAACAGCAACAACACCAGAAACGTGAAAATATTTTTATATAAAAGGAAAAGGAATTGTAAAGCAGCACAGCAGCCTTAAAAACAGAGACACGTTTCTCAGAGTACTGTGGAATGGGCTCATGATGCACACACGAGTTGCAAGCAAAACGTTACAAATTCACTTGCACTTTCGTTGCTGCAACATGCGCAACTTATAAAGTGAGGTGATGTGGAAGCGGTGGGGGCAACTTGCTGTTATTTTAGTACGTTTGTTTGGGCTCTTAGTGAGTGAGTGAGTGAGTTTCTTTGGCGGCGTTGAGTTGCAAGTCTAACCGCACAAACAAGTTGCTTAAGTTGCTAAGGCTCGCTGGCATAGGTTACTGCTCCCGGTTGAATTTGTTCGATGGCGTTGACAGACAAACGTACGCAACAACGCTTATTAGAAAACAAAACCGGTCATAAATAAATAAGAAATTGAAAATGGCCTTGTTGGTTGTGTTGCTCTATTTGCGATTCTGATGTCATTTTGAAACAATCGTGAGAGTTTACCGCATGGTATGTGTTTTATGTAAGTTTACAGGTATTATGATCTCGATAAGCCTCCGTAGTTAGCTATATTGGTTGTTGGCTTAAGGAGAGACCGACATGAAACATTGGAATCAAATTCCCACATAAAGATATTCACAAGGCAACCTGGATATCTTTTGATCAAAAGACAAGAAATTATCAAAATTTGGTTATCGATGAATGGCACGACTCGAGCGTTATGAACGCCCGTGTGCTGCGAGGTGCAAATATTGACTCGGATCGCCACTTAGTTGCAGCTAAAGTACAAATGCAATGGAAGACACACATACCACCGCTCCATACCACCGATATAGCCAATTCCTACTCCAACTAACTCTCTCAATAACTTTAAGTATATTGCGAATTCTAAGACCACTGCCGCAACGACCGAACTGGGTTATGAAAAACCTCAATCAGACAAGACCTGGTACGACGATGAACACCGCGGAATGTCTAAGGAAAAGGATGCTTCATACACGGCTAAACTGCGGTCAATGACAACGAGTGCGATGACGGAACGGATAAACGAGATGATGAGTGAGACGATATTCCTCTTTAGGTGGGCAAAACTTATATTTAAGAACTCTCTCTTTCCTTTCATAAGCGATTTTTCAGAGCTAGGATATCAAAAAATTCATGAAATAGAGGTGAAGTCCGAAAGTTCAACCAAAAGGTAAAAATCACAGGTTTAAAAACTTGGATCCGCACCAGTAAGGACAGAGATGGAAATCTGGTCAAGGACACGCACTTAAAAATAACTTAATTTCCCTTTACAGCCCATGAATGAGGTATGAGATGCTTTTCGCGTTGATGTGTTTGAACACGCTTTCCATTTTAGATTCACAACAAACGGCACTTACTTGTTTATCGACGAATGCGAATGTCACTGTTTGAGAAGCTTTTACAAGACATGCAATTGACTCGACACTTATACTGCGAAGTTTGCATTCGACAACATCGAGGAGGCCTCCAATGAAAGACAAATGTAGATAACTGGAGCCGGGAATCGAACCACGGATCTCCGGCATGGTAGTCGCGTGATCTAACCACTATGCCACGGCCGGTCCCAAGGACACGCACAGTGTTCCCAAAAATATGGAGAGAACGTCTTTGTACACTCCTAGTTCCAGAAGGCAGCGACGAAATCCTGTCAATCTTCGACGACGGAGTAGATTGTTCACCACCGAGCCAAATGGAGATCAGCATGGCTTACAAAAAATAAAGCTGCGGTAGCCGATGGACTGCCGGCAGAGCTTTTTAAGGCCAGCGGCGATGAGCTGGCAACATGCATGCACCAGGTTATAAACACGATTTGGCTAAAGGAATGCATGACCGATGATTGGAATCTGAGTGTTTTAGTCCTTTGCTTAAGAAGGTCTCCAATTACCGCGGGGCTAGCATTTTACCTATAGTATACAGGGTGCTACCGAGTGTGTGTGTTATGTGGAAGACTAAAATAAATCATACCGAACGTGAATTGAACTTATCAAGGTGGCTTTAGACCTAGTACACTCAATGATGAAATTGGAAAGGACTCCCTTCTCATAGAAGACATGGGAGAAGGCATGAAAATAAAAGGCAACGAGGAAAGTGTTCGTATGAACGAGTTTATGATTAGTTTCAGTCAAACAAATCGAATGTCTCTTCATAGGCTAGTTGGTAGCATGGCTGACTAACAATCGCGAAATTTGCAAAGACTTTTACAAGCAGGCATGCAACAAGGCCATCTGAAACATTCAGACGTCATGTCATCGAGACCTTATTTTCTCATGCCTGAAAACAGGCCTTCTCCTTCCTTTCCGATATATCCCGAGCAAATATATATTGCATTCTTTAAAGACCAATGCTGCATGCCTTTTTTGAGAAGGTAAAATCAAGGACTTCGATGATTTTTTATTCCCTATTCCGTGAGTATACACATTCCGTCTCCCTTCTCAAAGAAGACAAGAGATAAGGCAACGAGTAAGGTGTTTGTATATTTTTCAGAAAACAGTTTACGAATAGTTTCAGTCGAATGTGTCTTCATAGGCTAGATGTTAGCATGGCTGACTTACAATTGCGAGGTAATGAGTTTAAACTCCTGCAAGTCCCAGCAGTAAATGAAACGAAGTACCTATTTCGTAATTCATGACATCAGTATGACATTGTTAGAGAGCAAGTATTACTTAGAATGTCACGAGTGTGTAATGTAAAAACATCGTCCACTCATTATAACTCCGATTGAAATTGCACCTACTGACATCGTCATTTACTTCGTAATAAGACGTGTTATCAAGCTCCCTTAAAACTCAGTTTATAACGTAATTGCAACTTAAATGGCACTTCCCAGCGGTAAATGAAACGAAGTACCTATTTCGTAATCCATGAAATCAGTATGACATTGTAAGAGAGTAAGTACTTCTCAGAATGTCACGAATGTGTGTAATATAACTCCGATTGAAATAGCACCTGCTGACATCGTCACTTACTTCGTAATCAGACGTGTTATCAAGCTCCCTTAAAACTTTGTTTATAACGTACTTGCAACTGATATGGCATTTACTGACATCGTTGCTTACTTTGTAAGCGAGAGCGCACCAATTAAACGGCCTATGACACTCCTATGCTAAATTAAAGTTTTTTTTGTTGGATCACGAACTTTGCTGCCAAATGAATCCACAATGAATTCAAGGCGATTGGAGAAACAGTCCTCCAGATATTGAGGCGAGGCTACGCCGACTTGATATATCAAAAATGAAAGTACCCTATTTTCAACACCGACATCTCAGCTACATTCTGTGACAATTTCAAAAAGATCAGTCCAGCCGTTTTCGAGTATATACGGTACTAAAAAATGCAAGCAAACAATGACAATCTCATTTTCATATATATAGATTTGACCTTTGAACTTCTTGTACTCAAATATTGACCATAAGAACCACCTGATCGATATGCTCATAATATACAATCTCAATATACCTAAACCTCTTTTGTTACTTCAGACAGTTTCGAAATTAAAAAAATAACCATTTATTATCATCAATAACCTAAATTGCCAAAATATATTTATAACAACAGACTAATTTACAAAAAAAAAAAATGTCATGCAATAAAATGTTGTCATATTTAGTTGTAGCTAAATAGGCCTATTTCTGTACTGTTTTTTGAAAAAAATCTGAATTGCCAAAACAACATACGAATTTCTTGATAAAAAGTAATAAAATCCTTATACGCACAACTTTCCTTCATTTTTATGTATACTAATCTATAAATGTCTCATATCAAATAATATAACAACATTATTAGAGAGTGAAAGTATCGTATCCCATTCTAAGCCATCCATATGGGTACCCGTATAACTTAACGTTACCTTTATCAGTGCGGCACGACGACACCTTGTGTGGGTGTCAGAAAATTATTTAACATTTCTCTGTTCAATTTAAGCAACAGTTTTACAACATACACTTTAAACGCCGCTAATCAGATCGTTGGGCTAACACTCAACCACACGTTTGTAAGAAACTAGCTCTGTGCCATGACATGCCATACATACTTACACAAATGTAAGTGTGCTGTCGCTATCGTGTGTAATTGAGTGGGGGGCGATATTATGAAAATCCACAAAACTGATGTGATAAAACAATCACAAGATTTGAATAAACTACCATAATTGGATTCAACTCAATTTATGAGTTTACAGACAGCTGTCATTGCATAAGGCAACATGTTGCTAACATAAAACCAGTTACAAGCAACATGTTGCTTAGTTTATATTATACAATAATATACACAAATACATAAATTACATTAGTTGACAGTATGTTGCAGCAACATCATTTGCTGCTACAACAAAACAAAACAAGTTCTGTACTTGCAAGTTTAACCAAATTCCTTAGTAGCTTATAGTTTGCTCAATAATGAAATCCAATTATCTTTATAGCTGCATCAAACACTTGCCTTAGTTGTTATTGCATTTATAGTGTTTTCTTTTTATTTATTTCTTGTTTGGTTCTTTGTCTGTAACATAATCGTTAGCATTCGTTCAGAATGAACTTTTGCCTTTTGTCTGATGATGTTGTGCTTTGACTCTATTTAATTTTATTGTTCTTTTTTTTTGTGTGCACAGTTTTAACATTTATTTTATTTTTCGCCTTGCAGTTCTACTCTACCATATTTTATAATAGAAAACTAACAACTTTAACACCACCATCACCACCAATAGCAGCAGCTATAACCACAACAACTTTTGACCATGATTTCAATTCACATGATGTCTTTTTATGGCTACAGTATGTAATCGAGTTTTTTTTATGAATTGTTGTTCCTCTTTTCAATAGTTTATTTTGCATTGCGGTTTCTTTATGTTTGATATTGATTTTAAAGTCAAAAGAGAGCCCAGCACAGTTTGAAAGAGGGTTTATTTTTACTATTTTTAAATTGAAACAAAACGTAAGTTGGCGATGGATCTACCCAATTAGTTTAATGACAAAGTTTATGTCACATCCTGGACTACTAAACAAATAGAAAAATATACAGGCATAAAGTTACATAAAAACTATCTAAATGTGCAAAATTTATTTCTTTGCTGTGCAAATATTCCAACCAATAATAATAAGGAACATGACCACTGTTAGACTTTGAAAATTTTGTAAATTGTGCAGAATTTCTCATTTCGTGTTTAGGAAATCTTCAGTTTATTAGTTTGCTGGGTTTTACTAATTCAATGGCAGACTGCACTCATGTTGCTTCCATTCTTGGCTTGCAGCAGCTCTTTTATGTGCTGTCGTTTATGTGATGTCGTTTTGCAAAAAAAAAAAAAAATTGTTACTTAACAAACTTGACATCTGCTGTACGCACACAATTTAAGTAGTTTGGCTGCAGATGCCAAATTAAATCAATTATTAATAAAGTTGATATTGGAATATAGCTGTCGGCAAGAAATGGTAAAGCACGATATAAAAAAAATGCACAAATGAGTAATTACTCAATTATTACTGATACTTGCGATACACTTTAATGGTTCAATTTTTTTTTTTTTTTGAGATCCTTTATATATTTTTTTTTAGAGAAAAATAATGCTTATAACGAGTTTAAGATAGTTTTTGTTTATAAGCATATTTGTCATGGTAATAGCTAGGAGGAGCCTTAGATAATCTACAGAAATAACCATCTTAATTCGACTCACCATTTGTGTTCCCCAAAAATTTAAAATTTTATTAGTCTTACCTGCAAAGAGAAAATACAAATTATAAGTTAAAATTTGCTGGTGTATCATAAACATATAAATTATCTTGTGTAAAACTTTATAAAAATATAAGATTTGCGAAAATTATGTTTAGAGCAACATCTCCATACAATTATTGTACAGAAAGTAATGTTGTAATGACCACTGAAGAGTATTTAAAAGTGATTCATTTATAACTTTGTTTTTTAATTTATAATAAAATACATTAAATAGGATTGGATGTTGTAATCTTTACTATGATCCGACAGAACAATCTCTGACATTTACTTTTGAAAGATAATTTTATTCAAATGTTGGTTACGACTTCTCTGTTGGACAAACTTTTGATCGGTCTTTGCAGTATTGCCAACGGCATCTCGCGAATTACGCGAGTAACGCCCAAGGAGCTGCTTAGTCTGGTCTAATAGTGTTTTGTAGTGCCCTTGAGAGACACCACTCTCCTTGACTGGAGGAAGTAGCTGGGATGATAATTCTTTATAACGATTTTTTTTTCAATTTATCGGCACTCGATCAGTCATGTACACCGATTATCATACGATCATTGTTGGCAACTCTGTTTCGTTCCTTTGTAGATAACAAGGTTTGTGTCAAGGGATTGTTAGAAGTTGTTGTGAGTTTTAACCGTCAAATTCCTCCAAACGCGGCATCTTCGAATTCCTAATCTACGTCGCTTCCACAGAGCTATCGAAGGCCACATTAGTGGTTATCATTAGCGTAATCTACGATGAATTCTGCGAAAATTTGCCCAAGAAACCATGGGTCTAATATCAAAGTCAGGTCCCCGGTTGTTAACGAGAATCTTTTAGTATTTCATATTAGGGGTGCGATTGTTTTGTATGGAGATTCGTAGTAACAAGATTAGGGTACGACTCACACCCTAATTTTGAGTGGTCGGAAACTAAATGATGATGCTAAAACAAGGGGAGGTGGGGTGTGGGAAAAAAGCTGGGCGTCGAGGTCAAAGGTGTTGGATAAGGGGAAAACTGCGCAACTGCCTCGCTACTAGAAGAGTAAAATGTATAACCGACACTCAGTTATATGTTGCTCCTAAAATTGTTCCCCAAAATACCAACACATCCCTAATCTTAACCCCTAAGTAGGCTTTCATACTAAACCCAATTTTTTTACAAAATTTGCTCCCACCGCTCTAACTGCTCTGAAAGTTGCTCCTAGAGGAGTCAAATTTATGACCGACACCCAATATTTTGGCAGCCCCAACAGTTTCTCAGATCATATCTACCCTCTATCTTTAAACCTTAAGGTTGTCCCCATACACGCACGAGTGAAGGATATATTAATTTTATTCTTCCATTTGTAAAGTCTATAAGGAGGCGTGGTAGGTATGACAATATATAACATATATATATAAATCATCTGATTCGATTTTAAGGTGACCGTCTGTCCTTCTGTCTGTTCCCGCGATTACAGCCGTAGTTTAAGAGATATGAAGCTGAAATTTGGAATGCAAACTTCTAAAAGGAGGTTAAGTTCTAAGATGAGACCTATCGGTCAAAAACTACTCCCACCTCCCATACAAAATCCCTATTTTTAACAGATATCGAACAGAAATTTGTAATGCAAACTTCTATCCTCAAAGCGAAAATTAAGTTCTAAGATGAGCCCGATAGGTCAAAAACTACCAAAACCTCCAATACAAAATCCCTGTTTTTTAGGGTGTCTGTCCGCAACTACATTAGTAGTTTGAAAGATATCGAGCAGAAATTTGGAATGCAAATTTCTATACTTAAAGCGGAAGTTATGTTCTAAGCTGAGTCCGATCGGTCAAAAACTACTCTCAGCTCCCATACAAACTCTCCCTTTTTGGGGTCTGTTGCTGCGGTAACATCTGTAGTTTAAGAGAAATCGAGCAGAAATGTATTGTACGCCAGCTATCCTACTTTAAGCAGAGGTTGAGTTCTAAGATGAGCCCGATAGGTCAAAAACTACTCTCACCTCCCATTCAAATTGCCCCTTTAAGGGTGTTTGTCCCCGCGATTACAGTAGTAGTGAAGAAGCTACCGAACTGAAATTTGGTATGCAAGCTTCTATTTTTTTTTTAGTAAAGGTTAAGTTTTAAGATAAACATGATCGACTAAAAACTGCTGCCACCTTTCATACTAACTTCCCTTTTTGGGGGGGGTTTCCGTCTATCTGTCCCCGTGATTACAGCAGCAGTTTAAGAAATGTTGAGCTGAAATTTAATATACAGGCTTATACCCTCTAAGCGGAGGGTAAATATTAAAATGATTAAGATCGGACAATAGCTACCCCTACCTCCCATACAACCAACCCTGTCTGAAAGAAATCGTGCTTAAATTTAATATGCAAGCTTTCACCCTTCAAACCAAGGTTAAGTTCGAAGATGAGCAAGGTCGTACAGAAACTACTCGCACCTCCCATACAAACTCCCTCTTTTTGGAGATGTATGTCTGTCTATAACCGAGGAAACAGCAGTAGTGAGCTGAAATTTGTTATGCAAACTTATATTCTCTAAGCTAAGGTTATGTTATTAAATGAACAATATCGAACAAAAACTATTTCCACCTCCAAAACTCGTAAAAATGCCAGCTTGTTGGGATTAAACAACATTGAAACTCATACAAACAAGTACGATTCATATATAAAATACAGTTGGGCCATGCCCCCTCCGCCCACTGATAAAATGTAAAATGTTCTTCAGCAAATTTAAACCTAGTGCCGAGTAGTATCTATGTACTAAATTGTATTTCTCTCACTGAACGAAAACTGTAATTTCTTCTGCATATTTATATTTCTGTTGCCGAGTACTATCTGATTATTAAATTTTCTCCCTCTAGCTCTTAAAATAAGTTTCGGCAAGACCACTCCGTCTATAGGTTTAACCATTTAAATTTATCCTTTGGTAATTCCCATATGGTGGACTAACGGTTTATCCCAATTCATTAAAATCGGTTCAGCCGTTTAGATTTGATTAAGGCACACACAAACAAACGAACAAACAAACAGACAACCATTCACCTTTACATGTATAAAAATTACGGGTATGTTCGTGATCGCTAAACTCAAAAACTACTGGGCCGATTTTTTTTGACCGATATTTACTGTGAGTAGTGTTTCTGTGTAGTTCGTCCGACAGATGGCGCAATATTTAGTTTTTTTGTGTTTTTGAAGGCAAAACAACGTTTCCCCAGGTCATCTAGTTTACAATATTAAAAGGCATATTGCTGATCTTTGCTATTAAGTTCAGTATCAGGTCAGTCATCTTAAAAAATGTTGTTGACAGCAACTTCACAGTATAAGTATCAAGTCAATCAGCGTATCTAGTAAGAGCTTCTCAAACAGTGACGTTCGCATTCGTCGATAAACAAGTAGATGCCGTTAGTTGTGAATCTAAAAATAGACAGCGTGTTAATTCACAACAACGCGAGAAGCTATCCCATACAGCATTCATGGGGTGCAAAGGGAAATTAAGTTTGTTTTTAATAGTTAAAGTTAACATGATCTTTGTTTGACCCACGTAAGGCCAAGGCCTAGTACAAATACGCACAAATGAAAATTGTGGCTGCCACTTACGTTGGAGGGGAAATTTAAACTTGAAGTAATACAAGTATAAAAATTAGCATAAAAAAATTTTTCCAGCCACTACAAACGCGATGTAACCAATTTTGTTAAAATCGCACCGTATATGAAAATAACGAATTAGTTTTTCTATCCTGTCTCACGTCACGTCATATTCTTAGCAAAGCTTTTTGCTGTCTTTTTTTGTGTCTGCCCTACATCTCGAGCGGACCTTAACATATTATAAAGTCATCGCTGATTCCTACTGATCGCTTTTAATATCTGTCCATTTAGCATTCTGAGGATTAGTACACCTAAGCCCAACATGACTCAGGTGTTTGATGTACATTTCAGGCATTTCCGACTTCTTCCATTGTCTGATAATCTCGGAAATCAGCCAAAGTATTTGTATTTAGAAACACATTGCTACTTACTCTTCGTTGGCTACATAAAAAATGTTTTTTTATTAAACTTAAAATCACTTTCATTGTAAAACAAAATACTTTTATTGTACAAATAAGTACTTTTGTTGTACCAAAAAGCACTTTTTATGTAGTTTTTTTCTGTATCGAAAAACAGTTTTATTTTACAAAAGTTTCTTTATTTTAACTAAAAAGTACTTTTATGGTACTTTAAACTACTTATATTGTGCCAACATGTGCTTTTATATGAAAGCAAAAGAAAAATCGAATTTTTGAACATTATTTGTAAGCCACCATCAATCATACTAGTTGCAAATTGTTATTTCTGAATTTTAATATACGTCACCAACACAAATTTTCTTATTTCCCAAGTATTCGCCACTTTTCGAAAACTTTAACTGAAATAAGAGATAAGGTCACTTTCAGCTTTAAAGTATCTATAGAATCTACTATTATTGCTGCTTACAAAATAATTTGAATTTGTCCATTAAATTCAATACAGTTTTATTATTTTTTTTAATTTTACCTAACTTTTATCAATTCAATTTAAAATAACAGCTTCGAAACGGGCTCAACCATGCATTTGAATTGTTCACATACACACATACACACATACACACCATAACATCCTCTTCCTTCTTTCCACGTTTAAACTAAAACTTCTGCTAAAAGATACAACAATAAAAAATTGATAAGCGGAAATGCTTTAGCAGCTGCTTGAACAACAATTAACTGGCGACTGCAAAAGACCCTCGAGCCTAAAGAGCGTTGAACGCTCAACAATCTATTACACTGCATCTTAATACCCAACCAACGAAGCAAGGGGGGGTGGCGACAAAAAATCCCACCGCATTCAAGTGGAATTTCATCACTTGCCAAGAACTTAACACACATTTGTGATCTATAGAAAACATGATTTTCCTTCTTCTGCGGCTGCTTTGCTTTCTGTTAATTTCGCTTATCACAAGAGTGTGAAACGCTCAAGGACTTCGTCCCTGCATGTTCCCCGATGCTACTGATACTTATGAATATTTTATTTATACAAATAGGTTAAGTGTAAAAAATATAAAGAGGTCCTTGTAAATTTAAATAATAAAAAAAGGAATAAAACGCTGCAGAGTGTGTGTGTGCTTATTTATTCTCACACAACCACATACACACATACACATCCAAATACGTATGTACTACTTAAGTTAAACACCTCATGTTACAAAGTAGTATAGGTAGCGTACCTTAGAGATTGAGTAAATTTTGTTCCAACCCAAAAACGAAAGATAATTAATTACACAACACCTACAAAGGAAGAGCCCAACAGCAAAAAAAAAAAAATAAAAAGAGGACGGCTTCACAACTTCAACAGCAGGAGCAACAAAAAATAACTTCAGATTATCGTTCACAAACCTGTGCTCTAGATGCTCTAAATAACCTTAAAGATTTTCTCATTGAATAATTAGGTTACAACAGATGGTTGTTTTAACTTTGCATCTATAGCAACCCCCAGAGCCGGATGCGGATGTAAATTTAGCCAACGTAGAGGAGCAATGTGCTGCTTAATACTTTGGCTGATTTCCGAGAACATCAGATAATGGAGGAAGTCGAAAACGCCTAAAATGTAAATCAAACACCTGAGTCATGTTGGACTTATGTATACTAATCCTCATAAAGGTAAAGGGACAGAGATTAAAAGCGGTCAGTAGAAATCAGTGATGATTTTATAATATGTTAACGTCTGTTCGAGATGTAGGGCTGAGAAACTGTAAGTTAAAAATATTTGTATAGCATTTTCAATAGAGCTGCTTATGTTGTGATAACTCGTAAATACTTGTAGGAAAGCAATAAGTGTTGCTTAACTTATGACAGCACCGGTCTAGTTTTTAATATAGGCTTTACTAATATGTCTGCACGAATGTTTAGAGAAGCCGCAACAATCTATACGTTGGAGATAGAATTGCTAAGACTTGGGGAATAATTGGTAAAATTGATAAAAGGTTTTCTATGGCAGCAAAATTGGACACATCTGTTTTGTATAAGACAGAAAAATATGTAGGCACATTTTTTACTTTTTTTATCTAATTTAAAATTTTTCCTTGAAAGTAAACAGTAATTCAGCTCGATAGCTCTTGAACTACGGGACAGACCTCCAAAAATGCACAGTTTGTATGGGAGGTGAAAGTAATTTTTGACCGATACTGTTCATCTCGGACGGACAACCCCCAAAAAGGGAAGTCTCTGAATGAGGTGGGAGTAGCTTTTGTCCGATCTTGCTTATCTAAACCTCCGTTTAGGGTATATAAGCTTACATATCAAATTTCAGCTCAATAGCTCTTAACCACGGCTGTAATCGAGGGGACAGACGGACATCTGCAAATTCATCCATCAGTAGCCGCACGTAGAAAAGAATTTTTTGATGAAGACTTTTTGAGCTGGAACATTTTCATCCACTCATACAACGTGTCCAAGCCAGAGCCTTCGGTCTATTTGTACTCGCTTGACTACGTAGATGTTGTTATACAGCTCATTTACAACTTCAATGTTATAGTTGTCAACGTTCACGCACCGTCCCAGACGAGTGGACTCTTTGTTCGTTGAAACAAATAACTTAGTTTTGTCCTCATTTATCATCAAAACCAATTCTTCCGACTGCTTTTCAATGCTCGGAAAGGCCGCAGTAACATCCCGCAGTTCACTGCCAATGATATACATATCAACGGCATACGCAAACTGCCATCCGCATGATCAACCAAAGAGAAAGCATGACAGACTAACGCCTTGTCTAAAGTCTCGCCTGGCAGAAAATGGCTCTGTCCGATTTTTGCTTGTTTTCAATGAAGACTTCGTGTCATCCCGCAAATTTGTTTCTGGTTCGCGGGGATACCAAACTCAGCCATAGCATCTAATAATTGCTCATTGGACTGTCGAATGCAGCTTTGTTATCTATAAACAGATGGTAGGTGTAGGGTCCGACCGTGGCATAGTGGTTAGAACACGCGACTACCATGCGAGAGATCCGTGGTTCGATTTCCGGCTCCTGTCATTTTAATTTTTCTTTCGTTGCCGGTCCCCTCGATGTTGTCAAAAGCAACTTCGCAGTACAAGTGTCGAGTCAAGCGGCATGTCTAGTAGAGGCTTCTCAAACAGAGACGTTCGCATTCGTCGATAAACAAGTAGGTGCCGTTTGTTGTGAATCCAAAAAATAATGCGAGAAGCTACCTCTTACCTCATTCATGGGGTGTAAAGGAAAAAAAGTTTTTGTAGGTGTAGATCTGCATTTTGTGGTAATTGTCAGGAATTGTTGTAGTGTGAACATTTGTTTGGCCGTGAATTGACCAAGTCTAAGGTCACACTGATAAGGTTCAATCAGGTATAAGGTCCGATGGGTAAGAGACTGACTTATAGTAATTTTCGATGTTCTGCCTTCTCTTTTCTTTTCTAGATCCTTTCCCGCCTAAACAGGTGTTGCATCTGCCTCCACTACTCATCCCAGCGTTCCGTTACCGAACGCGTTACCATTGGCTGCAGTTATGCCTTGTATGCAGCATCGTTTTACTCAGGCATTGCGCGACATTCTTCATCGTATCAGGACTTGCCTGAGCGTGGTTTTTCATAACTGCCGTTGTATCAGTGATCTTGAAATTCGCAATACGCTGCTACTGCGTGTCGGGAACATCAGAATTTGGGGTTTTTGTTTGCAGGTTGAAATAGGCTATCTCGGTGGTATGCAGCTTTGTGATGTCTAGCTTTCATAGCGTTTGGTTACGAACATTTTTAGTACTACTTAATTTCGTGCCTACCTTGGGTGCAACTAAATGGTGCACCGCGCATCACACGCGCCTTCAAGTTGCTTAGATAAACAGTTTGATAAAACCTTCAATGTGAAGATAGGGCGCTAACGAATTCTCTCCATCAGTCACGATGAGGAAACATACGACCGCTGCCCTGGCCACGACATTAAAGTGTTCTGGGAGACTTTAATGCAAAAATAGGAAGGGAAGATGTTCTTGGTCCATCGATCGGTAAATTCAGCCTGCATACCGACACGTCAGACAACGGGTTTAGGCTGGTTAGTTTCGCAGCGGGAAGGAACATGGTAGTGAGTGGAACCAGATTCCAGGACAAATATATCCACAAGGCAACTTGGCTATCCCCCGATCAAAACACCAAAAATCAAATTGATCATGTGGTAATTGATGGCAGGCATGCATCTAGTGTCATGGACGTGCGTGTGATCCGTGGTCCTAATATTGGCTCGGATCATTACCTGGTTGCAGCCAAGGTGCGCACAAGATTGAGCAGAGCGAAAAACGCACGTTACCAAACACAAAGAAAATTGGACATCGCGAAGCTGCATACCTGAGCATGCACCAGCTCCTGCGCACGGTTTGGCTTAAAGAGTGCATGCCCGACGATTGGAATGTAAGCGTATTATGTCCTGTGCTGAAAAAAGGTGATCCAAGTGTGTGCTCCAACTACCGCGGGATCAGCCTTTTACCCATCGCATATAAGGTCCTGTCGAGTGTGCTATGTGAAAGACTAAAGCCAGTGTTATCCAACCTGATCGGGCCTTATCTGTGTGGCTTTAGACCTGGAAAATCAACAACTGACCAGATTTTCACACTTCGGCAAATACTGGGAAAGACCCAAGAGAAACAGATGGACATGTACCATCTTTTCGTCGACTATTAAGCTGCCTTCGACAGCCCGATACGGCAGAAATTACTCGAAGCCATGGCTGAGTTTGGTATTCCAGCGAAGTCTTCAGTGAAGATTGGCAAGGACCTTACGGAGCCATTCTGTACCAGACGAGGCCTAAAATAAGGCGACGGCCTATCGTGTGATCTCTTCAACATAGTGATGAAAATGATAATGAGAAAAGCTGCAGTAAACACGAGTGGCACTATATTCAACAAAAGCCACATGCTACTCGCGTACGCTGATGACGTAGACATCATCGGTCGAAAACTGCGTGGTGTGACTGCAGCCTTCTCAGGTATACAGAAGGAATCAGCGAAAATGGGCCTAACGGTGAACGAGGACAAAACGTTTGGGAAACTGCGTGAACGTTGACAACTATAACTTTGAGGTGGTAGATAATTTTGTCTACCTAGGCTCCGCCATCAACAAAGCAAATAATGCCAGCCTAGAAATCCGGAGAAAAATCCTGCTTGCAAATAAATGCTACTACGGACTAAGCAAGCGATTCAATGCCAGAGCCGCATCTCAACGAACAAAACTCCAGCTATACCAGATACTGGTTCTACCTGTCTTAATGCATGGTTCAGAATCCTAGGTTATGACACAAGCGGATGAATCGGTTCTGGCGGTATTCGAGAGAAAAATACTGCGTAAAATATATGAGCCCATCATCGTTAACGGAGAGTATCGGCGTCGTGTGAAACATGAGCTGTACGAGCTGTACACTGACATTGACGTGGTCAGACGCATTAAGGTGCAGCGGTTGCGTTGGCTGGGTCATGTTGTACGCATGGACGAAAATGCTCCAGCTCGAAAAGGCTTCGACAATAAACTCGATAGACGGCGCAGAAGAGGGCGACCAAAACTCCGTTGAAAAGACCAGGTTACTGAGAATCTTACATAACTTGGTGTGACTAACTGGAGAATTGTATCTTTGTAGCTCTAAAAGGAGTTTTGCCACGACCATTGGATCTAAAATTAAAATTTCGTCCGCATATTCATATTCGCATTGCCGAGTATCAAATTGTATCTTTATAGCTCTAAAAAAAGTTTTTCCACGCCCAATATGCCCATTAGGTCCAAAATTGAAATTTTGTCTGTATATTCATATTCGCGTTGCCGAGTACTATCTGGGTATAAAATTTCACCTTTCTGGCTCCAATAAATGTTTTGCCACGCCCACTCCGCCCATAAGGTTAAACATATAAAAAATGTATAGCCTACGGTAATTTCCAAACAGTATACTAACTGCCCACCAAATATCATTGAAATCGGTTCAGTTATTTAGACAAACAGACAGACAAACATTCACATTTATAATATTAATAGGGATAGGGATTGTACTTTTTTAAACTAATTTCTCATGTAACTAGAACATACAAGTTCGACCGCAATAAAATTAATATTTTTTATAAATAAACTCTGCAAAGTAGAGTATAATATCTGTAAGGTATGGACGGTGCCGGTTGGATGGTGAAGTGTATTTATTTCAGTGTTGGACCTACAAGTTTCCTTCGTTCCTATTCACTTGATTTAACTGTTGAAATATAAACACGTGTATGCATTTAAAATTCACGATAACTTACAAATACCACTCCATATCGTTAACATTTACAGCCTGTAATAAATATCTCACACAGTGGTTTATACAGAAATCCTTACAACACATACAATGTTGTTTTATAGCATCACAATTTATGCAAAACTTCAGTACGTGCTGTCATAATTCAAATATAACTCAAAAAGGGAGCTTCATATTTTTGAGACTTTGTGGAATATACTTATACAGCAAAAGCGTCGCGGGATATGTCACTTTTGTGAATTATTGACACCACCCAACCAATACAGTTCGATATACGCCTCAAATCAATCATTGTCATTCAAATTTTTGCCGTAAGAAAATAAGCGATGAGTGATTACAAAAAAAAAACACAACAAAAAAGAAAAACAAAATCTGTAGAACAAAAATAATTAAGCTTTATCTTTAGTAAAACTCCTGACATTTATAAAAAACAACATAACAACAAACACAAAAACTGATACAGGAAACTTTTTCCAGCTGACAATTCATCACCCAATAACGCTTGTCAAAAAACAACACAACTGACAAACAACAACAGCAACAAGGTAAGTAATCAAAATATTTGTGATTACACTTTATTCGATTTCCGTCCAAGTTGCTGTTGAGCGCAAAAAAACGCACCTACAGCTGCAAGGCAAAATCTGTTTAATTAAAATGTAATTAAAGTGTCGGCTGTTGCGTTTCGTGTCTTAAGCGCCAGTTGTTAAAATTAAAGATGAAAAACGGAATTTAATTAAATTTGTAAATACTAGAACTTTGAGTGTTTTTTTCGTTCGTTCGTTCGTTCGTTTGTTTGTTGTGTGTGTTTATCTACCGTTCTCCTTTCGGCGCTTGGGTTTATATTTCAAATTTGAAATTAAATGCTCTTAAATACACACCAACACACACACACATACACAGACGCCTACAAAAACATATACCATAAGATTCCTAGGAACCGTGGAAGGAAAGCGTAAAAGAAAATAAATAAAAATTGTATACTAAAGATACCAAAAAAAAAAACTTAATATTAAAGAAACACAAAATTAAAAAATAACATAACCCTATCCTATCCTAGCCCTATCAATCCCTATCCTATTAATATAATATATGCGAATGTCTGTCCGTTTGTTTGTTTGTATGTTTGAGGCTCCATTACGCCTAAACGGCTGAACCAATTTCATTGAAATTTTGAAAACATTTAGTGTACTATATGAGAATTACCGAAGGATATATATTTTTTATATTTTATACCCTATGGGCGGAGTAGGCGTGGCAAAACTTTTTTTGTGCTAGGAAAATAAAATTTGATACCCACATAGCACTCGGCAACACGAATATGAATATGCAGACGAAATTTAAATTTTGGACTAGTGGGCGCAGTGGGCATGGCAAAACATATTTTTAGAGCTAGGGAGGTACAATTTAATACACAGATAGTGCTCGGCAACATGAATATGAACATGCAGACGGAATTTTGATGTTGGGTCAGTGGGCGGAGGGGTGTGGCAAAACTGTATTTTAGCCCCAGAGAGATAAAATTTAATACACAGATAGTGCTCGGCAACATGAATATGAATATGCGGGCGAAATTTTAATTTTGGGCCAATGGACCGAGTGGGCGTGGCAAAACTTTTTTTAGAGCTAACGAGATACAATTTAATATACAGATAGTACTCGGCAACACGAATATGAATATGAACACGAAATTTTAATTTTGAACCAGTGGGCGGAGTGGGCGTGGCAAACCATATTTTTAAAGCTAGGGAGATACAATTTGATACACAGATAATGCTCGGCTACACGGATATTAATATGCGTACGATATTTAAATTTTGGACCAAAAGGGCGGAGGGGGTGTGGCAAAACTTATTTTTTTAGTTAGGGAGATAAAATTTGATACACAGATAGTTCTCGGCAACACGAATACGAATATGCGAACGAAATTTTTATTTTGGACCAGTGGGCGGAGGGGGTGTGGCAAAACTGTATTTTAGTCCCAGAGAGATAAAATTTGATACACCGATAGTACTCGGCAACACAAATATGAATTTGTGAACGATATTTTTATTTTGGATCAGTGGGCAGAGAAGGCGTTGCAAAACTGTATTTTAGCCCCAGAGATACAATTTGGTACACAGATAGTACTCTACACTTCAGGTTCAAGTTTGCAGACGACATTGGGGGCCGTAGAGGGCATGGAAAAACTGTATTTAGCCCTAAAGCGATAATAAAGGGTGGTTAAATTGTACGGGCCGATGTTGAATGTGAACCACACCTAAACATCAAATTGTTGTCAGCATTTCATTTGACATTTCTCAATTTCAGACTAACTCATTGTGATTGTCGATAAACCAATACTTAAAAAAAAATTAATTTCCCTTTGCACTCCATGAATGAGGTATGGGATAGCTTCTCGCGTTGTTGTGAATTAACACGCTTTCTATTTTTAGATTCACAACTAACGGCACCTACTTGTTTATCGACGAATGCGAACGTCACTGTTTGAGAAGCTCTTACTAGACACGCCGATTGAATCGACACTTAATACTGCGAAGTTGCTGTCAACAACATTCGAGGGGAGCCGACAATGAAAGAAACAATTTTTTTTTTAAGATGACTGGAGCCATGTTTCAACCTGCGATCTCCCACATGGTAGTCGCGTGTTCTATGCCACTATGCCACGGCCGGTCGATAAACCAATGCACCCACAAATAGTGACTGTTTGGTGCGGTTTATGGGCTGGCGACATCATCGAGCCGTATTTTTTTCAAAATGAGGTCGGTCTGGCAGTTACTGTGAATGGTGTTCGCTATCGTGAGATGATAACGAACTTTTTATGGCCCGAATCGGAAGATATGGATGTGGACGATATGTGGTTTCAACAGGACGGTGCCACTTGCCACACTGCTTACGAAATAATGGCTCTTTTGCGCAACAAATTCAATGACCGTGTTATCCCACGGGTTGGCGATGGCAATTGGCCGCCAAGATCGTGTGATTTGACACCGTAAGACTTCTTTCTTTGGAGTTATTGGTAGACAAGGTGTACGTCAATAATACAGCAACAATTAAAGAGCTAAAGGATGAGATAGTTCTGCACATTAACGCAATAGAACCTAAATTATGCCTCAGCGTCATCGAAAATATGGACCATCGGATGGAGGTGGCCGCCGAGATCGCGGCTGCCATTTGGCCGATATTTTGTTGCATACATAATTGAACCATACCAATATTATCATAATAAAAAGAAATGACAATAATTTCCTAAATAATTTGTGTTTTATTCGAAACCAACATCGGCTCCTAAAATGTAACCACCCTTCAAAACGCTTACCTACAAAAGCAAGAGTTTCACTTTTCCAATCATCAAATGATTTTGAACTGTGTTTATTTTGTAGCAGTTACAACAAAACTGTTGTACTCCGTGGCGTATGATTTAAGTGGAATATTACTTATGATAATCATACGCCACCATATAGTATTTATGTTATGTCAAACAAAAGAGGCTAAAACGTGACAAATTCCCCTATACGATACTTACTAACTTCTAATCGATATTAAATTAAAATGACATGGAACTTGACAAAATGAATGATGCAGAACTTCTTCTTTTTGGGGCTACTTCCACGTGCAGTTCTCAGAATTGAGTCCCAACATCATGTGTTGTACTGTGTAAGGGAAGTCAAAGATATACTTGAAAAAAACTGAAAACTTCGAACGCTGTTTGAAAATTTGATCGATAAATGGATTTCTTGCCGCGACGCTTACATACCATATATTAAATACAAACATAATTGACATTTAATATAAACAATTTTTAGTTTGAAATTGAAATACCTTATTAGTTTATTTAGATTCAAAGTTTTAAACCCTATATTAAATTTCTTATTGAAGAAATACAAAATTTAAGAATAACATATACCTGTACAAGTAAACCTACATTTCCCACAAATAACCGTAATTTCACAACATTGCTCCTTGTTTTCTCAAGTTATACCCTTCTACACCCTCCATCTTTCCAACTAACCACAGCTGAATAAAATATTCTCAAGAAATTCATAAATTGTCAGACCCCTAACCGGATGATGAGTTGTACAGCAGCAGCAGCAGCAACATCATCACGTCTCGCTTTCGTCCTCCTTCGCTCACATTTCTTCACACGCAATGGCAGCAACATTTTGCAAGTGCACTTAATTCAAACAACAAAAGGACGTGTGACATCTCTCAGATGTCAACCATTACTTTTCCGTTTGTACACTCACCCTGTGTTATATTTTTTTTCTATTTCACTGTCACACAATTGCTGTTGGTGTTGTGCTTTCCTCTACTCGTTTTGCATCATCATTATGTGTGTTTTCTTTGGACAGACAAGAGATGTAGTAGAAGTGAGGAAAAAAACAGCATATTTTTTATGTCATCATTCAAAGTAAGAAAGAAATGAAAACAGAAAAACAAAACAACAAAAAATATAGTAAAAAACACACAAAAGTGTGAAAATCTAGTGATTTTTTTTTTTGCTCCAACATTACTAGTGCAACAATTACACCTTAAAGTATGCAACAAAAATGTGGGCCTTAAAGTATGCAATACTGAGCATACGAGACACAATTACACATTTGCAGCGTGGGTCACTAGTGCAAGAGTTTGACTTGAAGTGACAAACAGAAAAACACTCACGCAAGCGAGAGAGAGAGAGTGCACGTAGTCAAGTAAAAGTTCACTTGTTAGTCACGCATAAAATGTTCACTGTGATGTCCTTTCATATCAAATGTGACTAACAACAACTACAACAGAGTGCCCACCATGATGGCGATGTGCTTCCTTAACACTGGTGTAGCGGTAGCAGCACATATATACTAGTTAGCAGCGGCAGCTACATGATCAGCATGGACAACGTTGGCGGCGGCAACAGTAGCAATGCAAATTTTAGTTTATGCTAATGTTGCATGCTAATGGTCACTTGGGAGTGACCAGAATCGATTCCTTTGTGGCACTGTCCAAGCAGCTAACTACTTCCGGTCTTAGACCAAGTATTCCCTGGGCAATGACTTCAAAGCAACCGCTTAGAAGTTAGCTAAAGTTAGAAGGCATTACAACCATGTATCCTGAATGGTCAAAGAGACGTCTCAGGAAAGTAGGCTTGAACCGCTGAAGCATGGTTGCATCGTGGGATTGGACGTGCAGATAGCAGCCGTATTACCAATCTAGGAGACGAGGGTTAGCAACCCACATCTTCCGAAAACTAAATTGCTAAAATCCATAGCGTCTGTTCCATATTGGGCGGCTTCCTGGTCAGCGTCTGCCTCAGAATGAGCGGCTGAAATGTTTCCTGGCAGTAGGAATAAAATGCAGAACCTGGTGGGCTGGGCTTGCCACCCGCCACCAGTATAATGGCAGTGAATAAAATGAGAAATAAGAGAAAAAGAAACCCCCAAAATGGTGACGACCACCGCAAACGTTTTAAGGACCATGATTTGAGAATATGCACTTGGAATGTTAGAACTCTTTACCGACCAGGTGCCTCTATTCAACTGGCGGATGTCCTCGAAGAGTATAAGGCTGACATTACTGCTATACAGGAAATTCGGTGGACTGGATATGGATGCTCGCGGATGAGGATGTGTGACGTGTACTACAGCTGCCACGCGGAAAAGCATGAGTTTGGATGTGGATTTGTGGTCGGCAAGAGACTACGACACCTGGTCTCTAGGTTTACTCCTGTCAGTGAACGAATCGCCACCATAAGACTAAAGGCAAAATTTTTCTACATCACGCTGATATGTGCTCATGCTCCGACGGAGGAGAAAAGTGACGAGGTCAAAGACGAATTCTACGCCCAACTTGAAGAAACATATGACCGTAGCCCGGGCCATGATGTTAAAATCGTGCTGGGAGATTTTAATGCCAAAATAGGCCGGGAGAATGTCTTTAGCCCAACAGTCGGAAAATTTAGTCTGCATACTGACACATCGCCAAACGGAATCAGACTGATTGATTTCTCTGCAGCAAGGAACATGGTAATTAGCAGCACACGATTTGACCACAAAAACATTCACAAAGCAACGTGGATATCTCCCGATCAAGTAACGAGAAACCAAATTGATCACGTGGTAATCGATGGAAGGCACGCGTCAAGTGTCTTAGACGTACGAGTGATCAGAGGCGCGAACATCAACTCGGATCACCACCTCACTGCAGTGAAGGTGCGTACTAGGCTAAGCAGAGCGAAAACCCTGCGTAACCAGGCACAGAGAAAGCTGGACATCGCTAAACTGCAGACCGCGGAGATAGCCAACGCCTATTCTGACCAACTCACTCAACTACTTCTTGATGCTCCAACTCCCGAAAATACTAGCGCGCAATGGCAATATATTGCCCACTCGATGGAAAGGACTGCGCGGTCCGTACTAGGGTATGTGAAGCCCTTTAACGATAATGCCTGGTACGATGACCAATGCCGCGATGCCACCCGGGAACAAGATGCTGCATACAGGGGCAAACTGCAGCCAATGGCAACGCGAGCTGTTCATGAAAAGTATAGGGAGAAGAGGCGGGAGGCGACTCGACTCTTCAGGCGAAAAAAACGAGAGCTTAAGGAGCGGAATAATGTGTGCATTGAAGATTACAGGAACAGAGGTGAAGCCCGAAAATTCTATCAGAAGATAAAACGAAAGGTACATGGAACAGGTCTTCCCTCCTGTAAAGACAAGGATGGTCATCTCGTCACTGACTCCGAGAGCGTACTGAGAATATATAAAGATCACTTCTGCAGCCTATTGATGTGTGAAAACTCGGCTGATGAAGACTGTGCACCAATCCTAGATGATAACATCGAGTGTCCACCTCCGAGCCAAGCTGAGATAACAACTGCCATATCCCGCCTAAAGAACAACAAGGCCGCTGGGGCTGATGGTCTTCCAGCTGAGTTGTTTAAGGCGGGTGGAGATGAGCTTGTTTTAAGCATGCAACAGCTCATAGAGAACATTTGGCTTCAGGAGAGCATGCCAGAGGATTGGAATCTCAGTGTGCTATGTCCAATCTACAAAAAAGGTGACCGTAGTGAGTGTAAAAACTATCGTGGAATTAGCCTCTTACCCATTGCGTATAAGGTCCTGTCTAGCATACTGTGTGAACGTCTAAAGCCAATTGTGGAAAACCTGATTGGACCTTATCAGTGCGGCTTTAGACCAGGCAAATCCACGACGGATCAGATATTTACACTACGGCAGATTCTTGAGAAAACCCATGAGAAGCAAATCGACACTTACCACCTCTTTGTCGATTACAAAGCTGCCTTCGATAGTCCCATCAGGCATCGACTATACGAAGCCATGTCTGAGTTCGGTATTCCTGCGAAGATTATTCGTCTCTGCCGGTGTACCCTTACGAATACCAAATCCTCTGTTCGGATTGGCAAGGATTTATCTGCACCATTCGATACGACGAGAGGTCTTAGACAGGGTGACGGTTTGTCATGTATGCTGTTCAACATAGTGATGGAGAAGGTGTTAAGGAAAGCAGCGGTTAACATGTCTGGCACCATATTTAATAAGAGCCACATGCTGCTCGCATATGCCGATGATATCGACATTATCGGTCGAACAATGCGAGAGGTAACAGCTGTTTTCACATCAGTCGAAAGGGAGTCAGCGAAAATGGGTTTGGCAGTGAATGAGGACAAGACGAAGTTAATGGTATCATCGAACAAAGTGTCCACCCGTTGGGGACGCAGCGTGAACGTTGAAAACTATTGCTTTGAGGTAGTGGATGAATTTATCTACCTTGGATCCGCCATGAACAAGAACAACAGTGTCAGCCTCGAAATAAAACGGAGAATAGTGCTTGCTAACAGGTGTTTCTTTGGACAACGCGAGCACTTTATAAACACCACCCTATCTCGAACTACCAAAGTCCAGCTGTACCAGGTACTAATTTTACCGGTCCTGTTGTACGCCTCCGAATCTTGGGTGCTTACACAGGCAGATGCAGCTCATCTGGCGGTGTTTGAGAGAAAAATACTCCGCAAAATATATGGACCCATTTGCGTAAACGGCGAGTTTAGGATTCGGATGAACCATGAGCTGTACGAGTTATACCACGACATTGATGTCGTCAAGCGGATCAAAGTGCAACGATTACGCTGGCTAGGCCATGTCGTGAGAATGGATGAGGAAACTCCAGCGCGAAAGGTATTCTATCAGGACCTCGAAGGACGGCGCAAAAGAGGGAGACCGCGACTACGTTGGAAGGACCAGGTGGAGGAATCACTGACGCTGCTTGGTAGGACTGACTGGAGACGGTGCGCACAAGATCGAAGCGAATGGAAATCTTTGATCATTTCGGCCTCTGACTTAGGCACTAAGATATAAATATATATATGTGTCAAGTTGTTTTAAAGGCTAATAATAATAATAATAATAATGTTGCAATAGTCGTTGCAATAAGTGTGAGAGCAAGTGCCTAATATCTGTGACACGTTCGTGCACTTTCACCAATTACACACATATATACTATGTATATGGATATGAGTATATAACTAGAGCATATATTCATGCACCCTGGATCTATTGTGGCATGAATTGCCAGCTGGCTACAACAACACCATCAAGTTAATGGCAATTGTCCTGCAAAGTAACAGAGAGACAGCAGCAGGGCACTCGAAAAAAAAACGAAATTGTGAACATTTCAAGGTTTTTTGTTGCAATTTTTGTTTTTTTTTTCGCATGAAATGAGAAAACATTTGGAACTGTTTTAATGTGAAGTAATATGTAAAGGAGGTGGGTATGAAGAGGTGGTGTTAGTATTTGTTAACGAAATTCGAAATTGGTACAATTAATTTCAGACAAATTTCAAGAAACGTCTATACTTTGACATTTGTGTAACTTTTTATAATAATTTGATTCATAAATGATTCATTTACAAAAATTATCTTTGTTTTTAAATAAAACTCTAAAAATTGAATTGGATAGCGGAATTTGTTTTGTGATGCGGAAGAACAATCTCTTACAAAGGTAAATCCGTTCCCACGTTGGCCTCAACTACGCCGTAGGTGTACGTGCACTGCGCATGAAATACACACAGAAGGGTGATTCATTTAAAAGATTTGTTTTTAATTTTAAAAGAAACCCTTAAATTGAAAGTGGACGTTGAAAACTGTATTATGTACCGAAAGAACAATCTATGAAAATTATTTATTAAAGATAAATCCATTCAAATGTTGGCCGCGACTATGCCGTAGGTTGTCTATTCGACGAGTCGAACTTTTGATCACTCATTCCATTACCTCTAAAAGAGTTTCGCGAATTACGCCAGTACCATTGGATCCAAGTATAGAAGCGTAGCTGGTTGAGCGACGAAGATTTCTAAGGTGTAATATCACACGATCTAGACTGTCAGTTGACAGGTCTTAAACGCGAAACCAGGTGATCACCAAAATTATTTCTCAATGCATCTCGTGCTGTATGTGCAGTCGCTGCAATTCAGTCAACAACAAATCTGTTATCATGGTAGATTTTGGTATTAACGATTAAATGGAATTATCCCATGAATGAGTGGGTGAGCTCCTGGAATTATTGTGTTTAACAACGGTTCTAATTTTAGATGCCCAACAATGGAAGCTACAGTTTAACGACGAAATCGAACGTCAGCTGATTGAGATACCTTTACTAGACTTGCCGAAGCTGCCTGGACAACATCGAAGGGCCCACCGATAAAACAAATGTAGATGACAGAGACAGGTATCGAACCCTGCGAAGTTGCTGTAGACAACAATGAATGAAATGTAGATGACTTGGAACAGGTATCCAACCCTGGTCTCCCGCATGATAGTCGCGTGATATAAACATTATGCTACGGTCGGCTCTTTTAAGGGTTATGTTTTGTTCAAAAAGATCAGAAAAATATGGAACCATGCTTCCACCAACTCATTAATGACATCAACAGAACAAGTTTTTGAATGTAACAGTAGTTTGTAAACTTTTTTAGTTTTTCATCAGCCCAAATGCGGCTATTCAGTTTATTGACCATCGAGCCAAAAATCCATTGAGCCAAAAATGTCCATCGTCATTGACCAAAATTCGTCAAAATCGGATATATGTTAAACTGTTGAACAGCCCATTTACCGAAATTATGGTATAAGTTCAAGTCTGTCGGCTTCAATATTTAAACGAGTTGAACCTAGTAGTCTTGGAACTAAGATCCTTCCATAAAATTCGAAAACATGTTGCAAATGAGAGACCAAGAAGCTGCGCACAGTGACGAATCGTTTGGCAATGGCCTTCAAGTTAACTTCTCGCTACAACCGCAATATACTCCTCAACACAGTCTGGATGTAGTCTTTTTGGTCAAGTAATATCCAAAAAAGTATAATGAGACTGAAATTTGAGGATGGAATTGGCAACAGTGGTCTAGGAAGATCGATTATGGAGACCATAAGTTGTGCCAAGTATATGAAAAACAGTTTTCAACGAGTGTTGAATTTGAGAACACAGTTGATTAATTTGAAGACTTTCTGTAGGTGGAAGTCATTTCATAAAGAATTGTCTAACAATACCGAATAAAAATGAGGCGACATCTTGACACTACTCACGCGTAATTCGTTACAAAATAAACGTCCATACATTTCCTATTTCCCCAATATATAGGGCGTCGAATCTAAATCAATTTAAAGATGTCCGTCACTTCGTCTGTCCCCGCGATTACAACCGTAGTGTAAGAGCTATAGAGGTGAAATTTGTTATGCAAGCTTCTATACTAAACGGAGGTTTAATTCTAAGGTGATTATGATCGGACAAGAACTACTCTCAACTCCTTAACTCCTCGCGCTTATAGCCGAAATTTTGTATACAAGCTTCTATCCTCCAAGCGGAGGTTAAGTTCTAAGATGAGCAAGATAAGACAAATACTACTTCCCCCTCTCAGGCAAACTCCAACTTTTAGGGATGTCCGTCTGTCTGTCTGTTCCCTCGATTACAAACGTAGGTTAAAGCGCCCCATAGACGAGTACTGCCGCTGGAACGGCAATATATGTGTATTGGTAAATTTGGGAGAACATGAGAATGTATTTGTCACACAGACAATGCAGTATGAAAATCAAAACAGTTTTGATTTTCAAAATGAACACCTATCAATCAGATGAACTTTGTGTACTTTTTATATTTCAAATATGTCAAATTCTACAAAATTATTTTATGAATGTGTAAACAACGAAATTTAAAAATTTCTTAGTGTCCAAAATAAAAAGCAAAAATGGAAAAACGATTTATTCAATAAATTAAAGGATTGTATCAGTCCTCATCGGCATTGTGCAACATACTTTTGAAGGAAAAGCTAACATGTTCCTGTTTCAAATTTCAAAATACAGCAATGATTGATAAGTGTGTATCGAAACTATCAATCACACACGTACACAAGGGGTTCATCGGCATGAACTGCGGCAGTACTCGTGTATGGGGCGCTTAAGAGCTATAGAGCACGCTTCTTTCCTCTAAGCGGAGTTTATGTTCTAAGATGAGCAAGATTTGACAAAAACTATTCCCACCTCTCATACAAACTTCCCCTCTTTGGAGGTGTCCGTCTGCCTGTTCCTCCGATTACAGTCGTAGTTTAAGAGCTAAAAAAGTGGAATTTGGTATGCATGCTTCTTTCCTCTTAAGTTGAATTCTAAGATGGTCATGACCGGACAAGTACTACTCCCATCCCCATACAAGCGTCCCCTTTTTGGGGGTGTCCGTCTGTCTGTTTCCCCGATTACAGCCGTAGTTTAACTGGAATTTGGTATGCAAGCCTTTATCCTTCACGTGGAGGTTAAGTTCCAAGATGAGCAAGATTGGACAAAAAGTAATATCACTTCCCAAACAAACAACCACTTTTTGGGGGTTTTCCGTCTGTCTGTCTCCGCGATTACAACAAAAAAATTTTATAAAACTTTTATCCTCGTTAGCGTTAAACCATTTAAGAGCTTCCGAGCAAAATTTGATACGCAATCTTCTGTCCTCTCAGTGGGGGTTAAGTTCTTATATGAGCAAGATCGGACAAAAAGTAATTCCACTTCCCGTACTAACTCGCCATTATTGGGGGTTAAAAAATTCATAAAAATATAGACAATTCAAGCTCAGTACTAAACATTGAAATACTATTTTGAGGTATCCCTAAAGTAAAAATCCTTTGGGCATAAGTCGGAGGCGTAAGGAGGCCAGTAAATGTCGTTTTGACCAAAGATGTTTGCGAACTGCACATATTGAGTCGTTGGAGGTGTGATATGATACCCCATGTAGCTGGAACCACGATTGTTGAATAAAACCATTGAGATTCTTTCATGTATATGGCGCATGACGTAGTAAGCGCATAATTTCCCCAGTGCTATATTCGAACAATCGTTGATTCAACTGTATTCACGTACGCAGAACGCACGTTGTGCTCCGCTGAGTAATACCCTTTGTTTATTCTTGCATTTTTTTTTAGAGATTAAAAAAAAATAAAACTTTTAATATAAAATTCAAAAACAATATATCTAAATAAATGATTTTATTACTTCAACTGTTTAAACTGCCCTTCTTATTTTCTCTTAAAAAATGTAAGTGCTAACTGAAACTGTTGCAGAGTGAAAAGCATACGGACTCATTTAACATTGCTTGAATGTTTGAAAAAATGTTTGTAACGTGGACTCTAATGACATTGAATTCTACAGTACTTAATTTTTGGAATTCCTGAAATTTTAGTAATATGACATGTACATCTTCATTAAATTGATACTAATAAGCACATGTAAGAAGAGAAACGCCACTGCATTCTATGGCAATGACTGGAATAATAAAGAGAGTGATGTGATAGATAGGTGTCAGTAACGCAAGGACGATAATGAAAGAATGTAACTAAGTACTTATTACATATTTATAGATAATTTCTAACACATCCCAGCGCAACAGGCTGTATTGAAAAGAAAATTCTGATTGCCCAGTAAATGAGTTAAAACGAATATTTGCAATTCTAGGAAAAAAAATTAATGAATCGCATCGAAATGCATGAGCACTAGCATATATTGATGTTACATGTGATTTCCATCCAAATTCGAATGTAGTACAAGACACCATTCAATTCAACAGAATTTCCAAATTACTTTGTACTCTCATAATTTTCTACACAACTTTCTATTTAGGCCACTAGACATATTTGAACAATATTTTGCTGCTGTATGGCATATGTTCAATATATCGAACATTTCATAACATGCTTGTTCATGTTTCTTTTATTTCCTTGTTGCCTACATATATACAAATACATACATTTTAACAATTTCCTCTCTAAGTTGTTGTCAGTGTTTGCTTAACATTTAGCTGGACATGTAGCCCGGAGCAGGGAGAGTCGCAAGTGAACATGGATCCAGCATTTTTATCTAGATGTGCCATAAATAAAGTAAATAAATGAAACTTTTGTTTCAATCGTCATTATATCATCAATGATGCCCAACACGTTTGTCCTGTTTACAGGCGCACAGCCACCTAACACTGCCACTGGTGGGGTTTGTCCTAGTACATGTGTGCAACCACACACACACAGTAGTCCTAAGGACATTTGGGGGCTTCGATAATCATAAGATTGATGTTATTATGTTCATGTAGTATTTGTCGAACGAACGTTGTGGGGCATGCTGATTGTTGAAAATTGTTTTGAATTAAAGTTAATATCCGGTTAAAGGAAACAAACACTGAAATTAATTTTTATATACATACAAACAGCACATGTGGGTTTAAAGTGGGTCAAGGTTGAGTGTGGAGAGTTGTGCCAATAATACAGTTTCAATATAGTTTAAATGAATAGTTTTTGGGCAATTTTTATGATATTTGATATTTGTGTTAGTGCCATAAGGTCATACTGTTGATTCAGTGGCAATGCGTAAAGCTTTGTTTGATTAATATTTCATATGCTGATTTTTTTATCTTATGACAATAACTGAATTTCATTTAAAAAATTGTGCATATACGAAATGTGAAGACATTAATGAAATAATGGGGATTTTTTAAAATAAATTTACAAAATTGAGGGTGAGACCGGGTCAAGTGCAACATCACCACAATAAACGCAATGTAAATGAAAATTAATCAGTGGTAATTTTTTCTCACGTGGTGATCTGGCCATATACAAATTTACATTTTTAATACAAAAATTATCTATTTGCCAAAAAAAAAATTGTTGTATATCACAGTACAACACAAGATTTTGGGACTCAATTCTGAGAACTGCACGTAAAAGTAGCCCCAAAAAGAAGAAGTTCTGCATCATTCGTTTTGTCAAGTTCCATGCCATAATAACATAAACTCTTGTCAAACAAATTCTATTAGCAATAATAGAATAGATCTTGAACCGAACGATGAAAACACATTCATGCCATAATAATTTAATATCGATTTGAAGTTAGTAAGTATCGTATAGGAGAATTTGTCATGTTTTTGGATCTTTTGTTCTCAGAATTGAGTCCCAAATCGATGAGCTAAAAAATGTTAAACTGTGTAATATAACACAATATGAGTCATATGAATAACTGGCTCGGCAGTACCTGTTCCGATCATCGTGTTTTCCGGTGAAGCTCATCTTCATCTCGGTGGATATGTCAATAATCAAAATTACCGCGTATGCTTGCGGTTCAGAGAACTCACACATGACTATTAAGAAGCCAATGCAGCCACGACGAGTCACTGTTTGGTGTGGATTTTGAGCTGGCGGCAGCATTGGGCCATATTTCTTTGAAAATGAGTAAGGAGCCGCCATTACAGTAAACGCGCCATGATCAACGAATTTTTGTTTCCCAAAATTCAAAAGAATGACATGGACGACATTTGGTTTCACAAAGACGGTGCCACAATGCAACAATCAATATTTTTTGAAAATCGAATAATCAGCCGAAATTGTGTTGTCAATCGGCTACTTTGGAGCTGTAATTTGAAACATAAAATCGAAATTGCTATTGAAGAGATTTGACTCGAAACAATCGAAAATGTATTGAAAAATTGGGCTCAACGGATTTTGTTGTACCAAAACGAACTTTTATTGTGCCAAAAAAGTACTTTTTTTTAACCCCACACAGTACCTTTCTTTTCACTTTTGTTGTACCAAAAAAAATTTCATTGGCCCAAAAATAACTTTTATGGTAACAATAATTACTTTTATTGTTGTTGGAATATAAAGTAACTTAACTGAACCCAAAAGTACTTTTAATGCACCAAAAAGTACTTTTGTTGAAACATAAAGCATTTCGCTCTACCAAAACATATATTTGTTTTAGAAAAAAGTACTTTTAAAGTATTAAATACGTACCAATAAGTACTTTGATTACTCCGAAAAGTACTTTAATGTATCATAGAGCATCAGTTCCTCACGAAGAGGTCTGCAGATGAACTCGTCATGGAGTTTGAAACGCGTCATCCTAGTGCGTGACACTGAATTTACCATTAATATCAAACAATAAAACACTTTTCTGATCGTTTAGCCAATTTGATGTATCATTACACAACATAGTGTTTTTGTCGGAACAAAATATATTTCGTATCACCAAAATACGTTCTTGTTTTAACAAAAAACACTTTCATTGTATTAAAAAGTAATTTTACTATACAAACAATAATATTTAAAAAATAAGTACTTTTATATTTATAGCATTAAAAAGTATTTTTGTTGTTGCAAAAAGTAATTTTATTGTACCAATAGGTGATTTTATAGTATTAAAAAGTACTTTTATTGTACAAAAAAAAAATTCATTCCACCAAAAAGTACTTATTTTGTATCAAAAAGTACCTTTATTGTTCCAACAAGTATCTTCTTGTACCAAAAAGTACATTTATTGTACCAAAAATAAATTGTATTGTACCAAAAAATAATTTTATTAAACACAAAGTACTTTTATCAAAAACTAATTTTGTTGTACCAAAAAAAGACTTTTGTTGTAACGAAAAATAGAATTGTTGTACTAAAAAGTTTCATTGCACCAAAAAACCAATATTGTACCAAAAAAGTACCATTACACAGTACAACATTGATTTGGGACTCAATTCTGAGAACTGCACGTGAAAGTAGCTCCACAAAAAAGAAGTTCTGCATCATTCGTTTTTTGAAGTTACATGCCATAATACAGTACGAGCTCGATTTTCGCAACTACCTATTATTGCAACACCCCAATTTGCGCAACCGCTCTTTTTTACACATGAGTCTTGATAAGTGCAACACGTTCAAAAAAGAAGTCTCGATGAGCGCAACTTTTCAATGTATTCGCAGAAATTATATGTTTTTTTTTATTTGCATGCTATGTTACGGCACTGTTCAATGTGAGTGAGCAAATGACAGTAATAGTACAGTTTTTTTTTAGTGACGTGGGGCATTTTGCACAAAGTAAAATAACAATTTTCAATAGAGGTTCGGTAAGCGCAACAATCTCGGTAACTGCAACCGGCTCGGGCTGCTATCGGTTGCGAAAATCGAGCTCGTACTGTAATTTAATATCGATTTAAAGTTAGTAAGTATCGTATAGGGGAATTTGCCACTTTTAGGCTCTTGTGTTTGACATAACTCGAGAACCATTAGTCCGATTTAAAAAAATTAAGAATTACAATTCCTTTAATCTGTTCATATAACGTTTTCCTACATAGGCAACAGTTTCACTTTTCCATTCATCAAATGATTTTGAACTGGGTTTATTTATTAGCAGTTACAATAAAACTATTGTACTCATTGGCGTATGATTTACGTGGAATATTGCTTATGATAATCATACGTCACCTTATAGTATTTATGTTATGTCAAACAATAGAGCCTAAAACGTGACAAATTCCCCTATATGATACTTACTAACTTCAAAACGATATTTAATTATTTTGGCATGTAACTTAACAAAACGAATGATGCAGAACTTCTCCTTTTTGGGGCTACTTTCACGTACAGTTCTCAGAATAGAGTCCCAAAATCATGTGTTGTATTTTGTTATTGTACCAAAAAGTAATGTAATTGCAGTAAAAAGTATTTTTATTCTACCAAAAAGTACTTTTGTTGTAACAAAAATACCTTTATTGTACTACAAAGTACCTTGGTATGCAGACATTTTCTCGCAGTGGAGATCACTTAGGTCCATATGGACCCATTGTGACATAAAAAGTACCTAATTATACTAAAAAGTATTATTAATGTAGCAAAAAATACTTTTATTGTACCAAAAAATGCTTTTGTTGTAACAAAAAGTACATTTGTTATACGAAAAAGTACCATTATTGTACCAAAACTTAATTTTATTGTACCAAAAAGTACTTTTATTGTATATATCGATTTCTATTGTACCAAACAGTAATTTTGTTTCACAAAAAAGTAGTTTGTTTTATCAAAAGTTATTATTGTTTTAACAAAAAGTACTTATAGTGTATCAAAGATTACTTTTATAGTACCACCATGTACTTATGTTTTATCAAAAAGTACTTTTATTATACCAAAAAAAAAAATTTTTAAACAAAAAAAAAACACTTTGGTTGTTCAAAGATTATCACCATTCTAAATAAACTAATTTATGCTTTGTATGCAATACAATATTTAAATACAACTGCAATAGTAAAACAATTCATTATAGTGTTATTTGTCCTAAACATCTTCACACACACACACACACTTTTAATTGTTATAAATACCAAAAAAACACAAAAAACTTATAAAAACATCCCTAAAGGCTTTACAAATAACTTCCCAGGAAATTGCAATTGTTTTCACACAAACAAAAGTGTGTATGTGTGTGTTTATTTTTGTTTGTTTTCCCTTTTAATACTTTGTTCAAATGAATTTAAAAAGTAAATGTAAATATAATAAATTAACCATACATATAGTGAAAGTGCCACACAATTCATGATAATTGCTATATATTAATACAAATTTTCGTTGAAAAAAAAAACATATTTAAATATTCAAACAATTCCACGCTGTGGTTGTTGTTTTTTTTTGTACGCTTTTAACTTAAGTAGATACCCGGATAATAAAATTAAAACTTAATTGTCACAAAGCAGAATGTATTTAACAAACACCATTGAGTTTTATCATAAATTTTCATTTTAAATATGACGAAAAACAAAATTAAAACGAAGCAAAAACACAAGAAATGCTGCTCACACACACACAGGCACTTTCGTTTGGTATGGCCGCAAAGGATTCACACAAATTCCCGCACACTTGCACAAATTAATGTCCGCAGACAAACAAACGCTTAGTCCTACACACTAGGTCCAATGAGTGAATGTGAGTGTGTGTGTGTGCTTTTTAAATTTTGCTACAATTTATATCACTCCCTATGTGTGTTTGTTTGTGCCCCATGGTGTTAGCAGCGAACAAGGACATTGATATACGAGTGTGGGTATGTGCCAAAAAGAGAGAGAAAGACAGAGAGCGAGTGTGTTGAAACACTGGCTCCGTTATTGTACAACCAACAAAATGTTTAAGTCAATACTATATGGTGGTACACGTGTACGTAGCCACAAGTGTAAACATAATAATTTCATCTCTCTGTGTGAACGCACATAGATATGTAATATGTTCCAACATGTGTATACAAATTTATATATATATTGTTGCCTACAGTAATCTTTTACATTTTTTTCTTATTCCTTCATTCAATGTTGCGTGTTTTATTGTTGGTTTCTTTACAGCTTTCGGGGAAAAAACTGCCAACCATAACGGCATCATAATATTGCGAACAATTTCAAAAGGATTTTGAACAGAGATCAAGGGAATGCATATAAGGCCAACATCGTATGTTATGTATAACTGGAAATTAAACATTATGAATACTTTAAAATATTTCTTAGAAAATTATATTGTAAAATGTTGCATATTCAAGAGAAAAGCACACGATGCATAACTCTGATAGCTTCAGCATGGCGTGGTCATGAATAATAGCATTGTTATTCATACTTTAAGGTGTTTTTTCTTTTGGTGTAGTTTAAATGCCAAAAGGAGAATTGTCTTGAATTTGAAGCGTCTGCTATGAAGTTGGACAGAGATGCATTTGTTAAAGTTCTACACTGAATATAGTAAATTATACAAAATGATAAAATGCCACAAATAGAGGCAGAGAGAGATAGCTAAAACAAGAGTGTAATTGACAAATTTAATTTACTCTTTGGTTAGAAAATGGATAACATGTTGGATTATTTGTACTTGTTATAGCTAAAATATGTTACTAATATGTTAAAACACAAGAGTTTTTGGTACAAGAAAAGTACATTTTGGTGCAAAAATATAACTTTTTAAGTACAAAAAAAGTACATTTTGTTTACAATAAATGTACTATTGGATAAAACAAAAGACAATTTTTGTGCAATAATAGTACTGTTGTGTATAATAAAAGTACTTTTTGATACAATTAAAGTACTTTTTGGTATAATAAAAGTACTTGATAATGCAAAAAAGATTTTTGGGTCCAATACATTCTGAAACAAGAAAAGTACATTTTAGTACTTTTTTCCAAACAAAAAAATTTCCTTTTTGGTGAAATACAAGCACCCCTCGTTGCAATACAATTGTCTTGTGGGTACAACTAAAGTACTTTTTGATACGGTAAAAGTACTTTTTGAGCATGATAAATGAATTTTCAGTATATTGAAAGTACTTTTTAGTACATTCAATGAACTTTTAAATACTCGTATGTACTTCTTAGTAAAATGAAGTCCTTTTTAGAACATAAAAAGTACTTTTGAGTACATTGAACAAAATTTATTTTTAAGTACAATAAAAGTACTTTTTGTTTACAATAAATGTACTTTTGGATATAATAAAATAACCTTTTAGTACTTTTTTGCCAAACAAAAAATGTACTTTTTGGTGCAACAATTATCTTGTGGGTACAATTAAAGTACTTTTTGATACGGTAAAAGTACTTTTTGGGTACGACAAATGACATTTCAGTATATTTAAGGTACTTTGCAGTATATTGAAAGAATTTTTCAGTGTATTAAAAGTACGTTTTGGTACATTGAAAGTACTTTTTAGTACATTGAAAGTACTTTTTAGTATATTTAATATATTTAAAGTCTTTTTTAGTAAATTAAAAGCTGCTTTTTGGTGCATTAAAAGTACTTTTTAGTAAATTGAATTTTAAGTACATTAGGACATAGAATGTCATTTCTGGTACGTTAAAAGCTCTTTTTAGTACAGTGAAAGTACTTTCTAGTACGTTGACAGTACTTTTTAGTACATATAAAGTACTTTTTAGTACATTTAGTACATTGAATGTACTTCAAAGTACTTTATAGTACATTTAAAGTACTCTTTAGTACATTTAAAGCCCTTTTAGTACACTCCAGGTTCATTTTAGTACTTTTAAAGTACTTTTTAGTACATAGAAAGTACTTTTTAGTACGTTGAAAGTACTTTTGAATCCATTTTGTACTTGTTAGTACATTGAAGTCCTTTTTAGTACATAAAAAGTACTTTTGAGTCCATTTGGAAAGTACTATTTAGTAAATTGAAAGTACTTCTTAGACCAGTGAAATTATTGAAAGTACTTTTAAGTCCATTTTGAAAGTACTCATTAGTACATTGAATGTACTTCTTAGTACATTAAAAGTTAATTTTAGTACTTTAAAAGCATTTTTTAGAGCATAGGAAGTTTTTTTAGTACTTTAAAATTATTTTTAAATTCATTGAAGATACTTTTAAGTACATGAAAATAATTTTTTAATTCTTTTGAAGTACTTTTTAGTAAATAGAAATAACTTTTTAGTAAATTCAAAGTACTTTTTAGTACATAGAAAATAATATTTAGTACATTGGAATTACTCTTTAGTACAATAAAAGTTCATTTTAGTATTTGAAAGTAATTTTTAGTACATATAAAATACTTTTTAGTACTTAAAAATTGCTGTTAATTTTATTGAAAGTACTTTTAAGTACATGAGAAGAACTTTAGTACATAGAAATTACTTTTTAGTACATTAGAAGTACTTTTTAGCACTTAGAAAATACTATTTAGAACATTGGAATTACTCTTCAGTACATTTTAATTACTTTTTAGTACTTCGGGAGTACTTTTTTTTGTATATTAAAAGAAATTTTTAACAGTACAACATCAAAGTCCAAATCACTGCACTTGGTACTAGTAGGTTTTTGGATAACTTGTATATGTTAGTGTAAGTGTAGTGTAATAAATGTAAAGGTGTTCTTCGTGAGACGTGAGTGGTAGCAGAAAACTTAAATGGAGGATAGGCATAACAAGTTGGAACAAATACTCGTTTAATTTTTAACAGAATATTTTATGATCAATTGTTGATGTCTACAGATATTCTTGGAATAAATTATAACTTTTTGTCTACACTCCATATAAAGGCCCTTGATTCCTAAAATATTTTTTTTATCATCAAACGAATTCAACTTTGTCTCCAACAAGTATTTAACGGCTAACCAAGTCCCTTCCGTAGTTCTCATGAAAAATAGCTGCATAGGCTTTTTCTTCTACTAGCTTTTGCTTACACAAAAGCTTCTTATTTCTATGCTTCTTATTTCATTGTTTAACATATAGTTTGGTCAGTCTCATTACTTTGTAGTAAAAAATACAAGCAGTGATAGTGTTGCAGTTCGTCTCCTTACTACTTAGTACCTTCAATACAAATGATTGGAACAAACGACCGTCGACTTAAAAAATCGTCCTCTGACATCGCCTTCATCTGTTAAACGTATTTTAGATACTTTCTTCAACAGCTTCCTTTAATATATGTATATTAAAACATTTTTTGGAGCATGAGGTGTTGTTATTGAATAACAAGATTAAGATTTCAAATACATTTTGCATATTTTTTTCTTGAATATTATTCCTATGTATTATTGCTGATTTCAACATTGTAAATCAATATTCCAATATTTTCTATGACGATTATCCGACCGGCCCTATACAAATACAATCAGCATATATTAAAGTCCTCTAACAATATCGTAAGTGTGTTTATTGCTTTGAATTGCAAATTCCAAGCAAATATTAAAAAATATAAAAAATTCCACTCATACAAATTTTAGGACAGCAACATAAGACCATATTTGAATTAGCCCTGATAGTCAATGAAATCATGGCAGATACCCAAAGCAATAATGTTCTATATCAATTTCCAAATTATTGTTGTCAACGATAAAGTCTTGTTGGTGTTGTGCTTAGTTTGCAAGGACATCTGTCTTTTTTTGTATAAAATATACAACGCTGTAAATCTTAAATTTCTCAATACACATTAAGTTGGGTGTGTGTGTGTGCGTGCATAAAGAAGGCATTTAGGAGCTTACAAATTCAGCGGTAAACCTCAATTTGTGGTAGAGCAGCATAATAATTTTTTCCTGTTTTTTTGTTACTACAAAGTCTGTATTATTTGTTAACCAACAATGATATATAGATTTTTAACCTTTTAACATGAACGATATCACACACACATACTTACACTTGGCCACACACGCTGTATGCCTAACAATGCGGCCGACACTGACTGTAAAAGATGGAAAAGGTCATACAATAAATTTCTTTGCGGTGGATCTTAAGAAAGTATTTCAAACTTGTTGAACTGTCTGTGTGTGTTGTGAGCAATTTTGAAGGACATTTCAAAGCATTCTGAGCGGACCATAGAAAATGTAAATAAATCATGTCAGTGCTATTTGCCCATGCCTGTAAGCGATATATTTATTATTTGTTAAAAATGTTTCACGCTGGGGTAAAATCAATTGAAAATTTAGACAATAATAATTTTCCAAGAACATTTTTCTAAATACGTACTTTGCTATTACGGATAATGTATTAATAATAAAATTCGTAGAATGTAATGTATATAAGTTTTTTAATGGAATTGATTCTAAAAGAACTTAATCGGCGAGCAAATCGTTATTTGAGGCAGATGATAAGTTCGATTAAAACAAATTGTTGAGTAGACTCAATTTGTCTGATCGTCTGTAAGATAGATACAATGGGCTCATAAGTTAAAAGTTATTAAACAAAGAGGCACAACTGTTATAATTTCGTTACATGGATAAAATTTCCAACATCGTGAAATAACCAATTTTCGGAATCATGTTGAACATTTTAAAGGTTTTTGTTTTTTTTTCTAGAAAGAGACTTACGTTTATTATGATATAAATTTAGTTATGAACATTTTGGATAGAATTTTATTACTCTCTGTGGTGTCTTTTTGTCGACTCATCCCACACGATATAAAAAACAATTTTACTGTATGACGGTAATATAATTCTTTATCTTTCATATATGAAGAATACTAGTTTTGTATTAAAAAGAGAAATTTCCTAGAATAAGGGTATATTCGATGGGTCTCAAATCAGGTAAATAATAAAAAATATGAAATTCCGTCAGCTAACTCATATATATAGTATCGAGTACTATGTGTATTACGTCTCCTTCCGCGAACCGATCGGAAATAAAAGGTCAACATTTATATGCAAGCTGATCGAAAATTAATATTTTGACTGCATTGCCGAGTACAATTTAGGCTCAATTTGGTAAAATACAGTACTTTTGAAAAAATAAAAAGCATTTTTGGTACAATTCAATTACTTTTTGGCACATTTAAAGTACTTTAGGGTACAATACAAGTACTTTTTGGCACAATAAGAGTAATTACTACAAAATTAGTTTTTGTATACCATAAAAGTACTTTTTGGTACAATTAAACTACTCTGTGGTACAATAAATTGTACCTTTTCTGTACAATAAATATTAGACTTTGTGTACAATCAAAGTACTTTTTGGTACATTAAATTGTATTTTTTTTTGTATAATAAATTTTACTTTTTGTACAATAAAAAGAATCTAGTCCAATAATTTAACTATTTGATGCAATAAATGTACTTTTTAATACAATAAAAGTACTTTTTTGTACAATAAAAAAAATACTGGCTATGAAAACACGACAACGAAAGAGTAACAAACGGAACCACCCAAATGTTGACGACCCCCGCAAACGAAATAAGGATATGAAAAACGTCGCTCACACGAATCCTGGTACGATGAAGAACGTCGCATAGCGTCTGAAGAACAGGATGCCGCTTATAGGGCAACGCTGCAACCAATTGTAACCCGGGCTGTTAGGGAACGGCACAAGTAAACCAGGCGAAACTGCTATTTAACCGAAAAAGCGTCAGATAAAGAAACGGGAGAACGAGGATATAGAGCGAAACAGGAATAGAGGTGAGGCCCGAAAACTTTACCATAAAGTAAAAGCAAAATGCTAATAGCTCCCGTCCTGTAAGGACAAGGGTTTAAATCTGGTTATAGATACGCAGAGTGTGCTGCATATATGCATAGAACCAGGGTTCTTAACGGCTCGCTCGCGAGCCGCTCTTTTCCTGAAAATTGGTTCTGAGCTCGCGAGCTAGGAGCCACAAAATTTTAAATGAGCTCTCGGCTCGCGAACTACGAGCCACAAAATTTCAAATGAGCTTGCGAGCCAAGAGCCCAAATAAAGAGCTGGCTCGGGAGCTAGGCGCCAAGAGCCCAAAAAGAGCAGGCTCGCGAGGCAAGAGCCAAGAGCCCAAAAAAAGCTGGCTCGCGATCCAGGAGCCAAGAGCCTTAAAAAGAGCCAGTTTGGGAGTCAGCTCGAGAGCGCATTTGAAATTTTGTGGCTCTTGGCTTGCGAGCTAAGTACCAAAGTTATGTACCAAAAGTACTTTTTTTATGTCAAAAAGGACTTTCATTGCCCTAAAAAAACTTTTCTATTGCACAAAGTACTTTTTTTTGTACCAGAGGACTTTTTTGTACCAAAGGTACTTTTAATGTACTTTTCGGCGGCACGGTACCAAAAGTACTTTTTTTATGCCAAAAAGTACTTTCATTGCCCCAAAAAAACTTTTCTATTGCACAAAGTACTTTTTTTTGTAACAGAGTACTTTTTTGTACCAAAGGTACTTTTAATGTACTTTTCGGCGGCACAAAGTACTTTTTTCGTACCAGAGTAATTTTTTGTACCAAAAAGTACTTTTTGTCATAAAAAAGTACTTTGGTTTGAAATTTGTCGCTCCTAGCTCGCGAGCCAAGAGCTCTTTTGCTGTTTTGAGGCTTCTGGCTCGCGAACCGAGAGCCGAAAAGTGCGAGCCAATACGTACTCTGGATAGAACACTTCCAGCAACTGCTGGTTCCAGAAGGCAGCGCACGTGAAGGTTTCACGCCAATTGATTGCCCACGGCTGCTAATATTGCCCACCACCATGTCAAGCCGAGGTAAGCAGAGCAATATCGCGGCTGAAAAACAATGAAGCAGCCGGTGCCGACGAACTCCCGGCAAAGCTCTTCAAGTTCGGTGGCGAGGAGTTGATAACGAGCATGCACCAGCTCCTGCGCACGGTAACAAAAAGTTTTGCAGCGCTCCCTCCGCCCACAGATACAAAATTCAAATTTTGGCTGTATATTCATATTCGTATTGCCGAGTACTATCCGGGTGTCAAATTATATTTCTCTAGAACAACAATACAGTTTGGCTACGCCCACTCTGCACCATTGATAGAAAATAAAAACTTCGAACGAAAGTTTCCTAACACCCTTAAAATGTTTGGGTCTATTCTTACTTTTGGAATGATATCTAAGTCAATTCTGAACCAATTTTAGGTTTTTAACAGTAAAGAAAAATCTCAGACCTTTCTAACGCTTAACAAAATGCCTGAATAAAAGTGACATATCTCATGTCTGCAATAGATTCGAATTAGCGATATTATTTTATCAGAATTAATATTGCTCATACGTGCAATATAAAAGTTAAGAAATATCCGCTACTGGACACTAAAAACATAGGTTTGCCAAATGTTATGATGTTGAAGGTTATACATGTAAATCTCAGATATATACTCGACTACAAACACGTAAACACTATGCACCCTAATGCGATTATATGCAAGAATTATAAAATGATATAAATTCTTACTAACATTTCAATAAAGATTTTAACATCACAGTTCAGCTTCACCCTTGTAAACCATGTACATTTCCTCAAAGAAATCTGGCAGAAATTCAAAAAATTAAATTTTCCAATTCGTACTTTTTTGTTTATATATAAAGTAAACTCTCCAAATAAGAAGAAATAAGACTACCCTACACTGGCAAATTAATTTGACTTAAAAATTTCGCCTTTAATGTGATGCTGATTTACAGCAAATCGCACTTGTCTGCTTTTAATAATGTCACAGCATAAACATATTGTATGCAGAAACTCCCCGTCATTAAGTTCACGAAATGTCATGGGGGTTTTATTGAATTTTCTTTTTTTTTTTGTATCACATAACTTTTGTAACCAACACACTTACAGTCACCCGCCGGTGAAGTTTCAATTCAATATCATCTTAAAGGATTTATATGTCAATGACTTCCAAACATGATACTGTAAAAGTCGTCGGGGCTTTTGAAGGTAAGGTCTCAAAAAAAAAGTATTACAAACTTGTTGAACAGTCTGTTTGAGCAATGAGACCTTTTTATGTGTGTGTTCATTTGAAAGGATTTACAATAAACTATAAAACATGAGAGGCTGCCAAAGTTAATAAATCTTATTTCATTATTAGTATCTGCGATGTCGTGTCTGCGTCGTGTTACTCAAGTCATGCTCATGCTAAGGTAAAGTTTGGCAATAAAAACCCTAAAATGTTAAACAAAATAAAAAAAAAAACGGCCAAGAATATTTAACTTTAATTTTAGGCAAATAAACATAATAGAGGCTGGCAAATAAACAGCAATTCATGAGACTGTCATTAAAATTTATTAAGTTAGGTAGTAAGAAACCCTCTTTTTGTTTCATTTTCAACGGTAAACACGTGTCTGTATATTTTCTTATATTTTGCCGGCATATGAATATTAATTAAATCCTGCAGTAAATAATAATCTTGTATGTGCCTAAAAATGTGACCTTGAATACCTGTAGAGTATGAAATTAATTAAATTTTTAATTAGTCTAACATAAATCAATTAAGGCCAAGGAAAGGACTAACACGGCTAAATGTTCTACAAACATTAAATGGAGAAACAAAACTTTTAGGTCTATTTATGTATTCTAATATAATAAAACCAAATATGGGTCAGATTTCGAGTTGAAGGTAGAAGTGCTAAATAAACAGTGTTATTTTATGCGTGTGCTTATTTGATGTCACTTAATAGTCAAGTATGAATAATCTTAAGACGATGAAAATGTCTATGTAATAAGTAAAGTGACAAAAAAATTACTTTAGTTTTTAAAATATAGACAATTTCTAGATATCAGTTAGAAAACTGTTCTTATCGAAATGTTAATAATAACTACACAATGAGAATATATGCTAAAAAATTTTAACTAGTGAACCCGGCAATGCTTCGCTATTGCTTATTTGACGAATATTTATAATATGTTTGGCACACCTACTTAAAGGGCTAAGCTTAAGCGTCGTTCTTGTACCTTAACCCAAGTTATTCCTTAACCTGGTCAAACTAACCACGTCTCACTAACCGATATTAAAACATTCGTCTACAAATTCATATCTATAGCGCCAAGTTCTATCTGTATTCAAATATTACTCTATATAGTTCCAAAAACATTTTTCCCACGTTCCCTTCTGCCCACCGATCAGAAATAAAATGTTCAAATGTTATCAAAAGTGTCAGCAAATAAAATTTAAAAATAATATAAATTAAAAAAAAAACTCTTCAAGTCTTTGTCTTTGCTTCAACAACAGTACTCTTTGATAAAAATAAAAGTACTTTTGAATACAGTAACAATTATTTTTGGCACAAAATACAGAAAAAGTACTTATTGGAAGATTTAAAGTACTTTTTGATACAATAAAGGTTCTCTGTGGTAGAATTAATTGTTCTTTTTATGTACAATAAAAGTACTTTTCAATACAATAAATTCTACTTTTTGGTACCAATAAAGTACTCTTAGTTACCATAAATTTTCTTTTTGGTACAATAAATTATACTTTTTGATACAATAAATGTACTTTTTGGTACAAAAACTGTACTTTTTAGTACAAAAAATTAATTTTGTGATAAAATAAATGTACATTTTGATAAAAACAAATTGTACTTTTTCGTATCGAATATTATCATATTGTCATAGTTCGGTTTAAGATCCGTTCTATTGGCAATTATTTATTATTGCCAATAGGTTTTTATTCAAGAGTGTGAAATGTATTATGTTGACAGCAGGTAAGGCGTATGACGTCATTTCGACATTAACCACAATGTCTCGTCAGCGCCCTTTGCTATGACAATATCATAATTCATTGCAGATCAACAAAAAACAAAATCAAGAACATCGAATATTATCTGTATATCTGGGGTTAAAATACAGTTTTGCCACGCACTCGGCGGCCACTGATTGAGAATAACAATTTCGTCTTCATATTTGAACCTGAAGTGTCAAGTACTATCTGCGTACCAAATTGTATATCTCTAGGACTAAAATACAATTTTTTCCACGCCCACAGATCCAAAATTTAAATTTCGTTTACATATTTATATTCGTATTGTCGAATACTATCCTTGTATCAAATTTTATCTCTCTAGGGCTAAAATACAGTATTGCCACTACTACTCGGCCCACTGGTCCAAAATTTAGAATTCGTCAGCATATTCATATTCGTGTAACCGAATACTATCTATGTACCAAATTTTATTTCTCTAAGGCTAAAATACAGTTTTGCCACATCCCCGCCTCCCATTGACCCAAAATTATAATTCCGTCTGCATATTTATATTCATGTTGCCGAGCACTATCTGTGTATTATATTTTATCTCCCTAGCTCTAAAAATATGATTTGCCACGCCCACTGATCCAAAATTTAAATTTCTTCAGCATATTCATATTCGCTTAAACGAATATTATCTATAACCAAATTTTATTTCTCTAGGGCTAAAATACAGTCTTGCCGCACCCCCGCCTCCCATTGACCCAAAATTATAATTCCGTGTGCATATTCATATTCATGTTGCCGTGTACTATCTGTGTATTAAATTTTATCTCTGTAGCTCTAAAAATATGAATTGCCACGCCCACTCCGCCCACTGGTCCAAAATTAAAGTTTCGTCCGTATATTTATATTGGCGTTGCCGTTTACTATCTGTGTATTAAATTTTATCTCTGTAGCTCTAAAAATATGAATTGCCACGCCTACTCCGCCAACTGGTCCACAATTAAAGTTTCGTCCGCATATTTATATTGGCGTTGCCGTTTACTATCTGTGTATTAAATTTTATCTCTCTAGCTCGTAAAATATGTTTTGCCACGCCTACTCCACCCACTGGTCCAAATTAAAATTTCGTCCCCATATTCACATTTGTGTTGCCGTGTACTATCTGTATACCAAATTTTATCTCTATAGCTCTAAAAATATGATTTGCCACGCCCACTCCGCCCACTGGTTCAAAAGTAAAGTTTCGTCCGCATATTCATATTCGTGTTGCCGAATACTATCTGTGTATCAAATTTTATCTCTATAGCTTTAAACAAAGTTTTACCACGCCCAATCCACCCATAGGGTCAAAAATTTCCATATAGCACACTAACTGTCTTCCAAATTTCATTGAAATCGGTTCAGCCGTTTAGGCTGAACATTCACAGACAAACATTCACATTTATAATATTTATAGGATAATACTTACTTACTTACTTACTTAGCTGGTACTTCTATGCAATCCCAGTGGATTATATACCGCACGTAGAAAAATATTATAAGCGCCTCGATCTTCTGCGCTTCTTCTCCAGTTAGTCACACCGAGTTCTGTAAGGTTCTCAGTAACCTGGTCTTTCCAACGGAGTTTTGGTCGCCCTCTTCTGCGCCGTCCATCGAATTCATTGTCGAAGACTTTTCGAGCTGGAGCATTTTCATCCATGCGTACAACATGACCTAGCCAGCGCAGCCGTTGCACCTTAATGCGTTTGACCACGTCAATGTCAGTGTACAGCTCGTACAGCTCATGATTCATACGACGCCGATACTCTCCGTTAACGATGATGGGCCCATATATTTTACGGAGTATTTTTCTCTCGAATACCGCCAGAACCGATTCATCCGCTTGTGTCATAACCCAGGATTCTGAGCCATACATTAAGACAGGTAGAACCAGTATCTGGTATAGCTGGAGTTTTGTTCGTCGAGAGAGGGCTTTGTCATTGAATCGCTTGCTTAGTCCGTAGTAGCATTTATTTGCAAGCAGGATTCTTCTCCGGATTTCTAGGCTGACATTATTTGCTTTATTGATGGCGGATCCTAGGTAGACAAAGTTATCTACCACCTCGAAATTATAGTTGTCAACGTTCACGCAGTTTCCCAAACGAGTAGATTCTTTGTTCGTTGAAACTAATAACTTCGTTTTGTCCTCGTTCACCGTTAGGCCCATTTTCGCTGATTCCTTCTGTATACCTGAGAAGGCTGCAGTCACATCCCGCAGTTTTCGACCGATGATGTCTACGTCATCAGCGTACGCGAGTAGCATGTGGCTTTTGTTGAATATAGTGCCACTCGTGTTTACTGCAGCTTTTCTCATTATCATCTCCATCACAATGTTGAAGAGATCGCACGATAGGCCGTCGCCTTGTTTTAGGCCTCGTCTGGTATAGAATGGCTCCGTAAGGTCCTTGCCAATCTTCACTGAAGACTTCGTGTCAGTCAGCGTCATTCCGCAAAGACGTATCAGCTTCGCTGGAATACCAAACTCAGCCATGGCATCGAGTAATTTCTGCCGTATCGGGCTGTCGAAGGCAGCTTTATAGTCGACAAAAAGATGGTACATGTCGATCTGTTTCTCTTGGGTCTTTTCCAGGATTTGCCGAAGTGTGAAAATCTGGTCAGTTGTTGATTTTCCGGGTCTAAAGCCACACTGATAAGGCCCGATCAGGTTGGATAACACTGGCTTTAGTCTTTCACATAGCACACTCGACAGGACCTTATATGCGATGGGTAGAAGGCTGATCCCGTGGTAGTTGGAGCACACACTTGGATCACCTTTTTTCAGCACAGGACATAATACGCTTACATTCCAATCGTCGGGCATGCACTCTTTAAGCCAAACCGTGCGCAGGAGCTGGTGCATGCTCGTTATCAGCTCCTCGCCACCGGACTTGAAGAGCTCTGCGGGCAGACCGTCGGCACCGGCTGCTTTGTTGTTTTTCAGCCGCGATATTGCTCTTCTTACCTCGGCTTGACTTGGTGGTGGGCAATCTAAGCCGTCGTCGACAATTGGCGTGATAACTTCACGTGCGCTGCCTTCTGGAACCAGCAGTTGCTGGAAGTGTTCTCTCCATATGTGCAGCACACTCTGCGTATCCGTGACCAGATTTCCATCACTGTCCTTACAGGTGGGGAGGCCATTACCGTATCCATTTGTTCTTATTTTCTGGTAAAATTTTCGGGCCTCACCTCTATCCCTGTATCGCTCTATATCCTCGTTCTCCCGTTCCTTCATCTGACGTTTTTTTCGCCTAAATAGCTGTCTCGCCCGTTTTGCTTTCTCCTTATGCCGTTCCCTAACAGCACGGGTTGCAATTGGCTGTAGCGTTGCCCTATAAGCAGCATCCAGTTCCTCAGACGCTATGCGACATTCTTCATCGTACCAGGATTCGTCTGAGCTCCGCTTTTCATATCCTAGCACGGTTGTTGCGGCGGTTGCCATGGAATGCGCAATATGCTGCCACTGTGTATCGGGAACGTCAGAAGTAGAGGCGTTGTGTCGTAAAAGTTGGGAGAGCTGGTTGGAGTAGGCAGTAGCTATCTCTGGGGTTTGCAGCTTCGCGATGTCCAGCTTTCTTTGTGTTTGGTTACGTGCGTTTTTCGCTCTGCTCAATCTTGTGCGCACCTTGGCTGCAACCAGGTAATGATCCGAGCCAATATTAGCACCACGAATCACACGCACGTCCATGACACTAGATGCATGTCTGCCATCGATTACTACATGATCAATTTGATTTTTGGTGTTTTGATCGGGGGATAGCCAAGTTGCCTTGTGGATATCTTTGTGCTGGAATCTGGTTCCACTCACTACCATGTTCCTTCCCGCTGCGAAGCTAACCAGCCTAAACCCGTTGTCTGACGTGTCGGTATGCAGGCTGAATTTGCCGATCGATGGACCAAGAACATCTTCCCTTCCTTCTTTTGCATTAAAGTCTCCTAGAACAATTTTAATGTCGTGGCCAGGGCAGCGGTCGTATGTTTCCTCTAGGCGCTCGTAAAATGCATCTTTAATCTCATCGTCTTTATCTTCCGTCGGGGCGTGTACACAAATCAGCGTGATGTAAAAATATTTCGCCCGGATGCGAATGGTGGCTATTCGGTCACTTACAGGGTTAAACAGCGAGACCAGGTGTCGAAGTCTCTTGCCGACTATGAAACCACATCCAAATTCGTGTCTTTCTGCATGGCAGCTGTAGAAGATGTCACAGTTCTTTCGTCGTGTGCATCCCTGTCCCGTCCATCTCATTTCCTGTATGGCGGTGATGTCAGCCTTGTATTTGTCGAGGACATCAGCCAGTTGGATAGAGGCACCATCTCTGTATAGAGTTCGGACATTCCAGGTGCATATCCTTAAATCATGGTCCTTATATCGTTTGCGGGGGTCGTCAACATTTGGGGGGTTCTTGTTTTTTCTTTTCTTCGTGTTTTCATAATAAATTTTGTTTAAGGAGAGTGGCATATTAGGCCACCGCTCCCGATCCTAGTTTCTTGGGGCTGCCAAGGCCACTAGGAGAGCCTGTGTTGAGCTTCAGTAACTTTTGTTACCTACTTCCTAAGACGCATCGGTGGTAGCATGCCGATTAGGTTACTCAACGTTTCGCCTTCTAACTCTAGCTAACTTCTAAGCGGTTGCTTTGAAGTCATTGCCCAGGGAATACTTGGTCTAGGACCGGAAGTAGTTAGCTGCTTGGACAGTGCCACAAAGGAATCGCTTCTGGTCACTCCCAAGTGAGTGACAATCAGTAGTTTTCAGCCTCTGGGCAAAGTCCCATTTATAGGATAATAGGATATGATTAATCACCATTATTTGATAAAGTTTTAACAAATATTCCCACTCTAATGAGTATCCAATTTATATTATGGACACTGTTAACATGTTTGGTCAAAAATTAGCTAACCAACATTTCTTTAAAGATTATTTTTACCACCGAGTTTCATTTAGATATCAATTTTGTGTGGAATTTTTAGGTACCGTGAATCATTTTGTTTTCATATATGAGTTATTTTCATATAATCGGCATTTCATACATATAACCAAATTTGCTGGAAATCGTTTAACAAATTGTCTAAATAAAAGAGGAATTTTTCATGTATTCAATAAATTCATATTAGCGATATTTACTGTATTTTATCACATTTACCAGAATTAATATTATTCATACGTGAAATATGAGTAAACGTTCATATAACTTCCAATCATTTTTCACGTATGAGTAATAATAATTCTGGTAAATATATATGAAAATACAGTAAATACCACTAATATGAATGTATTGCATACATTAGAAAGTATCCGTAACTGGATACTTAAAACAACGGTTTGGCCAAGTTAATAATATTTAAGGTTATGCATGTAGCCATATATGTCTCGATCACCAACACCTAAATACTCACTACCCTCATGCGAATAGATGCCAGATTAATAAAATTATTTAAAGTCTTACCAACATCTCAAAAAACATTTTAACATCAAAGTTCAGCATCACCCTTGTGAACTATGTACCTTTTTCCAAAGACATCGTTGTGGCCAAAGAGCATCCCTTTGCCACATTTTCTAACTATGTGAAGTGCAAAGACATTGACTTCCCCTTCAACGACATTAAAACCCTGACATGAAGTATGTCTGAGCACATTTTTGTGTGTGTGTGTGTGTTTTGCTTTTTTTTTCAAGACATCTCTCTCCGATGCAGATAATGTCAAAAACCTTTGCTCGTCTGTAACTCCATTTGTTGTAATTAGATTCATTTGGCAGAATGTCTGCGCGCATCATTTATAAAGCGACATCACCGCCAGACCAGAAAAATACATTTATCACAGTTATGTTCCACAAGACCGCCGACATCCAATCGTACGGACGTTACTCACACACTTTAATGCAATTGTAACTGTAATAGTAGTAGTGGTATGTGCTTGATGAAACACTGTTGTGGGGCACACATGGTAAGAGTGGAAGTGGTAGGTATGCCAACAGACGATATAATAGTTATACAGACTGACGAAGGACCTGAGCAGCGGAGCCTTTAAGTTATGGCAACGGATGTGGAGTGCGTAGTGGCAAATGTGTGCAAGAAAATGTAATATTATTTTATATACCACCACCATCAGCAACACCACCACCCTTACCACCGGTGGCAAGTCTGCGGTTTTCCTTAATGAAATAGCTAAAGAGTTATGGGTAATAATTCACACCGACAATATTTTTCTGAGATTTCTGGAGTCAGATAGTGGTGGTACGATGTTTTACATTCGTCTGTAGTTGATGTCGGGGCGAAAGGAGCAGGTCAACGAACGTTGATCATAGTGATTTAATGCATTACAGATATGCAAATTTAAAATTAAAACTATTTGAAAGTATTTTAATCTATTAACAAATAAAAATAAATAGTAAGCGCATCACTTAAGAAAGCATAGATTGACTTGATTACTTATTTTAAATGTTCGGAATAGTCAGAATACGATTTTTAGGAAAAGAAAATTTGTTGATGCCCATTTCTACGCCTACTTTTCGCAATGTATCTAAAATTCCTATTTACACTAAAATAATTTATAAAAAAATATTACACAAAAATTAAATTTCTTATAAAAATCCCTCTTCAATGTACTATATGAAGATTTTCATATTCTATATATGCGGTATCCTGCCAACAGGTTTCAAGTCGACTTTTTGTGTCTCTGAGTAATTGATGATTTTAAGTTTATGGCCGCTTGTGTTTTAATACAATAACTAAAAAACTGATAGTAGACATGGGATTTTTTTTACAGGGCATAGGCTATGACTTTTGGGACAGTTCTGCATCCTTAAGTAAATTTGATACAAAAGACGGAGTAGTCATAGGAACCTAGGGTGAAAATTTGATACACAGATAGTACTTGCCACTTTAGGTTCAAAATTTCAGACGAAATTTCTATTTTAGATTAGTGGGCGATGGAGGCGTGGCTAAACCATAAACCTAGAGAGATAAAATTTAGTGCACAGAGAGTACTCGGCAAGACTGGCTTAAATTTGCAGACAACATTTTTATTTTCAATAAGTGGGCATGGCAAAACTTTAATTAAGACCTAAAGCATTTTCAGATGAAATTTGTATCGGGCGGAGGGGTCATGGTGAAACTGAAATAATATTTGATACAGTTTGATACACTAGAGAAATAATATTTGATACAATTCAGGTTTGAATTTTTTGACGAAATTAGTATTTTGGATCAGTGGGCGGAGGAGCGTGGCTAAACACTACTTCAGGCTTAAGTATTCAAGACCTAGAGAATTTTCAGACGAAATTTTTATTTTATGTTAGTGGGCTAAGAGGGCGTGGACAAATTGTATTGAAGCCCTAGAGAAATAAAATACACAGATAGTACTCGGCACTTCAGTTTTGAATTTTCAGACGAAATTTTAATTTACGATCAGTGGGCGGTAAAGGCGTGAACTAAACCATATTTTAGGCCTAGAGAGATACAATTTGGCACACAGATAGTACTCGGTAGCACTGATTCAAAATTTGCAGACGAAATTTTTATTTTCAATTAGATTGCTATGGGGGCATGGCAAAAATGTATTTAAGACCTAGAGAATTTTCAGATGAAATTTGTATTTTATATCAAGGGGCGAATGAGCGTGGTCACACTGTATTGCAGCCCTAGAGATAAAATTTGATATCCTGATAGTATTCTGCAACACAATTATGAATACACAGACGACATTTTACAGTGGTCGATGAAGGCGTGACTTAAAAATATTTTAGCCCTAGAGAGATGAAATTTGACACCCAGATAGTACTCGGCTACACAAATATGAATATGCAGACGAAATTTTAATATTTCATCAGTGCGGAGTAGGCGTGGCAAAAAATTTTTTAAGGCATGTGAGATACAATTTGATACCAAGATAGTGCTCGGCCACACATATATAAATATGCAAAGGAAATTTAAATTTTTCAACAGTGGGCGTGGCAAAAAATTTTTTTGCTTAGAGAGAAAACAACAGATAGCACTCGGCAAGACAAATGTGAATATGCAGACAAGATATTAATTTTTCACCAGTGGGCGTGGCCAAATTTTATTTTGGTCCTAGCGGCAACACTAATATCAATATGCAGATGAAATTTAAATATTTTTTTAGAGCTAGAGAGATAAAATTAGTTAATTTTCCATCAGTGGGCCGACGGGGTCTGGCAAAACTGCACTATATTTATTGTAATGAAAAGTACATTTATTGTATCAAAAGTACAATTTAGTTGACCACAAAGTAATTTTTTTATACGCAGATATTAAAGTCTATTATATACAAAAAAAAGTACAATTTATTGTACCAAAGATTACTTTTGTTGTTCGAAAAAAGTACATTTATTGTACCAGAAAAGACAATTTATTGTATCAAAAACTACAAAAAAGTGTAATTTATTTTACCAATGAGTACCTTTACCGTACCAAAAAGTAATTTTGTTGTACAAAAAAGTACTTTGATTATACTAAAAAGTACAAAAAGTTAATTTATTGTAGTAAAAAGTACTTTAATTGTATTAAAAAGTGACTTCATTGTACCAAAAGTACAATCTATTGTACCAAAAAGTAAAATTAAATGTAACAAAAGATGCTTTTACTGAACACAATGAGTACAATTTATTGTGCAGAAAAAGTACAATTTATTATACCAATGAGAACATTTGTTGAAAAAAAAGTACTTTCACTGTAACAAAAAGTACAATTTATTGTATCAAGAAGTTAATTTATTATACAATAAAGTACATTTTTGTACTAAAAAGTAATTTTAATGTACCAAAATAAATTTGTAAAAAAATTATTGTACAGAAAAAGTACAATTTATTGTACCAAAGAGTGCGTTTATTGTAACACAAAGTACTTTTATTGTACGAAAAAGTACTTCTATTATATCGAAAATAACTTTCATTGTGCCAAAAAGTAATTTAACTGTGCCAAAAAGAACTTATTGCTTTAAAAGTACTTTTATTTTATCACAAAATTCTGTTCTGTACAATGGATTTTTCGTATATTCTTGATATTTTAAAATTTTATTTACTGACACTTTTTCAGTACCTTGACAACATGTTGTCTAAATGACGACGGTCGTCAGAGTTGCGTCAGTAAAGTTTGAAAGTACACAGAGTCAGTATTTTCTTCAAAAATGTTGATAAGAATTCGGGAAAAAAAAGTACGTCAGTAAATTCAGCCAAACCACTTCATTTACACGATGCTGACACATTTTACTGAAATATACTGACAATGATGTCAGTAGTGAAAATCAGCCTTTATATTACACAATGCTGATACATTTTAAAGAGAAATACTGACAAACATGCCGGAATTGTGTTAGTGATCCTTAATAGTACTGGGCGAAATGTTAATTATCATATTTTCTAATAGCGGGCATATAAAGGCCAACATTTTATTTCCGATTGGTGGGCCGAAGGGGACGTGACAAAAACTTTCTTTAGGGCAATATAAGAGCATATTTGTATACGGAAAATTATCAAAATATTTAAAATATTTTATATTTGTACAATTCTCCCTAAATCGTTAATACTTGGAACCATGTCCTTGAAAATTGAGTTTTTTTGTTGCAGACACAATTCCATGGCAGTTATTAAATCACCTTTAATTTGGCTGGCAATCTTTTGTGACATTTTCAAATCCCAAGATTTCAATTAAAGCTTTATAATGCCCTAGGGCTTTTGTTGATAACGTGAGCATCTTTTGTTTGTATTTACTATGTATGAGAAATTGCATCATTTTCAATGATACAAAGCGAGCATCACCCGCCATCCATATGCGTGAATTTCAATCCCAGACAAACTTTCCAATTTCATTCCTGAAATGTTCACAAGGATACTCCACACAATTGTATGGTCCCCTAGAATGATTGGAACTTTATGTCTTCTGTCATAGCCAGCGTGTGTCGATCCTTAGCGTTGACAGAGCCTATGCACACGCTATGTATGTGTGGAATACATGTCTGTCGGTGTGTCTCTCTGTCACATATATTTATTATTCCTGGGAAAACTTGAAGCATGTTTGATTAACATCCTTTCCATATGGCAAAGTGTTCGTCGGCTTTGAGTCTTTGATTGATGTTCGTTCATAAAGTAAGAAAAGTGATGAAACACAAGCGTACTTTTTCCCGAAGCATTTACAAATGCGTTGTGGGACGTCGTAGAGGGAGAGATACATGTCCTTCGTGGAAGTGAAAGAAAAATCGTTGGTGTTAAAAAAAAAACAGTGTGAAAATTCCAATAGCTTTCTATAAATCCCTTTGGAGTTAACACATACGCATGACTTTACGTGGTGGTCTGTACTTTATTCACAGCAATACAAGTACTGAAGGCATTATTTCTGTAACATATCTCACGTTTTCATAATATGTCCTAGTGAACCTTGGTAACTTTATTGCGTGTGATGTAATATGAGTCTCGCTTCAATGATAATTTGATTAATTGTTATCATAAGTAGGAAGTGATGGCGATATATATTTTCTGTAATTTGTGTAATTGTGATTTTTCTTACAAATAATGAGATATCTTGAGGGTTACTTTTGTGTGTTGTATTAAAATCACAAACATATTTAATAATCGCAGTAGTCAATGCGACACATTTGTATGTTGCCAAACATACTTCAAACGCGAATGATTGTTACGGCACGTGAAATTGTAGAAGCTGGTAAATGCACAAAATCAACATATTCCTAAATTTTGTATTAAGAAGGGAAATTTTTTAAGTGACATTCATGACATTTTGTCCATTGGCCATTGCTTCACAAATCCTGTTTAAAGAATTTTAAAAACAAATTAAATTTTAAGAAATATAGAAAAATATTTTCAATATAGACTTCAAACTTCACAGAAATATTATATTATATAATATCGGAAAAAAACTCTTTTCTTAAAAATAATTTAAAATTTTTATTTTAAATCTAAAAAAAAATTTTCAATTCAGAGAGATGATCTAAAATTTTTGTGATTTAAAAAGAACAAAAGAACATTGTTTTTTAAAAAAGTTCTATAGTTAAAGCAAAAAAGCAAGAACTATAACACAGTGCAACACATAAATTGGTGGCACCTTCGTACCTTGAACTGGCCCTATCATGAAAAAATATCCTTTTTCCCGTATGTTTATGAAATATGGACTTTGTAAAACTGGTCAAAAAATCGTGTTGGGGTGAAAATATTGAAGTATCCATAAAAAAATGTTTCGAAATGATGGGGCCAAGTCCTTTAGGGATTTATATAGTTTCGGTATATACTTCAAAAATAGCTGGGTACGAAGGTGGCACCACACGATGACCTTAGAAATGTTGCACTTCGATTTTTCAGAAATTTGGTATTACGCCTTTATTAGTAGTAAGAACAATTGCAGTGTATTTACAAAAAAAGACAAAAAAAACCCATAATATTCAGCTTCAAAATCCTTAAATTCCGTAGTAGTGATTATTTTGGAGATGAGATTTGTCGATTTTGCAGTGACCACTTAAAAATGTTCTCAAACAATAATTCCGAAATTCTTGTCAAAATGACACTATTAATTATTATAATCTTATGCAATTGCATATTTTTGCAGGAGATTCTCAAATAGAAACGGTTAAGTTATCTTTACGAATCATGAATTGTCCTTTAAAATGGCATTTAATTGTTTTTTTATATTTTATGAAAAATACGCGTAATCGCACATTTATGCACTTACAATAATTGCATGTTTTTGTTGCATAATTTTGCTTTTTGATTAACCACTGCTTTAAAAACTAAAACGCTTTTAACTTTTTGTGGGACATTTTTAGGTAAACGTTGCTTTATACATTGTTACATAATATTCATCTGAACTACAAATAAATTTACAAAATTTTTACACTGATATCCAGGGAATATAGGAATCAAATTTTATTGCAGTAATTTTATATCAAAAGACGATATGCGTGACAAAATAATCTTTGCTCAAAGTCAGTAGACATAACCAATCAACTACTGCTTGGCTTGGTGAGGATTTCAACAAATTTAAAATTTTCTAACCGATGCCTACAAGGGGTTACAAAGCTGTTGCATGTGACTTGTTTATAGAGTTGAAGTTTATTAACGAAGTCTTTTTTTTAAATTGAATTCTCTAATATCAAATGAAACAAAAATATCTTTTTAAAAACGACTTTGTGTGTACTGATCTTTTAAATGTATAAGCAACCCTCAATATTTTTATATAAAAAAAGATAAACAATTTTGAAAATTTTTTAAATTCTAAAATCGAGAAAAACAATTAAGGAATTAATCAACCGTACCCCATTACTATACTTAAAGAGTTTTTTGAAAAACGAAAAAAATGCCCTAGGGATCACAAACTTCAAACCTCGAGCGGCACGTCAATTTTTAACCGACCGAGCTTATATTTTTGACAAATTTTTTTTTAACCTAATGTCACACAAAACTAACCGGTTTTTTGGAACAGATGAATTTTCAGCTCCCCTAAAACATTGAGGGTCCACCTAACTGTACATACATATGTGGCGGGTTTGCATATGGTACTCTTAGGGGCAACCGGAATAAAATATATGCAAATATATGTTTTTTCTAGAATGAGATATTAACAAATGGGTAAGATATTTTTATGTTTCATACTTTAACATGTGTTTTGACACCTATTTGTTAGAACATATTTTTGCATATTTTACCAATAATGTCATATTTTAGTATATTTTGGTTTTAAGAGCATATTTTTCAAAAAATATAATTTTTTAAGCATATTTCATATTTTTTAGAGCATATTTTTTTGAAAAATATACCTTTTTAAGCATATTTCATATTTTCACATTATTTTTTCGTTCCCTAAAAAAAAAACGTTTTATAATCTGTTTTTTCACGTGCGTTCTTGTTCAATAAATAAACAAAACATAAAAAAAAATTTCAACAACCACCGATTTCGATCCTGGACATAAAGCAAAAACGGCAAAAACAGCAATACTAAAGGCGCTTGCCGAAGATTTTCCTGACTTGCGAGCTGAAAGTTATTGCTGCAGATCTCAAATTTCAAGTGTAGCAGCATTTGGAAAGCAGCAAAAATATTCAACTAAATCAAAAAATTTAAAATAAGCAGACTGAACAAAACAATTAGGGGATAGGTAACAGTGTTTGACAAGGGTTTTTTTCTTGTGTTTCATTATGTGTTTCTAAGAGTTTTTGACATGGGAAATTCAAATACCTAATCAGAATTTTGCTATCAGGCATAGTTTTTTAGTTATTTGAAAATAAGTTTTGTTGTCTATTAAAAATTTGTATGGATTTGTATGGATTGTTAACAAAATTTAGTAGAAAGAGGTGGCAACATCAGCAAAATGCCTTTTTGGCTGCAATTATCGCCCTATTATATTTTATAATCACCGTTTTCTCTTTTTAATTTTCTACGTAAAATTGGGATGCAACATGTCCTTCAAAGTGCATTTTTGCCAACTTATTTGGATTACTTTTATAAATGATGCAGCGACGTGTCCGATGAATATGGTGAAAGGTTTCACAAATACATTCTAACTTTAGAAAAGCGTTACGAAGGAAAATATATGGCTACTAAATTCGCTGACTGCTCCTGGAATATTTTACTAGACTGCAAGGATATTCAGCATAATATAAATAAATAACTTTGCTAACTAGTAGAAAATACATATTTGTTTTTCTTATTTTTCATGTTTTAAGCTCTATTAGTATCGGTTATTGTATTTGGAAAAGATTCTGTTGGATCAAATTAAGTTTTCATTACATTTATGCAAAATGTATTTTAATGCAACATAAAAAAAGCTGAAAAAATTTTAATCCAAATAACTAAAAAACCGTGCCTGATGAAAAAAATCTGAAAACATATTTGAAATCATCATATTAATAACCATAGAAATCACAATTCAGACACCCAGAAAAATTAAAAATATTTTTTTTTGTATAACAGCGTAATTGATCTCTGCTGATGGCGTTGTTGTTGTCGTTATCAATTTGCCTAGATAAACGACAATATACCCAGTTGGAATTGTTTAACGATGAAGAAAAATGTGACTTAAATTTTTTAGAGCATATTTTTGGTAATTTTAAGAGCATATTTTATGATATTTTTTTTAATTCATTTTATTTTTGCAATATATTCAAATTTATGATTTTATGATTAGAAGATCATATTTTGCTATTTGTAGGGCATATTTTAAGCGCTTTAAACACAATTGTTGGTGCATGTTTCCGGTTGCCCTGGTACTCGTATATGTAAATGTATGTGCAATGTGTCAGTAATGCGGATTTGATATTATTCATACGCACATCGTTTAAAAATTTCGGATTTATGGTTTAATAACACTGAGGGAGTGAGAAATTCCAAATCAGGATGAAGATACTGGTCAGTATAGTAAAATTCGCAAAGGATTTGGTAAAATTATCATTAGACAGACATCAAAGTCGGACAAATGGTTATTGAGTTTTACTAAAATCTGTGGAACAAGATAGTCAAAAATTCACATTTTCAGGCAAAAAAAAAATAAAATACTGGATGAAAATGTTTCAATAAAAAGAAGTCATAACGGCTGTACAGATAAATTAAAATGTTTTTTTTTTCGAAAAAATTAGCCACTTACACAAAGATTTTTGGAAAAAAAACTGATTAAATTTTTGTTACAAAATATTTTGTTGCAAAGTCTTTCTGCTTTAACTTTAGACTTTAATAATGAATTTAGCGACAAAATCATGTGGATCGCATTTATGGCTTAATGGATATATGCTAAACAAAACTGTCTTATAAAATGCAGCGTTTGAAATTTTCATTGAAAAAAAAAATATCTTCTAAACCATTTATAAAAAAATTAAATATGTGAATATCTTCTTTCCATTATTGATTAATTTCGCTGTCATCCCGGATCGAAGTTTTCTTACTTTTTATTTTAATTAATAAAGGTCACGCAAAAAATTCCTTATAAGTTATATGGGCGTGGCAATTTCCAAGATTTTTTGAACTGTTGCATTTTGTTAACTGTCAACTCTGTGCAAAATATAACGACAACACCTTATATTTTTTATAGCAGTAATAAAATTTAAATACTAAATTTAATCACTCCGTGAGCACTCGTTATAGATTTTGCACTTAAATGTAGCAATCCCAATTCTTATTTATCCATTTTACGTAAAAATTGTGCTATACGAATTTTTGTTAAAGATAATTGTATAATTTTCTTCAAACTTCATGAAGTACTTTAATAACTTCAACAAAAAACTTTCATCCATTCAAATTTCTAAAAATACCCAAAATTTCAAATTTCACTTCCTCAGTGTCAATAATGTCAATTTTTTTTTAATTTTTGCCATTTTTTATAACTATAACAAAATTAAGTTGGGGATTTCGAACATTCCCCAAATAAAAATCTCATCACTTAATTTTTTATGATTAAAAAAAATCGAACCTTCCCAAAATAAATTTCTTCTCTTCATTTTTTATAACTAAAACACAATTAAGTTACTGAAATCAAATAATCCCCTAAAACAAATCTCTAATATTTAATTCAACGCAATCATTACCCTACCCTCCTATGTATATTCCAAGTTATGGCAAAATCTTGGGGCCCCCCCTAAAGAATTGAATTTGAACTAATGATTGTAATAAATATTCCCCCTCCCCTCCCCCCTTACGCGTTATACCATTATTTGAATACTTAAACTTTGAACCTCTTCCTCCTCGGAGCCCTAAGGGAGTTGGAGGTTTACATTCCCTTTGATATTTATGTGCCAACATTAAAGAGTTAAACTGTAAACATATTTCCTTATGTTACGTTAAGGAAGCACAACACTACTGGCATATTGGTCCATATCGATAACTTAGGAAAACATTGTAAAACACTCAACATTGAAACTAATGCTGCCTGCTATTGCCTACATACCTTTTTGCAAGTTCAGACGATCGTTGGTGAGTGGGGGGTGAGGAGTGCGTAAGGAAAACTCGTTATACTCCTTTTATATTTGTGTATAATCCATAAGACAAAATTTTTGGGTTTTCTTTTGATGTGTGTTATTGTTCGTGTGTGTAAGGGGGTTTTTCATTTAGAGGGCTATTATTTTTTGTGTGTGTGTGTGCGTATGTATGTGTGGCTCTTTATCTCATAACTGTTGTTCACTGCTTCACAGACACTGACACTTTTCTTTACCTTTATTATTTACATTTCATATATAGGCTTTTTTTATTTTTATTTTTTTAAGATACTGCGAAGTAAAGAACCAATTACGACGATGTTGTTTTGTTGTTGCCTTATTTTTTTATGAAAATGTATACGAAAGGATACAGCAGCACATAAATATTTTCTTCTACGGTTGCAAATTGCTTTGAAAAACCACAAACACAAATTGGCAAATGCTTTTTTTCTGCTATCCAGGAATCATGTATCCCCTTGAGGGATAGGCACAAAGACACAAAATTATTTTTATGAAATTTTTTTTTCGGATTTTTGGTTATTTTTTGTGGTATTTCTGTAATTTTATGGCAATTATTTTATTTTAATTATGTATCTAGTTTGCATTTCTGCTTTTGCTTGTAGCTTAAGAATTTTGCCGAAATTTTATTATTTGACCATCACTTTTTTCTCAACTTCCTTCACTATATCCCGATTACAACAAGTGTGTACTCTATATGTTATTCGCACATTTATCGAGTATATGTTGATATGTTGGCTATTTTTTTCACCTCGCTTTACTTTAGATTTAACTCAGCCCATGAAAATCATTCACAGATTAACACAGAAAAAAACACAACAAACAAATACTATGTGTAAGTTTTTAGTTAGAGCGAAACGCGCGTACCTGTTTTGTTGCGAGTGTGTTGTGACACCTGCAAACTCCGAATTACAACTGATGTTTGTAGTATTGGCATTGGCAGTGGATGTCGCAGACGCCAACGAAGTTGTCTCAGCAATAGCAGCAGCAGCAACAGACGTTGGCGTTACCAGCTCCCCAAGTGCGGGTTTACTGGCAGCAGTCTCTATAGCTTCATTAGCATGTTGCTGATGATTATTCGCAGAGATGACAATATTAACTGCAGCAGTATCTGTGGCAGCAGCAATAGCAACAGCAGCATCATCATCATCATTAGTCTCCGCATCATGTTGCTGGACCTCATTAATGGCATCCACATTTGATGTTGCAGCCTCATGTTGCTCAACAAGTTGTGAATCATGTTGCTCAACTTGTTTGATTTGTTGTTCGGCTTCATTGTTGCCATCTGCAACTTTAATTTCCCGCTCAATTTCTTTTGCCGCCTCTTCAGTAGCGGCTTCATTAAATTCTGTCTCACTTGTATCGGCATCATGTTTCCAAGCTGTTATTGCTTTAGAAATTTCTTTAATTTCTTGCAATATCTCGGAATTATCTAGAAAATCTTCTCTTTCATCTACCAGTGGCTGACAGTTCTGTAATTGGTCTTGTGTTGTTGCTATTTTTGTATCGTTACTAGTTGTTGTTGTTGTTGGCAACAACACAGCAACATTTCTCACCTCCTCTTTGCTAAGCTGTCCTTTCAATTCCGCAACATTTGTGGACCTTATGATCTCTGAGCATGTCTCTCTCCTTGTTGTTTCTTTATGACCTTTTCCGGTTTCTCTGGTTGTTGTCGTTATTGTTGTGTACTTCATGTCCGGTCCGCTCTCTGTCATTATTTCAGTGCTATAGATGATTTTTGTTTTTATTTCTTGTTTTGTTTTGCTCGCTCTTTCTTTGCTGTTACTACCACTACTACCCGTTTTACGTTTGGGAACACGTGTTGGCTGCTGACCAGCCACTCCAATCAGCAGAGTGGGCGGCTTGAGGGACTGTGGCGCAGTTGCGGAAAAGTAATCTCTGCCACCGCCGCCACCACCACCGCTGCCGCCATGATGCCTATCACGGCTGGAGTGGTGCTGCTGTTGCTGCTCCCACTCCAGCTGGCAACATGTATCGCAACTCAACGTTGATGCAGGCGCTTTGTGTTGCTGTTGCGTCGCATGATGTGGGGCCGTTGTGGGTGAACGCCTTTGTTGACGATGGTGTTTTCTACCACCAGCCATAACCATTGTAGACGATGATGATGATGTTGCCGCCTTCGGCCCCATGTGGACTCTATCGTCGTCATGTGTTTTGCTGGTGCTCGATTTGCGCTCTCGCCTCTCTTCTCTGTCCGGATAGTGTTGATGGTGGTGCACCTCGTGTTTGTTGTGTTTGCTTTGGTGTTTATCTTTTTGACGCTCCTCTTTATCCCTGCGTTTATCCTGTGGCTGTGTCTCCGCGGTTTTCTTTTCGTGCCATTCTGTTTTAGCCAATTCATGTGTTTCCTGTTGTCTTTCGCCCGACTCAGGGTGGCGTTTGCTGGCGGTAACCTTGAGTTTTGAACCCTCAGCCAGGGACTCTGTTGGCGTTGGTGGTGTTGGTAGGTCGGCCAATGTCGGCGAGCTCAAGGCATTAACAGCATCTGACGTATTCATAACAGTGGCCAACTCTGCACCCCCACTGCAGATGGTGGTGGTGACTTTTGTCTGTGTCACTTCATTACTATCATATGACTGTTGTTGTTGCGGGACATTGTTGCTGTCGTCGTTAATGTTGTTCGCATGCTCGTTATTATTGCAGATGACTCCTCTACTCTTTTCTTCACATTTAGCCAATTGTTGCTCTTGCTTTGCCTCATTTACGTTTGCAACCATTTCGATTGTTTGTTGCTGATGAGGCTGTGCTGTTGTTATGATGGCCTTTAGCTGTTGCTCATTTCCCTGAACCTGATGGTGTTGATGCTGCTGCTGCTGCTGTTGCTGGTGGTCCTGTGGTCGTTGGTGTCCTTCATGTTCAAGGTTTTGCAGCTGCAGATGCTGCTGCTCTTGGTCCTGTTGTAATTTTGCACCAGCGCAATTGAAGCATATTGAAAAAGAAAAAATAGAAAAGGAAAAAAGGAAATGCAACTTTGTTGTTAATATACAGCAAAAATATAACACAAATCGTATATATAGACAGAAAAATTAGTAAGGCATACCTTAAACACATTTGGTATTTTATTGAATAAAGTCATTGCCATTGGCGAGGAAAAATTGCTGAACTAATAAATTTTAAATTTATGTGATTTGCAATATTGGTAAAAGTTAAGTGTGTTAACTCATAGTTTTGTTGTAATTTTTTTCACACCAAATTCAGTAAATAATATAATGCTGTTTGCACAGGTGGATAGATGGTGATTCTGTGTATATAATTTATTATGCAATATGTGAGTTAGCTGAACTCGCTGATAAATACCCTCACCCTATGAATATTGTGGTGAATATTAATTAGCTCTGATTTATTGAAATTAACCTATATTTAAGTGAAATTACTTATGTATAATTTTTTGTCAGCTTGTGTAGTGCACATGGTTGGAGTTAGGACTTTTTGTCGTATGGCCAGACGTTTGTTGACAGAAATGGTTACAGTGTAGAAATTGTTCATGATTTCGCTAATAAATGAAGAGTTTCTTTTTAGAAATTATTAAGAAAATATTATGTATACGGAAATATGCTCATTTATATGGGAGGCTGCACAATAGGGTGGGGCGATTTGAACATCTTAATGGGCGCTTCGCGTTTCTGATTCTTGGGATTGTACTGAGCAAAAAAGTCCACTAGACCATATGTCTACGGTGAAAATCGAGCCTCCCCATTTTGACTTGAAGTTTTTTCTCAAACCTTATTTTTTTGAAAAATTTGCAAATGTTCTTCAGCTCATATTTCGTAAACTATTTAAAATTTTGTCTTATTTTCAAAAGTAAAGTTATAGCTATTATCTCGGGCTACAATTTCTCTGAACATATTGTTTAGAAAAAACTTCATTTGCATGGTGAAATAGTCGAAAATGTGGAAAATTCACCACTTTTTGTCACGTTTTTTTAGATATTTTGGCCTATAATAGCCAAACCATTGAGATTTTTGATCCAATACTAACACAAAAATGGTAGCCTAGACAATAGTTACGAACTCTCTAGTACATCGCAAATGCATTGGAATGCTCCTTCAGGCGGTTTTGGCCCTGTGAAAATGCATATTTTTCATGAAAATATTAATAAATTACCATTTTCAGTTGTTCAAAGCGCAAAATCATAAAAATGTTCTATTTCTTAAATAAAAAAATGTTTTTTAATAGCACTGCACAGTTCATACACGAAACAATTATTTATAAAACTTACATTTGCGGCAAATATTTAAAAATGCGTATTTAATTTTAAGTGTATTTGATGCTGTGATCGTTTACAATAAACTAACAAAAATGCATCAAATGAACTGAAACCAATAGAAGACTAAAAAATAAGAAATAAGATAAATAGAATAAAATAATAAAATAGAATAAAAATAAGAAATAGAACATTTTTATGATTTTGCCCTATGAACAACTGAACATGGTAATTTATCAATATTTTCACGAAAAATATGCACTTTCACAAGGCCAAAACTACTAGAAGGAGTGTTCCAATGCTTTTGCGATGTACTAGAGAGTTCTTAACTATTGTCTTGGCTACCATTTTTGTGTTAGTATTGGATCAAAAATGTCAATGGTTTGGCTATTATAGGCCAAAATATCTAAAAAAACGTGACAAAAAGTGGTGAATTTTCCACATTTTCGACTATTTCACCATGCAAACGAAGTTTTTTCTAAATAATATGTTCAGAGAAATTGTAGCCCGAGATAATAGCTATAACTTTACTTTTGAAAATAAGTCAAAATTTTAAATAGTTTACGAAATATGAGCCGAAGAACATTTGCAAATTTTTCAAAAAAATAAGGTTTGAGAAAAAACTTCAAGTCAAAATGGGGAGGCTCGATTTTCACCGTAGACATATGGTCTAGTGGACTTTTTTGATCAGTACTATCCCAAGAATCAGAAACACGAAGCGCCCATTAAGATTTTTTTCCTTCCATACTAATCGCCCCACCCTACTGCACAACCATGAAATTTTATCGGATTTAGAGTACTATTGATTAAAATCAGCCTTTTATATGACAAGTACAAGAAGGTGTGTGGTTTTCGGTTTGGAAGTTATGGCAAAATAATAATTTTTCCAAAATATTAATATAGAAAAATTTTCATAAGGATCAATGAAGGCGTTAGTCTTAAGATAATTGGTGTCGCAATTTTAATTTTGAGGGAGAATTTATCAACGTCAACCCAAGTGCAACAGAGTTGTGCATCGGTGTGGACGTAGATGTAAAGAGATTAATCGACCTCCACTTGCATCGTCAGCAGGGGCACTTTGCAAGGATATGTTTTATCTTGTTTACTATAGAGTCTCGAAAGTGCGAGTAGAAAATATGTATGTCGCTTAAGTGGACGATGTGGCAATAGCAGTAAGGGCCAAATATCCTAGTAGTAGGAGGGGCATCAAATAGAGTAACCTATAACTTTTAAGTAAAATGGCAATGTATGTAAATCCAACAAAATACCGAACTCATCGTTTTAACCCGTATGTATAAAATATCCACGGTAGATCCTATAAATTCCGATCTAACATAGATTATATACTTTATTGGTTCACTAGATTTATTCAGCTTTCGTTAGACCAAAAACGGTTATGGGGTTATCGTATGCTAATGTACATTACTGACTAGGATCTAACAAATAACTATTATTAGGGATTTGGAAATGTTGGCCATAAAAGAGAGCCCGAAGCCTTTTTGGACATTACGGCATATGATGTCTGTTCGAAAGCAGAACCACTTTTCGATAGAAAATACCATAGTTCCATACCGGATAGAGATTTTTTGGAATAACGGTTGGGTTGGGTATGAGGTTTACTCTTTAAAACATTGGATGCACTCTTTGATTTCAGTTTCTCCGTCGTGTATCACAGGCGGTATTATTTGCGTAATTTGTAAGTTGACCAGACGATGCTAGCCCAACCATTAATATTGGTCGTCATTTTTAATTCTGATAGTCAGGCTACTATTAAATTACTGGAATCAGTATTCTTGAATTCAACATATGTCTAAGACTGCCGCATATATTTTAATGAGATGGCGTACGATATTGACTTTGTATGGGTACCATGAACGAATGAGCTTGCAAGACTGGGAACTACCTTACAAGTGCCAACAGAATTGGCAGGAGTTAGGATGCTTCTAGCAACGCAGTTACTGCTCCTATACAATTATGCAGCAAAGGTGGTTCAGCAGTTCCAATTGTGTACAACGAGACCAATCTGATCAAGGATGAATGAGGGTAGATCTGTAGTTATTGTGTAATGTAATTTTTTCATATAAAATGTGATTCATTTAGAGGTCACGCGTGATATGTTTCAATTTATCATTTTCTTTATATATAGTTTTGTTTGACAATTCGTCATTGGTAAAATACAAATAATCTTATTACCTCTGTACATCCCAAAAATTAGATATGGGAGAACTTCTCGCAATTTAAAACTTATACAACAGGACATACAGTTTCACGACCAATCAGAACGTCAGCCGCTGATAAAGAAAATTGAAATGACGCATACACATCTCTAGCATATCAGATTTTGCATCATCATCCTACGGACGGAACTGCAACATCATCTGCAATTTTTTCATCAGTTGCATTATGAATATCAATAGTGTATTTCGTCCAAAATGTGGTTCGCATAATCGACCTTCCGAACCCACTATAGTCAAAACCATTCACAAATTTAAAAACTACATCGCGCCTGTATAATCCAATTGATTTAAAGGTTTCTTTCCAGACTTGAAAACCAAAATTTTTCCCAAATTCGCAAAGTACAGGAGGCATTGCCGGAGGAGACGACAAAAAATGGACCTATCGAATAGACCACATACGGCATAGTCGCGGTCAAATGTGACAAATATTGTTCTCTCGTTACTTGTTAATTTTAATTGTCAAAAGATATGTTTATATAGTTTTAATTTGGCTTACCAGGACACAAATGTGCATAAAACCTAGTGTTAACTTCGATGTCCTTTAAATTTTCAAGGATATCTAAGGAATTTACATGAAATTTTGCCATAAAAATGTCTCATACGTCAAAACATAATAAAATATCATAATTCTATCTTTATTAGTTTAGTGTAAACATTGATTAAAAACTGTGCCTTAAATACAAAGGACCCGGCAATACGTTGTATAGTTGACGAATATTAAAATATTATATATAAGAGCTGTAAATATGCCACTTCTAAACGTACTTTTGGAACGCTTCATGAACATGATACAACTATTTTTGGCTTGCTTACTTAAAGAGCTAATTTAAAGCGTCAATCTTATAAACAATTTGTTACCTCAAGTTACATCTTAACCTGGTCAAACCTACAATGTTTTATTGTGTCGAATGTTATCTCGATATGACTACTGACTCATAATAACATAAAGTTCACCTGCATATTGATTAGGGTGGGTCGATTTAGCAATCGATATTGTGCCATCGATTTTTCGATAGCTTTCGGCATGAGGAAAAAAAATCAAAAAAATCATTTTCGAGGCTCCCAAATCTCATTTTCATTTACATTACATTGCAGAATGCAAATGCTTACTAAAATCAAATCGTAAATCAAAAAAAAAAACAAAGAGAAACAATTCAAAACGATTTTTCGACAAAAACTCGTCTAAAAACAAACTAAAAACATTTCTTTAAAAAAAAAACTGATAAAAAAAAAACTTTTTTTTTATTACCTACTAAAAAACGTCTGAAAATTTGATTTGTATGGGCGGTGTCATGCCCATTTTTCTAATAAGGTTTTAATTTAGCCTATGATAGAACCCCTACGGATAGTACCACACTGCGAAAATTTAATCGCAATCGGTTCATTTATTTGGCCATATAACGAGTTTGTAAGCAGGGCCGTGGCATGGGCCACATACCACAAACGAAGCAATTTTTTTTACGACCGACATTCGTACCAAGTCCAGGCTTCGTACCTATAACGGTTTATAAGGTACAGCCATTTCAATATTTGAGCTGAATGGGGCGGTGTCACCTTGCAGTCCGAATTTTCAATAATCGCTTCTTAGTGCGTGCCTACATCATAAAAGGAACTTACATTCCAAATTTCAAGGTTCTAGCTTTAGCAGTTTGGGCTGGGGAATGATCTATCAATCACCCAAGCCTTTTATACATATAGATAGTGCACCCTCCGCTCACTAATCGAAATGAAAAAATTAGCAAAATTATATATTTAGTGCCGAGCACTATCTAAATTCCCCCTTCCGCCCTTCCGCCCACCTTTCGGTAATAAAATGTTCGCATTCAAATATATAGCTGTAGTGCAGAGTACTATCTTTGTATTCAATTGTATCCCTCTAGCGCTAAAAAACAATTTTGCCACGCCCGCTGAACAAAAATAAATATTTTGTCGGTATTTTCATGTCGAGTACTACAAGTGTGGACCGGCCGTGGCATAGTGGTTAGAACACGCGACTACCATGCGGGAGATCGCAGGTTCAAACCTGGCTCCAGTCATCTTAAAAGAAAAAAATAAATAAACTGTTCTTTCATTGTCGGCTCCCCTCGAATGTTGTTTGACAGCAACTTCGCAGTATTAAACGTCGATTCAATCGTCGTGTCTAGTAAGAGCTTCTCAAAACAGTGACGTTCGCATTCGTCGATAAATAAGTAGGTGCCGTTAGTTGTGAATCTAAAAATAGAAAGCGTGTTAATTCACAACAACGCGAGAAGCTATCCCATACCTCATTCATGGGGTGCAAAGGGAAATTAAGTTTTTTTTTTTTAAGTACTACAAGTGTATAACATATTATCCCCTCCGTCCACTATTCGGAAATAAAATGTTCGTTCATGAATACAGCTGTAGTGCCTAGTTAGTACTATCTGAGTATCAAATTTTAATTCTCTGAGGCTAACAATACTTCTAATACATAAAATCCTACCAAAGAAAAAAAAAATCATCCACATTTTCATATCTATTGTGCTTAGTACTATGTGGGTATAATATTTTATCTGTTTAATCCAGAGCTCGCAATAATTGGTCTATCTCGTTCTTGTTGTCAGAAAAAAACTACTCATCAACTGACACGATGCAAAACTGTAGCAAAAACCCCTTAAACTTCGTTCTTCTTTGGCTTGCTCTTTGCTCAACCGACGAGCATTTCTGTTCACTATATCGGCTCATGGATTTACTCGAGACCCTTTACTTCGTAAAAATTCGTCAAACGGTCTTTTGAGCATGTATGTGAGTTGCGCGTGTTAATAGGCAAACGTACGCGTACACATTTGCACACTAATGATCCCCCTTTCCCCTTTTCTTCTTCTCGCCTCTTTAAAGCATATGACGACAGCTACAACATAATGCAAAGCAACAATAAAAATAAAGACCTTTTGTGCGGACACTTTGCTTGCTTTGCTCACTTACTGATTATCAGTAACTGAGCGACGGAAGGTTCTGTTCGTATCGAGCGGTCAGTAAGAGACCGATTCATGTCTTTCGTTTAACCCTAAAAAAGTTTTGCCACGCCCCCATTCGCCCACTGATCTTCTCCATATTAATATTTGTAGCACCGAGTACTTTTTGTGTACCAAATTTCATCTCTCTAGGATACAAAAAACATTTTCGCCAAACCCCCCGACTTATGCACAATTAAAATTTCATCTACATATTTATATTAATGTTGCCGAGTACTACCTACTAGTGAAATTGTATCTCTCTACGACTAAAATACAGTTTGGCCACGCCAACTGCACCAAGTGATTGAAAAAAAAAATGTTGTCTGCAAAATTTTAACCTAAAGTACCAAGTACTATCTGTGTACCAAATTTTATTTCCCTAGGACTAAAATACAGTTTTGACAGGTCCCCTTCGCCCACTGTTGCCTAGTACTATATGGGTATCAAACTTCATCTTTCTAGCTCTATAAAGTTTTGCCACCCCTACTCCGCCTACTGATCGAAATTTAAATCTCGTCTGCGTCTTTATATTATGTTGACAAGTATTATCTGTGTATCAAATTATATATCTCTAGCTTTAAAATATAGTTTGGCTACGCCCTCTTCACCGACAGCTTTGAAATGTTTTGAAATCTTGTGGCCAATGTATTTGGAATTTATCAAAGTTTTTATATTTAAAAAAACTGACTTTTTAAGCGCTTACATCACAAAATATCGTTATATGTGTACTATTTTATGTTTCTACCACAATTCCAATCGATTACTTAAAAACCGCAATTTTTAATTCAGAATTTCATTACCTATAAAGAAAAAAATTCTGTCTTTTTAAATTTAAATTCAATAACTTCGTGCTTTAGTCAAAACTACAAACTTTATCACCACCAACGTAACGAGACAAGTTCCTATGGCACAAAGATTCTCTAATTTTCTACTGTCGGCAACTAATAACATGTTTTCTCAACTGTCACAATAAATCCTAATGAGAATTTTTCATGAATTTTATGTAAATGCACCAAGTAATTTGCATCAAATTCAAGTGCAGTCACAAAATGCTCAGGATGTTAATTCGTGGCTTCATCCTGCTACCTGCGCACTCTACCATGCGTCACACAAACAGCAGGATAATAATGCTTAAGCTGAATTGTATCTTACAAGGAAAAACGTGGAAATCTCAAACCCCCCACGCACACCCATACCACCACTGTCAAAGCACATAAATGAATAAAGAAAATATTAAAACTACTTTACACATTTCAGTGCAACTATGAAACAAACAAAGTTGTCGCCTTGGTTTTTTTCTCTAGAAAATATCTGTGAGTGATTTCATAAAATGTGCGAAATGCTCTATATTTACACTTCTAGCGAGAATGTGCGAACGGTGTGACTTGGGTATGGCACAGCAAGGATGCACACGCGTATAGAGGGGATGTGACAAAAGTTGAAAGGGTTAAATCTACTCCAGAAAATGAAAAAAAGTAAGAGGTCCGGCACTATTATTGGTGATTTTTAAGTAAAATGATCTCCTGAATCCACATATCACCCCCATTTTACCCCAATCGCGTTCCATTTTCGTCCCGAGACAACTGCAGATAATGGGGGAAAAAATACGGTTGATATTCGAATTCAGGGGATCATTTTACATAAGAATCAGGCGTTTCCCTGGCCACGCATTGTTTTTTTCTTTCCAGCCCTCTAATCTTCCCTTTTAGGCTCTGGGTATTATCCTGCTAAGATATTATCAAAGTTATAAAATTCAGTAAGCCCTTTTGTTATTACCATTATAACCAACTTTATTGGCTTCTAATTAAAGTTTCATTCTCAGCTACACCCCTCGCTTTGTGAGTATTTATATACCTTCTATCATACCTTTCAAACTATCCCAACATTTCTATGGCGCTGTCAACAACTACAACATACTATGTTGCAAACAGAAATTTAATTTATGCGCTCAGCAATGTCACCAACGACAACGACGACGACAACTACTCAACCAACAACAACAATTACAATAACAAATGAAATCCTGGTGAAACAAACTTACCTGTTGATGTAGTGGTAAAAGATGGCTGGAACATTTTTCATCATCCTGCACAGCAGCTGGATGCTGCTGATGATAACTTTGACGCCTAGTTTCCGCTGCAGACATGGTGATGATGGTGGCGGATAAGGGTGCGAGTGCCGCAATTGTAGTGACGATATTTGAGGATGTTGCCCCCAGTAGTTCTTGTTGGTGCCGAGCCATTGATGGCATACTGCAACTTGCGGCCGTGCACGCCGAGTCCTCACTGCGTGCATCATAGAAAACATCTTCATCTTCCGTTTGGTCACGTTGTAACGAATCTGAAGCTGTCAAGGCGTTACACGACGATGAAACAGATGCTATGGAGAATAGTGTGGAAGTGGACGCCGTAGGCTGAGGTGGTGGTTCGAGTGATTGGAAGACGGCTTCACCCACCGCTTTGTTTGTTAAACTCTCCTCTGCGGTGTAAAGCATTGATTGTGATTCTTCAGTTTCATCATCTTTGGTAGTTGACGGTTTAAGTGATTCACTAGTGTTGTTGGCTTTATCAATAGCTTTATTAGCTGCTGGTGAACAGGACGATGATGAGGATGAAGTGACTGCTCCCGCTACTGCTGCTGTTGCCGTTACAGCGACTGGTCCTGCTGACTGTGGCATTGTATTGTTTGTTGGAGTTTGTTGCTTTTTTGTTAATGCGTTGCTATCAGCCAAGTTGATGATGTTAATGCTGCTGCTGCTGTTGGAAGTTTCTATTGTTTTGAGAGTTTTCATTGTTGTCGTAGCTGCTGTTTCAGCTGTTTCGGCCACCTCAATGCGGGCAGAAGTTGCCAACGATTCCTGTTGATTGTTGTCAGCGTGCATTGTGTTTGCGGCTTCATTGTTCAATTTCTTATGTTTCCGTTTCCTTTCGATTTTTGTATCGTCGCGCATGGTATCCTCCATGTTCTGTTGCAGCTCCTGTAAATCAGCATAGGTGGCCGGTGAGGGTGGCGGCGGAGCTGGCAGCTCTTTTCTGCGGTGGGCCGCAATCAATGAAGAAGTTTTCAATTCTTTGGCAGACTTTTTGCTGTGACGCTTCTCCTCGGGTGGCTCCAGGCTGAGATAGTGGTCGGCTTTGAGGTCACGCCCCCTGCTGCTGGAGGCTTTAGACGATTTAGGGCTGTGATGGGGACTAACCGATTTGTTGGTATTCGAGGCAGTCAGGGAAGCTGTCTTGGGTATAGCTCCAGTGTTGCTGGCCACTAGTCTTTCTAGCGAAGCGTAATCACCTTTTTCGGACATGGACATGGCTGTGGCAGCCACCTGCTTGCCAGGCTGTTGTTTGCGCTGCAGCGGCTGTGGGGCAATTTGGGGCATTGCAACTTGTTGCAGACTAGTTCTAGGTGCTGGTGTTGGCTTGGGGCTGCGCTCTTTGGTCAGCGGCAGTGTGGCTACGCCTGTTATTTCGCGTTCTTTGTCTTTGCTGCTGTCTTTCTTGGAAGATTTTTTGGGACTTAAGGATTCTATGTTGCCATTGCGTTGCATCTCGGCTTGATAAATGCTGCGCTTTACATCGTTGACGTGCTTAAAGAAATCCTGGGCGTATTTGTTTTGCTTCAACGCCTGTTGACGCTCCACATTGGCCGCCATGTCATAGTCATCCAGCACCGAAGGCGGTGGTTGTCCTCCCGTCGAGGGTAAAGTGCCCTTGGCCGTCTTCCGGGGTATGCCTCCACCGCTGTAGACGTCATCGAAATCAGAAGAAAAATAGTTGGAGGAACAATCGCAATTGCGGCAGTCAAAGCGACATTGATCGGAAAACGTACACTTTTCGTTGGGTGTGGTGCCTGAAGAGGCGCCATTGATGTGGCCTACCGCCGGCACCCGCGCGTTAGCTAATAAGCCAGCGCCCGGACCACTGTCCAAACTGCAACGCCTGCAGTCGTAGCCAAAGCGGCAACTTTCAGCACTACCATAGAAACGTCTTTGCCCTGCGGTGCCATAAGAGTTCCTCAATGAATTCTCCAGCTGGGGATCATTGGAGTGGGTGCCCAGATAGTGGCGATTGCTGCCGAACCGGTGGGCAGCATAGGCGTACGTGTCACTGCTACGCGACAATGAGTACTCACTCAATATGGAGGCCCTTGAGTCGGTCTTATATATCTGGGGTGGGCTCTCATACATGGCATTGGTATTGTCCACCAGAATCTGTGATCCTCCCAGTCGACGGCTGGCTGCATACATTAAAGGTTGCAACGTAGAGCCAGGGAAGTAGTTGGCCGCAGCATTGGACGCAGAGCCGGCCTGAGGCGCCGCCAGATTTGAACTGTTGTACAGCTGGGCATCCATGTGGGTGAAGGTATTAAACTTCTGGGGATGTTGCAACGAATCGCTGGAGGAACTGGATTTGGTGTTCATGCGTTGCATGGAATTGACGCCGCCCGGAAAGTGGCCAATCATATAGGTGCGGGGGCGTGTACCAGCCTGGGTCCAAAACGCTGGCTGAGCAGGGGCCTGATAGACATTGGTTGGTTGTTTATAGGCATAGAACTGTTGTTGCTGCTGCTGCTGCTGTGGTTGTGGTTGTGGTTGGTGTTGTAGCTGTGCATGCACTTGTTGCGTAGGCATTTGCACCAGCTGCGGTGCCTGCTGTTGCTGCTGCTGCGGCTGATGATGATGCATATGATGCTCACTGGGCGTGGTGGTGGCGGTACTGGTGTTTGAAGCCGACTGATGTTGTTGCGTCATTTGCTGCTGCTGCTGCTGGTGATGATGATGACCGGCTGGTTGCTGAAACTGCAAGATGGGGTTGTAATCGCCTGTAATAGCCACAGGGGTCGTTTCAATTTTGTACACTCCTGGATTATTTGGATTATAAGACTGGAATTCCAAGATAGGCGCCGTGGCCACTTGTGACTCCATCAAAGCTGATCTCATGTTGGTGTTGTTGTTCACACTGCCACATGCAGCGCGATTGCCCGTAGCGGACAACTGATTATTAACCGTATTGACCGATGTCGAGACATTACGTGTGGTGACATTCGCCTCCGTCCGTAAACAGTACTCACAATCGGGTTTGTCACACTGCTGCATACATAACTCACAATCAGCATAAACCACATTGGTATCATTGGTCCCTGTCGCATTGGCATTTGTAGCCGACGCTTTACCGGCACTCGCCTGATTTTGATTGACATCATCGCCTTCACTGGTCGGGGTGTCTTTAAAGAAAATTTCCTCATAGATATTTTCCTCTTCACTTTTGGCACTCTGCAATTGGCTCTTTAGAGGCAAAGTAGACGTTTGGCTGGCGATGGCCATGGCCACCGGTTGGCTGCCGCTTGGTGCCGTTGCCTGGTTGGACGTCGTCTGAAAGTTACTCTTTTGTTTCTCCACAAACTTTTTAGAGGACTTGAGACCCTCTTTCAGCAAATAATAATTGAAGCTTTTTATGCCGATCTCACCTTTAAGGAACCGTCGACCCATATGCATTTTAGAGGTACTGGCATTGCTGGCCGAAGCAGCAGTAGAAGCGGCGACACTCATGTTCTCTTTAGCCGAACTATGCATGGAAAAGACCTCATCGTTGTCGGGTGGATACTCTGGCTGCTGTCTTTGCCAGGCAGCTTCATCACTTCGTTGTTTACCCAAATTGTAACGCGTTAAAGCCAAACGCTGTGGTAGCTCAGGGGGCTCATCGCGTTCCTGCGCTTCAGTGTCAGCCTCAACATGCAGTTGCGGCTGTTGCTGCTGCTGCTGTAGCTGTTGAGTTTTATTGTCTAGACTTAAATTGCGTCTTTGTTTGGAGGATTTTTTCTCACGTCCTCTCTTGGTTTCCAGTTTTTCAGGCTTATCGCCTGCCACTTGTTCTTTTCTTCTTTCTAGACTTCTTCCTCGACCCATTACCTCTGACCTGGATGAGGAGGGGCGTATGTAACGCAAATCGTCCTCCGAACTACTGTAAGCTATGTGGCCCATATCCTCTTGGGCAAGTTTTTGAAATTCTTTGGTTAATTTGCTACGTTTGCCAAGTGAACTGGTGCCACTTGCCATGGCGGTGGCGCCAGATCCTTTCGCCATCATATTTGAAGTAAGAACCTCAGCTGTACAACTGCTGCGTCTTAAAGGGTTAGCCAAGTGGCTTATGTCGTCAGTGTAAGCAGGATCATCGTAGATGCGTTCGCGTACTGTAGACTGGGAGCGGTCTTTGGACTGGAAGTGGCAAAAAGAAAGGAAATAAAAATACATATAAATATATGTTAAAATACAAAATTAATCTATAAGCATATGGAAATCAAAAGACTGGGATAATTTATGTCAAATGACTTAAAATTTAAACTTCAAACTTTATCGCACTTTAATCAAACAACAACATATTAATTTCTCTTTGCCCCCCACTGTTAGCAATGAATAATATCCTAGACGACATTATTTAACCATGAATTCAATTGTAGAGTCATGTCTGTGCCCACACTGAAATTAGCAGAACAATATTTTATCCTTACATAAATTTACATACACATTCATGTGCTCCATACCGGTAAACTCTGCATGACTGTGAAATATCTAAACAATACTTATGTATGTATGTCTGTGTTGCCCCGCTGCTAGCAAGCACTACAATGTAAATTCAGCCAAGTCAGAGCGACCAAGCGCACCCACCCTAACCAACATGTCAACAAGTTAACTAAGATGACGGTGACATTAAACTTTATGGCAGGTAGCCGTAACAGGAAAGGGAAACATTTGTCGGATGTGACTATGACACAATAGAGGACGTTACCTGTAGTGAATGTTACAACATGGGGAGCATGGGTCTATTATACATGTTGTAATGGGATACCATGGGGGGCAATAGCAAAGAGAATGAATACTTTTGGAATATGTGGTAATATTGGATACGTCTGTATTAGTACTTAGTACCAAAATTAAGATTGTAGTAGCGAATTTTTTTAAGTAAATCGAAAATTTAATATAAAAATATAAATATATAAAAATATAAAAAAAAAATTATAAAAATATAAAAACATAAAAATATAAAAATATAAAAATATAAGATTGTAGTAGCGAATTTTTTAATTAAATCGAAAATTTAATATAAAAATATAAAAATATAAAAATATAAAAATATAAAAATATAAAAATATAAAAATATAAAAATATAAAAATATAAAAATATAAAAATATAAAAATATAAAAATATAAAAATATAAAAATATAAAAATATAAAAATATAAAAATATAAAAATATAAAAATATAAAAATATAAAAATATAAAAATATAAAAATATAAAAATATAAAAATATAAAAATATAAAAATATAAAAATATAAAAATATAAAAATATAAAAATATAAAAATATAAAAACATAAAAATATAAAAATATAAAAATATAAAAATATAAAAATATAAAAATATAATATATTAAAAATATTATATTCAAGGATTCTATACTTAAAAATCAAGCCCCATCAGGCTTAATGTCATCTATTATTAATATTAGAAATTTAAAAAATTTTAAAAATATGAAAAATATTAAAAATATTAAAAATAATAAAAATATTAAAAATATTTAAAATATTAAAAATATTAAAAATATTAAAGTTATTAAAAATATTAAAAATATTAAGTATATTAAAAATATTAAAAAAAATTATAGGTTTTTGATCACGAATTGTGAAATGTATTATATTATAAAATAGCTTTCCCGGCTCGCGTTGCTTCACCCGATCTTCGTAAGAATTTAAGCAGTACAGGTAAACTGCAAAGGAAGGAACAACACCTTAAAAGTGCGAATTTCAAAATATACTTTCGTATCGCACAACTAAAATGGACTGGTACCCCCTCTAATTCTATAGGTCACAAGTACGAATACGATTAAAGTATTATCCGTTTGGTCTGTGTGATGGTACCAATTTTTCCCTTTTCGGCCTTTTTACCCCTAAATGTTCGAATTTCTAAAATACCCATCTGGCGGTTTTTTAATTCTAAAGGGACCAATTCAATATAAATTTTCGTAACTCTTAGTCATTTGGTCAGGGCGATAGTACCAGTTTTATGCCTTTTTCAGTATTTTTACACCATAAGAACGAATTTCGGTCAATTACTTCACATCGCACAACTAAAAAATTCACTTACATTTTTGCGACTATACTTTTAGCCATTTAGTACCAGTTTTAATCGTATTATGTAATTAGCAGTTTGGTCTGTGCGACAGTAAAATTTTCATCTCTTTTATTTTTTTTTAACCAGAAATATCGGATTTCAAAGAAACCTCCAATCCAATTTGATAGCAATTTCGCGATTGATCTGGGTGATGGCGTAAATTTTGTCCTTTATTTGTAAATTTTTTCCCTAAAAGTACAAACTCCAAAAATCTATTCAAAGCAGACATTTACTCGAAAAAAGGAACAATCACCCCAAATTTCATCATCCCATCTACATCCATTTCACCCAATCTCTTCAAGCAATTTATATTAAGCAATTTATATTAATATGACCGACATAACAGTTTTTCCAAAAGAGGCGTAGTACCGCCCATTTTCCAGCGAGACGTAACCAGGAACCATTTATATATGCAGCAAATCTCATCTTAATTAAAATTTTGGATTGTGTGGGCGGTGACACGCCCCTTTGTCTAATTATGTTTTCATGTAGCCTATGATAGAGGCCCTATGAACAGTATCACACATAGAAATTCAATTGTATTCGGTCCATTTATTTGGCCAATATAACTATTTTTAAAAAAGGGGTGTGACACCTACATTCTAAATTTCACGGTTCTAGCTTTAGCCGTTTGGGCTGGGGAGTGATCAGTCAGTCACCCAAGCCTTTTATATATATAATAGATGACCCAACTCTTGAACAAAAACCTATTGGTAATAATCATTAATAACCAACAGAATACAACTTTAACCAAACTATAACACAATAATATTAAAAATATTAATGTTATTAAAAATATTAAAAATGAGTTGGCATTTGTTGCAAAAAAACAATTCTATGCAATTTTGTCCGATATGCAAAGCATAAACAAGAGCTTGTGTGGATTATGTTGACGTGTGGTCTTCGTTGATACCATTTTCGCACCGGTGTGTTTGGGCTTCACGATGGTTTCTTGAAGCTTTTAACATTAAAAATCATATTACCATCGTCAAAGCTTTTAATAAAGAATTTTATCTAATTTAGCTTTATACCCGATTGTGGAATAGAGATCTGCGTGAATGCATTCAAAACGGCGTTTGAGAGATTCATACCAAAAACGATTGAGTGAGCTCTCTCCACTCTCTCAAATTAGTTGAATGGATGTGAATGTTGTTATGAGAGAAACATTCATATAATTCAAACGACGAGAGAATGAATTGAATGTATATGAATGCGACGTACACATGTGCTTTTTCTTTATTCGGACAGTGTGGAAATGAATGTATGCGTTGAATACTGTTGTTGTCCGAATGACAACACGATATACAACTGTAATTCAGATGTAGTAAAAAGGGTTTTGAGTCTATGAAATTCCTATTTGCGAATTTGTTTTTAGTAATTGCATTGAAATAAAGTAAAAAATTGATTTTTAGTATATTTATTAAGAAGTTTAATATACATACATACATACATTAAAATTATTTTTTAGCAGAATACAAACAAAGAATAAAATAAAAAAATTTATGGCATAAAAAAAAATTCATTCAAATTACACAGTGCAACAGTGGCTTTTTCACTATTTTTTAAGTTTGACTAATGTTTACTATTTTATTCAGAAAGTGCACGCTATCACGAGTTAAACGCATATTTGTTTGTAAAAATCGGTTAACAAATAGTTAAGTTATTCATGTTTTCCGAGGGACGCAACTTTCTTATCCTATACTAAAATCAAAGAGTTGAAGAAGAAGCTTTGTTTTGGTGTTGTTGTTAATTACTTCAATTTTGTTTATTGAGCGTAACACAATGTAAATATTGTTCTGCTACTGCGCAACACACACACTGAGTGCAGTATGTACCCCAAATAATTTCTCTTAATTCTTTGTTCTCTCTTTAAAACTCATTCATTCATAGACAAGACCACATTCATTCAAATTCAATCATTTTTCAGTGAATGTTTGAAACACTCGCAATGGGTGCATTCAAAAACAACTGAAATCTTAATTCATTGTGCGTTATACCAAAATATTTGTATATTATTCTTGAGTACAGTATGTGGCGAGGCAAATGAATGTACCAACGCAGCTCTTTATTGTGGAAATCTTACATGTTATTCATGTTACTAACCATTCTGCGTATGTTCTGTTTTGTGTCAATCCGGCTATCCCCATAACTGATAAACCTTAAATCAATTTCACATCTCTGATTGCTTACAATGTTTTCACAAGAACCCTTAAGAAAAAAAAAACCAATACAGTTTTTATACGCCATCACACAAAAAACTGGACAAACACCGGTGATGAAAAGAACATTGATGAACGAGTCTACTTGATGAAACTGTCGCCACCTATATAGAAAAAACAGTAGCCACCATCTATAGTTGGCTGTTCGTAACTCAATTAAAACTAACAAGCTGTATATTTCGATTTTTTCTAACCGCTGTTAAACTTGTCAACCAGACAATTTAACTTTAGGGTTTCTAGGAATTTTTCAATATCGATTTTAAGCAAATGTATACTTACTTTGGTTTTAGTTTTCTTGCGATTTCGATGCGGTATCGTTACATCACTTAATTTCAATAATTTTGGTCTAATTGGACGTTTTCCTCCGCCGCTACTTGCCGCCGCCACAGTAGGAACACCACTGGCACTGCTGCCGCCACCACCTGCACCTCCTCCTACTACTGCAACATTTCCTCCTGCGACCACTGCAACTCCACCACTTTTGGTGGCCCTTTCAAAAGTTAAATCCAAATAGGTTTCGGATGTCATAATGGTATTTTGGTTATATCGTTACTTTTACGTTATATCGCTGCCGCTACGATTTTAATGACTTTCGATGAGCGGCAGCATCCACTCGCCTTACACTTTGCTCCCACAATTGGTCGATGATGCTGCTGGGACGTATTCATTTACATCTAAAATCAATTAAGCTGAAACGAAACCGGAAAGGAGGCAAGTGTAAGTAAGCAGCAATCAGATACTGGATGAGAGACAAAAATAGATAAATAACATAATGATTGGGTTCCATTTGTGGTTATTAAATTTAATACATTCTAATTATGAGGGCAACAAAGATGTTGTTGTTGTTGTTTATCTTAAGAAAAGCAGCAATTATTGAATATAATGAGGGGCGAGAGAGATAGTATTAAAAAACAATTTCGGGGATTGTGAAATTAATAGCGGGGACACCTTTTTGGTAAAGCGAGTGGTTTATGTTTGTTAATGTTTTTGTTGCCGTCCTAATTTGAATGTGAAGTACATATTTATTACGTTCATATAACACACTTACATAAGTTAGAATTCAAGTGAGTCAGTTATTTGCTATTAGGTAAAGCATAGCCTTCAAAAGACTTTCCAGTAACGTATGCTTAACTTTTTGCCTATCCACTTACTTTATGTGTATTGCACACTTTCACAACATATTTCATAAACTTCGAAGCGATAAAAGAAACTTCATATTCTGCCAGCAAATCAAATGTATAACCTTTCTCATATTTTTTCGCACATAGAATAAAAGTTTTCGCTTAATCATAAACAGTTTGTTCCTGTTAATAAATATTCTCCGTTTTTGTTTTACAACTTTTTTTTTTTACTTTTTACTCTAGTACTTTCGGCCCCATTTCAATGGCCACTAACTAACAAAGTCCCTGAGGATCTAATTAGGTTCTTACTGTGCTGCCGCTTTTTGTTGCAACCTTAGTTAATTTAGTTTCATGCTGTGTGTCTGTGTGTATGTGCTACTGCTTGTGGTTGTATTGAAATATAGACCGCCCATAATATTTATGTGAACTTAACACCACCACCCGGCAAACATTGGGTAATTTATTTTTGGGATACTATGAGAGTGGGGCGCTGGAGGACCAACTAAAATTATGATAATAAATCAAAATTTCATAATAGATTTCTGTATAACTCAACTTCTGTTTATAAAAGGATGTAAGTGTAAATGAGAAGAAGTTTTAGGAGAATATACTGGAAGCAAAAAACATAAACTTTAGTGTTGTTACTGGGAAATTAGAATGGCAGAAAGAAAAATTAAATGATATAAACTTATGGGGGGAAACAGACATGGAAAAGGTTTGTGTGATGAATGAAAGTGTTAACTGTTAGATTTATAATTTAAAATTCTAATGCTGAATCGAGAAAATAAAATATTAGTTTGTGTGCTACTAGCATGACTGTTATGTTGAAAACTTAATTAATTAAATGTTTTATTGCTTAAACCATCAAAACCAATAAAAAAGGGAAATATTGAACCCGACCCTCTCAGATTTTAATGAAATTTTGCATACAGCTACATTTTACCTACGGAAACACAACCTCATTTTTAGAAATTACATTTTTGAAAATATGTGGGCGTGGCAAGTTCTCGAAATATTTAAAAAATTACGGTAATAGGTACTTTTAGCTGCGATTACTATGCAATGACTCAACCGATTTGAAAAATCTTGGTGGCATTAGAAATGTATATGTCAGCCTTCGAAAACATACAGTGTACAAATTTTATATTACACTAAAAAAATTGGTTGGCAAAAATAAAAGTTTAAACTTGGGAAACACTTCTAAGATCAAGTCTTTTTTTCCCAAAAAAAAATTTTGGATAGGTCTTTTTAATATACATATATATATAATATACCCTCGGCTCAGTAAAACCAAAAAAAATTCTATTATATTGATATTATGACTCGATTTCTAAAGTGGGCGGAGTGGTACATTTGAATGAAGGATTACTAGTGGCTCAACGATTGTTAACGATAATGATTAAGACAATATTTTTGATATTTTTAATATTTTTAATAATTATAATATTTTTAGTATTTTTAATATTTTTAATATTTTTATTATTTTTAATATTTTTAATATTTTTAATGTTTTAAATATTTTTAATTTTTTTAATATTTTTAATATTTTTAATATTTTTAATATTTTTAATATTTTTAATATTTTTAATATTTTTAATATTTTTAATATTTTTAATATTTTTAATATTTTTAATATTTTTAATATTTTTAATATTTTTAATATTTTTAATATTTTTAATATTTTTAATATTTTTAATATTTTTAATATTTTTAATATTTTTAATATTTTTAATATTTTTAATATTTTTAATATTTTTAATATTTTTAATATTTTTAATATTTTTAATATTTTTAATATTTTTAATATTTTTAATATTTTAAATATTTTTAATATTTTTAATAATTTTTAATATTTTTTAAATTTTTAATATTTTATATATTTTAAATATTTTAATATTTTTAATATTTTTAATATTTTTTATATTTTTAATATTTTTAATATTTTTAATATTTTTAATATTTTTAATATTTTTAATATTTTTAATATTTTTAATATTTTTAATATTTTTAATATTTCTAATATTTTTAATATTTTTAATATTTTTAATATTTTTAATATTTTTAATATTTTTAATATATTAATTTACGTTAAGTGTATCGAAGTGATACAACAAATTCGGCTCAAGATCAGAAAAGTGTTCTATTTTTATTGTTTGATATTTTTGGTCAAATTCAGTGTGTCACGCACTAGGATGACGCGTTTCGAACTCCATGACGAGTTCATCTTCAGACCCCTTTGTGACTAACTGATGCACAATGGTACATCATCAGCTGTATATATATCTACAATTATGCCAAACATATGCATGTGAAGTAGATATCAGCCGAGAAATCAGTTAGTCACAAAGGGGTCTGAAGATGAACTCGTCATGGAGTTCGAAACGCGTCATCCTAGTGCGTGACACACTGAATTTGACCAAAAATATCAAACAATAAAAATAGAACACTTTTCTGATCTTGAGCCGAATTTGTTGTATCACTTCGATACACTTAACGTAAATTAATATAATGTAATGTAAGATCGACTAACAAAAAACACAAATACATATTTTTAATATTTTTAATATTTTTAATATTTTTAATATTTTTAATATTTTTAATATTTTTAATATTTTTAATATTTTTAATATTTTTAATATTTTTAATATTTTTAATATTTTTAATATTTTTAATATTTTTAATATTTTTAATATTTTTAATATTTTTAATATTTTTAATATTTTTAATATTTTTAATATTTTTAATATGTTTAATATTTTTAATATTTTTAATATTTTTTTTAATATTTTTAATATTTTTTTTTAAAATTTTTAATAATTTTAATATTTTTAATATTTTTAATATTTTTAACATTTTAATATTTTTAATATTTTTTAATATTTTTTCAATATTTGTAATATTTTTTAATATCAATATGTTTTTCATTGTTCGGTTTGAGATCTATTCTATTATTGCTAACAGAATTTGTTTTTCAAGAGTTGTGTGAAATGGATTATGTTGACAGCTGGCAGGGCAGATAGCTATTTCGATGGTTGCCAAACCATCATCATCAGTGCCGTTTGCTGTGCCTTCTCCACTCATTATCACAACCTTAAGTGTTAGCAATAATAGAATAGATCTCAAACCGAACAATGAAAAACATATTCATATTCTGCACAGATCGATAAAAACAAACAAGAGAATACATACACGGGAGGTACACTGGGTTGGCATTTGATGCCAAAAACAATTTCTATGCAATTTTGTCCGATGGACAAAGCATAGACAAGAGCTTGTGTGGATTATGTTGACGTTGTCTTCGTTGATACCATTTTCGCACCGGTGTGTGTGAGCTTCACATTGATTGTGTGAAGCTTTTAACACTTAAGGTTGTGATAATGAGTGGAGAAGGCACAGCAAACGGCACTGATGATGATGGTTTGGCAACCATCGAAATAGCTATCTGCCCTGCCAGCTGTCAACATAATCCATTTCACACAACTCTTGTAAAAACAAATTCTGTTAGCAATAATAGAATAGATCTCAAACCGAACAATGAAAAACATATTCATATTCTGCACAGATCGATAAAAACAAACAAGAGAATTTTTTAATATCTTTTAATATTTTTTCAATATTTGTAATATTTATAATACTTTTTAATATTTTTTCAATATTTGTAATATTTTTTATATTTTTAATGTAATATTTTTTTATATTTTTAATATATCTACAAATTTAAATAATTATTAATATTTTTACGATGACTAATATTTTTAATTATTTTAATTTTTTTTTAAATATTTAATATTTTAAATATTTGTAATTTTTAAATTATTTTGAGCGTTCTACATAGAAACCTGTGTCATACTAACTTCGAGCGCATTGTCCTCGCTTAAAAATCAAGCCCCACTAAGCTTAACGAGCTATATTCTAGTTGTTTCCGTTCTCGAAGCAATAATTTTGTACCAGATTTAAAAAAATTGATTTAAGTACGAAATTCTCTTTTTTGAGTGAAGCAACTCACAAGTAATCAATGACTAGCCAAACCAAAGGTTTTGTCAGTACATTGTGTAAAAAACGTGATTATTATGTATGTCACACAACCAACACCTTAGTTCGCAGCTAAGTAGAGTTCTTTTCAAGTGCATTCCCATCTTGAATGATTTGCAATCTAATCCAACAACAAATGTAATTGATCTCTGTACACCTTTCACGCATGAGTGACAGAGTGTCATTTGACCGATTAACCTGTATACACCGTGGTAATTTTCTTTGACAAGTAATCCAGCCCCTTGCCGTTCGTTACCCTTTTACGAAGTGGAGCATGCTGCAGCATATTCTTTCAATACATTTTTCCAACAGCCGAATAACTAAATCTTTGACACAGTCTTTAATAATTTATAAAACTAGCAGAGATAGAGAATTAGAATCACGAGTGCACTAAACTAAAGTTAAATATAAAATATTTATAAAAGTCTCCTAACAGACTACAAATACATACATACATACATACATATGTGTACACATATGTGTGTTACACACATAAATTCACATCAGTTGGTGTTGTGTGTGTGTGTGTGATAATTTTTTTTTCTATATGTATCTTGTATTTTTGTTTAGTTTTGTTTTGTTTTTTGTTTTGCTTTTGGTGGGGTATCTCTAGCAATAGTATTTAGAACCAAAAAGAGCTTTCTTTACTCTTACAGTTACTCACACACACACGAAAACTCTTGCTTGCTCGTAAGAAAGAAAAGTGTGTTTGCTGTTAACTTCCTGTTAAGCATTTAAACTTTCTCTCCCCAGGAGAATAAAACAACACAACATAGACACACACACACACACACACACACATACACATAAGGTTTAGGTTTAGGTTTAGGTTTATTTATTGAGCCTTTTAAAATACTATATTTATACAGAGTCATAACCACATTTTTTTTTTAAGATAACTTAAGACTGTAATGTAATATCTTAATTTGCTTTAGATTAAGTGTGCTAAACAGCGCCAAGCTTTACATAACTATGTAAGAATTAAATATAAAGAAAAGATGAATTATTGAAGCAGGGAAGTTCTTGCTCCCGGAACTACAATTGCATGAGAGTATGTATATCTCGATTGAACTTACAGCTAACTTAATCTAAAAAATAACAAAAAAAAAAAACAAAAAAATACAAAGCAAAGGTAAAAAAAAATTCAAAAAGTTACCTTATCCAGCACACTATCCCCTATGTGTACCAGATAATGACCTTAAATAGAATTCATGGCGTAAATTCCTCGATATATTAAAATCAGGGGGGACTTCATTAATATATCCCATTGGCGATAAATAATTAACAGCAGACCAACCGAAATTTTTCTGACTTTCATATATGTCGGATATAAATTTGTTATCGTGAACAATTACTCTATCGGCAAATCTGGAAATTACATCGCAAACATACAACCCAACGGGGGTAACCTTAGACACGCCATATATAACTCTATTAGAATATCGTTTAAACCTTGATTCATAATATTTCCCAATACAATGGCGCAATATTTTCCTTTCCAAAATTTCCATTTCCCCGATAACTACTGGAGATACATTAAACCATATAGGGAAACCATACAGAAATACTGGCCTTATGCATGTTTTGTACAACAAAAGTTTTGTTTCCGTTGGGAGATTTTTATTAGCAAGCAGTTTCGACATTGAGCCCAGTATTCTGTATGACTTCCCTACAACCAGCCTTGCATGTTTGTTAAACTTCATAAGTTTATTGAAATTAACTCCCAAATACTTCATATTATCTCCAAATGAAACCTCTACCCCATCTATATTTAGATTTAACTGTTTACTCTGCGGAACCACGAATGCTCTACACTTCTTAGAAGCGTTTCTAATACAGATAGCCTGGCATTTGGAAGCATTAATTTTAATGCCCCATTCATCATAAAAACTTTTTACCTTATGCAAATGGTTCCCTACTTTACCAAGCGCAATAATTGGCGACTCGTCATGGGCATAAAGTAGAGAGTCATCGGCATAAAGAATACCACACGATTCAAAATCAATATGGGGAAAATCATGCATAAAAATGTTGTACAAGTGCGGGGCCAAAATCGATCCCTGTGGGACACCACTCTTCACATCTCCGAAATCAGATAAAACATCATTAAACTGGACGCAAAAACGTCTATTAGAGAAAAAACTGTGAAACAGCTTAACTACGGAAGGATCGAATCCAAGACGGGTAATTTTGAAAAGAATTCCAAGATGAGACGCGTGATCAAATGCTTTTTCCACATCTAATGACACTGCTACTGTGCACTGTTGTTCACGCAAATTTAAAACGATGTCATTCTGAAATTTAAGCAATGCATCCGTTGTGGAATGACCTTTCCTAAAACCAAACTGCAGATCCGGAATATAAGGATCATCCATCCCAATATCCATTTTTATCCGAATAACGCGCTCAAATAGTTTGCCAAGATTCAAAAGCATTGATATTGGTCTTAAATTACTAATATCGCAATTGTTCTCCTTCTTACGAAGTGGCACAATCTTTGAAGTCTTCCATGATTCCGGAAAATAGGAGTTGTTTATACAGTTATTGAATACAATTGTCAGGTATTCGAAGGCCTTTGCCGGGAGTCTCCTAATCACATAATTGGAAATACCATCCAATCCGCTTGACCGTTTATTATTAATATCCTTAGATGTGCTAACGACCTCATCGAATGTAACAAACCTCGAGCCTTCCGGTGGATTAATGGAAGAACCTTGAGCATTAAAAGTATGCAACCTCGTGACTGATGAAACAGTCCTTTCAACGGCTGCCTGCATGTTCGATATATCCCGATTAGAAACCGCACCACTGTAAATGACAGAAAAGTAATCTCTTAACCTCCCTGCACTTGTTACATCGTCTTCTATCGTCACTCCATTCTCAGATAATTTTCCCAATTTCGATGCTTTCCTGTTGCCTATTATTTTAAAAACTTGTCTGTGAGCCGTGGGACCAGGTTTAATAGTGCGAAGTTTTTCACAAAAGATTACAGATTGCTCAATTTCAACCTGCCTCCTAATAATTATATTCAACAATTGAATCTGTTTCGACAATCTCAAGTATAACGCATCAGCTCGACTAAGTGTCCTATGGAAAACCTTTTTTAATTCCCTTTGCCAGCCGTACTTTATTTTATAAAGTCTCTTTACGTTCTCAGACACAATTACCCTCTTATTTCCCAAATCAATGTACTCAGAGTGCAAACCCTGCACATGATTTAAGGTGGAAGTGAATTCCCTCACATAATGATCAATCTCAGCATCGGACAAATTCCTCGCAGAATCAGGAAAATGAAGTAATAACTGAGACATGATGTCATTCCTATAATTGTCCCAATTCGTATTGCGATAAGAAACAAATTTCCTTGGAGAAAACAAAAGTATATCAAAATCTGGGAGCTGAATGTTTAACTTAATCGGAAAATGGTCCGAAAATGTAGGTAAGCTAGTAATATTTAAATTATGATAATCTAAATCAAGCAAATTTGAACTAATAATAAAGTGATCTAGAAAAGAGGGCCCATTAGGATAGGACGGCACAGAGTCGGAAATTCGAAGAAAGTCTGTTGAAGACTGTTGAAGCCAAGAAAATAAAACATTTCCATTAGTATTACACATTGAATCACCCCATGATGTGTGTCGGGAATTAAGGTCACCCCCTAAAATAACACCGTCATAATTTCGAGAAAAGCGGAACAAAGCAGATAAACTCTGAAATAAGCGCGCGTTATCTGAGTTACATGGGATGTACATCGAACCAATTAAAACATTTTTCTCGACACCATCTATAGTGAGGCATATACTCAAAAAAATACTTGGAAAATTGCAATCGGGGACTTGGACCCTATGGAATTTCATATATTTCTTTATCATAATCCCTACTCCTTGCGAACTAGTATCTCTAATAAAACTGAAATCTTTAAAATAGATTTTGTGCTCATTTCTCAAATGTGTCTCCTGAATAAACGCAAAATCTATCCCATTTGTTTTCACAATATTCAACAACTCTACCCTACGGCTCAAACTAATAAGAGAGCCTACATTAAATGACAAAAAATTTAGAGAATTACGGACCATATTGGCGTTTAACCTTCTCCAAAATTTCCAAGCACTGGCCCTTGGCCTGATCTTTCGATAGTGATCTGTAACGTCGAATAAATGCTTTGATTTCATCCTCTAACGAAGGAGTGTCGGGTTGACAAATATGATTGGCAATTTTCAAAAACTCTTCAATTAACTGTGGTCTTGGTGACCTACCCACATTTAAATGCTTAGAATCAGAAAAAAAACTAGCATACGTATTTCTCGGATCAACGAATTTAGAAGTACTTATTGCACCAACTACATTATCAGATGTTAAAAATTTCCTCTCTCTAGCTACTTCTTTTATTTCCTTCAGCTTCTTTAAATAGGTTTTGTAAGCCGGACACCCTCTGTAGTTTGACGAATGACCTCTTTCTCCGCAGTTCGCACAATATGGTTGACTTCCTTCCTCTCGGACAAATTTGCAGTCCCCAGGACCGTGGCTTTGATCACACTTCACACATACGTACAATCGGCTACAATTTTTCGATATGTGGCCCCACTTTTGGCACCGCCAACACTGGACCACATTTAAATTCACTTTTGGCGATTCCCATGAAACCCTCTGATGATAAACAAAATGCTGAGCCCTAAGTTCGTTCGCAGACTTACCAGGCAAAAGTGTTACCAGGAATAATCCCGTATCGATATTGTTCCTTCTTGAATAATCAGTGGAAAATTTTGTAACTGAATCCACTGTATTGGGTACTAAAAAATCAAGATTATCTTTAATGACATTTAAATCCGTTCTATGGTGAAGTCCCTTTATAACCAATTTGACTCGTCTTAATTCCCTCGGAGTGTATGTGTACGACGGAATTTCCTTTTTCTTTAAGAGGTCCATGAATTCTGAATGAACTGATGGATCCTTTACATACAATTTGCATTTTTTTTGACCCTTGTTAACTATTTTAAAACAAATGTTTTTATCCTTCAATTGTTGGACTAAACTAGACACATCTACATTAAAAAGAAAAATTGGTGGACAAAATGATTTTCCAACAAAATCCTCTTTAGCTGGTCTCTCTGCTCCGGGACTGGATTCACTTTTATTAATTGGATTACCTTTAACATCTGGGTTAGCTCTTGGGGTACAGGGTTCAGTAAGAATATCAATCTCTCCAAGCAGGGCAAAGCGATTTTGACTTATCTCATTATTAAATGAAGGTCCTTGGGATTCATTAAGTTTTTGACGTTTACTTTGACTGTGGTCTCCATCTTGCACAATAGGTATTTCGAAATCCATTTTGCTACCTCCTTCTGCCGCAGCGCCTCGAAGCAAAACATCGTTGGGCACATAAGCGACTTGAGATATGTCTGCAGCAGTTTTGCTTAATTGAACAAATCTTCTTTCGTCAAAAGCTTTGCATTTATCTTTTGGTCTTGTTCCGGTGTTCCTTGTCTTTATCTTGCCCGTAGAGCCACCGTCATTGACAATGGGATTGTCCAAATGAGGTTCCAATAAGGATTTACCAAGAGATTTCATTTTAAAATCAACGACGCCCTTATCAGGTGGAATGTTTTTGGAAGGTATGGTACCCTCCGGCGATTCGGAAATATCCATTTCAATAATCGCGGATAATTAACCAAAAAAATTGTTTTTTTTTCAGCCAACAAATTATTTGCTTTTTATTTTTTATTTTTTTTTTTTCAACGATAAAACAAACGACTGCTCAGTTCGAAAATTCAAATGAGACTCACACACATACACATAACAGCCTAGCATATACTCACACTGAAAGTGTTATTAAAAGCCATTGTCTGTGTGTATTGCCAAAATACCTACTGGGGGGCGACTGAGTTGAGAAACAAAACGGAAGTGTGGCAAAAAATTTAACGTGTTCCACAAGTGCACCCAAGTGACAATTTAAATGGCCTCGTAATGTTAAGTGCTACCGAGGATACAAAAAGATAAAATGTACATATACCTACTACATACGGCAGCCGTATATAGTTATGTGCACTTGTACATAAGAATAAGAAACAAAAATTAAGATTTCATGTTTCTCATTTTAAGCCAAGTAGGAAAGCAAAAAACAAACACGGCAACATTAACAACATCCTAAAATATTATCAGGCAAGAAACGTGTCTAAGTCTAGCAAAACGTTGTCTTCTGGGCATACGATCCAACGACAGCAATGTGAGAATTTTTGTTAATGGCAAACTGGGCTAGGGGTCATATACTTAGGCAAAGTATTTGCATTATAATTTTTTGTCCATTATCTTAATTTGCCACTTAGATGATAGTACAGCTTTGAAATAGAACTTGTGCTGTGGTGCACTGAGAGCGTTGAGATAAAAAGTGGGTCTTATCGATTTTTTATGACTAAAGAGGGGGGAAATATAAAAAAGGGTGCCAGCTAATGAGTGTTTAAAAAAATTAAAACGAAATAAAAGTTTTGTATTTTTACTTAGCGCTTATCAGTCTGATTTAAAGACTCTATCCACTTGTAATCATCTGATAAAATAAATCATATTTTTAAATATGTAGCCCAACAGTTACAAATTCAACTCCTCCGAAAAAATTCCACAACCTGCTCTTTCTCTTAACCGCGATCCGTCCGTAAAAATATGGATGGCATCTTCCTTAAGGTGGAGGGCGCTATTATCATAATTATCATAGTACGATTTGTCCGGGATGATCCTAATAAAACCCGCTTCGAAAACAGGTTCTGGTACAGTGTAATCCGTGTGACAATGTCTGGTTGTAACCAGTTTAAAATCGTAAACAGTGCTTTAGTTGGAGTAGTTCTATGTGTCCATGTTATAATACTGGTTGAGGCCGATTGTCCTTTTGCAGCCGTTGCCGCTTTGCTAGTCCTGACCTGAGTGTTCAGATTACAATTTAGTGCACTGCCTAATATGAGCCCCAGGTATTTGGCACTATCAAAGAGTGTAAGTGCGACTCCATTTAATCTGGGTTTGGCAAATTAAGGGATTTTGTATCTCTGAGTGACTAGCACCAGTTTTGATTTACTTGGGTTCACACCCAGTCCACAGTAAACCAGTCCACAGTAATGAGAAGTTTTAGCACACATTTCAAAAGCTCTGGGAGTTAATCAGGATCCTTATTATTATTATTGTTAGCCTTTAAAACAACTTGACAACATATATATTTATATCTTAGTGTCTAAGTCAGAGGCCGAAATGATTAGAGATTTTCATTCGCTTCGATCTTGTGCGCACCGCCTCCAGTCAGTCCTACCAAGCAGCAGCAGTGATTCCTCCACCTGGACCTTCTTACGTAGTCGCTGTCTCCCTCTTTTGCGCCGTCCTTCGATGTCTTGATAGAATACCTTTCGCGCTGGAGTTTCCTCATCCATCCTCACGACATGGCCTAGCCAGCGTAATCGTTCTACTTTCGCTTGACCACATCAATGTTGTGGTATAACTTGTACAGCTCATGGTTCATCCGAATCCTAAACTCGCCGTTTACGCAAATGGGTCCATATATTTTGCGGAGTATTTTTCTCTCAAACACCGCCAGATGAGCAGATGGACACTTTGTTCGATGATACCATTAACTTCGTCTTGTTCTCGAATATTCAGGATCCTTGTCGGTTTCAAATACTGCTAAGTCATCCGTTTATACGACTATTGTTCAACACGTCTTGGCCATTGTCTTAAGAAAAGCATTGATATTGACATTCCATAGAAGTGGAGAATCGCAATATGGTACTCCTTGAGGAGTGTCACGAACCGGCACTTTTGAAATATTTGATACGACCAGACTAGATGATTCAATGCGCCTAATATTTAGCATTCTATCAACGACTGAGATGACCGCTGTATTAATCTTCAGTTGTTTAATTTAGTCAATTAGATATACAGGTTTGACATTCAGGGATCTTTTTAAAAGACTGATCATTGAATGTAAAGCAGTGTCCTTTGATTTACTCTTTATGTAAGCATGTTGAGCCTTGGATAGTGCTTCCGGTATAATAGATGATTTGATATGTACATGGCGTTGGCGGGTAACATATTTAATTATAAAAGTTAAAGATTTTCTCATACATTGACAAAAAACATTAAAATTCGTCATGATATTTCATAATATTTATATTGCAAGGTCTCCCTTAAACGTTTTTCTGAATTTTTTTATACAAAATTTTGAAATATATCTTTTGTCTTTAAACCGCTCTAATTGTTCTTGAAAATGTTTCCATAATTATAGACTATCATCGCTCGTAGTGGACGCAAGTACAAAATTGTGAAGATTCCTCACAATTTTTATATGTAAGAAATTTGTTTTATGTATCGCCTTTAGACTTGTTTGCTGTTTTCATAACCTTGATCCATATGAAAACACAATTTATTTCATACATTTCAGATTAAAGTCTCGGATACCATACATTAACAAAAGAGTGTTCAATTTTCAAAAACTTAAATTTTTTAATTTCTGTAGCGGATTAATGTTTATAGCTCATAAACGGTTTTGTCGGACTATTAAAAAATTTCATTAAATTTTTTTAATGTTTTATAAAAAAATTATCCTATTCTCTTCCTTAGCCGAATTATGATGTTTTGAAAGAGGAATACTTTTAATAGGTTCAGCAGTTTTTAAGTTTATCCGTTACAAACATAAGAAAATAAAATTTCGAATAGTTGGAGTTGGCAACCCTGAAGAGTGCAGACGTATAAAAAGTTGTTGAGCGTAAACCAACATTAAAAAAAATAAAATTAAAATATAAGCAGATAATTTTGTCTCACAAAAAGACACAAAATACTCCAATTGAGTGACTGTTCGTACAAAAACAACAAAAAATGAGTAATAAATCTCGTCGGAGTGTAAAGAATGATAAAATTGGTTGTGGTCAGTGCAAATTGCAAGTTTTGGACAATGACGCATCAATTCAGTGTGATAGTTGTGAGAGAATTTTTCATGCTCAATGCACGAAGATGGACAAAAGAGAATTTGAAAATCTTCTCAAAGATCACTCTCTGGACTTTAATTGTCACATTTGTGTAAACAAACCATCATATGAAAATGACCTATCAGAAATAAAGGAAAAAGTAAATCAGCTGGACGAAATAAACAAAGCCATCAAATATATGTCATCGCAATATGATGAGATTTTGAAGGGTGTCAAAACAAACAAGAAAAAAATAGAGAAATTAGAAAAAGAAAACAAAACACTAAAAGAAGAAATTGTGAACCTAAAATCGTCTGTGAAATATTTAAGTGATGCAAAGGTCCAAAATGATTGTATCATCAGGGGTGTTAAATCAACTGAACCTGCTGTTAAAGTAGTTGTGGACATCGCAACTAAAATTAAATCTGGCATTTCTGAAAGCCATATTGAAGATGCTTATTTTATTGGTGGAAATAAGCAGAATAATAAAACTAAATCCATCGTTGTAAAGTTTTCAAACCAAAAAAACAAAAAGATGTTTATGGAACAAAAGTAAACCTGAAGGAAGATGCAGACATGAAAAATATTTACATAAATGATTTTCTTTCAAAAGAAACTCTTGAACTATTTAATTATGCCAAATCCGTTAAGAATGTTGGTTTCAAGTTTGTTTTTTGTAAGGGTAATACGGTTTTGGCAAAGAAAAATGAAAATGCTCGTGCAGTTTGGATAAAAAACAAAGAAGATGTGGATAAACTGTTATTAAACTCAGCAATTGGTGGATCTGGAAGAAGCCGTAATCGACTTATTTTACCTGAGGATGACAGTTCTAATGATGAAGATGCTGAAGAGAATTCCTTCATGTCCCCTAACTAAATGATAATTACGGAATACAATAAACGAATTATCTTATTATTATTTTTTAATGAACAATCAATATTTTTCAAATTTAAAATCGTTTAATGAGTGCATTAGTAAATATACATATGATTTTATAAACATTTTATCAATAAATATAAGAAGTGTTTCTTCAATATCAAAATTTAATAAATTTAAATATGAATTAAGTAAATTTTCAAAGTTACCTGATATTCTAGCAATTCAAAAACATGGTTTAGTGAGAGTTGCTCTCAACTGTATAACATTCCAGGTTATGAAGCGATACATTGCTGTAGAAGTGACGGTTTTGGTGGAACTTCAATTTATGTTTCAAAGAAATTAAAATATGAAGTAATAATGAAAGAAAGCTCTAATTTTCTTGATTTAATAACTATTTTGATACCCGAAGTGAAATCAAATAATAAACCTTTAAAGCTTATAAGCATCTATAGATCTCAAAAATGCAATTATCAGTTATTTTTTAATAAAATAGAAAATTTAATGGGTATGTTTGAAACTGAAGCGTGTATGTTTGTTGGTGATTTTAACATTAACATGAATTTTAACAATTCACAATCTACATCATTAAAAAACTTATTTTATGAATATGATATGTTTTCACATCATAATTTTGTCACAAGACCAATAAGTGGAACATCGATAGATGGTGTGTTTGGAAACATTAGAGAAGGTGTTGTAGTACATTGTATTGAGAATACTCTCACTGATCATAATTTTTTATGCTCTATTTTGCAAACTAATACTTCTTTAAATAAGAATGATATTACTATTTTAAGAAGAATCAATTACGAAAAGTTAGGGAAATATATTGATCGAAATATTAAACTTAATATTAACACAAATGACGCATCGGATCAATGTGAGATATTAGTTAAAGGTTTAAAAGAAGCAATTTCCTTTAGTTCTGAACTGAAAAGCGTTCATAATGAAGTTAATCATGAGTTAAAACCATGGATGACTAAAGGATTACTTAACATTATAAAATTAAAAAATAAATTGTTACAGAAAAAAAGGAAAGATAGGAACAATGAGGTTTTATTAAATCAGATTAAACGAATTAGTAAAATTATAAAATATGCAAAAATGTACTTAATAAATTCATATTATCAAGACTATATAACATCGTGTGAAGGTAACATTAAGAAAGTTTGGCAATTTTTAAATAAGCAATTGGGAAGGATATCTGTAAAACCTCGTCAGTTAACTGACAAATATGGAGAGAAACTATTGCCTGATAGGGAAACGGCGGAGGCGTATAATAATTTCTTTTATGAAGTGGTACAAAATATATGCACTAGCATTGTGGTAAATACTGATGACGACATTAATAATTTAAGAACGTTATCAAGCAGTGAAAATACTTTTAGTCTTCAAAAAGAGAGTACTACCAATGTTCAATCCATATTGAAAAGTATGCCAAAATGTAAAGGATCTGGGCATGATGAAATAACAATAAAAGTACTATTAATACGTGAACATTTCATATCAATATTATTAACCAGAATATTTAACAGTATAGTAGAAACTTCAACTTATCCCGACATTTTGAAGATTCACAAAATAATGCCTATACCGAATTGTAATGATGGGAGAAGTATTACTATGTACCGACCAATTTCGCTTTTGTCAAATATAAGCAAAATTTTTGAAAAACTTATATTTAATCAGATAACTACCTACCTTGAAAATAATAATATAATATTTTGTAGACAATATGGTTTTCGGAAGGGTTATGGGACAGAAGTTGCGGTAATTAATGTAGTTAATGAAATATGCGATGGACTTGATAAAGGTTTCAGCGGAGTAGGAGGTGTATTTTTTGACTTAAGCAAAGCTTTCGACCTCGTTGATCACAAAATTTTATTAAAAAAGTTAGAATTTATTGGCATTCAAGAATCAACTCTTAAGCTATTGGAAGATTATTTAAACAGTAGAAAGCAATATGTGAAATTTGGAGAAAGTAACAGTAATTTTAAAACAGTAAAATGTGGAGTTCCACAAGGGAGTGTGCTTGGGCCGTTGCTTTTTCAAATATATATCAATGATTTAAAAAATATAAACTTTTTTGGAAAAATGTTCATGTTTGCTGATGATATATGCATTTTATATAATTATAAGCATCCGATGGTTCTAAAAACGCAAATTGAATATGATGCTTCAATATTGTTTGAATATGTCCGGCTTAATAAACTAAGCATAAACGCTGATAAAACCAAGTTTGTTCGATTTCGACCATATCTATTACAGAGAGAACCAGAGATGACAGTGTGTATAGATGGTGAATTAGTAACAGAATCACAGTCAGTGAAATATCTTGGTATTAATTTTTCCTACAACCTTTCCTGGAACATACATATTGAAATATTAAAATCAAAAATTTCGTCAGCTACTGGAATTCTAAGAAAATTCAAGTCAAAACTGTCCACTGAAACCAAACTTCGACTCTATTATGCTTTAATTCATTGTCATTTTGTATACATACCAATAGTATATGCATGTAAAGACAGTATCGCTCTGAAATCCTTACAAGCAGCACAAAATAGAGCATTAAAGATTGTTTATAATTTGCCAATGGACTTTCCTACTACAGGACTATTTAAAAATTATGCAAAAGGTGTACTACCAATAAAAGGAATATATAAACAAAATCTCATGTTATTTATGTTTAAAGCCACTAGCCAAAACAGTCATGCTTTTGTGACATTTCGTCAACATTTCGAACAATCCCAAACAAACACTCGACATCGTTTAAATTTGATACCTTCAAGATGTAGACTTGAACTAACTAAACAAAGAATTGAGCATGCGGGACCTCACGAGTTCAATGAATTGCCTCATGATCTTAAACAAATTGCCAGAATATCAGTATTCAAATCCAAACTAAAATCTTATTTACTTGGAAAATTAGAAACGCTTTTATGATTGTAAATTCCATTCTTAATGATTTAATTATATTTAATTTGAAATATAAATACTTATAGATTAAATACTTAATTTTATTTTTATATCATTATTGTTACCATTTTATATCGTTATTTATTACGTTTCATACAATTGTAAATTTTTGCCAGCTAGTCTCTATAAAAGCCTATAAGGCGCAGAGACAATTATAAATATTGTGAACAAATAATTTTTGAAATAAAGTAATAAAAAAAAAAAAAAAAAAAAAACAAAAATATAAAAAAATAAAAAATTATGTTAATGCTAATATTTCTTAGCCGAATTGCGGTATTAGAAAGAGTAGTTGTTTAAATAGGTTAAGATGTTTTTAAATTTATCCGTTGCATACATAACTTATGTAACCGCTTCAGGACTCGTAACAAAAGTAAATAAAAATAAAAACAAGGATGCTAATATCTTCCTTAGCCAAATTGTGAAATATGATAAAAAGAATCATTATAATCGGTTTAGTAGTTTTTAAGTTTATCCGTGACAAACAGATAAAAAACTACAAAAATTATTCTATGCTCTTCTATAGCCGAATTGTGATGTTTTAAAAAAGAAATTATTATATTCGGTTCAGTGGTCGTTAGGTCTAACCGTTACAAACATAACAAAATAAAAAAGTATGCTAATCTTTTAAAAAAAAAAACAAAACATGAGTATGTTAGTGCTTATATTCCTTAGCCTTCAGTTCGGCTTATTAAAGACGTAATTTTTAAATCAGTTTAGATATTTTCGAAATTTATCCGTGTTTTAACCTATGTAACCGTATCAAGGTACTCAACAAAAGCAAATAATATGGAAAAAAAAAGTATGCTAATCTCTTCTTTAGCCGAATTGTGAAGTTAATCAAAGAAATTTTTTTATAATCGGTTCAAGAGCTTTTAAGTTTATCGGTTACAAACATAAAAAAACTACAAAAAAAAGTATTCTATTCTCTTTTATAGCCAAATTGTGATACTTTAAAAAATAAATTATTATATTCGTTTCAGTAGTTTTTAAGTTTATCCGCTACAAATATAAGAAATAAAAAAAGTATTCTAATATTATCTACAAAAATAAAAAGTAATCAAAACTTTAAAAGGTATGCTAATTTTAATATTCCTTAGTCGAATTGAGATATTAAAAAAAAGTAATTGTTTACATCGGTTTGGTCGTTTGTAAATTTATCCGTTAAGATACAGTAGAAAATAATTGTAAAAAATGTATGTTATTCTGTCAATTAGGCGTATTGCGAAGTTTGACAAAAGGACATATTGAAATAAGTTTAGTAGTTTTTAAGTTTATCCGTTACAAATATGACCCATGTAAACAATGAAAGATAATACGCAGTAGAAAACATCAAAATATTCTATTCTCTGCTTTAGGCGAATTATGATGCCTTAAAAAAGGAATCATTAAAATTGTTTTGGTAATTTTTTAGTTTATCCGTTACAAACATAACCCGTGTAATCATTTGATAATATCTAAGCATTAGAAAATAATAAAATAAGCATTTCTCTCTCTTGTTTCTAAGGAGAATTGTGATATTAAAAAAAGTTATAGTTTAAATCGGTGTATTTGTTTTTTTATTGATCCATTACATTAATAACCCATGTAACTGTGAGAAAATAATAATTAAGAAAAAATAAAAGTATGCTAATCCCTTCCTTATCTGAATTGTGGAGTTTAATAAAAGGAATCATTAAAATCGGTTCAGCAACTTTTAAGTTTATCCGTTACAAACATACAAATAAAAAAGGATGCTAGTGTAAAATAAAAAAAAATATTTAAAGAGCATGTTTTTGCTAATATTCCTTACCCAAATTGAGACATTAAAAAAGTTATCGTTTAAATCAGTTTAGTTGTTTTCAAAATTTATTCTTTACATACATAATCCATGTAACCGTTAGAAAATAATAATAATAAAAAAAAGTATGCTAATCTCTTCCTTAGCCGATGAATAAAGGAATCATTAAAATCGGTTCAGCAGCTTAAAGTGTTATCCGTAACATACAGCCTACGACGTGATGGAGTTAACTATACGGTTTCACAGTCATATATTGAGCTGGAGATCAGAACATAAATTTTCTTTGTGTAACCGAAAATATCATATAACAATATTTGCATGCTTCTTCCCCTCCACTTACATCATCAGCAGGTCACTGAACTGCCATTAAAGCTTTCGCAAAATACGTCTTTAAAAAAAACCCAACAAAAAACTTATAATAAATGTCTAACAACTAAAGCACGTACAACAAATTCCAATGCAAAGCCCCAACATAAGAAAATACCATATCTCAAAATTATTACTAAAGGAAACGCAGTCACACGAACTCGCATCTGCTCGACTTGCAACATTTGGAGGCAACAACAAGGAAAGGCCTGAGACAGAAAAAAACAACGTCAACGTCTATAAAACACGTCGCAACCATTATAGTTTAGTGGTAGCAAATGCTGCTATATGTACCCAAGCATAGTTCATCGACAACAATCTGAATATACCCTTCGAAAAAGAACCCAAAGAACTATGCAATGCCAATGACGACGTTGACGATAAAGCGAATATGTCTGAAACAATTAGAAATTCATGGTTGGACCACCAAACTAACAATGCAGTAAGCGGCATTGAAGTTTCTACGCCGACAGAGGAAATCCGGTAAATGCTGTGTTGCTATGCCTGTAACGGAAATTTAGCTGTTTGTTCTTTCACTTTGGCCGGATATGGGTAACTTGGGCGAGGCTATGTGTTGCCATGGCCGGAAACGGAATTGTACTCTAACAAATGTTCTTAAGGATATTTTGAAGTTTCAAAGAAAATTGTTGTTAATTAAATGTTGTACGCAGCGACATGGCCATCGACATCGAGATTGTGGAAAAACGACATGACTGTGGCTGGTCTTAAAAAGATTTTAAAGCAAACGTAGAGATACTGTAGAATGTTCGACAATACTAGGTAAATGCGGCATAAGAGTCGAGTCTACGTATAGAAAAGGCAGGAAAGGGGTTGGTTGTGTCTGTGATAGGTAATTTTTAGAGAGTGTAAGTGCAAAGGTAGTCGCTTTCCAATTGGAGGATGCTTTTATTTTTGCAAATGCTTTCCATTGTCAATGTGCTTTGGTTATTGTGAATTAGTCAAATGTGAACATCCACAGTAGGTGCCCCTCAAGGATAGGTGGATGACCATATTGAATTAATCTTATTGATTACATGAATGTGACAACATTAATGTTTAGTCGCCCAGCTTGTCGTTAACAATCCTTTTTGTTATTTTTGTCTTGTAGCTGGTCAAACACAATGATTTCTTCTCTTGGACCATAAACGAAAATCTAATGGATTTATGTCTTGCATGAAATATTTCTAAAAGTCTATAAGAAATCTTGAAAACATGATCATGTATGACTGTTATGGCGGTGTTGCCCAGTCATACTTGAGTGATATCGACGACAAGCTGAGCGACACAATATAAATGTTGTGCATCAAACTTAATCAACAAGATATATCAAAAAAAAAACAATATGTTGCCATGATAATGAGAACAAAGAAATGCACAAAAACGGGACAATAACGACTTGAACGTAACGTCTTTGCTTATATAGGCATCGACGACAATTTTACCGACATTGTCGCCCATCAGGTCATGCATGATTGTGCGGTATGAAATTTTCTTAGACGATTTGTATAGACGATCACCTACGTGTCATAAACGGTTTAGTATGGTCATGCACTTGTTGTTTAGGACGCTCATGAAGACATTTCCTACTGGGACACGCCAATAAGTCATGCAGCACTTTACTACTGCAGGAGAAGAAATTAGGTGTTCGGCAATAACAAAAAGTGACTGGAAAACTGAAAGTAGACGAGTAATGGTTTTAATTACTATTGATCGATGCATTTTTGAAAACTAATCTGTATTATATAAAAAATTATTACATGGTTCATGTTTGTAACGGATAATCTTAAAACCTACTGAACCGATTTCAATAAGTCCTTTTGTCAAACTTCGTAATATGACTACGGAAGAGAATAGCATACTTTTTTCATAATGCAGTCGACCCTCGGTTAACGAACGCCTCGCTTAACGAACAATTCGCACAACGAACACATTTAAAAAATAAAAAATGTTTCGCTTAACGAACAAAGTTTCGTATAACGACCAACGCAAAATGGGAAATACCGAATTGCGCGAAAAACTTCTGTCGGTGTTCAGCTTTGGCATCACTTGTGCTCATACAATTAAGAAGACACAAACATATAGTACATGTTCATTATGTATTTGATTTTGTTAAAAAAGGGTAACTACCGAATTGCGCATAAAACTTCTCTGTTTGTGTTTCAGCATCACTTGTGTTCGTACAATTAAGAAGACGTGTAGTTATTTTTTGTGAAAGTGTAATGTAACGTACAAAGATGCCTTCAAATGTAGATTCGCAGGAAAAGTATAATAAAAGAGCAAAAATAACTATAGCAATGAAGCATAAAATCATTGAAAAACATAAGCAAGGTGTTGGGGTGGCTGATCTAGGACGTACATTCAACCTATAAAAATCAACGATATCCACCATCCTAAAGAATAAAGACAAGCTTAAGGACGTATATTCTTTAAAGGGAGTGTCAAGAATATCTTCGCAACGATCACGTATTCTGGATGATGTTGAAAAATTCCTTCTTATATGGATTAACGAAAAGCAAATGCAAGGTGATAGTATTTCGCAGAACATAATTTATGAGAAGGCTAGTGTGTACTTTTTCCGACTTGGAACGCATTATTTTATTTTGCACTGATTATATGGAAATAATAGTTTTGCTTAACGAACGTTTCCCATAACGACCACGCTTATGGAACGAATTGTGTTCGTTAACCGAGTGCCCACTGTAATTTTCTTCTGTTAAGTATTTTTAAACGTTTGCATGGGTAATGTATGTAACGGATAACTGTAAAAACAACTAAACCGATTTTAACAATATTAGCATTAGCATATTATTTTAATTTTTTTTAGTTTAGATTGGCTTACTTTTTTTATATATGTTTGTAACGGATAAACTTAGAAACTGCTAAAACGATTTTAATAATTACTTTTCCCAAACATCGCAATTCGGCTAAGAAAGAGAATAGCATACTTTTCTATTTTCTTATCCTTAGTTATGTTTACCTGGGTTATGAATGTAACGGATAATCCTTAAAACTACTGAACCGATGTCAATAAGTCCTTTTGTCAAACTTCGTAATATGGCTTATGAAGAGTATAGCATTTTTTTTTTATTTTTTCTTAATGCTTAGATATTATCAAATGATTACCTGGGTTATGTATGTAACGGATAAACTTAAAAACTACCGGAACAATTTTATTTATTCTCATTTTAAGACATCATAAATCGGCTACGGCAAAGAATAGAATATTTCTTTTATTTTCTACTGCTAATTTTCTTCCATTGCTTACATGGGTCATCTTTGTAACGGATAAACTTACAAACTACTGAACCAATTTTAATAATTGCTTTTGCCGAAATCCACAATATGGCTACGGAAGAGAATAGAATACTTGTTTTATATTAAATTTACGTTAAGTGTATCAAATGATACATCAAATTCGGCTTACGATCAGAAAAGTGTTTTTTATTTTATTGTTTAAATATTTTGGTCAAATTCAGTGTGTCACGCACTAGGATGACGCGTTTCGAACTCCATGACGAGTTCATCTTCAGACCCCTTTGTGACCAACTGATGCACAATGGTACATCATCAGCTGTATATTTATCTACAATTATGTTTTATAATTATTGTCTCGTGTGCATGGGTTAAGTATGTAACGAAAAAATTTAAAAACAACAAGCGATTTAAACAATTATTTTTGTATATATATCAATTGGGCTAAAGAGTATTAACATTAGCATAATATTGAAATTTTTTTGAGATTAGATTTGCATGCTTTTTTATTTTCTTATGTTTGTAACGGATAAACTTTAATACTACTAAACTGATTTTAATAAATACTTTTTCCAATCATCGCAATTCGGCTTAGGAAGAGAATATAATAACTTTTTTATTTGTTAATGCTTAGTTTATCACTAATGACTAATAACACATGTTGCTTGCGTCTGCCGATGATATAGATATCATCGGACATGTATTGCGAGATGTTACTGCTGATTTTCAAGCATTGAAAAGCAGTCGGCGAAAGTGGGTCTGGTGATAAACGAGGACAAGACCAAGTTATTTGTTTCAACGAACAAAGAGTGTACTCGTCTGGGACGCTGCGTGAACGTTGACAACTATAACTTAGAAGTGGTAGATGATTTTGTCTGCCATGGCTCCGCCATAAACAAAAATAACAATGTCAGCATGGAAATCAAAAGACGAGTATTGACCGCAAACCGCTGCTAAGCTAAGCAAGCGATTTAACGAAAAAGCGCTCTCTCGAAGAACGAAGATCCAGCTATACCAGACTCTGACCCTATCTGTCTTTTTCTACAGCGCAGAATCTTGGGTAATGAAACAAGCGGATTAAATTATTCTGGAAGTCTTCGAGTGCCAAAATACTTCGCCAAATTTTTGGACCCATCATAGTTAACGGCGAGTACCGTCGTCGAATGAATCATGAGCTGTATGAGCTGTACAACGACATCGACGTAGTCAAGCGCGTTCAAATATACCGAATGCGCTGGCTTGGACACGTTGTACAAATGAACGAAAAGTCTTTCGCAATAAACTCGATGGGCGGCGCAGGAGGGGCCGACCAAAACTCCGATGGATGGACCAGGTGAAAGAGCTGTTAACTGAGTTTGGTGTGACGAACTATCTACGGAGCGCAAAAGACCGAAGCGCTTGGAATACTTTTCTACGTGCAGCTACTGATAGAACAATTTCTGTTGTTGCTGCTATTATAGAAGAAGAATAACAAATGATTATCTGGGTTATTTATGATGTAATGGATAAACTTTAACAGCCTAAGCCTTTATTTTTTTACATTAGATTAGCATACGTTTCCATTTTTTTAATGTTTGTAACGGATAAACTTAAAAATTGCTGAACAGATTGTAATTATTCCTTTTGTCAAACGTCACAATTTGGCTAAGGAAGAGAATAGCATAACTTTTTATATTTTCTAATGATAATTATCTTGAAATTGCTACCTGGGTTAAGTATATATGGAATACATTACAAACCTGAACCGATATTACCAATAAACTTTTTTTTTAATATGACAGATCGGCTACGTAAGAGAATATCGTAGTTTATATGTATTCATTTTTTGCTAATGCCATTTACATTTATATGGCTTTCAAGTAGCTTTCATCAGCCACTCTGCATATAACGGAAACGATTGTGTCTCTCTTCAAAGGACTTTGTGAAAAGCGTAGAGGTTAAAGATATCAATTTCTTGTCCTAGAGCACCACAAGTAAAATTTTCTAAGCATCATTTCTATAGACAATTTAAATGTTCTAAAATTCATTTTGAGGTTCTTTTCTGACTTTTCTTGAAATAGTGAACGAAAAGGACTAGTAAGGAGTCGAGATAGAGAGTTCAAATTAATTTTCATTGAAGACATTTGAATTCAAAAATGCATTAAAATTATAAGAAACATAGATACTCTGACTGGGACTTCTGGGACTTTTCTTTTATTGTCGGATCCCCTCGAATGTTTTTGACAGCAACTTCGCAGTATAAGTGTCGAGTCAATCGGCATGTCTAGAAAGAGCTTCTCAAAACAGTGACGTTCGCATTCGTCGATAAACAATTAGGTGCCGTTAGTGAATCTAAAAATAGAAAGCGTGTTAATTCACAACAACGCGAGAAGCTATCCCATACCTCATTCATGGGGTGTATAGGGAAATGCAGTTTGCAGTCAGTTTTTATATACTCTGACTATATATGTCGCTGTTCACAAAGTGCTTTGAAAAGATGATTAAAAATAATTAGTAAAAGTTGGAGATATCTTTTTGTGTTAACAGAGCAACCCAAGTAGAATTTTCTGGGCAACATTTTTATAGAACATTTGATTATTGTCAAGTCCTATTATAAGGTTCTCTCTTTATTGACTTTTTTTGAAATAAGGGCGAAAAGGACACGTTAGAGTCGAGATAGAGAGTAAAAATATTCCACAAATAAAATCTTTGTTAAATTTCATTGAAGACATTTCATATCATGCACTTTTTAGGACCTATTTAGGGACCGGCCGTGGCATGATGGTAAGAACAAGCGACTACCATGCGGGAGAACCCGGGTTCAATTTCCGCCTCATCTACACTTTTCTTTCATTGACGGTCCTCGATGTTGTCGACAACAACTTCGCAGTATAGTGTCGAGTTAATCTGTATGTCTAGTGAAAGCTTCTCAAACAGTGTTCGCATTCGTCGATAAATAAGTAGGTGCCGTTTGTTGTAAATCTAAATAGAAAGAGTGTTAATTAACAATAACGCGAGAAGGTATCGCATGAGATGTAAAGGGAAATTATTTTTTTTTATTTAAAACTCTTTTTTAGGTTTAACTGAAAACATTACCGGACCATAGAAAAAGTAGAGGAATGACAATAACCCCTATTTTTTGTCGCAGTGTAATTAATGAACGATTGGCCTTAATACTGAAGAATAGAGTTCGACAACCAATAGCACTCAGATACAAAAATTATATTTTTGTGTATGTCAATGTGAAGCAAGTATGAGTGTGATTGCTTTCACAGCACTTAATCAGATACTAAGACCAAAGACTGTCTGCTTTCATCCAAACACAGCTTCGCAAACGTGTGAATTGCCAATCGAGTCTGTATGAAAAAAACCATTTTTCCGGCCTCGCTAGGCTATGGGAAGCCTAACACTGCTGTAGGAGGAATAAAGTTGGTGTTTGTACTCAACTTTGTACAACTTTGAATTTGTGTAATTTTGTTAAAATTAACTACATTATAATACATCATCTATGTATAAGGCTCGTATCTGTACTGTTTTTCGCAGTACAGTACTGTTTTTCGATACCAAAAACTGCGTACTGCTTTTCTCCCTCAAAGTACTGTTTTTCGATACATAATAGAAATATAAATAGCGAACAGCGAATTCATGCAATAATATTGTTTACTTCAAAAATAAGCTCGAAGAAACACTAAAAATGCGTCAAGAGGATGATTTTTTATCCCCAGCTGTAGTAGCAGAAAAGCAAAAACTTATTGACAATGGATACAATTCGATTGAGATGGCTGCTTTACGCACTGATTTTTTCGGTAATTTTGCCTGCTTTGTCTTGAATGCTTTTATGCTAATGGAATGAAGTCGAAGCCGTTATGAACAAGTTAAGGGAAAAGAATTTGTACTATGCCAATGAAAATGCGGTATATTTGCACACCCAATTTACATATATCAAAAACGAGCGACAAAATTATGCAATAGATAGAAGACAATGTTTCAAATGTGGATCGGTGGTTGGAGATATTTATTCATCTCAATAACGCTGATTGCGAATTCAAAGAAATGGCCACGATCGTTGAATATTTTTTATGTTTTCCAGGAACTTCAGCATCAGTGGAGCGAATCTTCTCTGCAGTGAACAAAACTTAGACGTCAGACAAAACCCGATTAGATGTGCAAACATTGAAGGCGATTCTGACCGTCAAATGTAATATGAAGTACAATACGTTGATTTCTACAATTACCTCAAAACGAAGCTGCCATTGCTTATTCAAATTGCTTCAAACGACAAATACAATACAACTACAAAAGTTGATTCTGGAAATGATTGTTAATTTTTTTTACATATTGAATAAAATATATATGCTATGTAAATATGTACTGCGAAAAGTACTGTTTTTCCAAATCGATGTACTGCTTTTTTACAAAATTTCAGTGAAATGTACTGTTTTTGTCCAAAAAATATATACGAGCGTTATCTATGTATTACTCATCATGACATGGTCATCATGTCGTAGTTTCAACTAATTTTAATTATTTTCGTTCACAAAAAGTAATTAATTCCATCAATTTTATTAACATAATTTTGTCACTTCTGAATATTTCTAAACAAATTGATTCTTACCCCTGCTTACTTTCATGAAATAAATTACCCACCTGTAAAACTTTATTAACAATATTAATCTAATTGAATAAAACTAGATTAAATGTAATAAAACTTTGCTTACCTACACAACAAACTTTGTGGGTGTTTTTGTTTTACATAATTCCGCATTTCTTGAGAAATCTCTAGACAAACAAATCAATCAATCAATGATATTAATGATGATGTGAACAAGGTCATAATGATAACAGCAACGATGATGAAGACGAATCAAGTCTTGCATGGCAAGGCATTGATGGCAATGACTGCAAACCAATTATCAATAATCCAAACGAATGCAGGAAGAAACAAAAATAACGAATTGAAAAACTTTTAACAGATGCCGCAACAACAAAAAAAATTTAAGAAAATATGTTATTTGTTGCCTTTAATAACGGAAACTTGATAAATATTGTGCAAATTCCAAACGGAATAGGATGGGTCGCCTACTCTTCTCGCCTGCCTCCAGGACATTGATGAAATATTTTTTTAATTATTTACTAAGTTATGGTAAACAGAAAGGAACAATAAAAACCCCGTAAGAATTTCTTTTGACACACAGTATACCAGAACAGGATTTGAACAAATTGTAAATGCAGGATATTAAAAAAAAAAAAATAAAAACCAATTCCGGATTTTCAAAGGATCTAAAGAGTATAAAGTAAAATACTATAGAAAAAATACACTTAGAATTGTTAAAGAAATTCCAAAGGTTTATTTGCATAGTCTCAAAACTTTAGGCCAGGCGGGCGGACGGACACAAAAGGCATGCCAATTGTACAGATTACACAGACACTTGGTACATATCGTTGTCGTCGTCATCGTCGTCTAATCTAACAGGGCAAACAAACAAAGCGTAATAAAATGAACTGAAATGGAAAATAGAAATTCAAGAGAGAAAAAAAAAACACAAAACCCTATGCCAAAGCGTATAACAAGTCTCGGCAGTACATAAAGGACGTTACTTATTTTACTTGTAAAACAAATTGGGAATAAATGGCAACACAAAAGTTAATAATATTCCCTTTACATTCTATTGCAATCAGCCATTTGAATGAAAAAACGAAGTAATTGTATACAGATTTCAATTGAAGAAGTAAATGTAGAAAAAAAAACACAATTAATTTGCTAAAACTTTTTTAAAGGCAACTTCTGGCGATAAAATGTCAAAAGCTCTAGGGATGTGGACAAAAATATGTGGAAAATTACTTTTTTGTGCGTTTATACTTTAAGATAACTTGAAAGAATGGTTTAAACAAATAAATAAGGATAAGCTTGTTAATTCCCAATGTCATTATGGACTATCACGTTTAATGACGATGATAATTGGGTGGCCGAAACTTAGGCATCTTAAAATAAATTTGAATTTAATTAAGATTTATGTAGATTACCCTAAAAGTCAGGCAAAAGTAAAGTTAACATAAGAAAAAATTATTTAAATAGTAAATTCTAAAATTCTATTAAAAGATGCAATACAGGGTTATTTACAGAATACAGGGTAAAAGGTCTTTAAAGCTTACTTAGAAAAAAAAAGTTGTTACAAAAAACAAAGTGAGTAGTCTCTTAATGCCGATATCATTGTAAAATAACGTGTGCCAGTGCCAGGCACCCTATAGACTCGCGAGGCCGACCATAATCGTCACAAATACGATTGCCGATTCACACGTACGCAAAAATGATTGATTTAAGCGGTCAGTCTATAGTCAATCTCTACTTGAGTGTTGTAAAAGCAACACCACACACTTTTGCTTTACATTCTCATACACGATCACAAAATATTTGTGTCTGCATTAAGGGTGCGATAGCGTTGTACGGAGATCCCTAGTAACAAGATTTAGATACGACCCAACCGTTAATTTTGTGTGGTTGGAGAAAAAAATTAATGAGCCAACATTTGGGGGAGGTGGGGTGGTCTAAAATTACAATGTGGTCAAAGTTGGTGAAGAAGGTGAAAAAAATCCACACCAACCCCGCAACTGCTCCTGAATCGCCCCCTCCTGAGCCGCCCATCGAGTTTATCGCCGAAGACTTTTCGAGCCGGAGCGTTTTCGTCCATTCGTACAACGTGTCCAAGCCAGCGCATTCGGTCTATTTGAACGCGCTTGACTACGTCGATGTCGTTGTACAGCTCATACATATTACGATTCAATCGACGATGGTACTCGCCGTTCACGATGATGGGTCCAAATATTTTGCGGAGTATTTTTCTCTCGAAGAATCCCAGAATAGACTGATCTGCTAGTGTCATTACCCAGGATTCTGCGCTGTAAAGCAGGACAGGTAGGATCAGAGTCTGGTAGAGCTGCATCTTTGTTCGTTAAATCGCTTGCTTAGCGCATAGAAGCAGCGGATTGCGATCAATACTCGTCTTTTGATTTCCAGGCTGACATTATTATTTTTGTTTATGGCGGAGCCAAGGTAGATAAATCATCTACCACTTCAAAGTTATAGTTGTCAACGTTCACGCAGCGTCTCAGACGAGTGGACTCTTTGTTCGTTAAAACAAATAACTTGGTTTTGTCCTCGTTTATCACCAGACCCACTTTCGCCGACTGTTTTTCAATGATCGAAAGAGTCGCAGTAACATCCCGCAACCTACGTCCAATGATATCTATATCATCAGCATACGTGAGAAACATGTGACTTTTGGTGAAGATGGTACCATTCCTGTTTACTGCAGCCTTCCGCATGATCGTCTCCATTACGATGTTAAATAGATCGCAGGAGAGACTATCGCCTTGTCTAAAGCCTTGCTTGGTATCTCTGTCAGATTTTTGCCAATTTTCACTGAAGACTTCGTGTCCGTCAGTGTCATCCCGCAAAGTCGAATTAGCTTCACGGGGACACCAAACTCAGCCATAGCATCCAACAACTTCTGACGTATCGGACTCTCGAATGTAGCTTTGTAATCAATCTGCATTTCTTGGGTCTTCTGCAGGATTTGTCGTAGTGTGAATATATGATCGGTGGTGGATTTACCAGGTCTAAAGCCACACTGATAAGGTCCAATCAGGTTCGCCAGAATGGGCTTTAGTCTTTCACATAACACACTAGACAGGACCTTGTATGCGATGGGTAAAAGGCTAATCCCGCGATAGTTGGTACACACACTTGGATCGCCTTTCTTAAGCACGGGACATAGGTCACTCAGATTCCAATCATCGGGCATGCCCTCCCTGATCCAAATCGTGTTTTTGAACTGGTGCATGCATGTTACCAGCTCATCGCCGCCGGCTTTAAAAAGCTCTGCCGGCAGTCCATCGGCTCCCGCAGCATTATTATTTTTAAGCCGTGCAATTGCCGTGCTGTTCTCGTTTTGGCTCGGTGGTGGACAGTCTACTCCATCGTCGATGATTGGGTGGAAAATTCAGTCTACACAACAACGCCTCCGATAACGGATTCAGACTGGTTAGTTTCCCGTCGGTAAGAAACATGGTTGTGATTCCTGTATAACCAGATTGATCACGTGGTAATTGATGGAAGGCATGTCTCAAGCGTTATGGACGTGCGTGTGATGCGCGGTGCAAATATTGACTCGAATCACCACCTAGTTGCAGCCAAGGTACGCACACGATTAAGTAGAGCTAAAAACACTCGTAATCAAGCGCAAAGGAAGCTAGTCACTAAAAGCCGCATACCACCGAGATAGCCAATGCCTACTCCAACCAACTCTCTCAATTAATCCAAACAAATCCCCCTAGTTCTGACGTTCCCGACACACAGTGGCAGCATATTTTGCGAATTCTAAGACCACTGCCGCAAATTAATTTTGAATCCTTTCTGCTTCGAAATATAACTTCTGAAATTATTTCTAAATTCTCTTTTTCTTATTCATCAGCTTATAACGTTTAACTGGTTAAAAATTCGATAGTTTAGAACTAGTTCATTTTGGGATTTGTTCACAATTCCATACTTTTTACTAGTACGTTTTTGAACTAGTTTGACGATTTGGAATCCTACCACTAATTATATTGTACATCAGTAATGAAGAATACCAGCCCGGAAGTTGCTCCGTACCAGATCCTCATTGTTTCTTTTGTACTAGTATAGAACCAATGCAGGAATTCTAGTTGGCCGTTAGTTGGTTGTCTCTTTTTAACTATTTTGGAACCAATATTAGTCCATTAGAAGTCACTGTACTCAACTGGGTACAGCTGATTTCTTACTAGTTGCCAAGCAAAACGAAGAATTTTCAATCATTGTGCTGTTATTAAGTTTGACAACAACAATACCAAAAGCTTCTATTAAAAAATTTGTGTGAGGTTTTTATTTTGCAGACAAGCCCTGGTACGATGATGAATGTCACAAAATGTCTGAGGAAATGGATGCTGCATACAAGGCAACTGTGGAAGAAAAGAGAGAGCCTGGATATCGAAAATTACAGGGATAGAGATGAGGCCCGAAAGTTCTACCAAAAGGTAAAAAGTTTTGGAACCTGGATGCCCACCTGTAAAGACAGAGACGAAAATCTGGTCACGGACACTCAGAGTGTGCTGCAAATATGGAGGAAACACTTTCAATCTGTACTCGTTCCCGAAGACAGCATAAGTGACGAAATAACACCAATTATCAATGTGCCTCCTAAATCATCAATGTCCCAAAGGGGTAAAATATATGACCGACTCCGGTCATTCTTCTTTCTTAACATACGTACTTCCTATCCTCAAGCCCCTAAAGGGGCTACTACTTCCCATCTTAACCCTTAAGTGGGCTCCCATACAGAAACCAGGTTTTTTTTTACAAATTTTGCTTCCACCGCTCTAACTCTGCCAAAGGTGTCCCTAGAGGAGTCAAATGATTGACCGACCTCCAATATTTTTGCAACCCAACAACAACCTACCCCCTATCTTCACCCCCCTGGGGTGCTCCCATACAAAATCAAAATGTTATTTACAGAATGTAAGTCTTAGGTAAGTACAGAATGAAAGTCTTAGGTTAGTATATTATAAATCCGGAATGAAAGATCCTTAGGTCTAATTTTTATTTAATGGCCTAATAAGGTTTTCCGTTTTCACTGAGGTCCTAAAAGATTATATTTCTTGCTGTTGTAGCGCATTTTCGATAACAGATATCTTCAATTTGGTGGCACATTTCAACTCTCTATCTTGACTCCCTAAGTCTCCTTTTCGTCCTTATTAAGAGACAAGTCAGAAAAGGACCTTAAAATGGACTTAAAAAAAATAAATTAGTTCTTCATAAATGTGGCGCAGAGCATTTTATTGATATTAGACCACAACTATACAACATTTTTAAAGAGTCCCCTATATAACTATAAACATTATTAGTCCCACAATGTTAAGCTCCTACTTAAATTCTGCTATCCTTTAACTGACACTGTGATCAGCAAACAGTGTTTAATGGCCACCACTACAAAACTTTGACTGCAAATGACAGTGACAAACTGTCTATAATTTTGCATTTGTATGTAAAACCTTTTTAATAAAAGACCTAAGGAAAAGAACACAATAAATATCAGTGCCACCATTGTAATCAACAACATCATTGGGCCATCATCATTCATTGGCTATTCATTTATTCATGTGTGCCGCCACCACCATCATTGTGTTATGTCATAATGCATACATTTATTCCTACACACATACACACTTATGCACACACAGGCATTTGTAAATCAAAATATTCTTAAATTATCTTAACAGAGGGGTCTTGTTTTTATTTGCCACACATTTAATGCGTTGGTAGTGTTAGTAGAGCACTGAAGGTCCTGTCGCTAGCCGTCTATACACACAGCAATACGATTGTTTATGTCATGTATTTTTTTTTATTTCATTTTTCTATAGTGTTCTCTTTCGCCTTGTTGTTTCTTTGTAGCGTTTGGCTTCATCTTTGTTGTACTTAAATCCCAAATCGCACTGATGCAAACTGATAGCTGACACACACATACATACAGATTTTACGCTTCCATCATACGTCACTTGAAGTCTTCAAGAATACGCCGGCAGTTTCTCAGCACTACTTGTGACACTCAACAACATCCGTAATGACAGCACGCCTTTTGTGTCCACGTCCGCACATTATATTCAATGTCAATTTTACGTTGCGTGTTTGGTAACGTCGATCGTTATTACTTCAAATGTCGTGGGAGTTGTCGTAGGTATTCTTCTTTTACTTTTTAATGGAATAATGAGAAATTTATTATCATTTTTGTTTAATGTAATCTGTCACTTCATAAATGTCAAAGTGGCCCTCTCCGTCGAAACAGCTGAGAGATATAATTTCAAGGTTGACATGTCCATTAAATTCATTAAACTCATTTAATTCATTAAATTCATAAAATTCATTGAAATTCATTAAATTTATTTAATGCATTATATTTATTAAATTAATTTGATGCATTAAGTTAATTAATTGCATTAATTTCATTAAATTCATTAAACTCAATAAATTCATTAAATCCATTAAATTCAATAAATTCACTAAATTCACTAAATTCACTAAATTCACTAAATTCACTAAATTCACTAAATTCACTAAATTCATTAAACTCATTACATTCATTAAATTCATTAAATTCATTCAATTAATTAAATTCATTAAACTTATTTAATTCATTACATTCATTAAATTCATAATATTTATTGAAATTCATTAAAATCACTAAATTCATTAAATTCATTAAATTCAATAAATTCACTAAATTCATTAAACTCATTACATTCATTAAATTCATGAAATTTATTAAATTCATTAAATTCAATAAATTCATTAAATTCATTAAATTCACTAAATTCATTAAATTTATTAAATTCATTAAATTCATTAAATTCACTAAATTCACTAAATTCATTAAACTCATTACATTCATTAAATTCATTAAATTCATTAAATTAATTAAATTCATTAAACTTATTTAATTCATTACATTCATTAAATTCATAATATTTATTGAAATTCATTAAAATCACTAAATTCATTAAATTCATTAAATTCAATAAATTCACTAAATTCATTAAACTCATTACATTCTTTAAATTCATGAAATTTATTAAATTCATTAAATTCATGAAATTTATTAAATTCATTAAATTCAATAAATTCATTAAATTCATTAAATTCATTAAATTCACTAAATTCATTAAATTTATTAAATTCATTAAATTCATTAAATTCATTAAATTAACTAAATTCATGAAATTCATTAAATTCATTAAATTTATTAAATTTATTAAATTCATTAAATTCATTAAATTCATTAAATTCATTAAATTCATTAAATTAACTAAATTCATGAAATTAATTAAATTCATTAAATTCATTAAATTTATTAAATTCATTAAATTCATTCAATTCATTAAATTCATTACATTTATTAAATTTTAATAAATTCATTAAATTCATTAAATTCATTAAATTCATTAAATTTATTAAATTCATTAAATTCATTACATATATTAAATTCATTAAATTCATTAAATTCATCAAATTCATTAAATTCATTATATATATTAAATTCATTAAATTCATTAAATTCATTAAATTCATCAAATTAATTAAATTCATTATATATATTAAATTCATTAAATTCATTAAATTCATTAAATTCATTAAATTCATTAAATTCATTAAATTCATTAAATTCATTAAATTCATTAAATTCATTAAATTCATTAAATTCATTAAATTCATTAAATTGATTAAATTCATTAAATTCATTAAATTCATTAAATTCATTAAATTCATTTAATTCATTAAATTCATTAAATTCATTAAATTAATTAAATTCATTAAATTCATTAAATTCATTAAATTCATTAAATTCATTAAATTTATTAAATTCATTAAATTTATTACATTCATTACATTTATTAAATTCATTTAATTCATTAAATTCATTAAATTCATTAAATTAATTAAATTCATTAAATTCATTAAATTCATTAAATTCATTAAATTCATTAAATTCATTAAATTCATTAAATTCATTAAATTCATTAAATTCATTAAATTCATTAAATTCATTAAATTCATTAAATTCATTAAATTCGTTAAATTCATTAAATTCATTAAATTCATTAAATTCATTAAATTCATTAAATTCATTAAATTCATTAAATTCATTAAATTCATTAAATTCGTGAAATTCATTAAATTCATTAAATTCATTAAATTCATTAAATTCATTAAATTCATTAAATTCATTAAATTCATTAAATTCATTAAATTCATTAAATTCATTAAATTCATTAAATTCATTAAATTCATTAAATTCATTAAATTCATTAAATTCATTAAATTCATTAAATTCATTAAATTCATTAAATTCATTAAATTCATTAAATTCATTAAATTCATTAAATTCATTAAATTCATTAAATTCATTAAATTCATTAAATTCATTAAATTCATTAAATTCATTAAATTCATTAAATCCATTAAATTCATTAAATTCATTAAATTCATTAAATTCATTAAATTCATTAAATTCATTAAATTCATTAAATTCATTAAATTCATTAAATTCATTAAATTCATTAAATTCATTAAATTCATTAAATGCATTAAATTCATTATTCAAAAAAAAATTAAAAAATTTTTTTTTTAAATTTTGTTTTTTGTATAGAACGAAGAACTGAGTGGCGTACCACCACAATTTTGTATTTCTATTAAATCGGTTGTCCTTTTGCAGCTTCAATGCTCCATTGGCACCACCTTCCTTTACATCAATAATCTGTTTCTTTCGTTCTTCCTCATATACATTGGTTTAACATATTTGTACATTCCTTTTTATATTTTATACTTTGTTGCACTTTATTGCCAGCACAAACTTATTGTCAGCGTTTCTTCCATTTGATTACCTTGATAGTTCTTTCACGATTTTATTTCATGTTTCTCGTTCATGTCTTTGACATGATTTTCATTTGGTTGTGCAGTGCTCTTGACAGTTAAGAGTTGTTCGCAACAAAAATATCGACATTGAACGCAGCGACGTATGAGTGTTGTAGATGAATTCCGATTCGGCGCAGTCAATACTCATACGCCATGTGGAGTTGAGGTAAGAAAAAACTTATCGTCATACTTTTCGAAAAGTTATGTTAAGCTTAACGAGTAAATACATAGCTAATCAAGTATATGACGTAGACGTTGTATTGCTTTATTAGCTTTCCAGCTGATATTATTGCATAGTCTGCTGCCTTCTCTATATGTTAATGAACATGAACTTATGACCGATATCTGGTTAATTGTGTATTATTGCAGCAAATAAATATCGTCTAAAAAGGGCATAGTAATTACATGTAAAATTTAACAATGATCTTGTAATAGAATGTGGGCTAAACTTTCATAATGACACTTATGTACTCCTAATGAAGTGCTCATGTAGTAATGTAAATGTGATTTTTTTTTTTTTTTTGTGAGCCTGTGATAAATCGGATGAAAATAATCAAAAATGTCCACTTTATTCCGAAATGGACTAAATGATACAAAAGCGTCCCAAAAGTCATAGTCTATGCCCTGTATAGAAAAATTACATGTCTATTTAAAGTAAATTTGTAGTCTTTGTATCAAAATAATCCATTTTATGCCCACAGCACAAGCCGCCATAAACTTTAAATCATCAATAACTGAGAAATACAAAGTGTGGACTTGAGACCTTTTTGCTGTGCACTAAAACAGATAGAAGACGTTTTGTCAGCAATTCCTATGAGCAGAAAATAATAGATATAAAAATATGGACATAAAGCTTATTCGTCTAGAGCATATAGAAATAATGCACCAACAAAGTGGAGTGGGATACCTTACCTCACTGTTATCCTTACTAAATGCCATACTTTTCTACATATAGCCACTACTTAACTACCCGTATCCAAAACTTGGAAAACAATTTTCTCTGATTGTTATTTCAATTCCCAGAAGACTAAGTAAACACATTTAGTAAAAAGGGAAAGTAGCAGCAGTTGACTTGACATGTGTTAAAACTTTATATACTATGTCCTTAACACATGCTGTAGCATGTCTGCGACTACAAAAAAAAAACTTCATAATATAGTTAAGAAGTGTCAACAAATTTGATATATTGCACCATGAAGAACAAACCTGGTACTCATAACAAAAGCAAAGTCAAGGTAGACAATGATGACAGGTTTATAAGACAATATAACAATTTAATATAACTTATTTAATAATAATTTAAGGAATGCACAATCAAGTCAACACGCATAAACCATTTTGTGAATATAGCTTAGAAGTCCAGATTGTTACCTTTCAATATATAATATATATATATATATTTCAATATATAAATAGACTTTATGTACAAGAAGAAAAAAACAACCCTTTAATTTAAATAAATATTGTGTGACCGACATTTTCTATATTGAATAGTAGTTAACTTTTTGACGTAAACGTTACAACCTCCATGATGGCATATCAAATATCGCAAGTTATACTATCCAACTATTTTAACAAGATATATTTTTACTACCACACTCTGACAAAGTTTTAAAAACTGTCTGATGATAATAAGATATTGTTGGATAACTGTATGCCGCTAGTGCTTCAGCTTATAAGATTTAGTGTTAAGGTCAGAAGCCAAGGGATGCAAGTGACAAATAGACAAAAATTGAGTAAAGTGTGCAGTTTTGTGCCTTGACATCAACTCGGTGCACTAGCATGTGATGAGATCAATTTTTATTACTAGTGTTGATATCTAGCGGAAAAACAGTTCATGTAATACCTGAGTTTTCAATTGAATTCTAACTTTAAAGGTGAATATCTCGAAATGCTTCTGACCCCCTCAATTGTAATTGTAACAAATATTTTTATTACAATTTCATATGGGTATTTCCACGGCGATCGAAAAAAAAAGTTGTAACAATTTTTTTTTATTTTTATTAGTAAAGACGAATACTTAAAGACGAATACTTAAATTTGATTAAATAAATCTTATTTTCATTTATAATTAAACGGACAGCAAAATTGCATTAACGATCGGGTCACATCTTTGAATTTTTTTGATGTTTATGCCCAAACCCCAGTACAAAAGAAGTAAGCAAACATAATTCACATACTCAGAAAAGAATATTTCTCCTAAAAGAACTCTTCTCGCTATAAAGAAATCTTGCTTGAAACACACTATACTACTGTACTATCCCAATGTGATATAAAATAACACAGTAAATATTGTGAATAACATTATACCTGAAAATCATTTGCGTTTCTTTTTCTTTCCCCCAAATTCTCCCGCGAAGTCTTGTAGAGTCTCCAATCTGCCCTGCGCTACATATGCAAATAACATATTTTGCTGATTATGCAAGTGCACTCTTATCATAAAACAGTACAATAGTAAATAACTCAGTTTGTTGCAAAATTTAGATTTTATTCTATTAACGTTCTAATGTAACATTCGTGATTAACAATTTATTGCCTATAAACTTTATAAAATTCTTTAATATAGCAAATAAAAAAAATCATAGAATTGGACATATAAGTATATAGATATAGTCATAGAAAAAATTGCACGCGATAAACGTCACGTGCTAAATCATGAAAAAAAATTCTATTATAGAAAAAAACCGGTGTCCATATTACAACCGTTGGGGATGTAAAGTGAAGTTGGGCTAGCCACCCGCCTTTAGGTCCTTTACTGGCTATGAAAACACGACAAAGAAAAAGTAACAAACGGAACCCCCCAAATGTTGAGGACCCCCGCAAACGAAATAAGGACCATGATTTAAGGATATGCACCTGGAACGTCTGGACTCTCTATGAGGAAGGTGAAACTATCCGACTGGCGGATGCCCTCAAAAAATATAAGGCTGACATCGCCGCCATTCAGGAGATGAGATGGACAGGACAAGGATGCTCGCGACGTAAAAATTGTGACACATGATTGAGCAGGGCGAAAAACGCACGTAACCAAACACAAAGAAAGCCGGACATCGCTAAGCTGCAAATCCCAGAGATAGCCACTGCCTACTTCAACTCCTCTCCCAATTACTACGACACAACGACTCTACTTCTGCCGTTCCCGATACACAGTGGCAGCATTTTGTGCATTCCATGGCAACCGCCGCAATAACCTTGATAGGAAATGCAAAACAGCGCTCAGACGAATCCAGGTACGATGAAGAATGTCGCATAGCGTCTGAGGAACAGGATACCGCTTATAGGGAAACGCTGCAGCCAATTGTAACCAGTAAGGGAACGGCACAAGGAGTCAGTAAAACAGGCGAAATAGCTATTAAAGCGAAAAAATCGTCAGATAAAGAAACGGGAAAGCGAGAATATAGAGCGGGATAGAGGTGAGGCCCAAGAATTTTACCAGAAAGTAAAAGCAAATGGCTATGGTAATGGGCTCCCTTTCTGTAAGGACAAGGATGGAAATCTGGTCACAGATACGCAGAGTGTGCTGCATATATAAAGAGAACACTTCCAGCAACTTCTGGTTCCAGAAGGCAGCGCACGTGAAGTTGTCGCGCCAATTGTCGATGACGGCTTAGATTGCCCACCACCAAGTTAAGAAGAGCAATATCGCGGCTGAAAAATAATAAAGCAGCCGTTGCCGACGGACTTCCGGCAGAGCTCTTCAAGTCCAGTGGCGAGGAGCTTATAACGAGCATGCACCAGCTCCTACGCATGGTTTGGCTTAACAAGTGCATGCCCGATGATTGGAATCTAAGCGTATTATGTCCTGTGCTGAAAAAAGGTGATACAAGTGTGTGCTTCAACTACCGCGGGATCAGCCTTTTACCCATCGCATATAAGGTCATGTCGAGTGTGCTATGTAAAAGACTAAAGTCACTGTTATTCAACCTGATTGGGCCTTATCAGTGTGGCTTTAGACCTGGCAAAAAAACAACTGACAAAGACCTAAGAGAAATAGCTCGACACGTACCACCTTTTCATCGACTATAAAGCTGCCGGCAGAAACTACTCGTAGCCATGGCAGAGTTTGGTATACCAGCGCTGACCGACACGAAGTATTGCAAGGACCTTACGCAGCCATTCTATACCAAACGAGGCCTAAAACAAGGCGACGGCCTTTCGTGGGACCTCTTCAACATAGTGATGGAGATGACAATGAGGAAAGCTGCAGTAAACACGGGTGGCACGATATTCACCAAAACCCACATGCTACTCGCGTACGCTGCACAGAGGGGCGAAATTACCAAAAATGGAGATTAATTAAACTACTTATCCGATTTTAAAAAATCTTTCACTATTAGAATGCTACATTATCACTGAGTGACATAAGCTAAACATCTTTTGGAAAAGTGGGCGGTGCCACTCCCACCTTATTAAAAATCGCTCTAGCGGCCATAGTAATAGACCGATTGTCATGGAACTTTCCAAATGTTGTGGTGTTGACCTGCTGTAGTTCTTCGCCAGACTTGGTTATGATTGGATAAAGGGGAGTGGCACCGCCCATATAACCTGAAACTTAAAACGGAATATCTCAAGAACTATTAGAGGTATCAAGATGAGATTTGGTATATATGTTGATCGTACAGTAAGAATTACATCCAAAGTGGAATAGGGCGGTGCTACACCCCCTTTTCAAATATTGCTCTGGCTCAGTCGTTTTTTTTTTTTTTTTTTTGAAAAAATTAATACAATTTGTACATAGTAATCAATTTATTTTTATTATATACGTAGACGAAAGGGGGGTAATTGTATCGTATATGTAATATATGGGACTCAAAGCAGATATTAAAATTGTTCGATCGTGCACGGATGTGTCTGGTGAGCGTTTTGTTCAAAAATGTAAATAGCTTGTTCCTTCAAGTCTACAAAATGGGAAAAAAATTATACATAAGTATTTATATATATGTCCAAAGCCATATGCCCAAAGTCATCATACTCTAAAGCATCGCCATCGATATAATCATTGTCATCATATGTATCATGATTTGTGCCTTCTGGTGCCACGTTCGTCAAAACTTAAGGCGATCTACAACTGATTTTGGAAGTTGGTGGATTTTTTTCCGCAATTTTGTTTTACAAGATAGGATTGGATCTAAACTTAGTAGGAACATATTTAATATGTCCCGATTGCAATCCTCCCGACTATATTTGCTAGAAAAAGGTTCTCTGTAGTTTTTAAAATCTTTGTTTCGGGTTTCCTGGGCTTCCTCAGGCAGTTCACCGATCCGTAATAGCGCGTGCGAAATGATTTATGGGCCATGTATTAAAAACTTATTTATGTCATTGTAACACACAGTTGCCAATGATATACAAATTACAAATTATATTAACGAAAACGAAGAAAATGCAAACAAAAGACAAGAACTGGTGTTCTTTGCTTGAGTGACTATTTTCACAATTAATTTAATAAAAAAAATTCGCGCAAAAACGCGCAACATGTTATTACTGAATATGAAAGCTTAGGAACTGTAGTTTCTTAAAAAATTAATATTTGAACGCCAACTGACACCATTCATATTTAAATATCCACGAATATTTTGAAAATAGCCAAAATTTAGACATATTTTAAAAAAAAATTTAAAAATATTTCTACACAACTTTTGTTAACACAATTATTTTTAGAAGAACGCTAAAATACCTGAATTTAAAGATTCCATTGTAAAAGTATTACTTTTGTCTTGCGAAAAACTCTGTATTAAGCGTCGAAATATACCGAATTTCAATTAACACTATTGTGCGCGAATAGCTCAAAAATTACTTAACTTTAATACAATGCAGCTTGACAAGTAAAATACATATGACATTGAAATTTTCAGTAGTGATGTTGAATTTTATATACTTTAATCGGATACTAAGTATTTTTCAAAAAATCTAATTTGAATTAATTTCAATTAATCTCCATTTTTTGCGATTTTGCCCCTCTGTGCGCTGATGATGTAGGCATCATTGGTCGAAAACTGCGGGATGTGACTGCAGCCTTCTCAGGTATACAGAACGAATCGCCGAAAATGGGTCTAATGGTGAACGAGGACAAAACGAAGTTATTAGTTTCAACGAACAAAGAATCAACTCGTTTGGGAAACTGCGTGAACGTTAACAACTATAATTCGAGGTGATAGATAATTTTATTTACCTGGGCTCCGCCATCAACAACAAAACAAATAATGTCAGCCTCGAGATCCGGAGAAGAATCCTGCTCGTCAATAAATGCAACTACGGTCTAAGCAAGCGATTAAATGACATAGCACTCTCTCGACGAACAAAATTCCAGCTATATCAGATACTGGTTCTACCTGTCTTAATGTATGGTTCAGAATCCTGGGTTATGACACAAGCGGATGAATCGGTTCTGGCAGTATGGGCCCATCATCGTTAATGGAGAGTATCGGCATTGAATTGGTCAGACGCATTTAGGTGCAGAGGTTGCGTTGGCTAGGTCATGCTGTACGCATGGACGAAAATGCGTCAGCTCAAAAAGCCTTCGACAATGAACTCGTTGGATGGCGCAGAAGAGGACGACCAAAACTCCGTTGGAAAGACCAGGTTACTGAGAAACTTACAGAACTTGGTATGACCAATTGGAGAAGAAGCGCAGAAGATCGAATAGCTTATAGTATTTTACTACGTGCGGTATATAATCCGGTCGTGGCATAGTGGTAAGTACACGCAACTACCATGCGGGAGATCAGAAGGTTCAACTCCTGGTTCCAGTCATCTTAAAAGAAAAATTTTCTTTCATTGTCGGCCCCCTCGATCATCTCTAGTAAAAGCTTCGTTAGTTGTGAATCTAAAAATAGAAAGCGTGTTAATTCAAAACAACGCGAGAAGCTATCTTATACCTCATTCATGGGGTGTACAATGGGATTGCAAAGAAGTGCCAGCTAAGTAAGTAAGTACGAAGGCATTCCCAAAAATCTTTAAACAAGTTGATGTCGTTGTGTAATTTTAAATATAGAAAGCGTGTAATTCACAATAACGCAAGAAGGGTTAGCTTCATGGCTACCTGATTCATGGGGTGTATGGGGAAATTTAGTTTTTTTATGTAAGTTACCAGTCTTTGTCAAAAAGCCGGAATGTCCGAGATTGTTTTTGCGGGCATAATAACGATTCTGACATCCCAATATATTTATGTTACTTTATTTAAGATTAAAAGTAAAAGGTCTAAACGAAACATCATCAGCTTTGGATTACATATGGGTATTTCCTGGCGTTGCGGACGCCAGTAGTTATCTCGAAAAGTTGAAATATTTTGAAGATTATGTTCGTACTAAAAAATGTAGATTTTGGACAGTACTATAATGTTCTTTTAATGAAACTTTACCTAAAATATTGTATTCAAAATTATGACTAACAAAAAGTGCTTTACGGACACACACAAATTTCCACAGCAACTTGGAGTGTCTACGATAATTTGTGAAACTTAGCGAAATTTTTTATGTGGCTAGTATATTATTTTTTTGTAAAATAAAGAAGTCATATTGGGGTTTATAAATAGCTTGCTTTACATTTAAAATACTTTTACCTTTTATGCTACCTTAATCTAAATGTGCGTTGCGGACACACGCATTGTTCTATGGATAGCACAGAGCGACAAAAACAAAAATACCTGGGAAATTATACTATTTTTCTGTAAGATGCTGCTGAGCACTACAAAAATTTGTTTTTTAAAACTCCCAAAACCCCCAAAATCTTGAGTTACTGGTAAAAACCCGGGTTTTCGAACTTTCACGCATTTAGAAGTCAGTAGCGCGGATAAATACGAACCGATTTTAAGTTTCTCAGCGGATTTGGAAAGAAGAGACTTTCCAACGATATATATTGTTCGTTTTGTTAAAGTTCAACAAATTCTTGATATGACTACAAAAACAAAAGGTTAAAAATATAGCAAATTTTTACTATGAAATCGTCCGTCCTTCCCCTGGAAATACCCATATACCTGATTTAAAAACAAGTCTTACTTATTAGGATAGATGACAAAAAAGCTAAAACCAATCTACAAATAAATAACAATAACCAAGAAAACTTGCACAAATTGTATAAAAAACTTTTGCAGCCAACCTATATTGTAGCTGTCCCTAGTAGGTAATGGTTTGAATGAGCCTTTGCTATTCTTAATTTAATTATCTGTGTCTTCCATAATCGTGTTTTCAAATTCCAGAAATTCTTTACTTTCTCTTTTTATAATATTCTGTTACATTTTCTAAAATTAACTCAAGTTTATTAACACAAATAATACTACGCCTTTGCAACCATATATCAAACGCAGCATGTTTTTACTTTTTTTCACCCTTCAGTATTTTAAGATGAACTCATTTCCCAAAATTCATTAAATTAATCCAATATATTGACGAAACACAAAAAGAAAAGGAAAATACAACATATACATACGTACATAGTAGATTACAACGAACCTACACAATGCAATTAAAATTTAATTCAATCTCAATACGATATTAATTGATTATATAACTTAAAGTGAGTCAAGTTTCATGGCTATGAATAAAACCATAATCCCGATATACGTGCCTGCATAATAAACAGCCACATGTGTTTCCGCCTGCCCTCTGCCAAAGGTCTCTGTCTCACTCTCTTGTTTACACAACAACAATTGTCGAATTTTCCCTTTTGCTGATATTTGTATTTATTTTTCGCATTTTCTGGGTACAGAGATTAAAGTCTTTTCTCGAGCAACATAAACAAAATGTTTTCGATGGCAATACAAGCGATTTGTTTTCATATGGGGGAGGGGGATTTAGTCCCCACACACACCCACCAATTTCACTTTCACTGGATTTGGGGTGGCGTAAAAGTAGAGGATATCTATAGATGCACATGTGTGTACCTACATATATACGTGTATGTATAACTTACTTACGTCTACTACTATAAATGCAAAAAGAGGATTTCATTTTAAGGTGGATTTTGATAAATCTCTCTTGACATATTACTAATGTAAAATGAATGTATGTATGTGTGTTGCTTTGATTCTCGGAAAAGTTTTGTGGTGTTTCATCACCTAAGTAAAAGCACATAAATATGTATGATATTTATTGCCTAGAGCACAAGATTTGTTAAACCAATTTCTGGGGGGGGGTTGTTGTGGAGGTTTGGTTTGAGGAATTTTTCAGTTCTCTGGAATTTTTTAATGAAATTCTTCTTCCCAATGTTTGTGGAGTTTTCTTGGGCATAAGTGGCAGCAAATATTTATAGTGCTGGAAGAGAATTATAGTCTTACACTTTTTAATAGGTCTAACTTTATAAAGTTAGATAGAGATTTTGTATGGCTATGAACAGTAAACCTCTGTGTTAGGAAGGCAGTCGAATCGAATGTTTAAACTTTATTCTTTGCACAGTGAACTTGAAATTTTCCCCTTGCCAACAGCGATTTAATCAAATCTTTAATCTTCATTCTTTATATTTTGCATAATAAATCTGATTTGTTCTCTATTGGCATTCATAATTAAAATTTAAAAATTTATGATAATTTGTGCCTTAAAAAAACATATAAAATTTCGAGAATTTGTTTAAAATTTTCCATTTCCATTCTACTGCAGCACCCATCACACTACTTAAAAACATATTTTTTTTCTTTGTGAATTTCATAACCGACTCAAAAGCAGAACCATAAAAGATGACAACATAAATATAAACTCATTAAAATATAACTTCAACGCCACCAACATTAACCGTTTGCCTTAACCCTGTTTCAGTGAAAGCCAGAGATTATTCGTATTGCTTAACATTACGAAAAGGATCACATAAAATAACCATAAAACTCATTATTTAAGTCAAAATGATAATGAAGCCCTTGTACCTAGCACACCCTCTCTCTCCCCCCCTCTCCCGCTCTCTCTCACCGCTCTATTGAGGCAGTGTCCTTTGTGCGACCAGACTAGAAATCCTTTTTATCCGCGTTCTGTGCTGTAAACATGATTTTCATTGCAAATGAGAGTTGTTTTTTTTGTGCTATCTCTTTCACAAAAGGTCAACGTAAGAGGAGAAGTATAAAGAAAGACATCTAAAGTGTAAATATAAATGAAAATATGCTTGCAGTTTTTAAAATGTTCATGTTATGCTATGTTGTTGTTGTTGTTTAAAGTAATGTAAATACACGTATTTTATTTGAGTTATTTACACATGACCACTTCAGAGAGCATGGCTAGCAAAAGTCGTACACAGTTATGTGAACAAATGCTGATATGGACGAAAGGACACGAATTCCTGTGCATATGTGTGCATTTTTAGGAAGCAGTCATGGGATTATGATGAGGTAAGGCATTTGGATTATTCAAAATTGAAATGTTAACTTGTATGGCTGTGTGTGTGTGTTTATTTACATTTACTGCGCACTTACTTACTCAGTAAGTTATATTTGTGCATTTAAATACGTTATGAAAATGAAATGAAATGACTGCAACCGTGTGCAAAATGTACAATGTGTGGACATTTTTTAATAGTTGGAAGGTGTCTCAGTAAAGTTATAAAATTTTGAAATAAATTTTGAAATAAATTTTATAATTCTGGTATTAGAAACTTATTTTTTAATTAAAACACCTGTCTTGTCATTTTATACATAACTAAATACATAACTACGAGTACCTTTGTCTATTGATGTAAAATATGTCTATGTGAGGAGAGAGAGAGCGATGTTATGGAAAGTACCTGAGATGAAGGTGATATCCAAAAATGTTACTTAAATATACAAAGTAAGTAAATAAAAGCTAAAAATATTAGTAGGCAGCATAAGTTAAGATATCATTGCAATGATAAGTAGACAGAGGGCCAACAATTTTCTTAAATAATTCAACACTTTAAGGTGTGATTTAAAGGTTTGTTTATTTGATTGTTTCTACAGATCACGTGCGGCTGTTGTCAAGCTGTCATCTTATTTTTATACAGTACTAGCGGACCCGGCGAACTTCGTCTCGCCCCAATTTTATGCCTTCAGATAAACTCAGTAAAGAATGTTTGATAAACAAAGTTTTTCGATTAGTTTTCCGCCGCAAAAGCAAACAACGAAGGCGGTTCTCCAAATCTCGAAAAGGCAACGTTCTGCTGACCGCGCGTAAAACAGGGAAATTAGAGATTAATCTCACATAGTTCCAACGATTGGCCTTGCGATTTATTGATTGTAGCCGGGGAATTGGAATGGATGGATTTTTTATCAGATTCTTGACGGACAATATGATTAGATTCCGCAATATGATTATGATCGATCCCACCTTTATTTGTAAATTATGCGGCACATTAAGCGAGTTGAAAATTCGGTCGGATTGTTGGTCGCTTCATCCATACAAATGCAGTTCTCAAGCGATTTAACTTTCTAATTTGAAATTCTAGCTATTGGTATCTTTATTCTTCGCTGCTAGTAACATACTGCCCGTAAATTAATCCAATCGAGATTTTTTTAATTTTGTGCAATGTCATGAGTTACTTTTTCAACGATGTGAACTGGCAAAAATTAGCAGGCAACGATATCAATTCAGTCGAAACATCAACCCGAATTTGGCCATTGCCAAGCGCTAGCAGTTGTTTCGGGAATTCAGCAGAATATGGGAGGTTCTGGAATGAGCCCCTAATTTTTTGGTCAATTACAACTTCTTGACATTGACGACGTTTTCAAGCATGGTTTTAGTAAATCAGCAGCATTAGACATTTTGAGCATCATAGCCCGTTTTAAATCCCTTCGTAAATCCTTTATCGTTCTGTCAACTACTTCCAAAGCTGGTTTATTCGTTATCGCGCATTCATCCGAAATGTCGATTTGGCATTCCCGCATCTACTTCGCCGTTGCGAAATTTTTGGTCATTGTGTACTTTGGCTTTTCAACCGTGAGAAGATTAATCGACAGTTTTAAAGTGGAATTTGCAGTTCAAATGCCTTCCAACAATGTGACAGGTATGCCAGAGGATGCAGCGGCTAATGTTATTTGAGATCTTGACCAAATTGTTGCCGGAATCAACAAAAAAATGTCTTGGCTGTCCCACTCGGAGCATCGAGAAAATAAATGCCTCCAGTTTCATCGTGAATCGTACAGGTTCTTGTACTCGGTATTTAACAGCGGCACATTTGTTCGACCTCTTCCGGTCAGCTCATCTAAATTATAGTCTTGCTCCCGTTAAAATACGCGATCAAATGCATCTGGCATCGAACGATTTGGAGCTGGCAATCCCAATGTCGACAGCAGATTGCCGCACATCCTGTCGGGTTCGACGGATTTTTTATCTAAATATTATTTATTTCGTTACCAATCAACATTTAACAGAAATTTTCCACCTAAACATCGTTTAAAACCATCAAATCATGCGAAAATTGCAAAATTTTGTCGATAAGAAAAACAAATTTCTTGCTCTTTTCCGGAATTTTCCGAGTTTTTCCCTAAGAATTTTTCATTTTCCACTCGTAAAGCCACTTTTTAACAACTTCACACAAAATTCCATAAAAAAAAATCAATTTTCGAAATTTTTCAAAATTTTCTTTCACATAAACCTGATCCTGGCAATAACGAACAACTGAAAAAAAGTTTGAGCAAAATCGGCCCAGCCGTTCCCAATTGATGAATTACTATACATTTTTGCCACAATTTTTATATATATAGATTGCTTGGCAATTTGTAATGGCATGTTCTGCATTATTTCGTGAGCTTCGCACAACATAAAACAAACGTAATTTCCCTTTACACCTCATGACTAGTGTTTTTGTCCCGAGAATTCCCGGGACAAAAGTCCTTGGTCTGAGTGATCATAACACTTTTAACGGCTTTATCAGAAATTGTACGAATCTCAAAAAATCCCTTCATATTTTACAATTACCCCATAAAATAAGCGTTAAATCTAATTGTCGCGATTCCACCTTTAGCCATTTGGTCTGGGTGATGGTAACAGTTTCATCCCATTTTCGGGTTTGTCCTCCTAAAAATTCGAAATTCTTTCATATCGCGAAATTGCTCCATAAAATAAATATTCGCCCCAATGGTGATGGTGAATTCCAATTTGATATGCATTCACAAGGCACAACTACTCACTAAAATAAATACTCTGCCCCATTTTTGCTATTCTACCTTAAGCCGTTTGGTCTTGGTCTGGTTAAGTTTTTTTTTATGGGGTAACAATTTTGAAAAAATCTCCTGATGCAGATATCTAATTCTATAAGAAGCATTCTCATATAGATTTTTGTGATACTATCATTAGCCATTGGTCTGGGTGATGGTATAAGTTTTACCCCTTTTGGGGCATTTTTAGAACGTCCCTAAAAAGACGAAATTCAAGAAATCACTTCGTGCAGCTCTTTAATTCTATAAGGATATTGCTAATGGTACCGGTTTCATCCCTTTTTGGCCTTTTTACCCCAAAAAGTACGGATTTCAAGAAATTCCTTCGTTCATCACTCCAAGTCTATACGGAGATTGCTCATGTACTGGTTTCACGTTGATAGCGTGTCTAAGTATTAACAAATTTTCGGATAAACATTATTTTTATGTTTCATTTTATATTTTTTTGTTTGTATTGAAATAAAAACTATTTTTTTTAATAGATAAAGGCACTTTTTATTTATTTCTTGTTTTAGACCGGGATTTCCCGTGATCCCGGGAAAATGATATAAAAATCCCGATATCCCGGGAAATAAAACACGCCGGGAAATCAAAAACACCACTCATGACTGAGATATGGGATAGCTTTCGCATTGTTGTTGTGAATTAACACGCTTTCTGTTTTTAAATTTGTCAACGAATGCGAACGTTACTGTTTGAGAAGCTTTTTGCTAGTCATGCCGATTGACTCGACACTATACTGCGAAGTTGCTGTCGACAACATCGAGGGGCCGGCGATAAAAGATAAATATAGATGACTGATAAAAACAGGAAGTCGAGTAACCTAAACGGCATGCTACCATCGATGCCTCTTAGGAAGTAGATAACAGAAGTTACTGAAGCTCAACACAGAGGCTCATTTAGTGGCTTTGGCAGTCCCAAGAAACTATCCAGACGAAATATTTTTACGTTACGCTGATTTGTGTACACGCCCTGACGGAAGACAAAGACTATGTCAGTAAAGATGCATTCTTTGAGCGCCTGGAAAAAAATATATGACCGCTGTCCTGCACATGATAATAAAATTTGGGAAATTTTAATGCTAAAATGGAAAGGGAAGATGCTCTTTGTTCAGCAGTCGGAAATTTTAGTCTACACAACAACACCTCCGATAACAGAAACATGGTTGTAAGTGGAACGAGATTCCCGCATAAAAATATATACAAGGCAACCTGGATATCTCCCGATCCAAATACAAGAAATCAGATTGATCACGTTGTAATTGATGGAAGGCATGTCTCAAGCGTTATGGACGTGCGTGTGCAAATACTGACTCGGATCACCACCTAGTTGCAGCCAAGGTGTGCACACGATTTAGTAGTGCTAAAAACACTCGTAATCAAACGCAAAGTAAGCTAGATATCACAAAGTTGCATACCACCGAAATAGCCAATGCCTTTTTTAACAAAATCTCTAAATTACTTCGAACCAACCCCCATAATTCTGATGTTCCCGACAATCAATGGCAACATATTGCGAATTCTATGACCACTGCCGCAATGACCGTACTGGGTTATGAGAAACCACGCTCAAGCCCCAGTACGATGCGGAATCTCGCGAAATGTTTGAGGAAATGGATGTTGCATACAAGGCAAAACTACAGCCAATGCCAACGCGTGTTGTGACGGAGCGTTATAATGAAAAGAGGAGGGATATGAGAGAGCCAGGATATCCAAAATTACAGGGATCGAGGTGAAGCTCTAAAGTTATACCAAAAGGTTAAAAGCAAAGGTTTTGGAACAGGGATTCCCACCTGTAAGGACAGAGACGGAAATTTGGTCACGGACACTCAGAGTGTGCAAAAATTGTGAATATCTTGCAGTCACAGTTCGCAAAACTAAAACACTTTTTGGTCGTCGTGAAGCACCTTGTCGGACCGCAATTTAGAAATTGGTGGAAAAATTCGAGCTGTTGGGACAAGTTAGTAATGTGAAGAATAAAACCCGTGCACGTCGCTCAAAAACAACTGAGAATATTGCTGCTGTAGCCCAAAGTGTTGAAGAAAACCCAGTTTTGTCTATTCCTCGTCTTTCTTTGGAATTGGGAATTCCCCAAACTTCATTACATCATTCATTTCATTCATTCATTACTCAAGCCGGCCAATCATCAACAACGTCGTGTCTTTGCTGATTGGGTCCTTGAAATGCATGAAAATTATCCGGAATTCCATCGAAAAATCATCTTGATTGATGAGGCCCATTTCTACCTCGGTGGCTATGTTAACAAGCAAAGTTGGCGCATCTGGGGCGCGGAAAACCCAAGAGTTATTGTTGAGAAGCCTCTTTATTCTCAACGTGTGACTGTTTGGTGCGGTTTATGGTCCGGCGGGGTCATTGGACCTTACTTTTTCGAAAATGTGGTTGGATCAACAGTTAAGGTAAATGGATTGCGCTATCGAGAGATGATTAATGATTTTTTATGGTTGGAGTTGGATGGTATTGATCTGGACAACGATTACTTACAATAAGACGGCACTACGTGCCACACAAGCAACGAAACCGACAGCCCAGCGTCGATTCAAGATCTCAAAGATAAAATTCGTGAGGCTATGGCGGACAAAGGTCAGCCACTTTGCGATTTGGTTATGGAAAATTTCATGAAAAGGATATGGTCCTGTAAGCTCGTGGTAGCCATTTAGCTGATGTTGTTTTTCATTATTAACGGCAGACCATTCTCTTATTTATGAAATAAACATCCGATCATTTATCTCAAAAAATTACATTTTTCTTTGAATACCAAAATAACACCTCTTATCGGAAAACTTTGCTTCAGACACAAAAAGGATATTCCATACGGTATGCCGAGATATAACCGTATGGCCATTAAATTATTAATGCAGCCAACTTGACAAAACGAATGATGCAGAAGTGCTAATTTTTGGGGCTACTTTCACGTGCAATACTCAAAATTGAGTCTGAATTAATGAGATGAATTATCCATTACGTTAAATGGACGGGACAGTCATCTACCCGTTCCGATCACAAAAGCGGACATAAATACTTTTCTTCTTCTCTTTCCTGTTTCTTTAATAAGATTCAGATTTCCTTACCTAAGTATTGCAAAATAAAGGCAACACCGTGTCTATTTTCCATTGCTTTATTAAATTTCAATAAATTGCCTTCATTGTCACACTCATACACACACACACATTAGAGAATTTATCAAATGTCATATGCCATCTTCACATCGTTTGTGATTTATTAGCTACGAGTTACCACGAGAATAATTCCTAGTGGTTTTATATTCGTAGAAAAACATTTACGCGATTATGTGTGAATGTTTTTCTTTATCCTAACGCTGCCAGCAGCATGAACCTAGTACATGAACACCATTGATGTGATCCGGCGCAAAAGTTTGAACGTGAAACGCACGTATCTAGACGTAGCAATAAATTAGCATACAACCGACATTAGAATCCATGACACCAAATAACAACAACTGCGGTGGCGGCAGCAGCAGCATCAGCTTTAAAAGCGCCAAGTAAAAATCAAATTCTCGCATGACTTAACCCGCATCATGAGAGCCGCTGGAACACATACAAGCTCAACAATACACAAGGATATGGACCCTTTCAGTGGGGATATACACATATGTATACATTTCACTTTCTCATATTCATTTCTAAGCAGAAATAAAGAGAGCGAAAAAACAACAACGAATACCGGGAAATGTATAGGGAAATCATGAAAATATAGCTGCTGCTGCTATTCTATCGACTGCTGCCATCCTCTCTAACAAACCTTCCTCGCCTTCATCGCTCATTCATTTCAATGATTGCCTTTTAACAAATGGGGTGAGAGTTGTTCCAATGAATTTTTTGGCATTAAAGGGAAATTGGTAAACGTGCTAAAACCTTTTCCTTTAATGTTTTTTTTTGCGTGTGTTTTTTTTTTGTGCAGCACCCTTTCTTTCACCTTAGTTAAGCACCAGTTAAATGTGTGATAATCATGATGAACTTGACTTAACCGGGTATTTTATCCCTTTAACCAGTTTACTTTTAGGGTTAATGGCGTTTTTGCTTTAAAAAGAACTGACAGTGTATGTGTGTGTGTGTTAATTGGTAGCAACTAAAAGATTTATAAGGATTTATTTTGTGTTGCCTTCTCTTTTAAGTCAAAATCTTCCAAATTTCCTTCTCGTTCATATGTAAATGATTGGAGGCTTGTCCTTAGACATCTCATAAAACACAAGACATAAAGAAAACACGGGCGTAAAGTTGAGAATTAATTGTAAAAGTTATTCCATTATTTTTAACAAAGTCTGGGGAACGGCAAATGCGGGAAGAAAAAGATAATAGTCTTATCTCCATTTGGCGACAGCCAAATTTTCATGGAATTTGTAAAATTATTATGTGCACACTGGGGAGTACAATGAGGTGCCAGGCGGTGTGCTGGATATGGTTAAATCGTATGGGTGGCAAGAAAAGCTGTTGTCAGTAGGTATCTGTCAGCTTTTTTTGGATAGTGTGGAGTTGAAATTTAAAACGTATTCTTTAACTCTGATATCTAGAAGTCAGCAGGAGTTTACATGTAAAAATTTAAGAAATGTAGAATTTTTGTTGTCTGTATCTAACACAGTACAAAATTGTTCAGCTCATTGATTTGGGTCTCAATTCTGAGAACTGCGCGTGAAAGTAACCCCAAAAGGAAGAAGTTCTGTATCATTCGTTTTGTCTAGTTACATGCCACAATAGGAAAGTGTCGTATAGGGGAATTTGTCACGTTTTAGACTCTTTTGTTTGATATAACTCGAGAACCACTATTCCGATTTAGCTGAAACAAATTTAAAAAATATTAAGATTTACAATTCTTTTAATCTGTTCATATAACGTTTCCCTACATAAGCAACTGTTTCACTTTTCCATTCATCAAATGATTTTGAACTGGGTTTATTTTCTAGAAGATACAATAAAACTGGTGTATGATTTAAGTGGAATATTACTTATGATAATCATACGCCACCATAAAACAATATAACAAAAAAACCCAAAAAGGTGACAAATTCCCCTATACGATACTTACTAACTTCAAATCGATATTTACTTATTATTGCATGTTACTTGATAAAACAAATGATGCAGAACTTCTTCTTTTTGGGGCTACTTTCATGTGCAGTTCTCAGAATTGAGTCCCAAATTCATGTGTTGTACTGTGTAATGTTTGGCCCGATGATTTACCGTCAGTTATATACTAGCACTAAAAACACCCCAGGAAAGGTAGACAGGGACCGTAAAGTTCTCTAACTACGACATATTACTGCAGTGGTATTAAAAAACGATAATGATTCAGCAAAAGTGAGTTTAATTCAAAAACAAAGACTGTAACGTTATGAAAGTTGTCCGTACATATCGTCCTCCTACACATGCAGTTTTAGCGCTAACTACACAATCTGCAAACACTGTTTCAATTGAAAAGGGCAAATAACAATACCATCGAAACAAAATGATCTGTACCCGATCTCCCCTGCCCTTTTCAGGACAATCATTTATCTAAAGAAATATTCTTTTGTTTAGTCGTACTTCGGTCTGTTGAACCAACTTTTGTTGGTTTGACCCAAATTCCATTGGTTTAACTCGACTACGGTCTGTTAAATCGGGCTTCGGTCTGTTGAATCCGACTTCGGTCTGCTTAATCGGACTTCGGTCTACTGAATCGGAGTTCGGTCTGTTGAATCAGACTGCGGTATGCTAAATCGGACTTCGGTCTATTGAATCGGAGTTCGGTCTGTTGAATCGAACTTCGGTCTATTGAATCGGAATTCGGACTGTTGAATTGGACTTCGGTCTGTTGAATCGGACTTCGGTCTGCTAAGTCGGACTTCGGTCTGTTAAATCGGACTTCGGTCTGTTGAATCGGACTGCGGTCTGTTACGTCCGACTTCGGTCTGTTGAATCGGACTTCGGGCTGTTAAATCGGACCTCGGTTTGTTGAATTGGACTTCGGTCTGTTGAATCGGAATTCGGCCTGTTGAATCTGAATTCGGTCTGTTGGGTCGGACTTCGGTCTGTCAAATCGGACTTCGGTCTGTTAAGTCGGACTAGGGTCTGTTAAATCGGACTTCGGTATGTTAAATCGATTTTTGGTCTGTTAAATCGAACTTAAGCCTCTTTAATCGGACTTCGGTCTGTTGAATTGGACTTCGGTCTGTTGAATCAGACTTCAGTCTGTTGAATAGGAATTCGGACTGATGAATTGGACTTCGGTCTACTGAATCGGAGTTTGGTCTGTTGAATCGGACTGCGGTCTGCTAAATCGGACTTCGGTCTATTGAATCGGAGTTCGGTCTGTTGAATCAGACTTCGGTCTGTTGAATCGGAATTTGGACTTTTGAATTGGACTTCGGTCTGTTGAATCGGACTTCCGTCTGTTGAATCGGGCTTCGGTCTGTTGAATCGGACTTCGGTCTGCTTAATCGGACTTCGGTCTACTGAATCGGAGTTCGGTCTGTTGAATCGGACTTCGGTCTGTTAAATCTGACTTCGGTCTGTTGGATCGGACTTCGGTCGGTTGAATCGGACTTCGGTCTGTTGAATCGGACTGCGGTCTGTTAAGTTCGACTTCGGTCTGTTGAATCGGACTTCGGACTGTTAAATCGGACCTCGGTCTGTTGAATTGGACTTGGGTCTGTTGAATCGGAATTCGGTTTGTTGAATCGGAATTCGGTCTGTTGGGTCGGACTTCGGTCTGTTAAATCGGACTTCGGTTTGTTGAATCGGACTTCGGTCTGTTGAATCGGACTTCGGTCTGTTAAATCTGTCTTCGGTCTGTTGAATCGGTCTTCGGTCTGTTCGGTTTGTTAAGTCGGACTTCAGTCTATTGAGTCGGACTTCGGTCTGTTAAATCGGACTTCGGGTACGATTATTAGTCCGGTCGCGAGTTCGGAATCGATACAACTACGAGTTGCTGAAGTTGATCTACAGAAGAACACGAGTCATCAACACGATCCTGAGTTGCGGATTCCAAACTGATTAACGACGAGTGCCGGATCATCGATACAACTACAAGGGGCGAAAGTCGACATGCTGAAGAACACGAGTCATCAACACGATCCTGAGTTGCGGATACCAAACTGATTTACGACAAAAGCCGATCACCTCAAATCGACTGACTTTCTTAAATCTACCCGAGTCCCAAAACCTGTCATTGCAGACAGTGGCCACATTAATATACGTCGAACGGATACTAAAAGTTCTCGATCATCCAAAATTGGGCTGGGTGCAAATTACCGGACAAGACAACAAGGCTATCACTGAATCCGAATCTGAACTGTTTTCGTTTCTAAAAACTCATCAATAAACAATACTGTTATTATAGCCTAGTCGGGGAAAATCTACTGAGTTCTTATTCCCTTAGGTTTTGTAGGTCCTTATGGCGACCCTGACGACGACAGAAGTTACCTCAACCGACGACGAAGTTACCTCAACCACGTTATAGGACACTCAAGACACTTCAGATCAAGGATATATCACGCAGTTTTTTTGAGGAACTTTTGAAATCTTAATACATTATGCAACAAAATGACACCAAACTACAACATTAGTATTCGCACTACATTTTTTTGGATATATAATGGCTTCGCTATTACAAAACTAGAATAGGAAAACCACCTGTGCCCTTAAGATAACATTATCAACTATTAAGTGGCATTTAAACTAAAAGTCAACTTTTAAATGTACACGAAATTTCATTAACATAACACATTGCATTACGTACATGCAAGTAAGTAATCATATTGGCTACCACAAAAGCCCCACAATAACGTTAAAACAATTTTACGAACAAAAAACAAACACCTCTCATAAAAAATATCTCAACTATTTCGCCTCTTGTGTCATGTGTGTTTGTGGTTTCACCAATCACTAGGACAAAATTCTGAACTCGAAACTTTTTTCGCTATCGATATAATGGCACAACAGAAGGTGACAGACACTTTGTAATCTAATATGGCTTGTTGTTGTAGGTGTTCGAGAGAGAGAGAGACGATGGAGATAACCGAAATGCTATTAGTACTTGTCTGTGGCACTCTGCCGTGTTGTCTTATTGTCTGGCATTTCATGTGGAAAATGGTAATGGTAATGTGCTACTGCTGTAGTATATGTTGTAGACTTTTGGTATCTCACCATGCTGGGCAGGATGATGATGAAGACAGATAACAGCAGAAGAATGTAATATATTTGTTTTCCATTCTCATTAGACCTACTATGGGACAGATGAACAAGTCTGGTCGGTTGTAGACATTTTCAAAAAGAACAAAAGGAGCGCATAACAAAATACTATAGATCATTTATATGTTGGGCGTGTATAACATTTTTATGAATAGTTTTTTTTGTACAAAAATCTACAGAAAATGCTAAAAAAATGTTAGCTAAGAAAATAAAGCACAGTACAACACATGATTTTGGGACTCAGTTCTGAAAACCGCACATGAAAGTAGCCCCAAGAAGAAGAAGTTCTGCATCATTCGTTTTGTCAAGTTACATGCCATAATAATTTAATATCGATTTGAAGTTAGTAAGTTTCGTATACTTATGATAATCATACCCCACCATATAGTATTAATGTTATGTCAAACAAAAAAGCCTTAAATTATAATGGCATGCAACTTGACAAAACGAATGATACAGAACCTCTTCTTTTTGGGGCTAATTTCACGTGCAGTTCACCGAATCAAGTCCCAAATCATTGAGTTGACAAATTTTGTGCTGTGTAGGTCTACAATATATTCTTAGCCCGCGTAAAACGGCTTTAAATTCTAAGTATTCCATATACAATGGGGGGCCGGAGATAATTTCAACTTTGGATTTTTGGTAATGCCCAAGGGGAATATTGTGTGAGTTGTTATAAAACAGCTATGGTCAAAATTTGAGAAAAATCGTACAACTTTAAGCCGTGCCCCAAAAAAGAGGTCAAAGGCCAAATCTATCTATATATATGAAAATCAGTTTGTGTTTGTTTATTTGCATTTTTAAGTACCGTATAGGAATTATCACAGAATGTAGCTGTGTGGTCGGTGGTGTTAATAGGGTACTTGCATTTATGATCTATCAAGTGGTCGAGGCCCATTGGAACCTATTTGTGAATATCGCAATATCTAAAGGAATGTATCTCCTTGATAATTTGTGTGGAAGCATTTGGCAGCAAACTTCGTGAAACAATAAAAAAATAGGCGGGATCGGATCAGTGGGCGTGGTATATAACTTGAAACTTTAAAAGGCTGTATTATCATGAACTATAAAAGGTATAAATCTGATATTTGGTATGTGTTGTTTTTACAGTATGAATAACTGTCGGGTGCAAGTGGGCTGTGCCACGCCCTATGTAAAAGAAACTGTTATAACAGCCATAATAATAGAGTGATCGTCCGGGAAATTTGGAACCAAGTTGGCAAAAAGGGCCTAGGCGAAGACCAAACACGTCAATATTTGATTGTTACATATGAACGAGAAAATATAAAAATCCTTATTCAGACATTGGTAAAAAATATAGAATTTACTAAAAACTTCACCTTTGATCTCTTTGGGTCACGGGAAATAGTTCTCTGATCTTTCCCAAATTTCCATCATGTATTTGTTACATCAAGTGGAACAATATTCCGGTCGAAATATTTTAATTTCCACACCGTTCGATCAATCTATTTGCAATTTTGATTTATCAAAAAGGCACGGCCCGCCCTCTGTAAGTCTATTGTGACAATGGTTATAAAACTTGGTGTAGATTTTTTATGTTCAGTATACGTATTTCAAACGAAAATTGGCAGGACCGGATCAAGGAGTGGTCGTGCAAGAAATAGGCGGGATATATTAAGTATGCGCAGCCCCGCCCATATCACTATCAAGATATCTACATATGTGCAGGACTGTTACATTAGGGTGAGGCGATTTGCACATCTTAATGGACGCTTCGCGTTTCTAATTCTTGGGATTGTACTGAGCAAAAAAGTCCACTAGACCATAGGTCTACGGTGAAAATCGAGCTTCCCCATTTTGACTTGAAGTTTTTTCTCAAACTTTATTTTTTTTCAAAAATTTGCAAATTTTCTTGGGCTCATATTTCGTAAACTATTTGAAGTATTGACTTATTTTCAAAAGTAAAGTTATAGCTATTGTCTCGGACTACAATTTCTCTGAACATATTACTTAGAAAAAACTTCGTTTTCATGACCATAAAGTCGAAATTGTAGAAAATTCACCACTTTTTGTCACGTTTTTTTTAGATATTTTGGCCTAAAACAGCCAAACCATTGAGATTTTCGATCCAATACGAACACAAAAATTGTAGCCAAGACCATAATTAAGAACTCTCTGGTACATCGCAAAAGCATTGGAATGCTTCTGCAGGCAGTTTTGGCCTTGTGAATATTTGTGAATGGCATATTTTTCGTGAAAATTTTGATAAATTACCATTTTCAGTTGTTCAGTTCATAGCGCAAAATCATAAAAATGTTCTATTTCTTATTGTTATTCTATTTTTATACCATCACCCTTAGGGATGAGGGTATATATCATTTGATACGAAAAAAAGTGTAACGCATTAAAAGAGACGAGTTTGACCCCAAGTATCTTAAGACCAAATTCGTTTCAGGACTTTCTAAGACGGTGGCTGGTCTGCAGGATAACTCGAGTAAACCTTAACGGATCAGTATGAAAATTTACCAGTACTAAAAAATCAAATCCAACCAATGGGATTGTAAATGGGCAGAACAGCCCCACCCCTTTTGGTACCTCCCATACAAAATAACCTACTTTTGGATAATTTATATTTCTTTCATAACTTCCAAGCAGATAATTGTAGGATATTTGAATTTGGTCAGTTTATTTATCTTGCAAAAGTAGACAAACCCTAAGAAAACCGAAACGTTTGCCAAAAAAAATTTCAAATAGTTTACGAAATATGAGCCCAAGAAAAAATAAAGTTTGAGAAAAAACTTCAAGTCAAAATGGGGAACCTCGATTTTCACCGTAGACCTATGGTCTAGTGGACTTTTTTGCTCAGTATAATCCCAAGAATCAGAAACGAATAGCCCCGCCCTACTGTTACATCAATCATCTTTAAATTTGCGTCTTAAAATTTGGTGAGGATTCATTTGAGATCAATAAAAGTATTTTAAAGAAAAAAGGTTAGATGGGATTTAACAGTGTGGAGCCGCCCATCCGCCCCTTTTAAGAAACATATAATATCTGGCTTTATATAGAAGAGAGAGCTTTGATACTTTGTTTGAGTTCATATTCCACTAAATTTCCGCATGGTAGTCGCGTGTTCTGATCACTATGCCACGGCCGGTCCCATTCTTACAGTTCATGGCTAATTCGATTAAAGGTGATGGATCCAAATATTTTGCACAATATTTTTCTCCTGAAGACTACCAGAATAGAGTGATCCGCTTGCGTCCTTAACCAGGATTCTGCGCTGTACAGCAAGACTGGTAGGATCAGTGCCTGGTAGAGTTGGATCTTCGTTCACCGAAAGAGAGCTTTATCATTACAACGCTTGCTCAGCGCATAGTAGCAGCGGTTTGCGAACAACACTATTCTCTTGATTTTCAGGCTGACATTATAATATTTTTTTATGACGCAGCCAAAGTAGACAAAATCATCTACAACTTCAAAGTTATAGTTGTCAACGTTCCCGCAGCGCCCCAAACGAGTAAACTCTTTGTTCGTTGAAAGAAATAACTTGTTTTGTCCCCATTTATCACCAGACCCACTTCTGCCGACTGCTTCTTAATGCTCGAAAAGGCCGCAGTAACATACCGCAGTCCTCGGCCAATAATATCTATATTACCGGCATATGAGAGCAACAAGTGGATTTTGTGGAAGATGGCGCCAGTCGTGTTTACCGCTGCCATCCGCATGATCATCTCCATTATGATATTAAAGAGATCGCATTATAGACTATCGCGTTGTCTGTAGCCTCGCTTGGTAGAAAATGGCTTTTTTTGCCTACTTTCACTAAAGACTTCGTGGCACTCAGTGTCATCTCGCGAACTTGTAACAGCTTCGCTTGTATTTCAAACTCAGCCATTGCATCTAAAAATTTCTGTTGTATTGGACTGTCGAAAGCAGCTTTGTAATCGATAAACAGATGATAGGTATCAATCTGCATCTCTCGGTTTTTATCTAGGATTTGTAGTAGATATGAATATCTGGTCGGTCGTGGATTTACCAGGTCTAAAAACACACTGATAAGATCCAATCATGTTCGGTAGGATTCGACTTTAGGCTTTCACATAAAACACGCGACAGGACTTAGTATGCGATAGTTAAAAGACTGATCCCGCAGAACATGGTGCACACGTTTGGATCGTCTCTAGCGGTGATGAACTGGTAATTTACATGAACCTGCTCATGAACACAATTTAGTTAAAATAATGTATGCCTGATTATTGCAATCTAAGTGTTATATACCCTCTGCTTGAGAACCTTGAGTAACACTGCCGAAAAATCATTGGCATCTGCAGCTTTGTGTTTTTGATCTTATTAATTGTCAAACTGACCTCGTTTTGTCTCAGTCGAAGACAGTCTATTCTGTCATCAATCAATGGCCTGATTATGTCACTAGTCGCCAGATTTTCATCTATCTGGTGGCGATCTCCGATCCATAATCTTTACCTTTCCTTGTTAGCTTTTGATTAAATTAAAAGGACTTCACCTCTATTCCTGCATTATAAGGTATCCTAGCTCTATTTTCTCTCCCATCAACATCGCCTTTCCATCTGAAGAAGTGTTTTGCCTCCTTCTGGCTGTCTTGATATCGGTTCCTTAGAGCACGTGTTACAATTTGCTGTAGTGTTGCCATGTATGTAGCATCCTTTCTATCAAACAATACACGACGAATTGAGAGAGTTTGTTATAATAGGCATTGGATATTTCGGTGGTATGTAGATTTGCGATGTCTAGACTTCTTTGAATGTGGTTACGAGCATCCTTGTCCCTTCCATCACATTTCTTGTATGGCGGTATTGCCCGCCTTGTATTAGTCTAGTATATCCACTAGTCGGATATAGGTATCATCTCTGTAGAGAGTTCAGACATTTCAGGTCCATATCATAATATCATGAGCCCTATAGCATTTATGGAGGTCGTCAACATTTGAGGGGAGTTCAAATGTGGCATAGTGGTTAGAGCACGCGACTACCATGCGGGTGATCCGTGGTTCAATTCCCGGCTCCAGACATCTACATATTTCTTTCATTGGCGGCGCCCTCGATGTTCTCGATAGCAACTTTGCAGTATAAGTGTAGAGTCAATCGGCAAGTCTAGTAAAAGATTCTCAAACAGTGACGTTTGCATTCGTCGATAAAAGGGAAATTAATTTTTTAAGTTTTTTCTTGTCTTTTCTTTGTGTTTTCATAATTATTGATTTATTTAAAGAGAGTGACTTAATAAGTCACAGCAACAGATTCTATTTTTTTTGTGGTTCTCAATGCCACTAACAGAGAAATTGTGTTGAGCTTTTAGTAAATTCTGTTTTGAAATAAAATTTGATGAGATTCTAAAAATCTCCAATAAAACCTATATAGTTGCATCACAATTCCAAACAACGAATATTATCCCTGTCATAAGGATAATTTTATTGTTAGTAGCGACATAACTTCATAAGTAAACTCAAATTTATTATATCACAACAACATTATTTTAAAAGCTCTGCAAAGCACTAAATTATAATATCCTAAAACTTCACTTCATCAAATGGCAAAATTTCCATAAATGACTTAATACTGTAAATTTCCTGTGATCCCCCTACCTCAAAACATAACTTTAAGCTTCGCCAATAAAATGTAACCATCTGAAATTTATGACCAACTAGGAATGCATAAAAGTGTTTCCGTAACACACAATTTCCATTTCATTTCCAGGGATTAATGATACGGCAAATCACGTTGTTTTTTTATGCAAAAAAAAAACACTAAACATGTTCATAGAAAACTGTCCTCCAATGCCATCATCCAATGCGTAATAACACACTCATTATGCCGGCACTACAATCTACATTTCCTTCCCCCCCTTCCAACCTACTTGACGGTAGCGTTATGGCTGCATTGAAATGTGTGTGTGTGTGCCCCTTTAAATATTACTACACTCAACACATGCTTAAAAGCTGTAAAAATCCAAAGTGTTTTATGGTATAAAATTATTACAGAGACTAGAAATTTATTACCTTCTTGTTACTCAGCCGTTGCTGATGTTGATGCTTCTGCTAGTGATGTTAATGCGAATGTTACTGTACTGGTCCTTCCTGGTGGTGATTCTTTAAGTTGTTTGAACTGATGGTCGTTAGTCTGTTGTCGAAGATTTGTGAGCGTTTTGCGTTGGCTCCTTAATTTCAATATTAATGATGTTGTAGAGAAATCAAAAAGATAAAGACCCAAAGGAGGCACAACATAGAGATAAAAATGAAGTTGAAGTTGAGTGCGGCACAAGGAAGCACTAACACTCAAACACACTCACACGCGCGCTCACAAAGCAAATAGTCGGCTAGTTGACTATGTGGTCGTTGTCCTTAGCAGGAAGTTTCTTTTTTTTGTTTTTTTTTCTCTAGCTAAAGTAACAACAACAATGAATATTTAACGCACTCACACACTTATGTGAGCGAATACACTTTCACTTGCAGCACACTTTTCTTTTTAACATTACTCGAGCGCTCTCTCTCTCTTTTGCAATGTAATTCACAACTTTTCTATGTGCTTATAGAGGAAAACTTTTAGAGATTTGTTGGTTTTAACACTCTCTTAACATCACTGGTTTGTTAAATTTTATTCACTCTCACACTTTCTCTCAGCTTTTTGCGCTTTTGCACTCTCTTCGTTTTATTGTGTCGATTACTCATTCATTGCTTTGTACAGAAACTGTGTTAAGCACTCAGTCATAGTGATGCTGTGTCTGCTACAACCGCTACTGGCACCAGTGATGCCAGATTACCCTTATGTTTGTCATGTTCAGCACTTTATAAGGACTGAAATTGAAAAAAAGAGAAAAACAATGTTATTTTGTTGTTTTTTCTTAAGATAATAATTTTATGTGATTTATTGATAAAAAAAAATTTACATTGACTTGATTAATATAAATTGCGCATAAATATTGCTCATACGTTGTACATACGCAAACTCGCTTCATACACAGTACAACATTTTTCAGCTCATTGATTTGGGACTCAATCTGAGAACTGAAATTGAAAGTTGCCCCAAAAAGAAGAAGTCCAGACATCTACATATTTCTTTCATTGTCGGCTCCCCTCGAATGTTGTTGACAGCAACTTCGCAGTACTAAGTGTCGAGTCAATCGGCGTGTCTAGTAAGAGCTTTTCAAACAGTGACGTACGCATTCGTCGATAAACAAGTAGGTGCCGTTAGTTGTGAATCTACAAAATAGAAAGCGTGTTAATTCACAACAACGCGAGAAGCTATCCCACACCTTATTCATGGGGTGCAAAGGGAAATTAAGTTTTTTTTTATGCCGAAGCTTAGATACTTTCCACCATTTGTTTTTTGCACAACCATCATATTTTATTAAAAGGGAAGTTTTATGAGGGGTGGACGTTAATTCAAACCGATCACATCCAAAGCAAAGCCTCTCTTTCAGGCTACATAATGAATGTAATGGATGAGGTTCTGGCAATTCAGAAAGCCAAGAAGACTGTTATGGCATGTGGAATTGAAACTAGCAGACGGATAACCATGTGTTTGCGTTCCCAGGTTGCAATAAAAGCGATCAATTCTACATTGTCTAAAGCAGTGGAAGCGACGTAGACTAGCAATCCGAAGGTGCCGGGTTCGATTCTCGGCCGCGGCACTGGCCAAATCAACATCGATGAAAATTACTTTTCAAATACTTTTGAGTTCTCCAGCCAACAAAACTCATCTTAGATGCTTCCACTACAAAAAAAAAATCCTTGATACAAACCTTGTTATCTACAAAGGAACGAAACAGAGTTGGCAACAATGATCGTATGATAATCGGATTATATGCCCGATCGAGTGGCGATAAATTAAAAATCGGTATAAAGAATTATCACCCTAGCTACCACCAGCTGTTACAACAACAACAACATGCATGCTCCAACTCCTGTGCACGGTTTGGCTTTGATTGGATGTATTATGTCCTTTGCTGAAAAAGGTGATCTAAGTGTGTGCTCCAACTACCGCGGGATCAGCCTTTTACCCATCGCATATAAGGTCCTGTCGAGTGTGCTATGTGAAAGACTAAAGCCATTTTTATCCAACCCGATTGGGCCATATAGAAGTTATTAGTTTCAACGAACAAAGAATCTACTCGTTTGGGAAACTGCGTGAACGTTGACAACTATAATTTCGAGGTGGTAGATAACTTTGTCTACCTAGGATCCGCCATCAATAAAGCAAATAATGTCAGCCTAGAAATCCGGAGAAGAATCCTGCTTGCAAATAAATGCTACTACGGACTAAGCAAGCGATTCAATGACAGAGCCCTCTCTCGACGAACAAAACTCCAGCTATACCAGATACTGGTTCTACCTGTCTTAATGTATGGCTCAGAATCCTGGGTTATGACACAAGCGGATGAATCGGTTCTGGCGGTATTCGAGAGAAAAATACTCCGTAAAATATATGGGCCCATCATCGTTAACGGAGAGTATCGGCGTCGTATGAATCATGAGCTGTACGAGCTGTACACTGACATTGACGTGGTCAAACGCATTAAGGTGCAACGGCTGCGCTGGCTAGGTCATGTTGTACGCATGGATGAAAATGCTCCAGCTCGAAAAGTCTTCGACAATGAACTCGATGGACGGCGCAGAAGAGGGCGACCAAAACTCCGTTGGAAAGACCATGTTGCTGAGAACCTTACAGAACTCGGTGTGACTAACTGGAGAAGAAGCGCAGAAGATCGAGGCGCTTATAGTATTTTTCTACGTGCGGTATATAATCCACTGGGATTGCATAGAAGTACCAGCTAAGTAAGTAAGTAAGTAGATCGGGCCATATCAGTGTGCCTTTAAACCTTGAATATCAACAACTGACTCATACTATTCACACTTAGGCAAATCCTGGAAAATACACAAGAGAAACAGATCGACCCGTAGCATCTTTTCGTCGACTTTAAAGCTGCCTTCGAGAGCCCGATACGACAGGAATTACTCAATGGCTCAGTTTTTTATTCCATCGAAGCGACTTTGCGGAATGACGCTGACTGTGAAGATTGGCAAGAACCTTATCCATCTAGTGGCCTCTTCAACATAGTGGTGGAAATGATAATGAGGTTAGCTGCAGTAAACACCAGTGGCACGATACTCAACAATACCACATGCTACCCGCGTACGCTGATGACGTAGGCATCATATGACGAAAACTGCGGAATGTAACTGCAGCCTTCTCAAGTATACATAAGGAGTCTAATCGTGGACGAGGACAAAATAAAGTTATTATTTTCAAAGAACAAAGAATCTACACGTTTGGGAAACTGCGTGAACGTTGACAACTATAGATAAATATAGATAGTTTTATCTACCTAGGCTCCGCCATCAACAAAATAAATAATGTCATGCTACTACGGACTAAGCAAGCGATTAAATGACAGAACCCTCTCTCGACCAAAAAAAATTCTGTTATACCAGATACAGGTTCTACCTATCTTAATGTATGGTTCAGAATCGTCGATTATGACACAGGCGGATGAATCGGTTCTGGCAGTATTTGAGAGAAAAATACTCCGTCAAATATATGGGCCCATCATCGTTAACGGAGAGTATCGGCGTCGTATGAATCAAATGCTTTACGAGCTGTACACTGACATTGAAGTGGTCAGACGCTTTAAGGTGCAGCGGTTGCGTTGGCTAGGTCATGTTGTACGCATGGACGAAAATGCTCCAGCTCGAAAAGTCTTCGACAATGAACCTGAATGACGGCGCAAAAGAGGGCGACCAAAACTTCGTTGGAAAGTCCAGATTACCAAGGACCTTGCAGAACTTGGTGTGACTAACTGGGGAAGAATCGCAAAAGATCGGAGCGCTTAAATTATTTTTCTACGAGCGGTATATAATTCAATAGGATTGCAAAAAAAGAGCCAGCTAAGTAAGTTAGTAATCAATATCTACAGACACCGTGTGAAAATATAAAAAAAAAGTGCTAAAACTCCACCTTGGGCAAAAAAATTAGTATGGCCATTACAATAACACAAGACAACAGCAAAAAAAAACGTTTGAATAACCACGATATAGATTTGATGGTTGATGGCTACCTAAGTACAAAAGTGGGAAAATTTTTGCGAATCTATGGATAATTTTCAACTAATTTTTAAGTAAAATTTTCAATATTTTGAGACTTTTCTCCACTTATGTGGTCATTACTCAAAAACAACTTGTCCAATATGGTTAAACTAAATTTACAAAAATTTTGATTTACAATATCTTTAAAAGATTCTGTTTTCAGTGCAATAGTTTCAAAGTTATGAAACAAATCGTTAGGCAAAACTTTTTGGAAAAAATTTAAAAAAATAAATATTGGAAAAAAGTATTAAATTTTATTTATTTGTAGTGAAGCTACTTATCATGTGAATTAAAGCAGATATGGATCATGAAACTCGATGCATGCCTTACGTTTTTATTCACAATTAATTGGAGGTATCGTAGACCAAATTCGTTTCACGATTAAGACATGTCCGTCTGTCTGGCTGGTGGGCAGGATAACTCGAGTAAACCTTAACTGATCTTTATGAAAATTTACCAGTATTATAATTTTTCAGAATGAAGTGATGGGATTGTTACTGGGCTAAATAGCCCCACCCCTTCTGGTACTTTCCATACAAAATTACCTTTTTTGTAAAAAAAAAATATTTCTCTTATAACTACTTTTGTAAAATTATTATATCTTCCATATCTTCCAAAGGATATTTGAGTTAAACTAAAATTTTGTGAAAATGAGCGAATTCACTTAATTCTGAATAAATTCGAAACGAATCAATCGATTTTTCTCATTCTGTTGCTATTACATGTGACATTGCTATAAAGCTATAAATCTAAACAATTTTTGTCGTTTAGCCCATTTTTGGTTTTTGGTTTTGATGCAGTTGTCGTTGTCTTAATGTCACCGATTTCCTTAACAGTTCTTAAAGTGTTATAAAGTACAACAAATTTTGAAACAAAATCGCTTTAATCTTGTTGTAATTCATCAGAAATTCGTATGTTAAATCATATCCTCTGCCTTTAAACTAGATATCTTCAAAAAAAAAATATTTTTACCAAAGTTCCAAAAAAAATTTAGACTGTACAATTATTTCAATTTATTTCCTTTATTTGTTTATATTGGTCTGAAAGGAAGGATTGAGAGTTAATATAAAAAATGTTATCATAAACAAATGTTCTGTTTGTTAGTTGCAAGAAAACTTTTAACTCAGTCTGAAATTTAGCTTTCTACATCTAGTCACTTTTTTTTACTAATCTAGCCGTTTGGCAACCCTGTCTGATATTACAGTGGGTGATAAGGCTCTCTTAGCCTTGTTATTGTTATTCTTCATCATATCTGTTTTGTAGCTGTTGTTGTTTTTGTTTTTTTATTGACATTTATTATTTAATATTCTTTTATCACTGCCTTGCCTTATTATTGTGGCGATTTAGTGCTTTCACCATAACTTTTGTTGTTGCTGTTTCTGTTTTATTTGCTATGTTTGCCTCTTTGATTTTTAGAAATTCCCAAGCAAAACACTGATATTTTTCGTAATTCTTTTATTGCCGTCGTCGTTCGTGTTTAGCAATTTTAATGTGATGACAACTAATGCATATTTTCAGGGTGTGGCAAAAGAGATTTCTTTAAAAAAATAAAACTGTACGGTCCTATTAATTTTACGACATATTCAGGAAATTTTAATTTTATGTTTTGTTTTAATTTTTTGTGTGGGTCACACTTAAGAGTCTTTTGTTTTTTATTTAAGAGGCTATAAATAATAGAGGTTTTTTGTTTGCTGTTTGTTTTGGTTTATTGTAATGAAACAGGAAACACTTTTTTATTGGCGTTTCCGTAACATTAAGTTAAGCGCTTGCTATTGTTGTTGTTGTTTTAGTGTTCCTGTTAACGTTGGTGCCACAGTGGCTTTTCATCATGCTTGTGGGTTCTCGTTGGTGTTGTCGATTGTTACTGTGTTAGTGTGTTGGCGTTGTTTATATGTGCAGTGACTGCAATGATATGTATATTTGTAGCACATATTTGTGCAGCATTCAAGAAACAGTGACATTCGGTAGTTATCAGAGCTCACATGTGCACAAGCACAGACTAGAGAGGTTTACAGTGGATATTGTTTATGAGAAATACTGATTTTAAGAAATTACTGCAAACAAAAAGTTTTCCAGGTTAACTGACTTTGTAAATCTATTAGAATTTTAAAGAAATGAAAATCTCCTAATTTTTTACAAAAAAAACGTAGTTTTTTTGTTTCGTAACTCTTGACAATAAAAAGTGTTTCAGATCATGAAATGTGAAATACATTTTCTAAGAAAAGTGATGGTCCATTTCGGTCAACGTAAATTTTGTTGATCTTTTTTGAAAATATCTTGAATATGAAATTATTGTTTGTTTAAGGGTATCCCATATATCCTTTACTCACTGTATTAACGTATTTTATAATTCACTATTCTATTGTTGTTGCTGTTTATTAATACACGGTTGATGTAGTTGTTGTTGCATTTGTTGCATTCACTCGTATGCTTTATGGTTGTGATTGTCGGTTTAATATCACAATGTCACTGATGCATAAGAGTTCCTATATCATCATGTTTTTTTTTTCTTTGGTTTTTGCTGTTACAAAAACAATGTTGTCACTTAAGCGACTTTGGTAGATATTAATTATTAATTTCAGTTTATATTAAATAAAAGAATAGTATCATGATTGGCATTGATTTACTGAAACTAGACATGTATATGGATTTCAATATTGAATAAAAATGTAATGACAGTTTGACACAAGTCAATCGTGATATGTAAGGAGAAATCAAATTAAAAACAACCTCTAAATGAATCACACTTTAGAGTGCTTATATTGTTGGTTACAATATTTTCTTATGAGTATTAATTGTTACTTGGGCCGGCCGTGGCAAAGTGGTTAGATTACGCGACTATCATGCGGGAGATTTGTGGTTCCATTGCCAGCTCCAGTATATACATTTCTTTCTATCATTGCCGGGCCCATCGATGTTGTCGACAGCAACTTCGCAGTATAAGTGTCGAGTTAATTGGTATGTCTAGTCAAAGCTTATTAAACAGATGACGTGCGCATTCGTCGATAATCAAGTAGGTGCCATTCGTTGTGAGTGTAAAATAAAAAGCGTGTTAATTCACAACAACGCGAGAGGCTACCCCTTACCTCATTCATGGGGTGTAAAAGGAAATTAAGTAATTTTTAGTTATTAATTGATACTTGCTTTGTTTTACTACAAAAACCATCAGTTGTGCTACGGCAATAATGGGCTCAAAAGGTCGTTTAATCATAGCATTGGATGTAGTGCGAAATGAACAAAAAACATATTTTCGTTATACAGCTAAATACAATGGATACATAGAAAAGGTGTGAAACTTTGCGTAATGGAATGTCAAACGATACTGAATAAAAATAAGATAACAATTTGCCACCAGTCAGGAGTAATATGTAAAGTAAAAACAGATTTAAAAAAAACCTCCAAATGAATCACATTGCATATTGCTAATTGGATTACAGTTGTGTTAGTGAGCAGAAACAACAAATTCACTGAAAAGAAAATTTAAGAAAAAATATATTTATTGTACAAAAAATTAATTTTCCTGTACCACAAAGTACTTTTATTGTACCAGAAAGTACTTGTATTGTACCAAAAAGACCTATTATTGTGCCAAAAAGAACTTTTGTTGTACCGTTACCAACAAGTACTTTCGATGGACCAGAATATATTTTTATTGTACCGCAATGTACTTTTATTATGTCATAAAGTAAATTTATTGTGCAAAAAAGTACTTTAATTGTACGGAAAAGTACTTTAATTGTATCGCAAATCACTTATGTTATACCAGCAAATACTTTTGATGTAGCTAAATGTTAATTTATTGTATCAAAAAATCCTTTTATTTTAAAAAAAAAGTACTTTATTGTAACAAAATGTTCTTTTATAATGCCAAATAGTACTTTTAGTGGACTAAGGTACCTTTAGTGTACTATTTTACCAAAAAGCCAGTAAAAAGTACTTTTATTATGCCGTAAAGTACATTTTTTGGTCCAAAAAGTACTTTAAATGTGATTTAATTTACTTAAAGTGTGCCAAAAGTACTTTAATTGTATCGCAAAGTACTTTTATTGCACCGTAAAGAATTTGTTTGGTACAACACATGTACAAAAAAATACTTTTATTGAACCAGAAAGGACTTTTATTACGCCAAAAAGTACTTTAATTGCAGTGCAGAGTATTTTTTGGTACAACAAATGTGCCAAAAAGTATTTTTATTGAACCAGAAATGACTTTTATTATGCCAAAAAATACTTTTATTGTACTGCAAATTACATTCGTTGCACCTAGAAGTAGTTTTGATGTACCAGTACTTTTATAGTACCAAAAAAATTAATTAAATGTATCAAAAAATACTTTTGAAGTACCAAATAGTACATTTATTATACCACAAAGTACTTTTATGTATCAAAGAGTACATTTAATGTACTAAAAAGTAAATTTTTTGTAACAAAAAGCACTTTTATTGTAAAAAGTACTTTTATTATGACGTAAAGTACTTTTATTGTACCAAAGATTACTTTAATTGTGCCATAGAGTGCATTTATTTTACATAAGGTGTGCCAAAAGTACATTAATTGTACTGCAAAGTAAATTTGTTGTACCAAAAAGTACTATTATTGCACCGGAAAGTATTTTTCGGTACAACAAATGTACCAAAAAGTACTTTTATGGAACCAGAAAGGACTTTTATTATGCCAAAAAGTACTTTTGTTGTACTGCACAGTACATTTTTGTACAGCAAATTACATTTATTACACCTAGAAGTACTTTTAATGTACCAGTACCTTTACAATACTAAAAAATACTTCATTGTATAAAAAGGTACTTTTATTTTACCACAAAGTACTTTTATTGTACCAAAGAGTACCTTTAATGTAATAAAAAGTAAATTTTTTTGTAACAAAAAGCAATTTTATTGTTCCAGAAAGTACATTTACTATGATGTACCAAACAGTATTACAATTGTGCATTTATTTTATTTTAAGTGTGCCAGAAGTACATTAATTGTAAAGCAAAGCACTTTTGTTGTACCAAAAAGTACTTTTAAGGAACCATCAAGGACTTTTATTATGCCAAAAAGTACTTTTTTTGCACCGCAACATACTTTTATTCTACTCCAAATTACTTTTTTTGTACCTAGAAGTGATGTTCCAGTACTTTTATAGTACCAAAAAATAAATTCATTGTATCAAAAAGTACTTTTGATGTACCAAAGAGTACATTTAATGCACTAAAAAGTAAAATTATTGTAACAAAAAACACTTTTAATGTTCCAGAAAGTACATTTACTATGACGTAAAGTACTTTTATTTTACCACAAAGTATTTTTATTGTAACAAAAAGTACTTTAATTGTGTCATAGAGTACATTTATTTTATTTAAGGTATGCGAAAAGTACATTAATTGTACCGCAAGGAACTTTTGTTATACCAAAAAGTACTTTTGATATACCATTACATTTATTGTACCAAAAAGTGAATTCAGTGTACCAGAAAGTACTTTTTTGTACCAAAAAGTGCTTTTATTGTACCACAAAGTAATTTTTTTGTGCCAAAGAGTACTTTGATTTTAGGTCAGGTTGTGGACACGTGTTTGGAAAAGGAGAAAAGGAAGGGGGAGAAAGAAGCAGAGAAGGGACCGATAGAGAAAGAATAAAAAATCGTGGGAACCCCAATCGTCATCTTGTCAGAATAAGCCATGGAAGGAACCGCAAGAAAAATATTTAATTGCCTACTCGGACAGAGGAGAGAGACTCTAGATCTTCCAAATAACTTTTTTCTAAGCAGCTAAGCCCCCTACAGGCTACAATGGGACATCTACAAAAATGATGTTCCATGTTTCAGACACCTCCTCGTACTCACACAGACGGCAGTAGTCTGGTATAGATCTATCCCACTAGCTTGGCCGGTGCCTGATATTGCAATCGCCGATAAGAGTTTCACAGGCCAGTCCCAGATTACGCCTGCACAAGCCACCCATGTACGCTCTTAGGGATTTGCTGTATTCAGGCCACAGCGATCAAGTTCTGGAGATCCAACCTCTGCTAGCCGTTTCCACATCCAATCCTTCAATTAGCCAAAAAAGTAACAAATGAGCTGGTGAACATCTTCCAGAGGGTTATGATCAAAAATAGTGCCTTTAGGTCTGCTGATTCATAACCAAGAATATCGCAATGTCCTGCAATCCAACCCAGCAGAGGAAGCACAGGTCTAAGAACAACTTTTGGTTTGGTACCAGGTCAAAGTTACCACAACTATTGACCATGCTTTTGAGAAAATTGACTTCGACCAGTACACATCAAGGACGCCTACCTGATCTGTGCTTATACTGGCATCTGCCATACTCAGAGCCAACATCTCTTCAAGTGTTGCCCGGGTTACTATGATGATTTTCCAGTACAGCCTTCTCTTGCCTATGGGTCTGTTGATTCAGGAATCTCGCAATTTATATTAGCACAATTTATATTTACACAAGATAGTTGTACTCGTTTTTTTCTTTCATTGTCGGCTCCCCTCGAATGTTGTTTGACAGCAACTTCGCAGTATTAAGCGTCGATTCAATCGTCGTGTCTAGTAAGAGCTTCTCAAACAGTGACGTTCGCATTCGTCGATAAACAAGTAGGTGCCGTTAGTTGTGAATCTAAAAATAGAAAGCGTGTTAATTCACAACAACGCGAGAAGCTATCCCATACCTCATTCATGGGGTGCAAAGGGAAATTAAGTTTTTTTAAGTTGTACTCGTAGTTGTCTTTGACAGCCGGAGAATCATTCCTCCGTTCTCAGAAGATAGCACAGAGGATATTTCCATTTAGGTACCGGTGTTTAAGGAGGGGTTCTGTTTCGCCACCAGGACAAGGCGACCTTTGTTGTCTTAATGTGCGGTAAAATTTACACCATATGTGATCTGCCGAAGTGGAAACATAGATATAGAAACGACTTCTAGTTTGGCACCATTGCCCATTCATTTGGAAAAATTAACTTCGACCAGTACGCATCCCAAAAACTTACCTTCTCTGAGCCTATACTAGGATCACAGCCAACTTCTCCTGCAGTTTTGCTCAGTTTACTGCGCTAATTTTCCCGTCAGGATCAGCCCTGTCCACAACAACCACCTGAAAAGAAGGATTCACTCCCAAGCTTGTATGTTTCCTTGACAGCTTTGCGCCTTTGATGCGTCTGTCCCCTGAGCGAGTCCTCTTGGTAGTAGTACTTTTACTATGCCGTAAAGTACTTTCATTGTACCAAAAAGTACTGTAATTGTGCCATAAAGTACATTTATTTTACTTTAATTGTGTCAAAAGTAATGCAAAGTACAATAAATGTACTAAAAGTACTTTTATTTTACCAAAAAGTACATTAAGTATCAAAGTACCAAAAAGCTAGAATTAAAGTCTACTACATATTCTTGATATTTATAAGAAAAAATTTCCCCAAATTTTTAGTTTGGACGAAAAAGTAAAGTAGCTGACTTCGTATGTTTGAAATTGCTCTCCCTTGTTGTTCCCTTCTTCGACTATATAGAATATGTTTTTATACCCAGAAAAATTTAAGTCTCACAAAACTCATTTGCCCCGGTCATCATAACAATGTCATTGGGAGTACTCGTACTTCACGATACTTGTCATAACTGCGACTTAAATCCATAAAGCATCCGCGCAATCGTTTAGCTGTATTTCTTATTCCTCTAAGTTAATAGTAGTAGACTCCATCTACACACGATGCTAATCTTCCCATCGTGTTCCCCCAATTAAGCGCTGTTTCCGTTTTGATTTACATTCCAGTTCGTTTTGTTTTCAGGATTTATCCTTTGTCGCATCCTAAAACTTGGCAACACTTCCTTATATAGGCTTACACACACACACACACGCGGGCATAGTTGCATGAAAAAAAACTATACTAATATGCTCTGTATTAGCATTTGTCATATCCCTTTAGAAATACACTCACGCAGATATGTATATGAATGTAGTACATAAATACAAGACTCGCAAGTTATTTTGTGCATTTTGTTGGGTGTGCGAGGGTATGCATTATTTCGTTTGTGTTTGGCTTGATGTAGAATTTTTTATGTTTGTAAAAATTTTGAGGTCTCTGTAGAAGACAGGCGCGGTTTGATGGTATTGTCATCATCGTCAGCAGCAGCAAAGACACTAATACATACATAATACATGCACATACACATATAGCAACATACACACTGGCTTACATACAATTTGTTAGTGCAAATGTGCGGATGCTCTTTGTATTTATTATCCGCAACACTACCCCCCGCCCGTCCGCCGCGCTTCGCTCGTTTATTCGGTTGCCGGATCCGGATTGTTTGCTTTGGTCTGCAAAATTTTTTGTCTTCCTCTGTCACAATTTTCGGTGTGCGGTAGGTTATTGCTGCAGTATAAAAACACTTTTACTGTTGTTGTTGATTTTGATTCGTCCTGAATGTTGTTTAAAGGATTTGCTCATTGTTGTAGCTTTAGCTGTTGTCGTTGGTGTTGTTGTTGATGATGTTTTTTGGATATTGAATTTCTCAATTAATTCCAGTATTGGCAGACAGAAATACGAGGCGAAACTTTGCGCTGTTTGGCAAATGGCAAACAACAACAACAACAAAAACGCAACACAACTTTCGAACCCAAACAAATGGTGGATGTGGATGGTAACATATGTCCGTGTGCTTGTAATGTTGAAAATATAATTTATTTATACACATAGATGATGATGTCTATATATTGTATGAGTGTGTGTGTGTGTGCGTACATCGACGTGGAAGTATTAAATTGTGTTTTATTAATGACTTAATCAATATAAAAATTTGATGTTGAATATCAATTACACTAGACTTTATTGGATGAGTTATTGCATTTCAGCAGTTTGAGTTAGCTAAACAAAAAGTCGTTATATTGTGAATTGAAATGAAAACTATTAGTTTTACTAAGGTGGAGTTTTATTGCGAAGTGCATTGTAGCTAAGCTCTTGAAGCGAGAGCCTTGTATTTTTGGTTTATTTTTAAAAGTTAAATCATATTTTATATGACGTCTATTGAAGCAGTTAATCGCATTAAGTAGTAATTTGTGATATTTATAGATTTGGGTTATAAACATTGCAGGCAAAGTGTATTATCATATTCAGTGATTTTGTGAGGACACGTACGAGGGCAGTGTGATAAGTTAGTTTGTATGTTTTTGAGAAATTTTGTCGGCCAAACAACGACTTTTTGTTGTTGAACATAGTCTACTTCTAGTTTATCACATATTCGTCCATAATTTTTTCAATTTTTTTTTCCTTCTAAGTAAAAGATTGATAGGGCCTGATGGTGGCATGATGGTTGGAACACGCGAGGGTTTGATTTCTGTCTACATTTATTTGTTCGGCGGCCCCCACGTTGTTGTCGACTGCAACTTCGCATATGTTGTTGTAACAGCTGGCGGAAGTAGTTGTGGTGATAATTCTTTATACCGATTTTCAATTTATTGGCACTTGATCGGTAACGTCATCCGATTACTCCGTGCAACAGTGGTTTTCACACTTGATGAAGACCATATATACGTGAAACTACAGACCTTATGTAGTAAAACTGCATTCTCAGTTTATCGCCAGAACGTCAGGTTTTTTCAAAGTTTCAATGGATACACCACTTTCAAAAAATAAAACCAAATATTTCCACGAACCATATGATAATGATATGGGTATCAAATTAAAGGTAAAATCTCATCAAAGCATACAAATAACAGATTTTAAAGGATCTGGACCAAATGTCCTTTTAAAGTTTTAAAGCTTAATATCCTTAAAATAATTTTTTCTGAAAAAAATATTTGTTTAAGAAGTTATATGTACATTTTATTAATCTAGCTATACTAGTTTAGAAAAAAAAAGAAAAAATTACTAAACCTGTTTCAAAAAACTGTATGTATACAAAAAAAACTGAAAAAAAAAATAATGCAGGCACAGTGGTTCAGAGGCGATAAAAAGGAAATTTTTTAAATTTTTGGGGCAGATCCATTAAACTCTTTTATTTGTTTGCATTGCTGAGATTCTAAAATTTGGTTTTATTTTTTTAAAAGTGGTGTATCCGTCGAAATTTTGAAGTCCTTTAAAAAAAATCCTGACGTTCTGGCGATAAAATAAGAATTGCAAATTTTAGCAGGGTGTTATCATATGGTCATTGTTGGCAACTCTGTTTCGTTCCTTTGTGGTGAACAAGGTTTGTGTAAAGGGATTATTAGGTGTTGTTGTGAGTTTTAACTGCCAAATTCCTTCAAATATGGTGCCAGCTGGTTTTGTCATCGTCCTCCCATCCTGCGATAATGTGTCCATAATTTTGGGCATTGTGAATTTTTTTACTATTTTTGGGTGGTGTGTCATGCGTCGCTACCGGCTTGGGAAATGTCATATTGCCCAAAATGCTTGTCATACAGCCCAAAACCCCAATTTCTTGGACAAGAACAACTAACATTGTATTTGTTTTGGGCGAAATGTCGGTAAGCCGCCGCATACAGGGCGAAACTGCAGCCAATGGCAACGCCAGCTTTTCGTGAACGGCACTCGTCTTTTTAGACGGAAAAAGAAGAAGCTGAAGAAGAGACAGGAAATAAATAAAATTTTCTTTCATTGTCGGCTCCCCTCGAAAGTTGTTGACAGCAACTTCGCAGTATTAAGCGTCGATTCAATCGTCGTGTCTAGTAAAAGCTTCTCAAACAGTGACGTTCGCATTCGTCGATAAACAAGTAGGTGCCGTTAGTTGTGAATCTAAAAATAGAAAAGCGTGTTAATTCACAACAACGCGAGAAGCTATCCCATACCTCATTCATGGGGTGCAAAGAGAAATTAAGTTAATATCCCGCCTCAAAAATATCAAATCGGCTAAAGCCGATGATCTTCCGGCTGAATTGTTTAAGGCAGGTGGGGAGGAGCTGATTAGGAGCATGCATCAGCTCATGGTGAATACCTGGCTGGAGGAGAGCATGACCAAGGATTTGAGTCTTAGTCTGTTATGTCCCATATACATGAAAGCAGATTGTAGCGAATGTAGGAACTACCATGAAGTAAGCCTATTACCAATTGCGTACAAGGTCCTTTCGAGCATATTGTGTAAACGTCTAAAGCCAATTGTAGAAAAACTAATTGGACCATATCAGTGCGGCTTTAGACCTGGTAAATCTACGACGGATCAAATATTCACTCTACGACAAATCCTGGAATAAACTTATGAAAAGCAGATCGACACCTACCACCTCTTTGTCGACTACAAAGCTGCCTTCTACTCTCCGATAAGGAATAGACAATATGAGGCCATTTCTTAGGTTGGTATGGCTGCAAAGCTAATTCGACTTTGTAGATGCACCTTGGAAAACACCAAATCCTCGGTTAAGATTTGTAAAGATCAGTCTGAACACTATTAATATAGTTATGGAGAAGGTGATGAGAAAGGCTGGTGTCAACATTTCTGACACCATACTCCACAGGAGCCACATGCCACTAGCCTATGCCGATGATATAGATATCATTGGCCGAAATCTGGGGGATGTTACTGCAGTTTTCTCATCACTAGAAAAGGAGTCAGCAAAAATGGGTTTAGCGGTCAACGACGACAAAACAAAAATAATGATTTCGACGAACAAAGAGTCCTCTCGTTGGGGACGCAGCGTCAACATTGAAAATTATTGTTTTAAGGTAGTAGATGAGTTTACCTACCTCGGATCTTCCGTCAATAAGAAAAAACATGTCAGCCAAGAAATTAAGCGGAGCATAGTGCTCGCCAATAGATGTTTCTAAGGACATCGGCAGCACTTTAGTAACACCACCTTATCTCGGAATACTAAGAAACAGCTTTACCAGGTGCTAATCTTAACCGTTCTTTTGTATGCTGCCGAATCATGGGTGCTTACGACAACGGACATACAAAACCTGGAAGTATTCGAGAGAAAAGTACTCCGAAAAATTTATGGACCTATCTGTGTCGACGGCGAGTTTCACCATGAACCATGAGCTGTATGAGCTTTACCACGATATTGACATAGCTAAAAGAGTTAGAATGCAACGACTACGATGGCTGGGACATGTTGCCAGAATGGATGTAAATGCTCCAGCGAGAAAGGTGTTTGTAGGCGCAGAGCAGGGAGACCCAAACTCCGTTGAAAAGACCAAGTGGGAGGGGACGTGGTACCATCTGGTAGACCAAACTGGAGAACACACGCAGAAGACCGAAGCGTGTTGACAAATATCATGTGTAAAAAAGTTGAATTGAAGAGTAATATCTGACGTGGTTACGGAGAAGTGCTTAAATGTTTCTTAAGAAGGTTAAAAAATAACAGGTGTGCAGTGTGTGATGAAAATTTTGTCCTAAGAGCTGTGTTTAAAGTTAAAAGATGTCAATGATACAAGACCACCACTTTTATGATTTGATTTGCGTCAACAAGAATACAGTTAATGGTTAACAGCAAATAACGACAAAGTCTATGGGCTAATAATTATGTAATATTAATTTAAATTGGACATTTTGTTCTTTAGTAATTCAAACCTGTAATTTATGAACCACGTAGGTAAGTTGTAATGGGACACTTAAGTAAATTAGTAGTATTTAAAATTCTGACCCTTATTACCAGGGCCAACAAAAGTATGCATTGCATACTTGCATATGCAAATGCATATTAGAGCCCTTCAGGCATGTTTTGGGGGTTTATGCATATAAAAGCATATTTTGAAGTTTTCAGTGTTTTTATTATTTTTTTTTTTACTTTTAATATATATTTTTTGCAATATAGACAACACCTGTGGATTTTATTAAGATTGGAAGATAATTTAAATTATTGTTCGCAACTCGGGACGCCAATATTTTGTTAAAGTATTATTATTGATAAATTAACTTAATTTCATCCGGCACAACTTCATCAACAGCATATTCATACCATAACACCCTCATAACAATGACAAACTACAAGTCCACCCACATCGATTGGCGGAGGAGGCCACATAAAATTTACTGTCAGTTGCCAAATTTCACAGAATCCAAAAAAGAATATCGACACTGTATAGCAGCACCATTGGAGACGACAAACAGAATTTCAATCAAAGTCGCCGACACAAAAGAACAATTTAAATGTATTCAATACCATTTATATGTTCTTTTGCATTTCAAGTATTTTATCTATCCGTATACCTTCTGTTTAAAATTTGCAACGTCAGACGTCTCCCCAATGCTAAACAAAAACAAAGGCATTGCTATGAAAATCAGTTTATCTAGAACGCAAATCCTTATTGTGTAGACTATGAAAATGGTGGTGCTTCATTCATGGAAAAGCACAATTTAAAGTGAAAATGTAAAAGTCATAGCAGTTTGTTTCAAAATACCACTCGAAACAAAATACTTGACCTTACACTTTAAAAGTGAGTGCACACACACATGCGAGTGAAGACAACAACAATTTCAAGAATCCTTTAATTCACAACAGTGGCAGCGGCAGCAGCAGCAGTAGCAAAAACAACAGTTGCAAATGCAGCTACAATAACAACAAAACACGTACTAACACTACCACCATCAGCACCAACATCATCAGCATCCTCATCACATTGTCGTCGACTTTGGTCGTCGTTGGTGGCACCATCAGCGGTGGCGAAATAGTACCAAGATCTATACTAAATGTTAATACCATATACCAGCAGAAGCTGCAAGGATTTAGTTTTGCATCCACATCCACACAAAATGTGTTGTTATTGTTTAGTGCGTGTGTATGTATGTGTGTGTGTGTGCGCGTATAAATATATTTATTGTACAAATGAAATGTTTGTGGAACGTGTATAAAGGATATCATATCCTAACAATTGTTTGCAATTGTGTAGCAAAGGAACTAGAGAGGAGACGACACAACAAGAGCAAAAGAAGAAGAAGAACAACAACAACAGCGACAACAAAACAATGTCAGCAAAAGCACAACATAAAAATGGCCAAATATCACGTGTCACCTGTATAAAAACGTTGAATTGAAGAGTAATACCTGCCGTGGTTACGAAGAAGTATTTAAGATTTTCTTAGGAAGGTTAAAAAATAACAGGTGTGTAGTGAATGATGAAAATTTCATCCTAAGAGCTATGTTTAAAATTAAAAGTTGTCAGTGATACCAGACCACCACTTTTAAGCTGTGATTTTTGTTAACAAGAATACAGTTAGTGGTTAACAGCTTATAACGAATTTGAACTGGATAAAAAATTATTGTCTCGAGAACCACTAGTCCGATAAAGCTGAAACAAATTTAAAAATATTAAGAATTACAATTCCTTTAATCTGTTCATATAACGTTTCCCTACATAAACAACAGTTTCACATTTCTATTTATCAAATGATTTTGAACTGGCTTTATTTTGTAGCAGTAACAATAAAACTATTGTACTCCGTGGCGTATGATTTACGTGAAATATTGCTTATGATAATCATACGCCACCATGTAGCAACATAAATAAAGAGCCTAAAACGTAACAAATTTTTACAATTTTCCTTAAAGTTCGTAGTAGAGGGAATTCACGGTGAATTTTAGTCAATACCACGAACACAGGAAATCGATAAAAATCTATGATTGTTCAATTCAATAGTTTAAAATTGATTGTGTGTATGACTGTGCGGACACTTGTACTCGTATTAAAACTACATGTTATCATGCCACTTTCCTTGAGGACGTTTTGAATACAGTGATATTCCGATGTGAGGAATTATAAGTTGTACAAAATAGTATATGTTGACACCTAAGAAATATTGAACATCTTAATAAAAGTTACATTATGAAATGGGCTTGAGTCTCTCATTTTACCGCAAAAAAAAAATCATAATTTCGGTACGAATATATGGACTTCCAATTCGTTTTTATATATTATGCCAAAAGTTGATATGCCAATTTTTTTATGATTTTACAGGAAACCGATTCAAAATTTTGAAAATTCATATCAGCTTTTTATATAGCCATTTAATACAATTCCTATTATCTCAGACATGTCATCCTTTGACAACTTGTTCTAAAAGTCCCAAAAGATATATCAAGTAAAACACCCATTTAAAAAAAATGGACATCAACTTTTGCAACACTTTAATTACTTTTTAATAGAAACGTTATAGGCCTTTTTTTACTCATTAAAAACGGCCAACACAAATATGCACGAAAAAACTAAAAATATGCTCATAAGAAAGCACGAAAAACATTAAAAAATGCGATCAACTAATAAAAAATTCAGAATCAATTTTTATTCGTAGTTAATTTTATTCACTGAATTCATAAAATTTATGACAACAAAAAAAATACTTAACACCCCATAAATGAGCTATGGGTTAGCTTCTCGCGTTTTTGTGAATTAAAACACTTTCTATTTTGAGATTCAAAACTAAATGCACCTACTTGTTTATCTAAGAATCCGAACATTACTGTTTGAAAATCTTTTTACTAGACATGCCAATTGACTCGACACTATACTGCGAAGTTACCGTCGACAACATCGAGGAGACCGCTAACAACGCCTATTCCGACCAACTCACTCAACTACTTCGTAATGCTCCAACTCCCGAAAATACTAGCGCACAATGGCAATATATTGCCCACTCACTGTAAAGACAAGGATGGTCATCTCGTTACTGACTCCGAGAGCGTACTGAGAATATATAAAGATCACTTCTGCAGCCTATTGATGTGTGAAAACTTGACGGAAGAAGACTGTGCACCAATCCGAGATGATAACATCGAGTGTTCACCTCCGAGCCAAGCTGAGATAACAACTGCCATATCCCGCCTAAAGAACAACGAGGCCGCTGGGGCTGATGGTCTTGCAGCTGAGTTGTTTAGAATGGGTGAAGATGAGCTTGTTATAAGCATGCAACAGCTCATAGAGAATATTTGGCTTCAGGTGATCTTGCCAGAGGATTGGAATCTCAGTGTGCTATGTCCTACTTACAAAAAAGGTGACCGTAGTGAGTGTAAAAACTACCGTGGAATTAGTCTCTTACCGATTGCGTATCTAGTGATTATCTTATACTGTGTGAACGTCTAAAGCCAATTGTGGAAAACCTGATTGGACCTTATCAGTGCGGCTTTAGACCAGGCAAATCCACGACGGATCAGATATTTACACTACCGCAGATTCTGGAGAAAACCCATGAGAAGCAAATCGACACTTACCACTTTTTTGTCGATTACAAAGCTGCCTTCGATAGTCCCATCAGTCATCGACAATACGAAGCCATGTCTAAGTTCGGTATTACTGCGAAGATATTTCGTCTCTACCGGGGTACCCTTACGAATACCTCTGTTCGGATTGGCAAGGATCTATCTGCACAATTCGATACGACGAGAGATCTTAGACAAGGTGATAGTTTGTCATGTATACTGTTCAACACAGTGATCGAGAAGGTGTTAAGGAAAGCAGCGGTTAACATGTCTGGCACCATATTTAATAAGAGCCACACGCTGCTCGCATATGCCGATGATATCGACATTATCGGTCGAACGATGCGAGAGGTAACATCTGTCTTCTCATCTGTTGAAAGGGAGTCAGCGAAAATGGGTTTAGCAGTAAATGAGGACAAAACGAAGTTATTGGTATCATCGAACAAAGTGTCCACCCGTTGGGGACGCAGCGTGAACGTTGAAAACTATTGCTTTGATGTAGTGGATGAATTTATTTACCTCGAATCCGCCATGAACAAAACAACAGTGGCAGCCTTGAAATAAAACGGAGAATAGTGCTCGCCAACAGGTGTTTTTTTGAACTACGCGAGCACTTCATAAACACCTCCCTATCTCGAACCACCGAAGTCCAACTGTACCAGGTACTCATTTTACCGGTCCTGTTGTATGCCTCCGAATCTTGGGTGCTTACACAGGCAGATGCAGCTCATCAGGCTGTGTTTGAGAGGAAAATACTCCACAAAATATATTGACCCATTTGCGTAAACGGCGAGTTTAGGATTCGGATGAACCATGAGCTGTACGAGTTTTACCACAATTTTGATGTGGTCAAGCGAATCAAAGTGCAACGATTAAGTTGGCTAGGCCACGTCGTGAGGATGGATGAGGAAACTCCAGCTCGAAACGTATTCTATCAAGACTTCGAAGGACGGCGCAAAAGAGGGAGACCGCGACCACGTTGGAAGGACCAGGTGGAGGAACCGCTGACGCTGCTTGGTAGGACTGACTGGAGGCGGTGCGCACAAGATCGAAGCGAATGGAAATCTCATCATTTCTGCCTCTGACTTAGGCATTAAGATATAAGTTGTTTTAAAGGCTAATGATAATAATAATAATAATAGAAAGCTAACATTACTAGCTTAAGTCGGGAGGTAACACTAACAATGTTGAAAAGAGTAATCGATCCAAATGAAATAAGTCTTTTAGTCCAGAACACAATTTTTAATGAAAAAATTAGCATGCTGATAAGATTTGCCTATCTACATTGCAATTTAATCCTTTTTAATTTTCAAGTTGTATGAGCGGTGCCACGCCCCTTTATCCAATCACAACCAAGTATAGCCAGGTCCTATCTAAAGGTCAACAGTACCACTTTGTAAAATTTTCGTATCAATCAGTCTATTGGAAAAGACGTCAGAGGGGGTGTGGCACTGCCCACTTCCACCCTGGCTGTAATTCTAACTGTACGAACAGCATATATACCAAATATCAACTTCATACCTATTATAGTTCATGAGATACAGACGTTTAACGTTTCAAGATGTTAGCCACGTCCACTGATTTGATCCCGCGTACAGCTTGTACTGCAGAAAATATTGCTGCTGTTCGCGATAGTGGGGCTGAAGAGCCATCCACCTCAACTCATTGTCGTGCCCAACAATTTCACCTCTAACGCTCGTCGTTGATGTGCAATTGATTCAAGGACTAAAGCCTCTGGACCATTCCAAACGTCGTCAATGGTCAGAATGGTGGCAAGAAATGGCAACAGTGGATGATCAATTTGCGAAGAAAATCATCTTCAGTGTTGATTCACATTTTCACCTCAGTGGATTCGCTATCGTGAGGTGATAACGAACTTTTTATGGCCCGAATCGGAAGATATGGATCTGGACGATATATGGTTTCAACAGGACGGTGCCACTTGCCACATAGCTAACAAAACAATGGCTCTTTTGCGCAACAAATTCAATGGCCGTGTTACCTCACGGTGGCGATGTCAATTGGCCGCCAAGTTAATGTGATTTGACACCGTTGGACTTCTTTTTTTGGGGTTATTTGAAAGAAAATGTGTACGTCGATAAGCCAGCAATGATTCAAGAGCTAATGTATGAGATAATTCGGCACATTAACGGCATAAACCCTCAATTATGGCTCACCGTCATCAAAAATTTGGACCATCTGTTGAAGGTGTGTCGCCGAGGTCGCGACCATAGAGGGTAGATATGATCTAAGAAACTGTTGGGGTTGCAAAAATATTGGGGGCCGATCAAACACTTGACTCCTCTAGGGGCACATTTAGGGCAGTAAGAGCAATGGGAGCAAATTTTATAAAAAATTAATTTTTGTATGGAAGCCTCCTTGGGGGGTGAAGCTGGAGGGGTAGGTATGTTTGGAAAAAATATTTGGAGGGAAAAATGCTTGGGGTTTCAACCCTCTGGGGGCGATTCCGGAGCAGTTACGGGGCTTGTTGAGGATTTTTCCCCTTCCCCACCCCTTTTAATCACGGCCATATCCCCTTTTTTTAAGCACAAGCATTATTCTTCCTAACCACGCAAAATTATAGGGTCAGCCGTATCCAAATCTTGTTACTACGAATATCCATACAACACGTTCGAACTCCTACTACGAAATACGAGAAGTTTCTCGTTAAACACCGGGGACTAGATTTTTATTTTAGACCTATTGTTTCTTGGGCAAATTTTGATAACTGCTTGGTCGAAAAAAAAGTGACCCACTCCAATAAACAACCTTATAAGCCGACTTGCCTAGAACTAAACTGGCAATGTTCTGTTAAAAAAATTCAATTTGAAAAACCGGTTAACCGACATCAAAAAACCGGTTAAACCGAAATAAGCATTTTTTAAGAAACCGGCATACGGTTTCGGAGAAACAAATCGGTTAGACTGTTTTCGGTTTTGAACACTCTATTGACAATGCATATTTCTGGGTCACGTGTAACATTTGAATGAAATTGTTTTTAACAAATAAATATCAGATTGTTCTTTCAGGACTGAATAAAAATTCCGTCATCTAATACTATTTTAAACGTTATATTTAAAATTAATAAGTCATCGTTTTTTTGTTCACTGTTTAGTGAATAAATTAATAAAAAATAAAAACATTGATTAATTTTTTTTATTTTCGTATTTTCAGTCAAGCCAGTTTCCAAAAAAATACACTTTAAAAACTAATGGCTTAATTTGGTAAGCCAGTAAGCTTTCCAATTAATGTTATTTGTGTGCTTAGTTAGTTAATTAGTTTTTTATTTGAATCGAAACGAATTGTATTACTTGCTAATAATTCCACTTACATTAGTTTATAGTCGAAATTTGAATCTTTTAATTGGGCGATTTTTATACTACAGCATCGATACTTCACTTTGTGATTCCGCAAAGTTGGTTAAGAATTCTATATAGATTTTTTTTTCAATTAACAATCATATTAAGCCTTATAAGCGTTATCCATTTTTTTTTATTGTGTTAACATGAATATCCGCTATGCACGTGTCAGCAATATGACGATGTTATGACATTTCCTAATAAATTCCAGTACTGCCCAATGCATACAATTTCTATAATTCACTTAATTCTCTTTTTGGTATTCATATGAATTTTTAACATTTCAGCGATTTCTTTTGGTTTTATTCCAGAAACTTAACATTTTTTTTCGTTTGGTAAATTTTATACACACACATTGCTATGCACACACCCAAAATCGAATTCTTTTTTTTAGTGCTTCTTCTTCTTCATTTTGCTCTAATCGCATTTAAAAGACTTTGCAAATGAAAAGGGCACTCACGTTTCTTTAAGACTTTTCTCAACGAACATGGATGTGGACACCTTTTCACAAGAATTCATTAAATGTTATTTAATGAAATTTGTTAATTTTTCACTTTTTTTTCCCCAACTAAGAAACCAAAGCATCTTAATGAAAGGATTTCTTTTCTATTTCTTTGTGTGTTGGTTATTTTTTTCTGCTTTGTTTCCACAATACTTTTTTCCACGAATTTTTTAGGTACAACAGTTCACTATGAAGGTTGGCGATTGAACTGAATTGTCCTCTAAAGCTTTTTCCCCCAAAACATACAAATTGCGAAGAGACATCAGCACAGCGGCAGCAGCAGCTGCCAAAACTGCGGCCAAAGGATGCCAAGATGCAGGAGGAGATGAAAATGTAGTATACTCTGGGCGAACAGCACACACTCGCACACACTCACGCTCATATAACAGGGAAAACTGTGCGATACGAAACGCAAACACACACCAACACATTTAGAGCTTAGCATTGGCATTTCTCTTAACTTTGCTCTGTGGTGATATCCTTGTAGATGTTATTTGCCTTCTTTTACTGTGAAATACATCGAAAAAAAAAAAAACAACATACACACCAAAGGAGCAGCCACATCGGGGCAAACTTTTGTTACACATAGCGGAACGCACATGTTTGGTAAGATGTGAAAGTGTTTATATAGAAAGAGAGCTGTTTTGAGATGTGCCAGAGAGGATTTCATATGAAAAGTCTCTTCGAAATTCCCTGAAAATTTTTATAAAATAGTTGTGCGTCTCTTCTTATGTTGTGGTGATGTATGACTTTTTGTTAGAGATAATACATATGTTTTCAATACAGTGTGCGACAAAAGTGTGAAAGATATGGATGTGTTTTAAAGGTTAAAGAATAGTACTCGCATTTCCGGTTGGCCAACATAGCATCGTGCGCTTTTAAGAATAGTGAATATCCGGCCATTTCCTAATGATATGGCTTTTTGCATAGTCATTATAAAATTAACTCTTTTTTCTGATTAGAGGCTCAGGTTAGAAAAGAAGACATATAAAGATTTCTATAATGATTGTTCGATTTCTCACTAGTGAATTTCCAACCCCTTTTTAGTGATATCACTACATTTTTATAAAATTCACATCTTCTTTTGAGATGCTTAGTGATTTCTCAAACAATGAACTTAGGAGATCAACGCACCAGAGTACATTTATCGTACCAGAGTACATTTATTGTACTTAAAAGTACAGGAAGTACTTTTTTAGTGCCAATAAGTAAAATTTGTTGTCTCAAAAGAGATTTTGTTGTACCAAAAAGTCATGTATTGTATAAAAACGTACAAATATTTGTACTTAAAAGTAAAATTTTTTGGTCCAAAAGTACTTTATTGTACCGAAGAATGCTTTTAATGTACCTGAAAGTACATTTATTGTACTACAAAATACTTTTAATGTACCAGAAAGGACTTTAAATGTTCCAATAGTACAATTTATTGTACCAAAAAGAATAATTTACTGTGCCAAAAAGTACAATTTATTGTACCAAAAAAAAAAATTTATAGTACCAAAAAGTACTTTTATTGTAGCAAAAAATACTTTTTGTGCACCAGAAAGTACATTTATTTTACCGGGAAGAACTTTTATTGCGCGAAAAACTCATTTTATACTACCAAAAAGTACAATTTATAGTACCAAAATACAAATTCATTGTACCAATGAGTACCTTTATTGTACCAAAAAGCAGTTTCAACGTACCAATAAGTACTATTTATTTCGTCAACAAGTACTTTTAATGCACCAAAAAGTACAATTATTGTACGAGAAATAATAATTTATTGTACCACAAAGTACTTTTATTGTGCCAGAAATTATTTTTATTGTACCAAAAAGTATTTTTATTGTTCCAGAAAATGTACTTTTAATGAACCACTAAGTACTTTTATTACCAAATTTTTTGTACCAAAATGTACAATTTATTGTACCAAAAAGTACTTTTATTGTACCAGGAAATAATTTTATTGTACCAAAAAGTAAAATTTATTGACCAAAAACCAAATTTATGGTACCAAAGGGTACCTTTTTCAACCAAAAAGTAATTTCAACGTACCAAAAAGTACTATTTATTTCTTTAAAAAGTACTATTTTTTTAACAAAAAGTACAATTATTGTACAACAAAGAACTATTTATTGTACCACAAAGCACTTTTATTGTACCAGAAAGTACTTTTATTGTACCAAAAAGTACTTTCAGATAGCCAGAATTTACTTATTATACCACTACGTTCTTTTATTGTACCAAAAAGTACAATTTACTGTACCAAAAAGAACTTTTTATACAACAGAAAATACTTATATTGCACCAAAAACCAAACTTTTTGTACCAAAAAGTACTTTTATTGTACCAGGAAATACTTTTGTTGTAACAAAGAGTAAAATATAAAAAAAAAAAGTAATTTCCCTTTGAACCCCATGAATGAGGTATGGGATAGCTTCTCGCGTTGTTGTGAATTAATACGCTTTCTATTTTTAGATTCACAACTAACGGCACCTACTTGTTTATCTTTATTGAATCGACGCTTAATACTGCGAAGTTGCTGTCAACAACATTCGAGGGGAGCCGACAATGAAAGAAAATTTTATTTATTTTTTTCTTTTAAGATGAATGGAACCAGGTTTGAACCTGCGATCTCCCGCATGGTAGTCGCGTGTTCTAACCACTATGCCACGGCCGGTAAAATACAAAAAGTAAAATATATTGTGCCAAAAATACGATTAACTGTGCTAATATTTTTTGTACTAAAAAGTACTTTTAATGTACTTTTATTGTAAAAGAAAGTACTTTTATTGCATCAATAAGTACAATTTATTGTACCAAAAAGTATATTTATTCCACAAGTTATTGCTCCAAAAAGTAAATTCATTGTAATAATAAGTACAGTTTATTTAACTAAAATGTACTATTTTGTACCAAAAAAACTCAGAATTACATTTATTGTACCGAGAAGTTTTTTTATTGTGCCAAAAATAAAAATTTATTGTACCAAAAATTAGTTTCAGTGTTCCAAAAAGTACAATATATTCCGTCAACAAGTCCCTGTTTTGTACCAAAAATTACATTTATTGTACGAAAAAGAAAAATTATTGTACCAAAAAGTACATGTTGTACGAAAAAGGACATTTATTGTACGAAAAAGGACACTATTGTACCAAGTACAATTTCTTATACCAAAAAGTACATTTAATTGTTACGAAAAGTACTTTTATTGTACCGGAAAGTACTTTTATTTAACCAAAAATTTTTGTTATTGTACAAAAAATATTTATTGTACCGAAAAGTACATTATTGAACCAAAAAGTACATTATAATACCAAAAATTACAACTTATTATAACAAAAAGTACAATTTATTCTACCAAAAAGTACTTTTAATATTCCAGAAAGTACTAATAGTGTACAGTAAACTCTTTTTATTGTACCAAAACAAATTTTTGTTGTGCCGAAAAGAAAAGTTATTTTTATTGTATCTAAAAGTACTTGTGTTCTATCAAAAAAAATTAAATTCCTGGGAAAAATTAATTTCCCTGTGAACTCATTTCCCTGCAAATATTTAGAATTGCACTGAATATGAATAAATTTGCTGCATTTCTCCAAGTAGCCCTTTAAGTATGACTATCATAAGCCTCTTATTAACGCTGCAAACTGTTGCCATTGCCATTAAAACCCAACGTTGAGTTGGAAAAGCTACCACACTGTTGTCTATGACTACCACTGATCTACATATATTCCGTATTTAGGGTTGTATGCATACGTATGTAAGTACAAGCTATAACAATTTGTAGTAAGCATGAGAGCAGCGACTTCACAGCTAGTAGATGGAAAATTATGTACAACGCACACTAATGGTTGTTAATCAATCAAAAGGCACAATCAACAAAAAGAGAGAACATGATTTAAGCCATAAAGAGTGTATTTCCTTTCCAAGAGGTTTACCGTTATGTATGAATGAATGGCAACAAACAAAAGAGAACAAGCCATTTGGCCACAAAAAAAACATTACCAACAAATCACCATTATGCGAGAATGTTTAAAAGTTTTCTCTGTATACTTCGGTAGGCGTGAGTGTGTCCTGACTGTATATCGGCAGGTTTGATGTGCATTTGAGTGTGTGTGTGTGTAGATGGCTGAGAGCAGTATGCTGTTATCCTGCAAATACCGTACAAGCGGCTTTTAATTAAATTTACGCTATGGGTATTAATTTTGATTTTTTTACATTTGTTGCTATTGTTGTGTAGTGAGCGCGCACACTTTACAACGTGGCAATGTGTGAGTAATATATGCGTGTGCATTTGTATTAATCATACTGAGAAAAGCTTTGATGTTCTCTGTTATGTAGCAACTTTGTAGCATCCATCTGTTATTAGCTGCTTTTAAAAGCTTTTTCCATTCTTTTTCTGTTGTTGTTATTTACCAGCAGTCAGCTCTTTTGTTTATATTTGTTGTTGTGTTTTGCACACACAAACATATAAATAAACATATATTTGTATATTTTTTTTTTTTGCTGTCGGTTGAGTTGTTCACGTTTTGTTGTATTCGCTGTTCTTACACGGTTACTATAGTTGCCGCAGTTATTGTTGTAGTTGTTGGCCATGATTGTTTGATGCTGCCTCATCCCGGGCGATGCTTTGTTTGCCGCCTTATTGTTTTGGTCATTACTTTTGCGCCAATTGTGGGCAAAATCATATGATGGAGGGCAGACGACGACGACGATGCCGACGATGCTGGAGTACTTGTTCCAGTATTTATATACCGAAGTGTGAATGGAATAGTGTTATTGTTGTTGTTGTTTTTGCTGTTGCTTTAGTTTCTTCTTGTTGATGTCGAGAGGAGTGTTGATTGAAATTTAAATATTAATAAGAGTGCTGTTTGTTCAGTCAATTCTGTATAAATTGCTCTTAATGTCAGCATTTTTTTCGTCCGTCCGTCCGTCCGTCTGTCCGTCCGTCTTATAAAAGCGTTAAGGTAGACGGCAGACGTTAGCGCCTTTAATATTTCATCATGTTTCGTTTGAAGGTTTTTGTGTTATTGGAGTTAAATTTGATTAAGACAATAACAAGAATGCATAATTTCAATTATGTCCTTGAGGCGTTATGATTTGAAGCAACATGTTGGTTTAATAACACTGAACGACAATTTCAGAAGAAGATGTTAGCATTCTATGTTAAAATGTTATATTAAATTAATTTTACTGTATATGAAACTGAGCTTTTTCGAGCGTTTACAATTTTATAAACTTTATTAAATAAATTTTTAAAATATTTTTGTGTTAGAGAGCATCTGGATGATGACGAACGACTAGAGCTCTGCCTAACTTTATGTTATGATTACAATTAAAGTACTTTTGATGCAATCAATAAATACAGTGAAAGTTATTTTTAGTATAATGAAAATAATTTTTGGTACAATAAAATCACTTTTTGGGAAAAATAAAGTAGTTTCTGGTACAACGGAATACCCCAGTAAGAAGTTTCATCATACGCGACTTTCTCGTCAACGCTGTCCTCAAGACAAAATTTGAAAAATGTATGTACTTGTCGTCAAAACACTCGGTTGACGACAAGCTGACCGACAAAATACTAATGTTGTCGTGCATCAAACACAATCAACAAAATCTAAGGAAGAAAAATGTGAAATATTGATGTACTTGTCGTCAAAACACTCAGTTGACGACAAGCTCACCGACAAAATACTAATGTTGTCGTGAATCAAACACATTCAACAAAATCAAAGGAAAAATAAATGGAGTCTGACGTAAAAAATTTTCAGTTTATGAAACGGTCGAGTAAACATCAGCAATTTATTAGTTTAAAATCTCGAATGAAGGTGAATGCCATATAAAAGTTTATATCCTTTACTTCTCCCTTGGTCAGTAGTTTCCCAAAACTGTTAACAATTCGTCATACTAATAAAAAGCTAAAAAAAACAGCTAAAAATCCACCTTTTACTAATATGGCTTGAATGACAATTCAAGACGGTCGTCCATGATTGTTTAGGCGACGTGTCGCTTATATAGTCATCAACAACAATTTAACCGCTATGTCACCCATCAGGTCTTGCGCGATTGTGTGGGCGACTGGTCTTTTGTATTGGCATCTACGAAAATGTGACCGACATTGTCGCTCATCAGGTCGTGCATGACAAAGCGGACAATTGTATGAAAATTTCGTCGACGATTTGTATCAACGGTCCCCTACATGTCATAAACACTTCCTACTGGGACTTTCTGGTACAATTAATGTACATTTTGTTACAACAAAAGTACTTTTTAGTACAATAAAAGTACTTTTTGGGACAATAAATGTACCATTTGATAGAACGAAAGTAGAGTCTGGTATAATAAAAGTACTTTTAGTACAATAAATAGAATACAATATAATTTCTTTTTGAGAAAATGAAAATACATACTTTTGGAAACAATAAAAAAACATTATTTTTGTTACAATAAAAGTAGTTTCAATTACAAAAAAGTACTTTCTGGTTCAAAGGAATACGTTCTGGTACAATTAATGTACTTTTGGCACAGTAAAAGTACTTTTTGGTATAATAAAAATTATATTTAACACAAAATCAAAGTCCTTTTTAATACAATACAAGCAATTTTAAGCACAATAAAATCAGTTTTTGGGACAAATAAAGTACTTTTTGGTACAAGATAAGAAATTTTAAATACGTTTAAAGTAAAACATTAAAGATACTTTCTGATAGAACAAAAGTGGTTTCTGGTATAATAAAAAGTACTTTTTTGTGCAATAAAAGTACTTTCTGCTACAATACAAGTAGTTTTTGGTGCAATAAAAGTAATTTTTAGTACAATAAAAGTACTTTTCATTTATGATACAATAAAAGTAATTTTTGCAACAATATAATTAAAATATTTTTTGGTATAATATACGTACTTTTAGATACACTAAAAGTACTCTCTGGTATAATAAATGTACAGTGAAATTCCTCATAACCGGACACTCATCGTCGCAGTGTTTTTGTCCGGTTATGGGGAGATCACAAAAGAATACATTCGAAACTCTCTATAACGAATTCCAAGGGACTGGCTATTTACTTCGCTATGAAGAAAATTCGCTATACAGAAAAGAACAACAATTTTGTTCTTTTTAAAATTTTTTATTTGTAGTAGTCAGTTATTTTGGTTTGAAGTAAATTTTTCCACTTTTCTTTTTCAATATAATTTTCTAATACATTTAGAGAAGTAAACACACTACATAACGCGATATGCAAAGGCAAACTGATAGCGACTGCAAGAAATTTGAGAGATGGTAATGATTTCAGTTGTCACTTGCATAGTTCGGTGGTTCCCCAAAATACACTTTCAATTTTATGGTAAATAAACGATTCAAAGCATCACACACCGAGCAACAATAACACACAACAAAGCGACGTTGATTTCTTGTTTGTGTGTCTGCGAACGGTTTTGCCTAAATTCGTTATATGGAGATTGAAAACCCTTCAATTTTTAAGTTACGGTCGCAAAAATGCTTCGTTATAGGGAAATATTCGCTATAGGGAAATTCGTTATATGGAGATTATAATACACTCAAAGTAGACCCAAAACACAGTGTTCTTATAATTGCTTCGCAATAAAGAAAACTTCGTTATATAGGAGTTCGTTATAGAGAGTTTCGAGTGTATATTAAAAATGCATCGAAGTGATCAGAAGTTGTCGTTTATTTTATATTTTGTATAAATTTATGAATATTTAATAATATGTAAATATCAATAATTTCCATTTTTCCTTTAATAGACGTACGTTTTGTTACGAGTTTATAAAAAATACGATTCACATCAAGGGCGTAGCCAGGTAGGGGCAGGGGGGGGCAGCTGCCCCCCCCTACAGCTTTGAAAATCGAAAATCTGTCAAAATCCCCGAAAATATGAAAATCCTGCCCAATAAAACAGTACAGAAATTTCACTAAGGTGAACTGACTGATAAAAACTTTCACCCTATGTTGATTCTCCAAAATTCTAGTGGATATTTTTTAACTCGGAGTCAATGAAATTAACTGATTTTTAAGTAAAAGTACCTATGTTTTGTTACTGTCCTGCTTGTGCAGTGGTAACTGTTGGCCGGACGTTTACAGGCATATATCAAAGCTGTAGAAATGGTTACAGTTTAGAAAGTGCTAATGAATTCACAAAATATTAAGAGTTCCTCCCTGAAATTATTGGTAAAATTTAGACTACCTTGTATTCTAAGTACTAGAACGCAGAACGAGACCCTTTTTTATTCGTAAGTTAACGTTCAATAAGCGATAAAATTGGCAAAATTTAAACTGTATTTAGTGCACTTGCAAATGTATATGGGTGAATTTGGTCATTTGCATTGAAGGTACCAAAAGGGTTGTAGAAAATATTTCGGTTTTCTGAGATTTTACCTACTGCTGAAGATAATGAAACTGACAAAATTCAAATATCGTACAGTTTTTCATTAGAAAGTTATGTTTTTCATTAGGAAGTTAAAACGAACTTTTGGAAAATAAGAAAACTGTTAAATCTTTACAAGGATCAGTAAAGTTTACTCGAGTTATCCTGCACACCAGCCAGTCGCCCAGACAGACGGACATGGCTCTAGAATTGAATTCGCTCTTCGGATACTTAAGGTCCAACGTGTGTCCTTTATACGTAACAATTTTTCTCATGTCAAATGATATAGAGGGTGGACCAAATACAAGTTAGTTTTAAAATCATACAGTATTTTAATCCATTAACAACCTCTTGGAATATTGGAGTGACAGAATGAGCTACTTCGATGCGAGGCGATGCACCCAATTGAACAAACAAGTTTAAAATATTTAAAAAAAACAATCGAGTTTGGAATTAAGAATTTTTGACGCAACTGGTTCCGTACTCGATTTCCTAATCGATTCTTTTAACAAGATATGAGACTAAATTAATTAGTTCTTTGGATTTGTAGATAACATTCTGTGAAATCGAATACTGTAGTAGTCGAAAAAATAGACAAGACCGGACTCGACGGTTTAAACCTAATTCGGACACGGAATCGAACTGCATCATTAGATTTTTGAGTTACAGTGTCGGTTTCGTACAAATAATTCGGACACGAGGAATCGGATTGCATCATTAGATTTTTCAGTTTCAGTGTCGGTTTTGTAAAAATTTTTTTTTGGTGTTTTTTACTTTGTGTAGTGTTTTAAGAGGTCGAATAGATTTTCGACAAGCTTTAGTTGGGATTTCGGATATGCCGCCATCGACAAAGTTGTCTTAAATAAGTCAAGCTTATCCCCTTAAAACACTACTCAAAGTTAGGGTAGAGTCGAGTTCAGCTTTGTCTTCGAAACTTTTTATCAAAAACTATCAAAGTGGAATTATTCGAGTAATCATTAAAATTTGTGTTAGTTCTAGGCAGTGTTGGGCAAAATGTATTCTAAATAACAAATAAAAAGATACAAATAAATTTTATTTAGTTTTTATTTGGAATAACAACTACAAATTTTTATTTGTTTATTTGGGAAAATAAATAACTTCAATTTATTTGTCATCTTTTTATTTGTTATTCGGAAATTTCTAATAAAATTTCAAATAATGTACGTACGTACATATGTATGAGAAATTTTCTTTTTTTTCGTTTTTTTCTCTGGCTCCCTTGTTGAAATATTCTTTTTCCCTTTCACATCAAAAAATATTTTATTTGTATGCTATTTGTATGACAAATAACAACTAACAAATGTCGAATAATTATTTGTGGCTCAAATAAAAAGATAACAGTTGAAGTTTGAAATAAATATATTCCAAATAACGATTGAAAATGCATTTGTAATTTGTTATTTGAATAAAAATTAATTGAATAACGCCCAACTTAGAAATTGGCAACCAGAAAAATAAGCGATTATGTGGGAATGGGCTTCCCATTTTAATATTTTGTTTGCTGGGAAGTTGTGATCCATTATTAATGTGAATGTTTGTTCTTACTAATATAGTTAAACTACATGGAAGCAAAATGATTTTGTTAATTTTGTTGCACTTTTGAAATGATATATAATAACATTCGTCAGATAATGCCTTAAAGAATTAAAAACAAAAACGGATTTCAACACAATAAAAAATATATATTTTTCTGATCGTCCTAGCATGCGAAACATAGACTGTGAAGCTTTACTTAAATGCACTTTGTTGAGTTTAGACATGGTCGATTACACTGTGGTAGTCGTAAATATAACAAGACCGGACTCGAAGGTTTTATTGTAATTCACACACGAGCAATAGAACTGCATCGTTAGTTTTTGAATTACAATCACTTTTTCAAAGAAAGTTTTGGTTTTTACTAAAATGGTAGATTTTTTTTCTTAATTTTCGATTTTGACAAAATTTTAACAACGATTAACTTTAATTCGGTTGGTTGCCCCGATAAAATGTTTTTATGAAAGTTGTTCCAAATATTTTCTGGTTCTACTTTTAAATACAAACCTTAACTCTAAAATCAGGTTTGATTTAGAAAACCAGTTAAAACTAATATTCGTAATTGAAATCCTTTACCCAATACCAAGTAAATGACACCAATTTTGACCCATGATCGAAACTATATACAAGTGATAATATTGACCATGTATAGAAAAACTGCATACCCACTTTTATATCCGCGGTTTCGTTTACATTGTAAATGACTTTAAATATTTTAAAGGATATAGAAGTTTGAAAAATTTATATCAAACAAGGTTTTTTACCTTAAATGTAAAATTTTGTTGGTTTTGGTTGTAGAAATGTCAAAATAACCAAAGACAAAACATAAATAATAATTAAATCCCTGTTTGTGTACTTTTATAATAAATAAGCAAATTTTATCTCATTTGTCCATTTTTTTTACTGTCGTCGATTAAAAAGTAAAAAGATTTTTGGTCCAGTCTGCAGAAATAAAAAATATCGATATTTTCAAAAGAGGATCATCTAGGATTTCAATTCAAGCTGTTTTTGCCAGAATACAGTGGCATTTACACTTTTTATCATCATTTTCATGCAACCAGAAACTGTTTTAAGCTAAAATATAAAATATAAGCACCGTCCATAGTCCATAGTGGGAAAATATGTTTTTTGGATATATGAAATATTATGCGCAAATCTTGACCGATTTTTTATATTATTGGAAACAACGATGTGCACAGAGCGTTTTTTTATTCTAAATTCCTTATTGTTATTTTTTTAAAAATTGTCTAATTATATGAAAAAATTAATTTTTGACTTTAATTTCAAATATTTCTTTGAATTAACAAATTTTTTTATTTTTACAGATGATGTAAAATAATATGGTATCGGTCTTTTTAAATGAAAAGCTCTACTTTGCCTACTTATTAACACAAAAAATTATTTTATTGCAGTTTAAAACTGAATTTTTGGTATAGATGCAAAAAAAAAAATTCTAGTGACTTTCACCAAGACTTTCTAAAAACTCAACATTTCTTTTCCATGTTATATATTAAGACTTGTTCTAATCTGTTAATAATTGTGAGAAGGACAATATCGTTTTTGCTTATATTTTAAATTATTTCAATTCGTAACATATCGTCGTCCCGAAGTTATCTTCACGTATCTCCAGAAAATTTTTTTGTGGGAAATTGGTTCTAAAGATTCAAAACTTAATACAAAAAAAGTTGTGTGAAAAAAGTATTCCAATATTTTTGTCAGAAGTAGTGCTTGATATTCTACATACATTAGTGTAAAAAAAACCAAAGCCATGGAAACTATTTTCCGAGTTATAGCTATTTTTACATCAAATTATTTTGTCACATTTTGTTGTATACGCCACTTTTTGGGAAATATTTATTTTTTTATGGCACATACGTGAAAATAACATGAAAACCCGCGTTCATATGTTTTTACTCCGAAATTATCTTTACGTATATCCAATATACATTCAGTAAGTTGCAAGTAGGCAATTGATCAATAACAACTTGAAACATTTGCGCATTCTGTACAACGTGGTACTAAATTTTACCGAATGTATCGTCACCTGGAATGTAAAAAAAGCGAAACCCTCATTTTCATAATTTTAGAGAAGCAAAAAACTTTATAACATGAAAAGTATTAAACTTTTGGACACGAATTACTCACAGATTCCCTTAAGATCAACAATATATTAAAATATTTTTGGAAAATATTTTTTTTTAGAATTTCTGAAGTTATGTGTGTTAGTCTTTTTTGATTGTTTATGCAATAAAACCGTTATTTTTGGACCTTTAACGGGACGTGTAGAACCGCCTAGTATGCCATATTCAATCAAATAAAGAATTTTTATTTTTTTGAATAACACACTGCTACAGTATGGAAAAAAATTAAGGAAATTGGAGGAGTGACATGTTGTAAGTGTGATTAAGAACATCATGTATCTGTAACCCATATTTCGATAACACCCTCAAAAACATGAATTACGGGTAAAAACCCGGTCTCCACTTCTGGGGTTATAGGTGCTTTAATGGTCTGAAAAGAAGAAGAGACTACTGTCTTTCAAACGATGTATATATTTTAATAAATAACTTGTCATATATGTCTGTGTTTGCCTTGAAACCGCAAACTTGTAGGATTTGAAAGTGACGTTCCTCGAAAAACTTCAATAATTTAACCACTGTGTAAAAAATTTTATGGGCAAATATGCGTTGTACTAGTAAATGAATGCAATTTCTTAATAAAATAATAATCCTAATAAAATATAGTATAAAAACTTCTTCTAACTTAAAAAATAGTGAAAAATCCAACAAATTTGCGGTATCGAGGCAAAAACAGACATATATGACACGTTATCTATATAAATATATGTATTGTTGCAAAGGCCGAGTGTTTTCTTTCCAAAACCATTAAGAAATCTAACTTTGCTTAGGAATTGACTGAGTTATAAGCCTTCAAGTGAGGAAAGTAATAAAGAGTCGGTATTTTTACCCGTAAGGCAGGATTTTTGTAGTTTAGAGAACTTTGGTATACAGTTTATTGCTATACTCGATATGACATACAACATGCACTAGTTTACGTTCTAAGTTCTCATTGACTGTAGCACGGTGTAATTTATTTTTCAAAATATGTCACATTTTTCTGGCACATACGTGAAGATAACTTATTTTTTTTATAATTCGAAATTTTCATATATTTTTTATTGTATATCCACAACAATGGTTCATACGGCATCATAACGCAAAAAAATTTTCCCAAAAGTGGATATACAATAAAACGACTGCTCAATATCTCAGAAACTATAAGAGGTAAGGACCTGGGGATTAAACATATCGATTTATCCAAGGAAATGATCTTATCTCAATTTGTTTGGTTTTGTGATATACGTGAAGATAACTTCGGAACGACGATATGCTAATTGTGGAAGTTCAAAATTTTTTGGACACGTAATCCAAAAATATTTTATATTAAAGTCAAAAATTATTTTTTCATCGACTTTGACACATTAAAAAAAAATAACGATAAGGAATTGAGGATAAAAAACCTTTCTTTGTGTGCACAATTTTGTTTCCAATAACACCAGAAAAAAATTTTAAATTCGCTTAAGAATTGCGGCCTAAAATTTCATATGTCCCAAAAAGACAAAACAACTAAGGTGATTAAAACAAATTTTTGGTTGGACCTTAAATCTTTAAAAAAAAAATGTAGTCTAAATTTGTTGAATAAAATATTGTCAAAACAATGAGTATTGTTTTTTCGATAGGTACTTAGTTTTGTTTTTTTTTGTAAACATACTATTAACATAAAATGTAAAACCGACTGCCCCCACCTACGTTAGATCCTGGCTACGCCCTTGATTCACATGCAACTTATTTAACTAACTAAATGGAAATGCCTCCCTCTCTTTGGCACAGACGGTATCAATATGGGCATATATACATGATAAACGGAGAATCACCAATTTCGTTGTTATCAACACAAATACAAACCAAGATTTATTTATCAGGTTATAGCAGGACGTTTGTGGCATGGTGGTTAGAACACGCGACTACCATGCGGGAGATCACAGGTTCAAATCCTGGCTCTAGTTATCTTAAAAAAAAAATTTCTTTCATTGTCGGCTTCCCTCGAATGTTGTTGACAGTATAAGTGTCGAGTCAATCGGCATGTCTAGTAAGAGCTTATCAAACGGTGACGTTCGCATTCGTCGATAAACAAGTAGGTGCCGTTAGTTGTGAATCTAAAGGGGTGTACAGGGATATAAATTTTTTTTAAGGAGGACGTTTCTTGTACTTGGACGCACAGAACAACAGGTCTGAATGTAACCAAAACAGTGAAATCAGCTGTGCTAGTGCTACCACTTGCTACAAATGCATTTTGACAAATACGAATTTTTTGTATGGGGAACTTCAATTCTGTCCTTTTATGAGAGACTTTTTGATCAACATGGTTAGAGAAATGGTGTCCGCGTCCGGTTATTAGTGCGTCCGGTTATTGGAATGATATTTGTATGGAAACATTAATGCAACAGCTGTGTCCGTAATTTTTGTCCGGCTATTGCAGTTGTCCGGTTATAAGGACTGTCCGTAATGAAGAATTTCACTGTAGTTTTTAGAACATTTTAAGAACTTTTTGGCACAAATAAACAGTTTTTGGGACAATAAAACTTTTTTATTAGATAAAAATAATTTATGATACCAATAAAGTACTTTTTGGTACAATAAACGTATTTATTGGAACTATAAAAGTACTTTCTGGCACAATATAGTTACTTTTTAGAACAATAAAAGTCCTTTTCGTACAATAAAAACAATTCTTTGTATAAATAAATGGACTTTTTGGTGTTATAAATGTACTTTTTGGGACAATAAAAGTACTTTTTATACAATTAAAGTAATTTTTGCTACAATAAAAGTACTTTTTGCACAATAAAAGTAAATTTTGGGACAACGATAAAAGTAATATTTGAAACAATAAAAAAAAATTGGGACAAAAAAGATAGTTTTTGGGACAGTAAAAATACATTTTAGGACAATAAATATACATTTTGGGATAAAAAAATAAATTTTGGGACAATAAAAAGAAAACTTTTTCATACAATAAAAGTACTTTGTGGGACAATAAAAGTATTTTTCGGTACAACAAAAGTAATTTTTAGGACAATTAATAACAAAAAAATCAAAAACTATCCAAAAAAACTATTTTCCAGCCAGTCGCAACACAAAATGTACTTTTGTTCTGGGCGAAAGAGCTCTCGCGTAGTGAGCTCATTTAGAGCGCTATACAGGGTGTTCACACTACTCTACAAGTCTTGACGCGATAATATTCACTAGCGCTATTCAAAAAAAAACTCTATATTGGAGACTTGATCTTAAGATTTTTAGGGTCTAAATCGTATCCTTGAAGGGCTACACTTCTCATTGTAAGAAATTATATATTCCTTCATCTTTGCATTTTGGAACAAAAAAATAAATAGCTTTCAACCCGTCCTGCTAATTATTGCCTGACTACTGGCAAACATCCCTCGTATGCGTATTGGCACTCTGCTCCAAGGAGATAATAGAGGTTGATCTCTATCTAATGGCATCATAATGTATTGTATATGTGACGTTGTAATAAATCCATTGAACTCAATAGACTGAATATTTAATATAAAAATAATGAAGTGAATTTTCGCGAGAAAGAGAGAGAGAGAGAGGAAGGGACTCTGTTGGAATTTCATAACGAACGTGTTCGTATAAACATGGCAAATATGATATGTGATTAATAAATAATGGTATTCATAAATAACAACGTGTGATTAAGGTTTATTCTTTTGTTACATCCTTTTGACGTTGACGATTATGGCGAGGATGGTATAATGACTGCATTGTATCGAGATATATTAGATTTGCTATAAAGTTTCTGAAATTGAGTGGCCTTATATTCCCTTCAGAAGGAGAATATATTCCTAAATTCGATGTTTCTTTTCCTGACACCATTGTGCATCTATCAACTGCTCTTTACTTAAATGTGTAATGTGCATATAACCACGTGATAGAAAAAAAAGAAAGTTACCAAACACGAATATAAAAAGGCTAATAAAAAATACTTCATATATTTCTATCTATATATATAAAAGGCTTGGGTGACTGACTGATCACTTCCCAGCCCATACCTAGGCGCGCACTAAGAAGGGATTTTTGTAAATTCGGATTGAAAGGGGGTAAAATGGGCGTGGTACCGCCCCATACAGCTGTAATTTTAAAATGACTGTATCTTTTCAACCATTATAGGTACGAAGTCGAGATTTGGTAGCTATATTGGTCGTATAAAAAATAATACTTTGTTTGTGGAAAGGGGGCGGTGCCACACCCCTTTTTTAAAATAGTAATATTGGCTGAATAAATGGACCGATTGCAATTTAATTTTTTACGTGTGATACTGTCCATAGTATCTCTATCATGGCCTAAAAAGGGGCATGGCACTGCCCACACAAACCGTAATTTCAATCGGTCTTATCTCAAGAGCCATTAGAGGTATGCAGATGAGATTTGCTACATATGTTACTGATATAAAGAGGATTACGTCTCGCTGGAAAAAGGGCGGAGCCACGCCTCTTTTAAAAAAATCGTTATCTGGGCGAAATAAATGAACCGATTGCAATGAAATTTTCACTGTGTAGTAATATTCGTAGGGTCTCTGAAAACGTACTTAGACAAACCAAAATTTTAATCGGTAATATTTCGCGATCCATTAAAGGTATGAAGATGAGATTTGCTACATATGTAAATGGTACATGGGGGATTACGTCTTGCTGAAAAATCAAAAGGGCCACGCCCCTTTTGAAACAATTAAATTGTCTACTGTCTGTAGATAGTATGATGAAATTTGGGATGGTTGTTCCCCTTTTGGAGTAAACGTCAGCTAAGAACGGATTCTTGGAAACTTGCACTTTTATAGGTTAAAAATTACCAATAAGGAATAAAAGTTGTACCATCACCTAAACCAAGTAATAGGGTAAGGGGTAAAAAGGACTGATAAGGGATAAAACTGGTAATAAACGGCAAAAGGTATAGCCTCAGAAATTCGTTCATAAGTTGTAAAAATACCGAAAAAGGGATAAAAACTGATGATATCACCTAGATCAAATACCTCGAGGTAGAGTTACGAAAATGTATATAGAATTGCTCCCTATAGAATTAGAGAACTGTCATATGGGGTTATTCAAAATTCCATTTTAGTTGTGCGATACGAATATATCTTTTAAAGTTCGTATTTTTGGGATTAAAAGGGAATAAAGCGATACAATCACTCAGACCAATAGGATAAAACTACAATCGTAAAAATGGGGTATTCGTTGGTCATATGAAGCGTTGGCATTTTGCCTGTATTGCTTAAAGTCATAAGAAGGTTCATTGTAAGTACGGGTGAAGCAACGCAAGCCGGGAAAGCTAGTAATATATATATACCTGGAAATGGTAATTTAAAGATTTGTCGTATTCCAAAATCGAATAGTAACGTCTATTACAAATTATCCTACGAACTTTTGGGTATATGTTATTTTTATTATCGCTTCAAGATTTCTGTATGTTTTTCTCATCAAACAAAAACCCTAAGTCTTTGCTAGCTACTACTTTAAATTAACATAATTAGGTAATTATTACATGCTCATGGTATGTGCACAAGCATTTTAAATAATTTGTAATATGAACCATTTTATGTTTGTTCTGTGTCAATACATTTCTACACTTTGTTCAATTACACCACATATAAGTACGTGCGTACATATGTATGGATGTAAGAATACTACGTAAAATTTTCTATGTTTATGTGCACTTAAATATACATGTTGGCTGCATGTGTACTATTATACTCTCTGTGTTGTAGCATCGACATTTATAATTAAACGAAATGTAAACGCCTTCAAAATACATACACACAGAAATTGTGTTAAGGGACCAGTGCGAGCGAATACCTATAAATATTCATACTTATTAGAATGTATCGATACATTGAGTATTTCTTGGTAATAGAGGTGGTGAAACCAATGATATTCTAATCACAAAATTAGTATACTTGTTATATGAAGCTCTTTGTTGTTTGTTTATATCGGCCAACAGGCTATGTAAAGAAGCAAGTAGAAGTAGAGTAATCAATCACGTCATTGAAATTGAGATTTAAATATGAAGGAGCTATAATATCGTTGATATTCATATAGACAGCTTTAAATGTATTTATAATTCGTATACTAAGTCTCTATATTCAATATGAAGGAGACTTCCAATGGGCATAAAACATGGTACTACAGGGGTTTGGAAGTCGCTGACTTCGAGTGCGGAGTAAAATTTTGTAAAGACAAAATGCTTGAATTTAATTGATATTGTGCATTAGGGGGTTTTTGGGGTCATTGTGTGGAGTCGAATCTGGATTAAAATTTTCGAAAAAAAAAACCAAATGGAGGATTCAAAATGGCGGACATTTTTTCAAAAAATGCTGGAGTTTAACCGATATTCCGCCTATTGGTATTTTTTGGGTCGCTGGTTTCAAATCTGGAGACACATTTTGGAAAAAAAAAACAAAATTGCGAATTTTTTTTTTAAAAACTTTATGTATTCAACCGATGTTACGCATAAGGCGGTAGAGTTGGAAATTTTGAAAAAACAAAATGTATGTATTTTGTATCCATTTTTTTGATTTTATCAAAGTATTACTACGGATTCGAAATCAGGGTTTGCTGATGTTAGGTGATTTAATAAAAGTTTAAGTCAAACAAAAGAGCCTAAAACGTGACAAATTCCCCTATACGATACTAACTAACTTCAAATCGTTATTAAATTATTATGGCATGTAACTTGACAAAACGAATGATGCAGAACTTCTGCTTTTTGGGACTACTTTCACGTGCAGTTCTCAAAATAGAGTCCGAAAATCATGTGTTGTACTGTGTAAATTTAAAATCGGTATAACGAATTATCACCCCAGCTACTTTCACCAGCTGTTACAACAACAATAACAACCATTTCAATTAGTTAGTAAAATATCACCATATTTTGCATTAATATTTTATATGACGAATACCCAAAACATATGTCAACTTTGAGTGTTTACTTTATATATACACAAAAACAAGTTCGAATTGGACAATTTAATTTTTTGAATTTCGACCAGAAAATTCCGGTTTCCGACCAATGTGCGCAGTAAAAATTGGAAATTTTTGCAATGAGGTTTGAAATTCGCTATGAAGGACTCGGGAAATCAAAGTTACTAATTGCGTTTATGTCTTAAACTTAACCTCTAATCGTAAAAAGAAGCTTTATTTGGGATCATTATAAACAAAGTAGGTAGACCAACATTGAAGTAAGTAATACACATCCTGAAATAAGCGTTTAATTAAAAAAACAACAAGCCTAATGTCTCATCAAATTACAAAAAAAGAGGAAAGTGGGATCGAAATTTTTTGAAAAAATTTTAAAATTTTATTGGCAAAAAAAAGTGTAAACACTTTAGAGTTTGTGGAGAGCTCATGTAGAGCGATCTACAGGGAGTATACACTTCTCTACAAGTCTCTAACGATATTATTCTTTAGTTATTTGCAGAAATGGTCTATAGTGGTCACTTGGCCTAAGAGCTCGGATGTTCTAGATACGTGTTCAAATGGGCAACTTAAATATGTTTATCTCGCGAACTTAGCCTGAAACTAGAAAAACGTAGTTTATTCTGTGTTCTGTATTGGAATTTATTGCGAAGAATATAGTTAATCGTTAAATCGCTAAACTAAGCGTCTGGACCGGCTATTGGGCAAGGTCTTGATGTGAACTATACGACGGCACACAGTAGTAAGAAATTTTATACTATTTATTTAATTTTTGCGAAAAAAATATAAAGACTCTTTCTAATTGATGCTTAGCGATATGAGAAAACATTTTTTTTTTTTTTGGAAATTTAGGCAATTTTGTGTAGTTTTTACAAGTGTAACTACATTTACATTTATTTTCAGCTACTTCCTCCAGCTGTTACAACAACAACTCACTTACAAAGTGAAAGGATGCAAATCATCTGGAAAAGCTTTTACCTCATGTAAAATTTCTTTAAGTCACTTTAATCCATTTATAATTCGCAGATATATAATAAGAACGAATGCTATAATTGGTGCTGACTGTGTAAAAAATCAACTAGCCTTCTTTAGGATTATATACCAAATGGATCTCTTATTACAAATAAAGTAATTTGCCTTTCAAAATTAAAGGATTACTTTTCCAATTTATATATCGGCTCTGTTCCTAACAGAGATTTAACACACATTAATCACACAGTCGATAACGTAGTTTCTTCTGTGCCCAATAACAGCTTTTACCTTGACTCTGAGTTTTCTGCACCTAATATTCAAAATTGTCCTGATCTGGTCTCATTAGATGCGGTTAAATCTATTATCGTGAATATTAATAATAAAAAATCTTGTGGCTTAGATAATATATCTAATTATATTATTAAAAAATTTCCCATGAAAATTCTTCAATATCTTACAATTATATTCAATAACTGCTTAAGTAATTCTTATTTTCCAAAAGATTGGAAAATGTCTAAAGTGATTCCTATTCAGAAGAAACCTAAAAACGTGAATATTGAAAATTTAAGACCAATTTCATTACTTTCCAACTTAGGAAAGGTTTATGAAAGGGTAATTAGAGTTAAAATGGATCTTGGTTTGAACAATCAGTATATACCCGATTTACAATTCGGTTTCAAAAAAGGTCACTCTACTTTAGATGCACTTTTGAAATTTCATAGTGATATTGTACGAAATTTACGCAATCGTATCTGCATTGTGGCGGTTTCGTTAGATGTTGAGAAAGCTTTTGATCACGCATATCATGAAGGTATTCTTTTCAAAATGATTCAAATCGGTTTTAATCCGAGATTTATTAAATTATTTCATAGTTTTTTTTTCTAATAGAGTATTTTGTGTACAATTTGACAATCTTTGTTCTGAGTTTGGAAACGTTAATTGTGGTGTTCCTCAGGGTTCAATTTTGGCTCCTCATTTATATAATATATTCATGTTTGATTTTCCACACATTGATGTTCATTCATGTGGATTACTCTATGCTGACGACTCACTTCTTTATTCTCACAACGAATCCCCTTTAAAAGCACTTGAGAATGTTAAAAACCATTTAATAAAAGTGAAATCTTTCTATGATGACTGGGGTGCTAAAATAAACCTTTCTAAATGCAAAGCAATATGTATAAGGAATGCATCGGGTAAATGTAAGTGGTTCGTGGTTCCACAGAGTAAAACTCTCAAGCTTTTTATTGATAATGTAGGAATACCATTCAAAAATTCTTTAAAATATCTGGGAATTAATTTTGACAAACTTTTTAAATTCAATTGTCACGCAAGGTTACAGATAAGTAAATCTTATAGAATAATAAATTGTTTTTCAAGACTGTTGTCTAATCCAAATTTTCCTTGTAAAACTAAATTGTTGTTATACAAAAGTGCCATCAGACCAGTTTTTCTTTACGGATTTCCAATTTGGTTTAGTATATCTCCAATTATAATGAGAGAATTGGAGATTTTGGAAAGGAAAGTTCTCCGACATTGTGTTAGGAAATACTTCGAGTCAAACAATAAGCGTTATTCTAACCGGGTAATTTATAATGATGCAAAAGTAACTCCTATTGGTTTATATGTATGCGATGTTTTAGAACGATTTATAGCTAGATTACCTATTCATTCAAATTTAATCATGGTTGATATTTACAATGAGCAAATTAATTTTAGTTGGACGAACACTAACTATTTGTCACCGATTGGTTATTGTAATGAACCGACCCTAAATTCTAACTTCACTAATAACTGCCACAATTTCTATTTAAAATCTGTATTTGGTACTAACAGAGGTTAACTCCTCTGTTTGTTCTTATCTTTAATAATTTATTTTATATTTTTTATTTTATTTTTTTGGTTTGTTTTATATATTTTATTTAGATATATTTATAATTAAATTTTGTGTATATTATTTAGCTTTACGTCTAATAACTGAGACTTTAAGCTCTTAAATTAATGGAGTCCCGGGAGCAAGGACGTTTTCATATATTATGTTTTATTTTTGTATTATCAGTTTATATTCAAGTTTGGCACTGTTTTCATCCTTATGTAGTTAAGGCAATACTTTATAGCCTTTAGTCTATCTGATTTTCCAAATTTATTTCTAAATTCACTTATTGTACATAAAAAGGCTCAATAAATGTAACTTGAAACTTGAAACATGCTTTATGAAAATCTAGCCATGTACAAGTCGGTGGCATCAAAGCAGTGAGTGTTTACAAAATAATGGTAAAGTAATTAATATGTACTTAGAACAACACAAAATTCAGTGTAAATTATCTTAAGAAAAATATCAATTTATTTCTAATCCTCAATGTAAAATAAGAAGAATGGGTTGACGACCAGTTACCTTTCTTTGGTTAAGTGGTCATCAAGAAGGTAACAATCATTAAAGGTTTCGATTTCGTCAATGCGTTATGGATATAACCGACTCAACTGAGTTGAGTTGTAATCTCTAATAGGGGCATATATTATATATTTCAAATTTTTAACTAGAGAAAAAAATTAAAAATGTAATAATAATGTTTTTTTTACAAAAATATTTCCATGAGTGAATTATGCAATTTTTCTTGTCAAACGTTTTTACAGACTTCACTACTTAAAAAGTGGATTTGGCAGGTTTGCACATTAAACGGACGATATTCTCCAAAAAATTTTGAAAGTCTATAAGCAACATCAAAAATATTTATGCCAGGATTCGGGTACAATTTTTCAATTGGAGAAAAGATTGATTATTACGACGCCGTTAGACACTGGTGACACTATATATTACAGCAGCGTCTTCATCCTAGTTATCAATAACTTAAAACCATTTGGCAATATATGCAAGTTAACATATCTGTTGATGTGTTACAAATATGTTTGTTGCTTCTATATCATGTCTACAAACATATGTATACCCATTGTATATAATAAAAAAGAAAAAAGACACCAACATACCTTGTGCAACAAAGTAATTAAACTTGAGCCACACTCCTTCTTTAAAAATATTTTTGATTCTTGATTATTGGTTCTTGATTCTTCATTCTTGTGTCTTGATTTTTGTTTAAGAATGTTCAAACTTACTTGAATCCTTGCATTACCCAATTCATTCTTTACATCTAAAGTTATCAAATTAAAAAAAAGTTAAATAAATTAAAAACTATATCATTAATTTCGTTTCGACAGAAACCTACAACAAATCATAATTTATTTTCATCCACTACATCATGTAGAAAATGATCAAATCTCCGCTCCACCAATTGATAGATCAGGCAATCAGCACACAAATTAAGTGAACAGTAGCAAGTGTTGCACCGCCATCCAGAGCGTGATACGACTGCAGAACGACATGATTCACATTTGGCTGCCATGGGATCGGGATTGTAGCCTTCGGGTGTAGCGATTTTCTCTTGTTTCACTATTTGCAGTATCTGTACCATTTGCTGTTTCATTTCAGCATTAAGGGGTTCCTTTTTAATGTCATTTAAATTTTCGCTGGAATTGGAACGAGATTTCGCTTGAGTTAACGAACTGCTGGTCGATGGCATAGGTGGATCATTAAAGATGAAATCATCATCGGGCATGTGCACGGTTACATTGTGTGAGGGAAAGAATGTGGAGGGTCGATAGTAGTGCTTTGACTTGGCTTGGCCAACACGACGATTTTTGGGTATTCTTCCTGGTATGGGCATACCAGCACTGTGTAATTTCTGAAAATACTTTTGTACTCTGCTGGAGACTTGTTGTGCTGTGCGATTGCCCAATGCTTTGGCAATTTTATTAAACCTATGCATCTCTACACGTTCTTCGGGATATTCAATGAGTAACTCCTCCAGACGTTTCTGTTCCTCTATGGTCCAGAGCTGGTTGTAGGTCTCTGGTTTGGTTTCGTCCATTATACGTCCCCGAACCACAGGTAGCTCACTTTTGACGGTGTCACAGGGGGCCAGTAACGGTTCATCTTTAACTTTCACATCCTCGGTGATGGGCATGTCTTCATATTTTCCAATTTCTGGAATCTAGGAGGGAAGCCAGAGGTAAGGATATTGTAGTATTAAGATGCCGACAACTTACCTTGGCTATGTTTAAAAAGTTGGGCGCTATGATCTCCTCTCCATTCTGTATTTTCTTGAGGAACATCTCTGGATCTTCCAAGTAGCTTTTTTTAGCCAAAGTCAGTTCTTCTATTTGATGATGCACTTGCACACGCTGCGACTCCAACATGGCGATGGTTCTCAGCAGATTGGTGTAGTCACGATTGCCACGCAAGGCCACATGGTCACTTTCAAAGTAGAATACATCTCCAGCATCCTCATCATCATCCATGGGTTGCGATTTTAACTGTGTGTCCATTTGTGCAGCGGAGATTTTTAATTTGTTTTGTTTTGCTGCTGGATCGCAGTCGCAGTTCTGTGACCATTCACAATAGCCGCGACATATGTTTTGTGTTTAGAACAGGGTTGTTTTTCGTGATTGCTCTTTTTTGTAAAAGAATATTGGAATAGAACAAAAAAAGAGGTGAATTAAAAAGTAATTTTTCCGTAATGGTTTTGATATTGTTTAGACTTTTTTTTTGATATGTGGAGAAAATTTTTGATTACAATGAAGTAAAAAAACGTTTGCTTAGTATATTTGGGAACAAGTCTAGTATATGGGCACACGACGTAGATTTTTAACTTTTTCTAAAGGTTGTAGGGATTTAAGCTAAAATGAGTATAAAAATAAAATTTTGTTGGGGACGGACATAGTTCAGGAGATATCGCCCCTTTAAGTTGGAATCTTTATATCTGTGTATATCCGACATCTGATGACATATAGAGTCAATATATACATATATCGTTGGAAAGCTCTCTGAAAAAGCTTTCCAATAGCACATATACAAATTATTTTATTAACCCATTAAGTGCTGAAAATTAAAATTAACCTATTTTGGACCATGACTTATTTTAAAAAATAATTTTTATTTCCAAAAAATTCTTATATAAAGGTACATTTTTTTCCACTATATGAAAGAGGGGTCTTTAATCCTTCCAATGAGGTATGTGCACTGGTCTAGCTTCAATATTATTAATCTTTAATAGTAATAAAATACATAATAAAAAACAAAAAATACAAATAGGTATACTTGTTGTAGTTTTAAAATAAAATTATTTAAAAAAAAACTATTTTTTAACTTTTTACGTAATTTTTTTATTATTTAATTGTACCTTTTGTTAGAATTTGTATTTTTTGTTGCATTTGTATTTTTAAATTTTTTTTTTATTTTGCAATAAAGCGAAGAAATGAAATGATTTTGAAAATATTTGTTTCCTTTATTTCTTTTGTGATCTTGTGGATTTTTATTGTAATATTTTCTTTAAAATTGGATAAATTAAAAACACTGTTATGAATGGTTGCATATTTTTTTGAATTGTTTGTAACTTCAACTTTATTTCTATATTTTCTTCTTATTGTGTTATTATTATTTGAATTGATTCGAATTTTTTATGTAAAGTTTTGAGCAATTTTATTTAATATTTAAAAAATTTTGATAATTTAAAAAATTAATGGTATTTTAAAAATTTAATATTTATTTTAATTGTTTGCTAGATTTTTTGTGTATTATATTTTTACTTTAACTAAATAATTCATTTGAGAATTTTTAGTAGTATTATTATGTGTAATATTGTTTAATTTTTGTTATTAAAAATGCTGTTTGTGGTTTTTCAATATTTATATTTTTTCTATTTTTTAGTAATATTTTGTCGCTTTCGTATATTTTAATTTTAATCTACAATTTATCTATTTTTGCGAAATAGATTTTTGGGCAATGTTATTTTTTTAAAAAATGTAAATAATTTTGATATTATTTTTTTTAATTATATTATTACCTGTATTAGGTTTAATTTTAAGGATTTTCAGTGCTCTAGATTCATACCGGGTTTCCGGGAATTAGAATCCCGAATCGCAACTCATTTGATTGAGTATTTTAGAAACGCCGATCCGCGATAGACAGGAAAACTGAAAAATGTCATGCAAATGTATGAAAATAATAGAAATTTCTTCGTTACCGTTAACTGTTTCGAATTTTTTTTGTGTATATTTTATGAGTATAATTAGATTTTGTATTTTATTCTTGTTTTTTTTTTGCAGAAAGTAGATTAATTTTAATATTTGGAATATTGTTAAATTTTTGTTAGAAATGTTTTATTAATAATTTTCTTTACATTGAATTTTACATATTTGTTAATTATTAAAATGAATTACAAAAATAGGGCTAGCTCTCAGAATTTCCGTAGAGACCCAAAAATAGCGTCGTCGTGATAATTCCTATAATCTAATTACCAGAACATAGGGGAAAAATTGAACCCCTTAAATTTTCTTTTTAAGTATTTTTTTCTGGAGTAATTTTGTATTCTATTTGTAATTTTGCCTATTGTTTAATATAACCCAGAGGCTTTAATAAGAATATTGTTCAAAACTTATGTTAAATAAAATGTATATACCTACTTGGCATATAAATAATGATTTTCAATTTTGGTTTTGAAAATTTTATATTGCAAAAGTTTAATAGAGAAAAATGTGTTGGAAGCCACTTCAACTTATTTTGCTGAACTATTTTCATGTAATGATTCTAGTTAAATGTTAGTTATCCACAGCACTAGAGAATGTCCAAGATCGTCCTAGAATGTCCCAACATTATGATTTAATCACCAATTTAATAACCAAAATTCAATATATTCCCCCGGTTTTACCATAATTAATTTTGTTATTTAAGAAATAAGTGTCGCTTCTACTGATATCACAGACTGCCCGCCCCACTGATGGAACAAATCCCCGTCAATATTTGTACATATCCCAGCGGGATACAATTGTACCTAATTTTTTCAAACATCTTTCATGTATTTTTTTTTTAATGTGTTACGCTTGAATTCCTTATTATGTCGAATTCAATTGTTTTAGTCCTCTATAAGGCATCTACAAAAAGAGGCAATGGCCTTTATCACATCTAATTCTCAAGAAAATGTATTATCAAAACAGTTTCATATTGGTATTAAAATTTTAATATGATTCCATCTTTAGAACTGATCAACAATCGCATTTATTACACTCTTAGCATATAACATAAATTTAAAACTCTGACTTTAGACCAAAAAATCGGTGATTATTATTGCAAAACTAATCACTTTTCGTTGCTGTCTTCACATCCTCCGGGGTTTTGCTTGTCTCCACCGATTCTGTTTCCGCTGCAAGTTTATGAGCCATTTCAGCTAGTTTTTCACGTCGGTAATCTTTGCGGGCCTCATCCAACAATACGTTATGAATAAAATTACGATTTTGTGAAAAGTCCGGCAGCAGAGATGGATAAGGATTACCTCGCAACTCCAGCACGGCCTTTTGATAATACATGCCGGGGTAATCACGGGGTGCTTTGTACATGCGTGTATAGGACACACCACTGCTCTCATAACGTGGCGCCAACACCTTGAACAATTTGTGCACCAATTGTTTCTCCAGCAACCAGAAATCAGCCAATTCCATGGTGGCCTTATGGCGATCGCCATGGCGTATGGCATCGGAGATTAACTGCAAAAAAACGGAAGGCATAAGAGATAAGATAACAACATTGGAAGCGTAAATGTGCTTTAATGTATGTCATTTTACCAATTCAGCATATCCTCTGGCCTCATCAGCCCGATTGTAAAACAATTCTATGCGTTCATGTTTGAAGAGAGCCGTCACGGTTTTCCTCAATTTCAACAAACGACCCTCGGGACCTTGGGGATTCTTGAGGTGACGTTTTGTTGGTCTCACGGCAAAACGTAACTGTGACATTAACTTTGTCACTTCAGCTTGATTCATTGTGTAATTTTTTAATTTAAGTTTTTCACTGAGAAAAAGGAAATTACTAAAACTAGAACCAAATTGCGGCAATGAATTCACACAGAAATTTACGTAAACACTGTTTTGACAGTTAACACATGCGGCTAGTGTTGTGCAATAGCAGGGGCGAATATAAATTAATCGATTACTTGTGTAGCTGTTTAACAAACATCAAATGCAATCGTAAACATTTCAATATGAAAATAAAATTTCACCACCTGTTGTAGAAAATTCAATGTTTTTAAAAGCAAATTGATTATAATAATTTTAGAGAGAAAAATTACTTGAATTGTAAAATGTGTTTCTCTCTACGGTAATTTTGGGCCAAGTTAGATAAATACTTGTAATTGTTTTTGGCGAATTGAGTTGTGAACAAATTGTATGTAATAAAATGGGAAATATTAGTGTCAAATTCAATATTTGTTGGCCAAAATAATAAATTTGGTCATGGGACCTATGGCAGCCAATGAGGGGGCGCTTTGGTCCTATGGTGAATTGTACGGGTAATCAAATGAAATATATTTTTAAGACGAATCCAGTTGTACAAATGTCAAGACTCTGTGTAGGGACCCCCTTATTTAAAAAATTGTAGGGAATTTATTTAAAAAAAAGAAGTTAAAAAATACATCTATGATCGTTTTTTCGTAGTGAAAAAAATATACAAATAACATTTTTAATAAAAGAAATTTGTACTTTCCTACAATTCTGATGTTTGGGGCACAAAACGAAGAGAATGTCCTTTTCCCAGTTTAGCCAAAATGAAATTTGTGCTTTTATGTATTAACAAAAATGGGGAAAATACCAGAAAACTGTAATAAATCAATATTTAAAAAAAATAATTGAAGTGATCAGTGACTTGTTTGTTTTATGTACTAGTGAACGCGACAATGCTACGACGCTATTGTTAATAAATATTGAATCAGTACAGAAATTTCCGTCAGGTGAACTGGCTGGTAATATTCCCACCATATAAATATTGTTCAATTCTTGATTTATTGAAATTAGACGAATTTTAAACGAAATTACTTACATATGTATTATTTTAATATCACTGAGCATAAATTTATTTTATATTGCTTCGCACAAAAATCTATAAAGAATTCATAATTTCTAGTGGGTTTTGATTTTTATAGTTAATTTTCGGGAACTTGATTTGTATAGGTGCCAACAGAGGCACCTAGCTATGACGATTGACAGATCTTGCAAAGCTGGCCGATCTGCTAATGTACCGGCCAAGGTGTATTTAATTTAAGGTGACTGCACTATAACAACAACTACATTCTTTGCAACAGAAACTTGTACATTGTTTTTGCAGAGTCCGGAACTGTCAAATTGAGTTGACAGGAGTCAAATAAAAAGTAAACAAATCGAACTAAGCCAAGATGTATCCACTATAAGGTGGTGGCATCATTTCAACAACAGCACAACAACTGCAACAAATTCATGTTTTCGAGTCATAAGCTGTCAAAATTTCGGCAGGCAATAAATGCATTTGACAGCTTATGACACAATAAAAAAAATATATGCTCAAATCTGCTGACATGTTAACACCACCTTATAATTGATACATCTTGAACTAAGCGCAAGAAAATTTGACAGTCTTGGTCCAATTAGCAGTCTAGTGCGGCCACCTTATTTAATACGCCTTGATACTAGCAATGTACTGACATGACCAGTGTTGCCAATGTAATTATTTCTCTGCAAATTGTGTATTTGGCAGAAGTGCTTGTAATTAGCTTACAATAATTTGATAATAGCAACATTTTGCGGTTCACACGATTGTCGGATGTCTAGCAATACTGTTGTTTTACAATATAATGGCAATGCTTTTTTTACAACTTTGCGGGCGCAAATTTTAAATTCACACGGTTATTAAACATTTTCAGGCAATATTTTTAGATCTGGCAACCATCTGCGCGTAGTATAATAGCCTTTTTACACCAAAAAAGCATTCCGCATCTTGAGCTGAAGATGCGGAATGCTAAAAAGTGGTTTTACACTGCAGTTTCTCATATTGTCAGCTGTTGTCTAGCTCACACATTTTTCCATTTGCCTTGTAAAACTGCAATATTTTCCTGCCACAAACCTATTAACATTGTTACGGAGGATGTATTCCACGAAGCGCGAATAGTTTTAACTAATTGGAATAACCATTTATTAATATTTTGGCAAAAATGTAAATTTTTTGTCCGTCCATGTTGTTTGGCTTTTTTTCCGATAAATGTAAACAAACGACGAAAATGGTGGTTGCCAAATCAACATTACTGAGAAAAATCGTTAAAATTCCAAATTTCAGAGTACAACTCCGTATTTTTCCGCATCTTTCATGGATGCGAAAATATGTTAACATCTTTTAAACAACAAAATACATGTACAATTTAAAGATGCGGATTAACGCAGAAATATGTTAAATGCGTTCCGGTGTAAAAAGGCTATAAGTCAACGTTCAGAAAAAGTTTGCGGGGAAATATTAATTTTCTAAAAATAATTTTTGTTGTTGTTATATTGCATGAAAGTACCAGAAGGGGTCGGCCGATATGGTCCATATTCATATAGTATATTTTTCGCCAAATATGAATGAATTCAGCGAACTTATAAAAAAAAACGATTTACAACTTTGAGGGCCAATTCTGAGGGTTTGTCTGTTACTACAATGTTATTAAACTGACCGTTTGAAAGTTAATGGAAAAATATTATTATTTTTCTATAAATAGGTCATTTTGTATGGGAGAAACCTGAAAGGGTGGGGTGCCCATTACGATCCCATTTGTTAATTTTAGAAAACATTAATACTAATACATTTTCATAAGTATCAGTTAAGGCTTATTCAAGATATCTTGCCAGCCAGCCAGATCACCTATTACCTAAGGGTGAGGGTATAAAAATTAACTTTATATAATATATCTGACGAAATTGTCTCACAGTTTAAGCGCTGACATATTGCACTAATATGTTGCGCTTGATAACTTTCCGCACACACCCTTCGCTCACTTACAGAAATTGAAAAATCCATCTGTCGAGTACTATCTGTATATACAAATAGTACATTATATAGCCCTAAAAACTGCTTTCCTAAATCCACTTCCGCCCACATATCAAAAATAAAATTTCTAGCGCTAAAAACATTATTGCCACGCCCTTTAAACCTACTTCGAAATTAAATATTTTGTCTATATTGCCGAGGATATATGTGTATCAAATATTATCCCCTCAGCCCTCTATTCGAAAATCATATGTTCGTCTATGTATGAATAGCTGTAGAATCTGTGTATCAAAAAGCAATTTTGGAATACAAAACCCGCCCACAGGTCGAAAAAAACTTTTCTTCTAAATTTTTATATATGTTGTGTGCATATCAATTTTTATCTCTTTAACCTAAAACTATGTTGCCTTGCCCCATCCGTCCGCTGCTTAATTTCATCTCTTTGGGGGGAAAAAGACATTTTCTGCCTAATAGTCAAAAATAAAAACTCATTTGCAAATTTGAACCAGTGGTGTCAAGTTTATCTGTAAACCAATCTCTCGATGGCTTAAATTTAGTTTGGCCACTCTCACTGATCTAAAATTTGTAATTTGTAAAATTTACAAAAATTTTAAAATTTGTCTGCATATTTGTAATTGTGTTGCAGAGGACTATCAGGATATCAAATTTAATCTCTCTAGGACTTAAACAACGGGCGTAGTATTGAATCAAAAATAAAAACAATATATAGCTATGAAAATTTCCATATAGAACATTATAGAGCGGAATCTATAAAGAAATTTCTTTCTATGAAATATTTTTATTATAGGGAATTTTAGTGAAAATAGTAATTTTAGATATATTGGGAAAATGGACGAAAATCTCTCCTGCTAAGAGTTTTGGTAGCATCTCTAACATTCATTCTTTATAGCAAGCGAAAATAATCGTTTTGTGCAAATAGAAACCGCCGACAAAGATTCATTGCTACAGCAGCCCTAATGGTAACCGGTGTTTGTTTCATATGTTGTGTTATTGTGAATGTTGTAAGAGTACAATGACTGCTATCATTCTGTTGTGAATGCCGCTGACTGTTAAAATCAAATAAGTAATGGAAGGTTATTGGCTACAATTCTGTTCACATTTATAAAAATACGAACGAAATGTATAGCAAGAGTGTAAACTGTTTACTCTTTATTTTATAAAAAAGCTATAGTGGCATGCAGCTAGAGTTACTAAATAATAAAAATAGAAGTATATCTTTATAAGAAACTAATACGAAATTTTGTTGTAAATTATATAAATTATTATCCCTCGATTGCCGGCGTAATTCCTCTAATTACAATATTGTTTATTAGTTTAAGACTCTGTAAACATTGCAAAGAGTAAACATAGAAAATTCAAAAAACACCATAAATAAATATAGATAAGCTACAGTAAAACAAATAGAAATAGCAAGCAATATAAGTATAGGAATTCCCTCATGCACATTATAACACTCACATACACAGCCTTATGTTAGACCATTATCATAATCATCAAATAGTATTTGTCTCTATCGCCGTCACCACCTAACTATTATTTTAATCATCAAGACCTTGAGAAGAAGAAAAAAATTGGCACTATAATAGTAGATTTGAATACAAAACATCATATTGAGAATGTATATATGATAGTTCAAGAGCACAGACAATGATATATTACAATAAACATTACCGGTTGTAGTCCTTTACACCAATTATCATAAGAAAGTAATACATAGTAACTACTACTAGTAGTGTAATAAGCTGTTGGTAATCTGCACATATACTTCGTTCTGGGTATACAAAAAAAAAAAAAAATCAAGAGAATACCCAATTGGCATAAGAACGGAAATAAGACCAGCTGCTGTTGACAAACTACTGCCGGTGTGGGGGCATTGCTGGTGGTGGCGGTGACACAGACACATTCGTTATTGTTTTGGGATCCGCCTTTTCTTGTTTCATCGTCAATGTTTTGTTTAGTTTTTTTTTTCTTATTTAATGCCGGAAACAAGAGAGTGGCATTATACACAAAGTAAGTACACAGTTATTTCATATTTAATTGAGCCAGTTAAGCGGAAACGGAAATAAGGCCACATTAAGATGTCGACATACATTCGCATGTAAGAAAACTATGCTTGTTTGGTAAAAGCGAGAGCTTAATTCTCTTGCCACTGTACTCGTGGTAATGGAAATGTGAAGCATAAAATACCATAAAGAGATTTTCAATATACCGTAGTTCTAAGAAGTTTGTAAAATAACTTGAATGTAGATGTCGGTATTAAACCAATATCATTTTTAATTTAAATAGACTTTGTCGAAATTTTTCGAGTTATTATATATATAGAAAAGTATGCAATTTTAATTACGAAACTTAGAATATGTATTGATTTATCAAGTAGAGCATAATTACGACTTTGAGATAACTTATTCGGAATTCTTGCGTTTTTTTTTAATCTGTTCCAACAATCTGGTATATATTTTTTGAGGACTTTTTAAACATTTTTGGTGTGACTTATATTACGTTTCATATATTAAGAGAATTGTATAAAAAAAAATTTAAGTATTTAAAATCTTAAATCCCTCACCCTTTGGGTAAGAGGGTATATATCATTTGATACGACCCAAAAGTGTAACACATAGAAGGAGTCACTTTAGACTCTAAGTTTCTTTGAACCAAATTCGATTGATGACTTTTAAAGCCATTTGAGCCATCTCCGTCTGTCTGTCCGCCTGGTACGCACGATTACATGTGCAAAGTGCACACGGGATAAAGTTTCTGAGAAAAAATTGGAAGTGTAGCCATGCCCCTTCTGATACTTTCCACACAATTAAGAAATAGAGCAATAATATCAATACCCCCAACGCAAAAGAAAGAAAGAACTTTTATTGTACCAAAAATACATTTACTGTGCCAAAAAGTACTTTAATTGTATAAAAAGTTAATTTATTGTACCAGAAATAACTTTTATTGTTCCAAAAAGTACACTTTATGTAATAAAAAGTACATTTATTGTAACAAAAAGTACTTTAAGGGTACCAAACATTACTATTATTGTATCAGAAAGCTCTTTAATTGTACCAAAAAGTACATTTATTGTGACAAAAAGTACTTTCGATTATCACAATTAACATTTATTGTACCAAAAAATTATTTTTATCGTACCAAAAGGAACTTACAAAAAAGTACATTAATTGCACCAAAAAAAAACTTACAGTTTACTAGAAAGTAAATTTTTTCGTACTAAAATGCACTTTTATTGTACCAAAAAGAACGTTAATTGTATAAGGAACATTTTGTACCAAAAAGTACATATATTGCACTACAAAGTACTTTTATTACACCAAAAAGGACATTAATTGCATTAAAAAGTACTTTAATAGTACAAAAATGTAATTTATTGTCCCAAAAAGTACCATAGCTAAGCAAAAAAATTATTTTTATTGATTTGTTGTACCAAAACGTGCTTTTGATGTACCACAAAGTTTATTCATTGTAACAAAAAGTACTTTCATTGTACCAATAAGTTCTTTAACTGTATTAATAAGGACGTTTATTGTTCTGAAAAGAAAATTTATTGCACAAAAATGTTCTCGCAATATACCATAAATTACTTTCATTGTTGAAAGAATTGAAGTATTTATTGTGACAAAAAGTACTTTTATTGCACAAGTGCTTCTTTTATGGTACCATACCATGGCACGTAACTTGACAAAACAAATGATGCAGAACTTCTTCTATTTGGGGCTACTTTCACCCGCAGTTCTCAGAATTGAGTCCCAAATCAACTAAACTGTGTAATTTACCATAGAAACAATTAGGGAGATCATAATACGTTAAAAAAATGTATATTGTGAATACTGATGTTTTTATTGTGTTACATAGTGTACAAACTTATTTTGTTGTATTATGCATTCAACTAACATTTTCACCCGAGTGTCATGCGATGTTATCACAATATTTATGCCATTGAAGTTAGCGTGCAATTTTCTTTTGTTAATGCTAATAATTGCTTAATTGGCGGTTCTATTCGGTAAGAAGCTTAAAAATTTCAACTGCGATAACAACGAAACGGTGCGCCATAAGACCCGTCGTCGTCGTCGTCATCGTCGTAACCACTAACTAAACTTTACAATAGTGGAAACTGTGCTAACAGCGAGAGGAGCTGTCAAACAAAATCGACAACAACACTAATGGACACAAAGCGAAACTTTGTCTAATTCCATTTGACTTTATGACCGGCCAACAAGCGAGGAAGCGAGCGAGCTGTGGAAGTAAACGTCCACCGAGAGTGAGTCCCTCTGCCCTTAAGTAACACAACATGGCCAGTGGAAATTTTGTTAGTCAAACCACTTGAGATTGTAGTACTTGGCCAGTCCTGTATAAAAGCCTTCTTGTTGCTCCTTCTCTCTCTCTGTGTCACAGTTCCTGTTGTTCTCTGTGTTGTTGTTTTATGTTTGGTGATGTATAGTAGTTATTTAAATCTTGAAGGATCTGAACTAATAAAATTTCGTTGGTCCTTGTCATAATTTTCTAGAGTGTTTCGAAATTCTTTTACAAAAACAACGAAACTAGTACGAGCCGCCACTTGTCATTGCTGACACAAGTAGCAGGACAAGGATTCTGACGATGATGGTGGGCAAAAGTCCTTGTTTGTCCTGTTTGTGAGCAGAAGAGGACTAATTGCAAAACTGACTCAAAAGACTTTGCTATTTCGTTGATGTCGCTGTAGTTGTTGTAGTAGACTTCGTAGTTGTCGTTGTTGATGTTGATGTTATTTTGTTGTACTAAATTAAAAGACATTCACTTCACTTTGCTTAAAGGATGTTATGGAAATAATAAAGATGACGACGACCACGACAACAAGCGCTACTCTACTCTTGTACAAAGAGAGCAAAGGTAGAGCGGGCGTACCAAACTCAGAACAGCAAATTTTATATATATATATATATAGGTCAACATTGCTGTTTGTTCAAGAAGAAAGAATTCATAAAAGTATGAAAATGGTAAAAGTTGATAAAGTAGAGGAAAATGCTTGCTTCCCCATGCCCCCTGTTTCCTTAAGTCACTTCCACTTCATCGTATTTTGTGAATATGAAATTAGTACTAGTAAATCGCTTAAAGTGTCCTTTGGAGAATAGATTGTAGGCAAAGGGGAACCAAAGGTGAGCAAGGGTGAGGGAGAAGGAGAGAGGAAACAAGTTGGGAGTCTTTCAGTGTTATGCGTAATCTGGACTTCAGACGAAAAGTTCTACATTAATTTATTAACTATTCTCTTTGAGAATTTTTAGTAGAACAACGCGCTGAAGTTGAAAACGGTAAACGATTATTTGTATGTAAGTAGTAAGCATGCGATTTTAAGGATAATAGTGTACTAAAGATAACATGTGCAGTATATACGAGAAGAGGATGTTAAGTTATCAGAAGCATAGGCAAGAAAACTTATTTGTTGCTAATGTTATATGTACATTTGCTCTTGAGAATCGGCGGATGCCCTCTAAGGTTTGTATGGACTCCTTAACAGGATGTGATGCAAAAGTATTTTGCGATTTTTTGTTAAATATGTTTTACTGTCAAAAGTCATCGTCAATTAGCCATCTACGGCTCAAGATTTCGAAGCCAACATCACTCGTCAAAGGCAACATTAAAGTCAAAAGACTTCGTCGAAGACAACATTACTCGTGTAATTCATGAAATACCGGTAGCAATGCTGAAAAGACTGCCTGCACGCCAACTTTTTAATGAGATTATAATTAAAAACCAGTAAGAAAGTTTCAGTCGACCCGACTTACATATACTCTCACCCTCAAATTCTATTCTCACCCTCAAAGATCTATTAATAATATTAACCGATTTCTAAAGTGGGCGGCAACAGACGGGTATGGGAGGTACCAGATGGGGCTAGACTTCCAGTTTTGTTCTCCAAAACTGTATCCTGCTATAGCTTTACTAAATACGAAATTTGGGTACAATAGCGATGTATTTATCCTGTTATAGCTTTACTAAATACGGAATTTGGGTACGATCCCGTTGCGTGTATTGATGTTATTACTCGAATTCTAAAGTGGGCGGAATGATGTATTTGTATGGGAGGTACCAGAAGGGGTGGGGCCATTAGGTCTATTTGCAAAATCCTAAGAAGTTTTGGAGAAATATTAACTCATGCAAAATTTCAAAACATTTTTCAAAAGTTATCGTGCGTACCAGGCAGACAGCCAGACGAACAGACGGACATGGCTTTTTGTTACAATACATGTACATTTTGGCACAATAATAGTACTTTTAGGTACAATTAACTGTACTATTTTTTTTACAATTAAAATACTTTATGGTACGATAAGTTGTAATATTTGGTACATTAAAAGTACTTATTGCTCTATTGGTACAATAAGAGTACTTTTAGGTACTATCAATTTTTTTGGTACAAAAAACTGTATTATTTGTTACAACAAATGCACTTTTTGGTACAACAAATGTATTTATTGGAACCAAAAAGTGTACTATTTAGTACAATAAATAAATTGTACTTGTTTATGTAAATAAACAGTACTTGTTTAAGCGCCCATGAAATAGCCTACGCTTAATTATCTCCCCTCCTAAAGTATCTTGTCCATCTGCCTTTTTATTGACTCTTCATTTATTTTAACATTTAAAACTTTAAACATATTAAAGTCCATCACATCATATTTAAAACAATTATGTATCTACATGACACTTTTCATAGCTTAAGTTTCTGCTATACTTTGTTCCATTTAATTGCTGTTGCATCCACCTCCCTCACCTCCGAACTAGGTAACACCACTGCAAAAACAAAAACCAGAAAAAAAACAATGATTATAACTAATCCTTTAGTTGTTGTACTCCTTTGGGTGCCAACAACTTTACATAAATTTTAAAACAAATGATAAATGGTGTCGTCTACCGTTCTACTCTACAATACTTCCACGCTGGTGAATTTTTTTATGTTTTTTGTTGTTGTCTCCATTTGCTCTCAAGTGAGAAATAATTAATGTTACATATGTTGCGCTAAACTACTACTATGCAATCTAACAAAATGAAGAAAACTACAACAACAACAACTACTACTACTACTACTATTCTACTAACACTGCTAAGCAATAAAACATATAAACTGCATATTATGTTGTACAGCACGGCATGGTAGTCCTGGCAACATTTTAATAAATGGGAAACTAACGCCGGTGAGTAAGCATCACATGCATTAGTGCATGGCAGGACAAACAGTACATATGTAGGAGAAGAGGAGAAGCAGACTATGGCTATATGAAAGCAGGTGTTTCATTTGTTTAATGCAAATATAAAAATATTAAAATTTATGTGTGTGTGACAGTTTTTCTTTTTGGAGCAAAAATTAAAATATTAAACGGCGATGAGTAGTAGAGTGGCTTGTTTTAAATGTTGTTGTTGTTGTTATGTTTAAGAGTGTCCTCATATCTGTTACAGGGGGTCTATCAATGGTTTTGGAATGTAGTAAAACAGAGGAATTATTAACGAATTGCCAAAATATACTGCAAAAAAAGTCAAATACACTTCGTTAGTATGACAGCTAGTTCTATACGTCATATATATATAAAAATGAATTATTTTTCGTTGGTAAGGCCCTTACTTGATAACGCGTTCTGTCACGCCCATTTCTACGCCTACTTTTCTATATATGTCTAAAATGCATATAAACCCGTCAAAAAATTTAATTTCTGCACGTGTCAAAACATTTTTTTGAGCTAGAGTGATAAAATTTGGTATACAAATAGTACTCGACACTGCAGGTGAGGGCGAACATTTAATTTCGAATAGTGGGCGGAGCGGATAATATCTAATACACATATATACTCGGCAAAATAGTCAAGAATATACAGACAAAATATTTTATTTCTAAACGTGGGCGGAAGGGGCGTAGAAAAAGTGTTTTAGCGCTAGATCAGTTTTTTAAGCACTTCTTCGGCCTGTTTAATCGGACTTCGTTCTGTTGCATTGGACTTCGGCCTGTTAAATCGGACTTCGGTCTGTTGAATCGGACTTCGGTCTATTGAATCGAACTTCAGTCTGTTGAATCGGACTTCGGTCTACTGAATCGGAATTCGGTCTGTTGAATCGGACTTCGGTCTATTGAATCGAACTTCAGTCTGTTGAATCGGACTTCGGCCTACTGAATCGGAATTCGGTCTGTTGAATCGGACTTCGGTCTATTGAATCGAACTTCAGTCTGTTGAATCGGGTTTCGGTGTATTGAATTGAACTTCGGTCCGTTAAATCGGATTTCAGTCTATTGAATCGAACTTCGGTCTGTTGAATCAGGCTTCAGTGTATTGAATTGAACTTCGGTCTGTTTAATCGGACTTCGGTCAGTTAAATCGGACTTCAGTCAGTTAAATCGGACTTCGGTCTGTTAAAATGGACTTCGGTATGTAGAATCGGACTTCGGCGGTCTGTTGAATCAAACTTTGGCCTGTTAAATCGGATTTCGGTCTGTTGAATTGGATTTCGGTCTGTTGAATCGATCTTCCGTCTGTTGAATCGGTCTTCGGTTAAATCGGACTTTGGCCTATTGAATCTGACTTTGGACTGTTACATCGGACTGCGGTCTGTTAAATCGGACTTCAGTCTGTTGAATCCAACTCCCTGTTGAATCCAACTCCGGGTGGTTATACCGACTCGTCGGTTGAACAGATGATACACGATGATACTCTTTGTTCCTGTAGCATTGTATTAGAATTGTATTGTATTAGATAACTCCGTCGGGTACGAATATAAGTTCGGCCGCGAATTCGGGATTAATACAGCTAGGAGTTGCAAAAGTCGATTCGCTGAAGAACGCGAGTCATCAACACGATGCTGAGTTGCGGATACTAAACTGATTTACTGACGAATGCCAAAGCAGCGATATATTCCCGAATTGCTGAAATTAACTTGAATACCCGATAAAACCCGAATCACCAAGCTGACAATGTACTGTTGATGTTAATCGTATCATGCGGAATCATCGGTATGCTGCCGAGTTGCTGGTACGAACCTGAATTATCGAGAGTATCCGAATTACCACGTTCCTGAGTACCTAAACGATCCTTACCTATCTGACCTCTACAATTTTGGGATCACCTCAAATCGACCGATTCCCGAATATCTTAAATCGACCCGAGTCCCAAAACATGTCATTGTAGTCACAGAACACATCAATACTCGCCGAGCGTATACTAAAAGTTCTCGATCATCTAAAATCGGCCTGGGTACAAATTACCGGACAAGACAACATCGGTATCACTGAATCCGAATCTGAATTTTTTCAAATATCAAATACCTTATCTAGTAGATTATAAGTTTGAATTACACTATCAATTAACAATACTGTTATATATATATTAATTATTGTTATAATATATTAAAGTGTCCTTAAAAAATTATCTGAGTTGTTACTCTTATGTATCTCTAAGACATTAACATTCAAAAGTTTCTTAAAGTTGTTCTCGAGTTTAGTGGGTTTAGTTGACAAAATTTCTTTAACATTATCTAAACTAGTTTTTATTAATATTGCTTTTTTTGTATCGACCTGTACTTGTAAACAATTTCGTAATAGTTTTACATCCCATTCATATAATTTAACACAAGAGAAAAAAACCATAAACCTTTCAACAAATAAAAATATTAAACATAAGCCTCACATTTGAAAAACTTTCAACACAGCCATTACAATTATATTTCTCTGTCTCTCTCTCCCTCTCTCTTTGTTTTCTTCTGTTTGGCAACGAACCATGGTTCCATTAGTTTGATAAAAATTTCAACAACCAGCTAAACATACAGATGCTTCTCATCCTACCTCTGATTCTCTCACAATAAAATAAGGTTGGGAATTCTACTAAGATAAAGAGCAAATTAGTGGTAGCACATACATATGTATGTGCTTACCTATGTACTGCTGTCTGTGTGTCTATGTGTGTGTGGGCCACAAAAAGTTCAACGAATTTTTGTGACACCACTCAACGAAATGACAGAAAAAAATGGAGCTTTCATAATTTTTGTTTCTCTCTCTCTCTAGGTAACAACATACTTCTGCTGGTATGTCGAGGCGAAGATGTAGATGTTATGTGACAAATGTGTGTCATTTTAAGAAATTACATTTAACAAAAAGAATTTATTAAACATTAACAGTTGACATAATAAAGCAGAGTAAACTCTATTATAAACTTAAAATTGCTGAAAATTACACAAATGTGTTTAAATAACATTTTAAATAAAGTTGAAGCTTTTTTATGTTGGATCACACAGTACAAAATTTTTTAGCTCATCGATTTGGATTTCAATTCTGAAAACTGCACGTGATAGTAGCCCCAAAAAGAAGAAGCTCTGCATCATTCGTTTTGTCAAGTTACATGCCATAATAATTTAATATCAATTTGAAGTTAGTTAGTATCGTATAGGGGAATTTGTCACGTTTCAGGTTTTATTGTTTAACATAACTCGAGGACCACTAGTCCGATTTAGCTGTAACTAATTTAAAAATTAAGAATAACAATTCCTTTAATCAGTTCATATAACGTTTCCCTACATAAGCAAAAGTTTCACTTTTCCATTCATCAAATGAGTTTGAACTGGGTTTATTTTGTACCAGTTACAATAAAACTGTTGTACTCCTTGGCGTATGATTTACGTGTAATACTACTTATGATAATCATATGCCACCATATAACAATTTAACAAAAGAGCTTAAAACGTGACAACGATACGATACTTACTAAATTCAAATCGATATTAAATTATTATGGCTTGTAACTTGACAAAATTAATTATGCAGAACTTCTTCATTTTGGGGCTACTTTCACGTGCAGTTCTCAGAATTGAGTCCCAAAATCATGTGTCGTACTGTGTCATAGTTTATTTCGTACTTAAATTCTGTGGGTATTCTAATAAAATGAAGGATAAAAACTACTTCCAACTTAAAAACTAGTGAAAAAAATTAAAGCATTTATGCCTTTTAGAATTAAAAAATTGGGATCCTTACGATTATTTATGATTGATTTACGCTCTTCAGGTCTTCTGTCGTTCTTAATGACCTTGGTCGTTCGGATTTGGAATTTTGAACTGGTCTCTCAAATCTTTTAATCCATTTCCTACTAGAAGAAATGCTTGGCACATTATTCAAGTAACAAAAACCTCAAATTCTGCAGAATCTTCTATGCGCTACAGTCGCTGAGTCACCGTTTTATAAAACTCTCGCAAGCAAAGCACACGGTGCTCTCCAGAAAAATGTTCCACAGTAACTAAATTCCCAAGAGCCAGGCTTCCACCTGACATACCCTCGCGCCTCTCTGATGCAATGAGTTCTTACAGTCACCTAAACAGATTTAAAAATTCTTTTGAGACACCCTGTATTATTCTCATGCAGTCCTACTATATATGACATTTATTACCACATTGCAGTTGAATACAATTGAACGCTTTCATTAATTTGCTGCTTTTCCATTAACCATATGTAATGTTTACTCATAACTTCCACTTGAAGTAAGTAACCTTCAGTTACTTTTTCCGCGCCATATCTTGCCGTTACTTTTGAAGGTTTTTTTTCCTGAAAAATTTTTTTCGCAATCAGTCATTACTTGGAATGTTGATAAGACCACCATACTGTTTTTTCCAGTATTGCACAAACACATTAATCAAATAAAAACAGTCACCAATTAACTTCAATTAAAAAACAAAGAATACAACTACAAATACGACTGTGTGAGAGAGGGGGGAAAAGTAAACAAACCTGTAAAATGCATCGTTAATAATTGATATTTGTGGTCCATGCATCTGTCATTTCGAGAAATTGCTATATTTTCGTATTCAACGTTTAACTAATTGCATTCATGCATTAATTGATGCACAACGCCATTGGCAATATTATCGCTGATTATATAATGGTATTGGCAATGGCGGCAATGATGGTGGTGTTGGTTTTGACAGTAGTTGTGTTAGTGGCAGTGGCCATGTCCTTGTTAACCAAATAACAATATCTGTGATAAAAACTGTAAATGAATGAATGAATGTTGATTGCTTAATTTATGGTTGTTTTTAAGGATTGTGAGGAAAAAAAGAGGTAAACTGGTAAACAAAACAAAATAAATAGTAAATAATAATAGTGAATAACTACTGTGATTATGGAATTGCCAAATGGGAATTTGTACTATATGTTAATGATTTAGTAATGTAAGTATTAATTACTTTAATTGAGATAGAAAAGTGTTGGTCATATGGAGTACCGATGCAACTTCATCAGGGACAACATTTCTCATAGTTAATAGCGATTATTCTATGATTCATATGAGCATTAAAAGGTACATAGCAACATTCGTAATTTACAAGTTCATGATATCGTAGACTACTGACAAAGCACAGTATCTTTTACAAATTATGAGCATTAGGGTCAGAGGTTATATGGGTGGAAAAATTCAGAATTTTGCCGAAAAAATCCTATTTAAAAAAAAAATAAAAAATACAAAACGGAAAAAGATATCAATTCTTACTACTTTCGTAATGTAACACAACCTATGAACAAAATGAGACATAGATCATGAAAATCAATTATGGCGTTTCGCATTTATTCACAATTGATTGATTGTATCTCATTTTGGAAAATATAAGTTTTTTATATTTCAGGATATATGGGAGGTGGGCATGTCCTTTGAGATAATTTCAAACAATTCAACAGAGTTGTCAAAGCGAACCAAATTTGGTTCAATACCAACAACAATTTTGAAATATGTAAGTTTTTTCCATTGCAGGATATATGGGAGGTGGGCGTGTTCTTGGGCCGATTTTCACAAAACATAGTTTTTTTCTTTTTCGTATTTGTAAAAACAATGTGTACTAATTTTCTTTCTCTACCCTACGGGTAGAAGGGTATATATCATTTGATACGACCCAAAAGTGTAACACATAGAAGAAGTCACTACAAACTTTATGTTTCTTTGAACCAAATTCGATTCATGACTTTATAAGTCATTTTAGCCAAGTCCGTCTGTTTGTCCGTCTGTCCGGCTGTTACGCACAATAATTTTCGAAAGAGGTAACCAGACGTTTGAAACTTTGCATAGGTTAATATTTCCCAAAAACTTCTTACGGTATTGGAATGTTACCGCCTTATATGAAAAATTAAGTAAAAACAATTTCGGGGGAGCGAAAATTTTTTTTCTGTTGTCGCGGCAAAAACGCCGGATTCGGGGTTTATACCATAACATGGTTATTTGTATACCGATTGTCAAGATCTATGCATCGTTGAAAAGGTATTAGCCACAGCTTTGTTAGTGTGTTGAAGACTTTTAACTACGACGCCATCTTCCAGCGGTTCTCATCATTGTATTCTTAAAAACCCCCCTAAGCATATATTTTTTTGATGTAGATTTGAAGGCCTTGAAAAACTGTTAACGATTTTAGAAAAAACCGTTAACTTTTATTCATAAACAAAATAGTTACATTGATTTAAAAAGTCAGTACATGTGATAATGCGAAATATATATTTGTTTATTTTTATTACATTCGTTTGTTATAAAACGTGTACAATTGAAAAATAAATAAAGTTCAAACAAATAAAAATCAATATTCTAAAATACCAAATAATCGGAATACTATCTAACTGAAGAACTTCCAAAGATTTTTTTTAGCGACCAATGTAAATTAAGTATGATGACGCTGAATGCCATATCGGATCATGAGGAAATCTTTGGTAGAGCAAACAAAACTTTTTATACAAATCTACTTCGAACTATCATATGTACTAAAATGTTAAATCAATATAACTTTTTTGTTTATGAAGAAAATGTAACGTTTATTTCGCAATTATTTTATAGTTTCTACAGGGCTTCAAATCTGCATTAGAAAATTTTATGATTAGGGTGGTTTTTAAGGATACAATGTTGAGAACCACTGCAATATGACGTCATAGTTTTAAGTAACTATATTAATAACAAAGCTCTTGTTAAAACGGCGTTTTTGCCACGCCCACAAAAATAAAAATCTTGCACCTCCGAATTTGTTTTTATATGACTGTTCATATATTTTTTTTTCTCCATATAGATCGACCCGGCTTAATGGCCACGCCTCTTCTTGTAACTCCCATACAAATGACCATTCCGCCCACTTTAGAAATCAAGTAATAATATCAATATATCTAAAGTGATAGTGCCCAATGTCTGTACATATTTAGTAAAGCTTTAACAGGATAAAGTTTTGAAAACAAAAAAAAACTGAATGTCTAGCAACGACCCTTTTGGTACCTCCCATACAAATGTACCACTCCGCCCATTTTATAGATGGAGTAATAATATCAATAAAAACAACGAGATCTTGCCCAAATTCAGTATTTTGTTAAGCTATAACAGGATAAAACCCATCTGGAACCTCCCATTCAAATGTACCATTCCGCCCACTAAGAAATCAAGTAATAATATCAATACACCCAACGCGAAATGCCCAAATTCTATATTTTGTTCAGAAAATTTTATGGTTTTACTAAGGGTGAGGATATATGTAAGTCGGTATACCCGACTGAAACTTTCTTCCTTGTTTTTGGCCTTCGTTTGTATGAAAACACGACACTGTGCGGAGTATCTACAGCAAATCATAAAAATGAAATAACAATTTAATTATTACTTACTTTTATCCATATTCTTAAAACTTAATTTTCCTTTACACCCCATGAATGAGGTATGGGATGCTTCTCGACTTGTTGTGTATGCGCTTTCTTTTTTAAATACCCTACAAACAGCACCTACTTGTTCATCGACGAATGCGAACGTCGTACTTTTTGGTACAATAATGTACTTTTTGATGCAATTAAAATACCAAAAGGTGTACAATAAGTATACCTTTTGGTCAATGGAAGTACTTTCTGGTACACTAAAAGTACATTTGGTTCACGGAATTGCCCAAAAGGTGAAAGTGCTGGCATGTTTGCTGTAGTGCCAAGCGCTATCTGTGTATAGAATTAAAATTAACTGCTCTAGCGTTAAAACACTTTTTCCACGCCCTTTCCGTCCACTTATAGATATAAAATATTTTGTCTGTATATTCCTGTCTATATTGCCAAGTATATATATGTAGGTTTAAAATCCGCTCCGCCCACAATTCGAAAATAAAATGTTTGCCTTCATATGAGTGGACGTAGCATCTTTGTATCTAATAGGGTTAAACAAATTTTGGCACACAAAACTTCCCAGTGATCAGAAAAAAAAACATTTCGTCTAAATTTTTATATCTGTTGTGCTACGTATTATCCGCAAATCAAATTTTTATCGCTGTAACCCTACAAACTAGGCCTAGGCCCAAAATACGGTTTAACCGCCCCCTTACCGAAAATTTATAATTTATATATCAAGTTTTGTCTCTCTAGGACTAACAATTTTAACTGTTACTGCCAAGTACTGTCTGTGTACCAAATTTTATATCTCTAGGGCTAAAATACAGTTTTGCCAAGCCCCCACCGCCCACTGATCGAAAATTAAAATTTCGTCTGCAAATTTCAGGCATTTCTGCCGAGTACTACCTGTGTACCAAATTTTATATCACAAGGGCTAAAATACAGTTTTTCCACGCCCCCACCGCCCACTGATCGAAAATAAAAATTTCGTCTGCAAATTTGAACCTGAAGTGTCGAGTACTATATGCGTACCAAATATTATCTCTCTAGCTTAAAAAAATGTTTTGACACGCCCACTCCGCCCATTTAATCAAAAATTTGAAACATATATAACCTATTATATTTTCCATATAGAACATTATAGAGCTAAATCTGTAAAGAAATTAAATTTTTAGAGCGTTTTATAGGAATTTGGATATATTAAAAAAGTGGGCGTAGAAATGGGCGTGGCCATTTTTATTTTTATAAATTATTCCAATTCCAATTCTCATCCAATTACAAACATTGTGATAAAAAATTAGTCGAAACGGTCCATGCGTTTTCAAGTGATGGCCTTACCAACGAACAACAATTAATTTTTATATATAAGAATTACCACAAAGTTATTTCAAAGTTCTTGAAAATTTACTTTCATTATACAAAAAAAGTACTGTTATTGTATCAACAAGTACTTTTTTTGTATCCAAGTACTTTAAGTGTAAAAAATATTATTTTCACCACAACAAGTACTTATATAAACACTGTTGTATAAACACATACTACTGTTTTATCACAAAATACGTTCATTGTATTATAAAGTACTTTTTTTGTATCAACAAGTGCGTTGATTGTACTTTAAAGTGCTTTTATTGTACAAAAATTATATTCTTGTACCAAGAAGTTCGTTTAATTTACTTTCATTGTACTAAAAAGTACTGTTATTGTATCAACTAGGTCTTTAATTGTACCTCGAAGTACTTTTATTGAACCAAAAATTATTTCCTTGACTTAAAAAGTACAAAAAAAAAATATCACAAAATATTTTCATTATACCAAAAAGTACTTTTTTGCATCAACAAGTGCATTGCACTAACAGGTACTTTTATTTTACCAAAAAACTATTCTATTATACCAAAAAGTACTTTTATTTTACCACAAAGTACTTTCAATGTACTGAAAAGTAATTTATTATATAATCAAGTACTTGTATTGTACTAAAAACTTTTCGATTGCACAAAAACGTACTTTTATTTTACTACAAAGTACTTTTATTGTACTGATAAGTACTTTCGTAGTACCAAAACGGTCTCTTATTGCATCCACAAGTACTTTAATTGTGCCACAAAGTACTTTCATTGTACCTCAATGTACATTCAAGTACATTTATATTAATTCCATATACTATTATTGTCCCAAAAAACTATTTATTGTGCCACACAAATGCTTTTATGTTTTAAAGTGCTTTGATTTTACAAAAAAGTACTTTTATTTTATCTCGCAGTACTTTCATTATATCAGAAAGTAGTTTTATTGTACAAAAAAAAATTGTTTGTACCGAAAGGTTCTTTTATTGTGACAAAATGTACTTTTACTGTACTTAAAATAATAAATTGCACTAAAAATAAAAAAATTTTTAACAGAAAGTAATTTTATTGTACCAAAATGTACTTTTACTGTATTAATAAAATTATATTTTATCTCAGCAAGTGATTTTAATGTAACTTAAAATAGTTTTTGTACCACTAAGTACTTTTATTGCACCAAAAAGTACTTTTATTCTACCAACAACTACTTTTGTTTAACCAACATACCAAAACATACTTTTACTGTACTAAAAATAATAAATTGTACTAAAAATAAATAGTTTGTACCAATAGGTACTTTTATTGAACCAAAACATACTTTAACTGTACTAAAAATAATAAATTGTACTAAAAATAAACAGTTTGTACCAATAGGTACTTTTATTGCACCAAAATGTCCTGTTACTGTGTTAATAAAATTATATCTTTTTTTCAGAAAATGATTTTATTCTAACTTAAAGAAGTTTTTTGTACTATCAAGTACTTTAATTGAACCAAAAAGTACTTTTATTATTGCAACAATTACTTTTGTTGTACCGACCAGTACATTTATTGTATCAAAAAGTACTTTCATAGCATCAAAAAGCTAATGTTAAATTCATTGGTGAGTTGTGCTCTTGTTTGTCTATATCTTCGGTATCCTGCAAAAATGTCTCGTCCACTTTTTTGTAAAAAAGAACTTAATGATGCAAAAGTGTCCCAAAAGTGATAATCTAAGTCCTGCAAAAAAAATACCATGTCTATTTAAAGAAGTTTTGTAGTTATTGTATAAAAACACAAGCAGCCACAAACTTTGAATTATCAATAACTCAGAAACACAAAAAGTGGACTTGACACCTTTTTGCAGGATACCGACGATATGTTTATGTAATGTTTAACATAATAGTAAATAGTTTTCTGCTATACAACTTCTGTAAAGTACTAACGTCTTCAGTCTTAAATAATACATTATTGTCTACTTTCTTATAGCTGAAATGAATTGTAAGCGTCTTGTTTGGTTTTTTGCTTCTTTCAACGTAAAATTCTCCACATTCAATTAGCAGATATACAGTATATAAAGCGAATAAAAAAAATGTGAAAAAACTTAACACGTAATAGCATAATTTAACTTTTTTTTCTTCCACCAACTCACACAGCAGAAAGCGATGCACTCCAGAGCTAGAGCAGCGGAGAATAAAAGACACACACACGCACACAAATATTTGCGCCATTCAAGGATACTTTCAAGGATCTTCACACACACAGAGTATCTGTGTGAGAGCAATGACAGAGGGAAAAAAGAGCCGCTGGGGGAGGGGGGAAGAGGGAATAGAAAAATAACTGAATAGAATAGCAAACAACAACAACAATAACGACAACAATGATAACGATGATGATATTTAGAAAAGATTAAATAATTTGCAGTGCAATGGAATGAGCGATGGCACGAGTCATCGTATTGGTGGATAGCGAAAGAGAGAGAGAGTGGGAGAGGGGAACATGAAAGGGAACAATAGTGATATGAATCATGGCTGGGGAATGACGAAAGGAGTTTTACAATTACATTTTTGCACAGCGAATGTAAAAAATGTTGCTGAGAAAACGATATAAAGAATAACTTTTAATTTTAGCATTTGTTCATGACATCATTTAAGCAGCTTAAGTGGCATTCAGATACCGGAGAAATGCTGCTGCTGCAGCTACAGTAAAAAAGAGAACTCAAGAAAAACATCTCTAACGAAGAGGAAATGTCATTATTGTTAAATGTACACTTACTTTTCAAGAGCTGAAACATGGCGATGACGACAATGTCTACGGCAACAGTTAACAATCATAGTTTGTTAACGAAAATGTAACAAAAAAAAATAAAACAAAAATTGTAAAGAAAATTAAGGAAATAATTACAGAGTACAAATGAAAAGTTATCATGCATTTAGTAGAGAAAAATAGGAAATGAACAAAAAATTACGATTTTCTCAGGAAAGGAAAATGTGAAGAATCGTCAGGAAAGAAAATTAAAACAAAATCTTAAAGTTCTAAGCTTACTATATACATATTATCAATGTCATTTTATTACATAAATTTAAATTATAGTTTTCTACATTCTCTCTGAAAGCGAAAAGAATACCAATATATTAGAATACATTGTAATTGAGAAAATCTAGTCAGTTATAGACGGAATATTACGCAGTACAACACATGATTGATTTGGGACTCAATTCTGAAAACTGCACATGAAAGTAGCCCCAAAATGAAGAAGTTCTGCATCATTCGTTTTGTCAAGTTACATGCCATAATAATTTAATATCGATTTGAAGTTAGTAAGTATCGTATAGGGGAATTTGTCACGTTGAAGGATCTTTTGTTATATTCTTATATGGTGGCGTATGATTACCATAAGTAATATTCCACGTAAATCATACGACACGGAGTACAACAGTTTTATTGCAACTGCTACAAAATAAACCCAGTTCAAAATCTTTTGATGAATGGAAAAGTAAAACTGTTGCTTATGTAGGGAAACGTTTTATGAACAGATTAAAGGAATTGTAATTCTTAATTTTTTTTAATTTGTTTTTAGCTAAATCGGACTAGCGGTTTTCGAGTTATGGAAAACAAAAGAGCATAAAACGTGACAAATTCCCCTATACAATACATACTTCGCCTTCAAATCGATATTAAATTATTATGGCATGTAACTTGACAAAACGAATGATGCAGAACTTCTTCATTTTGGGGCTACTTTCATGTGCAGTTCTCAGAATTGAGTCCCAAATCAATGAGCTGAAAAATGTTGTACTGTTATACATTTAAATTTTAATCACTCCAGTTGAGGACTTAACCATCAAATAACCGACCCCGGTTACCAGCATGACAACACAACTGACTGCTGACCACCACCTGGCTGGCATTTGCAAACAATATGTCCTAGCATTGCTTCCATTTCAATTAGAGCAATATCAACATTTACAATTTAATTTCACAAACCAAATAAACTTAAGAAATTTACTTTATTACATTTAATTTACTCTCTTCTGTTCACTGTCACCGTCAGCAGTCGCCTCCTAGCATCAAACATGAAATTTACAACAAATTTTATTTTATTTTGTTTACAAAATTAACACAGCCCAAAATTTAACAAAATATAATGGCTTTGTGAAAACAATTTCGGTTAACAAAAAACCGCCCCCAAAAAGAGATTTGGTTGCTAACCGAGCGAGCAACACGCCAGACCAAACCAGATCTAAACTTTATTAAAAATATTGTGTGGCGGATTGTGAAACGACATTAACCGCAATGAATTTGCTCAAGCACTGTTAATTGGACGCCATTCCCCCATTCGACCACGCCATTTTCCATGCAAAAGTCAACAAATTGAACTTAACAAGAAGGTTCTTCAACAACAACATCGTCATCATCATCATTAAGGACAACAGCAGCAGTACAGACTGTCAAACAAACATAGAGTAGGCGAAAAATATCAGAATACTTGTTTTTTTTGCTCTCTTCGTATTATAGCGAAAATAATAATGAAACCAATTTAAATTTGACGCGTCTTTTAGCCTCAAGGATACCATACAGCAATAACGACAACAATATCGCGTTTGCAACACAAACACCATCATCAGCCAACATCACGAAAAATAAAATAATATTTTGTACATTATGATGTAATGAATCTCCAGAGGAATAACAAAATTCCCTGACACTGCCTCTCGACGAAAAATTGAAAAAGTTTTCCCTCAAATGCAAAAAAAGGAACATAAATGAAAAATTAAATGCTATGAATTATGATTGCGATGTGGGCGAGATATACACAAGTAGGCGTCTATTACTTCAATTGTCAGTCAGTACGAAATGTCCTTTGAGATCATAAAATATAAGCGACGAAAAATAAAATGTGATGCATACATGAGAGCATTAGAATTGAGATTAAAAGGATACGAAATGGGACCACCTGCGGGTTCCCACTATGTCTAGCCATAATGGTATATCTAGCCAATACTGCCAAAAGGTTTGACCATATAATTGAGGTAAATGACACTAACAAAAACAGTATTAATGTTATTTTACCATCTGTTTGAAATTACAACCCAAAATAAACTTACAGCTAGCACCCACATCGACAAGAGACTGATTCACTGATTGTTGTGGCACACACAAGATATTACACAGTGATGTGAACTCTTATACAAAGATTAAACAAAAATAAAGTAACATGTCTTAGATACATGAATTTAAGTACATATAACAGTTAAGAGAGAAATTGATCCAAATCAGACGACGCCTTCTTATACCTCTTAGATAATTTTATAAAAGTGTATTGAAATTTCATCACCCAACTGGGTAAATCGATTTGAGCCACACTTAGCACCAAAAAATGTTTTAATACACTCATAATTAAATACCATATTTAGGCCGAATCGGATTATACCTTCTGATACCTACCATACAATCAAGATATGGGTTTTTTATTTTTAAAAGCGCAGAACTATTTTTTTAAAATAAAACACAACAAATGGTCAGCGTCTGACCCAGAAGGAAGAAAACTGCGACGTGTTGCGCTGGGCTTGCAACCTGCTACTGACGTTTGAACTATTGCAATGAAAAAAAGTAAGAAAATAATAAAAAAAAATGTTGACGACCATCGTAAACGAATTAAGGACCATGATTTGAAGATATGCACCTGGATTGTTAGAACACTGTATAGACCAGGTGCCTCCACCCAACTGGCGGAAGTCCTCGAAGAATACAAGGCTGACATAACTGCTATACAGGAAATCTGGTGAAAGGGACACGGATGCTTGTGCATAAAGACGTGCTATATTGGTCATGCGGACAAGCACGAGTTTGGATGTGGATTTGTGGTTGGCAAGAGACTGCGACCCCTATTCTCAAGGTTCAACCCGGTGTGTAAACATATAGCCACCATAAGAGTCATGCTTCGATAGAAGAAAAAAGCGATGAGAACAAAGTCTAGTTCTACGAGAGCCTTAAAAAAGGTATATGACCGTAGCCCCAGATATGATATCAAAATTGTACTAGGCGATTAGCAGGGATAGGCAGGGATACCCTATTTGAGCCTACCATCGAGAAATTCAGTCTGCACACCGAAACGTCGAACAACGGCATCAGACTCATTGATTTCTCTGCGGCTTGAAATATGGTAGTATTTAAACCTAGATTTGACCATAAAAATGTTCATAAGGAATCACATAGATGTCGTGGTAGTCGGTGAAAGGTACGCATTGAGTTTCTGGCCATACGAGTGATCAGGGGTGCAAACATTGACTCTGATCACTACCAACGAAAGCTGGACGTCAGTAAATTGCAACCACAGAGGTAACTAAACTGCTACGGAAAGAACGGATTGCGAGAAGCGTACTTGGGTATTCAAAGCCATTTCAAGAATATGCCTTGTAGGATGATGAATGTCGCAATGACACAAGAGAGACGGATGCTGCATACAGGACGAAACTGCTGCCAATGGCAACGCGAGCTGTTCTTGAAAGGCAAAGGGAGAAGAGACGAGAGGCAACTCGTCTTTTTAGAAGAAAAAAGAAGGAGCTGAAGAAGGATGAGTGCGTAGAATTGTTCGGAAGTAAAGGGGAAGCCCGAAAATTCTACCAGAGAGTTAATGCGAGAATAGGTGGAACAGGATTGCCTTAATGCAAGGGCAGCAATGTCTAGCTAGGGACGAACCCGGATAACGTTCTGAAGACATGTAGGGATCATTTCAGAAATTTACTGGATATGGACACCACTCCAGAAGACTCCGCACCAATCCATCACGATGGTATTAACTGTCCGCCAGAGCGTAATACGTGTTGCAATATTCCGCCTTCAAAATAACAAAACAGCTGGAGCTGATGGTCATCCGGCTGAATTGTTTAAGGCAGGAGGAGAGGAGCTGAATAGGAGCAGGCATCAGTTCATGAAAAACATATGGCTAGAGGAGAGCATTCCCGGGCATTGGAGTCTCAGTCTGTTATGTCCCATATGTATGAAAGGAGATCGTAGTGAGTGTAAGTACTACCGTGGAATAAGCCTGTTACCAATTGCGTCAAGGTCCTTTCGAGCATATTGTGTGAACGTCTAAAGCCAATTGCAAAAAAACTTATTGTACCATATCAGTGCGGATTTAGACCTGGTAAATCTATGTCGGATCAAATATTCACCTTACGACAAATCTTGGAAAAACACCCATGAAAAGCAGATCGACACCTACCACCTTTTTGTAGACTACAAAGCTGCCTTCGACTCTCCGATAAGGAATAGGCTATATGATTATATGTCTGTGTTTGGTATTCCTGTAAATATAATTCGACAATGCAGATGTACCTTCGAAAACACCATATCTCCACTTAAGACTGGTAAGGATCACTCTAAACCATTCAACACGGAAAGAGGTATCAGGCAGGGTGATAGCTTGTCCTGTACACTATTTAATATAGTTATGGAGAAGGTGATGTGAAAGGCTGGTGTCAACATGTGTGGCACCATATTCCACATACGACTAGCCCGATTATATAATCTGCGAGATGTTACTGCAGTTTTCTCATCGCTATAAAATGAGTCACCAAAAATGGGTTTAGCGGTCAACGAGGTCAAAACAAAAATAATGGTTTTGACGAACAAAGAGACCTCTCGATGGGACGCACCGTCATCGTTGAAAATTATTGTTTTGAGGTAGTATAAGATTTTACTTAGGTCGGATCTTCCGTCAACAAAAAAAAATAATGTCAGCCTAGACATCAAGCGAAGAATAGTGCTCGCCAATAGGTGTTTTTTTGGACTTCGGCAGCACTTTAGTAACACCACCTTATCTCGGCATTAGCTGGACTAAAGTATAGATCAAATAACTTCTTAAAAATACATAAACACAATATTTTTTTTAAAAAAAGTACCAAAAAATTAATTTTTTCCAAATTTTTTAATGTGTATAGTAGAATAATTTCCATTACTAGGCAATACTTCACAAACATATTCTGCTTTATCACTTAAACAAAATAATTAAAATGCACGTGCAAATTTCTCATAGCATCAAACCATTTAATCTACGTTTAATTTTCTGCATAAATCATTATCAAAAATAACATCAAAGTTTAGCGAATTCAAAGCTATTCCATTGTTGAACTTTATTTGCAAGTAATTAAAAATATGCCCTAAACATAAACAAATGTTGATGGTAACTTTTGGTAAGAATACATATTTAAAAAAAAAAACAAAAAATTAAACAAAAAGCATTAAACAGTTGAGTAAAATTCCATTTATACAAACGTTTTAATATATGCTCACCCACACAATCTAAACAAAGTGTCTTTGGGGTAATATATAAATTGTGTTTTAGTATCTAGGAACAAAGGAGCTATATGTATATTAAGGTGGCCAAGTAAAAATTTTGTATGAATGTGACGTCTCGTTAAGCCGAAATGTTAACAATTCGAAAAAGACGGAAAACTGTTAAATTGTTAACAACAAAAAAAAAACAATGTTAATAGAGCTGCAGACCCTGGGACATTAGGTTAAGTTAGGTTTGTACTCCGTGGCGTACGATTTACGTGAAATATTACTTATGATAATCATACTCCACCATAAAACAATATAACAAAACAGCCTAAAACATGACAAATTCAAATCGATATTAAATTATTATGGCATGTAACTCACAAAACAAATGATGCAGAACTTCTTCTTTTGGGGCTAATTTCACGTGCATTTCTCAGAATTGAGTCCCAAATCAATGAGCTGAAAAAAGTTGTACTGTGTAATTGATGCGGCCTGAGGAATTAAAACCAAATACAGGAAAATTTATTTTTTTGTTAAAAAAATCTTATAATTGTAATTTTACAATCCTTAGCTTTGCGTATGAGCCTTGTAACGAAGACCTTTGTTTTCAGGCTAAATGTATCCGTATCGTTCTATATTTTGCGAAATGTGTAAAGAGTTTTCCACATAAAGCACATTTAACTAATTCTTTTTGTTTAAAATTTGGCAAACCTGATCAGTTTCCTAACAATAATTCAATATTATTTTTGCTCATTTTGTGTTGTGGACCTTCCTAATGCCTAAACATGTAGGAGTCAACAGTATCCTTTTCACATACTAAAATAAAAGTCAACACAAAAATATGCTCGACACACACACACACACACCCTCTGCTATATACACAAATATCTATATATATGTATTGCGATAAACGCACATAAAACTTTATGAGTATTCGTAGGAATTTCAAGTTTATCCCCTTGTGTATATTGGTAATCCAGAGAGTGTTTGTGACACTGTAGAATAGCACTCACAAACACTCCAGAGAAAAATAATGAGAATATTGTGGTAACAAATATAGAAATTAGTTTTTAACTATAAATTAGAAATTCTATAGAAATGTTATTGCAATACGATAAAATAATAATAGAATTTCAGAGTTGAATATAAAAGACCAAAGAAAGTACAAGGAGAAAAAAAAAGTTTACTCTTTTTTTATATAATAATACCAACAGTTCAGTGTTGGAGTGAAGTTGATTTAGTTATACTATTTGCTTGAGATCTAATATACTGATTGGGTTTTGTTCACATTGCAATTTGTAGCTATGGTTTTAATTTTCCAGAGGGTTGAGGGAGGAAAAAAAAATCAAGAAGTAAACAATGTCTCTTAGATGATAGTTTAAGTTAGAAATTGTATTGTGCATATGGGGATTGTGACATATGCTATATGCGGAGATTTTTGCAATGGTTGCGGCTAGAGAATAATAAAGAAAATATATGAAAGAAAATTTGGCATAATTAAAAAATGAATTTAAATCTTCAGCAGCTTATTATAAATCTCTGATGAAATAACACTGTACAACATTTTCAGCTAATTGATTTGGGTCTCAATTCTGAGAACTGCACATGAAAGTAACCCCAAAAAGAAGAAGTTCTGCATCTTTCGTTTTGTCAACTTACATGCCATAGAAATTTAATATCGGTTTGAAGTTAGTAAGTGTCGCATAGGGGTATTTAGGCTCTTTTGTTTGACATAACTCGAGAGCCACTAGTCCGATTTAGCTGAAACAAGTTTTAAAAAATTAAGAATTACAATTTCTTTAACTGTTCATATAGCGTTTCCCTACATAAGCTACAGTTTCACTTTTCCATTTATCAAATGATATTGAACTGGGTTTATTTTATAGCAGTTGCAATGAAACTGCTGTACTCTGTGGCGTATGATTTACGTGGAATATTATTTTTGACAATCATACGCCACCACATAACAATATTGTTATTATTATAAGCCTTAAAAGCAACTTGACAACATATATATTTTTATCTTAGTGTCTAAGTCAGAGGCCGAAATGATTAGAGATTTCCATTTGCTTCAATTTTGTGCGCACCGTTTCCAGTCAGTCCTACCAAGCAGCGTCAGTGATTCCTCCACCTTGTCCTTCTAATGTAGTCGCGATCTCCTTCTTTTGCGCCGACCTTCGAAGTCTTGATAGAATACATTACGCGCGGGAGTTTCCTTATCTATCCCCATGACATGGCCTATCCAGCGTAATCGTTGCACATTGACTCGCTTGACCATATCAATGTCGTGGTATAACTCGTACAGCTCATGGTTCATCCGAATCCTAAACTCGCCGTTTAGGCAAATGGGTCCATATATTTTGCGGAGTATTTTTCTATGAAACACCGCCAGATGAGCTGCATCCGCCTGTGTAAGCACCCAAGATTCGGAAGCATACAACAGGACCGGTAAATTTAGTACCTGGTATAGTTAGACCTTGTTGGTTCGAGACAAAGTGGTGTTTATGAAGTGCTCGCGTAGCCCAAAGTAACACCTGTTGGCGAGCACTATTCTCCATTTTATTTCAAGGCTGATACTGTTGTTTTTGTCTATGGCGGGTCCGAGGTAGATAAATTCATCCACTACCTCAAAGCAATAGTTTTAAACGTTCACGCTGCGTCCCCAACGGGTGGAAACTTTGATCGATGATACCATTTACTTTGTCTTGTCCTCATTCACTGCCGAACCCATTTTCGCTGACACCCTTTTAACAGATAAGAAGACAGCTGTTACCTCTCGCATCGTCCGACCGATAATGTCGACATCATAGGCATATGCGAGCATATGCATATGTGGCTCTTATTAAATATGGTAACATACGTGTTAACTGCTGCTTTCCTTATCACCTTCTCCATCACTATGTTGGACAGTATAAATGACAAACCATCACACTGTCTAAGACCTCTCGTCGTATTGAATGGTACACATAGATCCTTGCCAATACGAACAGAGGATTTGGAATTCGTAAAAGTACACCGGCAGAGACGAATACTAGACGCGTGCCTTCCATCGATTACCACGCCATCAATTTGGTTTCTCGTTACTTGTAGTTGTAGTTTGTAGCAAATCGTGTGCTGCTAATAACCATGTTCCTTGCTGCAGAGAAATCAGTCAGTCTGATTTCGGTTGGCGATGTGTCAGTATGAAGACTAAATAACAATATAACAAAAGAGCTTACAACGTGACAAATTCCCCTATACGATACTTACATACTTCAAATCTATTTTAAATTATTATGTCATGTAACTTGACAAAACGAATGCAGAACTTCTTCTTTTTGGGGCTACTTTCACGTACAGTTCTCTGAATTGAATCCCAAAATCACGTGTTATACTGTGTATGGTACTCGCTACTCGCTTCATATGTATGTACAACGTATGTGTAATGTTAATTTTTATTCGGATTTTATATTAATCATACGCACGTCAGTCCAATATTGTAGACTTATGGTTTAATAAGTTACTCTTCCTTATGCCCACTCAACAAACCAGACATCCATATATAATTACTCTTTAAAACATCTTCGCGCTGTGTATGAGAATCATGGACATAGGCTGCATCACTATTATTTAAGGAAGGAAGAGCGTTATCATGGTAGATGTAGGCTGACTTCTGCTGGACGATCAAAAAGGATAATTAAAAATTGCCTCTGTGAATCGCTGAACAGTTTAGTTTCCATCCCCCTCAAAATTCTTAGTTCCTTAAAAGTTTTTACACAATTAGATTTTTACGGCATATTATTAAAATTTCTCATAAAAATCTCAAATGTTTAAGATTAATTACAGATTTAATATTTCATTATAAAAAACACTTTAAATAATTTAATTTTTGCCTCCGCCCCAACAGAGGAACCGTATTAAAATCCTTAAGGGTATAAAGTTTAATTAATATGAGAAATTGTTATTTGTCAACGAAATGAAACAAAATGTTAAAAAGCCCTTTCGCTATGAACTCGACCAACACATTGGGGATGGCCGAAAGCTTTATATGTCGCATGTGTCATTAACAATTATACAAAAAAAAAAATTATATCAAAAGTCTTATTTGAACATATAAATGTTAACATGTATAGGGTGTTACATAAGACCATGACTGAGAATTTTATATAAGGAAAGAACATTTTGTAAAATAGTCAAAATAAATGTTTTAAATTATTTGTAATCCGAAAATTTTAAAAACACTTTTTTTAATGCATACATTTCCAACATAATGACAAATGTTTTTGAAAAAAGTTATTTTTACTTGAAATGTGCTTAAGGACATTTAGAACAAGTTGGCGAAGGACAACTTGTTTGAGTTAAGTAGAAGTCTACCCTTTGTGAGTTTTACTATACTAACCTTGGCCCTGACTTGGAATTTCTCACCCTCTAGAGTGGCTGTTGTACTGTGTTATTATACAATAAACCTTTAATATTGGAACGATGTGCGTATGATTAATATAAAAGTAGCATTTATTAATATTACTCATACGTTGTACATTCACAAGTTTTGCTACACAACACTAATATATGTGCCCATGATCTGACAAAAGAGAAAAGCGATGGGGACAAAAACGAGTTCCACGAGACCGTATATGACTGTAGCCCGAGTCATGACATCAAAACTGCACTAGACGATTTTAATGCTTCGATAGACAGGGAGACCGCATTTGAGCCTATCATCGAAAAATTCAGTCTGCACACCGAAACGTCGAACAATGGCATCAGACTGATTCATTTCTCTGCGTCAAGTAATATGGTAGTTAGTGGCACAAGATTTGACCATAAAAATATTCATAAGGCAACATGGTTATCTCCAGATCAATTGACGAGGAATCAGATAGATCACGTGGTAGTCGATGGAAGGCACGCATCGAGTGTTCTGGACGTACAAGTGATCAGGGGTGCGAACATTGACTTCGATCACTACCTTAACGCAGTTAAGATACACACCAGGTAAGGCATGGCGAAAAACGTACGTAACCAGGCACAATGAAAGCTGAACATCGGCAAACTGCGGACCACAGAAGTAGCGGACGCCTACTCCAACCACATAACTCAACTGCTACGGAATGCTCCAACCCTTGATAATACAGAACAACATACGATTTTGGGACTGAATTCTGAGAACTGCAGGCGAAAGTACCCCAAATAGAAGAAGTTCTGCATCATTCGTTCTGTCAAGTTACATGCCATAATAACATCGATTTGAAGTTAGTATAGGAGAATTTGTCACGTTTTAGTCTGAAAATGAGCTGAAATATGCTGTAATGTGTAATATTACCTCGCAGTGGCAATATATATAACTGCAGCCAATTGCAACGCAACTCGTCTTTTTAGACGGAAAAGGAAGAAGCTGAAGAAGAATGAGTGCACAGAGTTGTTCGGAAGTAAAGGGGAAGCCCGAAAATTGTATCAGAGAGTTAAGGCGAGAATGCGTGGAACTGGGTTGCCCTCCTGCAAGGACAGCGATGGCTAGCTAGTGATGGACTCGGATAACGTTCTGAAGATGTAAAGCGATCATTTCTGAAATATACTGGACACGGACACCACACCGAAGACCCCGTTCAATTCCATGACGATAGTATTAACTGCTCACCTCCGAGCCTGAGCGAATTACGGTGCTATAAAATAACAAAGCAGCTGTAGCCTATAGTCTCATGGCTGAATTGTTTAAGGCAGGTGGGAGCACAACTAATGGAGCACATCTCGCTAGAGGAGAGCATGCCTGAGATTGGAGTCTCTCTCTGTTTTATCCCATTATACAAGAAAGGAGATCGAAGTGAGTGTAAGAAATACCATGGAATAAACCTATTACCAATTGCGTAAAAGGTCCTTTCGAGCACAATGTCTGAACGTCAAAAGCCAATTGTAGTAAAACTAATTGGATTCTATCAGTGTGGCTTTAGTCAGGGTCGTTATACAATATCATCAGCAATGGCCAGTTTTCTACTTATAAGGTCAGAAATTTTGGAGTTGTTGGGGGAACTAAAAATTATTTATAAAAGCCTTAGCTACAATTCTGCTGAAGAGTGAAATAAAAAATCATCAATGGCTCTTGAGTTATAACTGAAAAACTAAGCAAACAAACATCAAGATAAGGAAAAAATATGAAGTCTCATAATCTCTTTGGTGGATTTACTTTACTGACCTACCCAGCAAAATATTTTGTTGCAAAGAAACAATTACAGAACAGCTTTTACTGATAAGTAACAAGTTCCACTTTCGGTTGCACAATATATTATTTTTGTTTGAAATTGTCCCAAAACCAACATGTTCTCATGGAACCTGTTATGAAATGAATTGCTACATAACTGAATTAGATATGCTGTTTTTTGAAATTTCATTGATTTTCAATTGGGTGCTAGATCGAAATATATTTTAACTCAGATTTTTGAGTTTTTCTTAATAAATACCCGCTAAAAAATACTTATTTCGAATACGAATATTCATTTTCTGTTCTACGGAATTTGTGGTGCAACATGTTGTACATAATCGGTTATATAGAACCAGAAACAGAATAGAAAGTCGATTAAAAAAGAAACGATTCTAGTATTAATACCATTCGCAACAAGTTCTGAAAAATTTTCCTGGGTAGTATCTTCATCCTGATCCGGAATTTCTGACCTCCCAGATTGGCTGTTGTACTGCGTAATTTATCATTTTTCAAACTATTCAATGGCATAAAGTTTGAAATCCAAAACTTAGGCTTTCGTTTGGTTTTAATGTTTGCACAGTTGACGATCACGTTTAAAAGCTCTTATGGAACCTAACAATAAACGATTTCTGCTCTGTATGATTATGACTGGAAAATAAATTTCTAATCATTTTAATTTTTCCATCAAACCACCACAGTTACACCCTCTTATCCCTGTGTGTGTCCACTAATCCTTAGATCCAATGGACGGGAAATAAAGTCACCACAACTACTCACGAGGAAATGCCGTAAGCTTTTACCGAGAGATGAAATAAAAAAAACCCAACGCAAAACTTTGTTTGTCAACTCATTCAACACACACACACATACATACAACAAGTCACTCGCACGTGTCTGCAAAGTTATTTTTTTATAAAATTTTTCTTTGTTTTATGAAATATTAAACAAACAATAAAAACCAACAAAAACAAAAAGGTTTAACAGGAAACTTAAAACTCACACAGGACCTTTTTTTGTGTGTTTTGCCTGCAACGATTGTGTTCTACCGCACTAGGAACAACTTTTTGCAATGTTGGACATTATTTAAAATTATAAATAATGCTGTCGTTGTTTCGAGTTGTCGATGTTTGTAGTTGACGCTGTTGTTGTGTCAGTGTCGGTGTTGATAATATTGTTGCTAGGTTGTTGCCGGTATTGTGGATGTTGATCAAATTAATTAACACAGTGTTGCAAGTTGACACTTACACAAAACATAAGTAGTTGTTGTCGCTGCCGTTTTTGATACCACGGTTTGATGTTACTTATGATGATGGCGATGTGATGTTTAGTGTTGCCACGAAGTTTTATATATAAAGGGATAAGTTTTTGTCGAAAGTACAAAACAAATGATAAAAAATAACAATATACAAGAAATAATGTTTTAGATTATGGATATAGCCAGAAGAAGCATAGGAAATCGTGCCCTCGAAATACTTTAAATCAAGACAAACAATTTTGAATCCTAGCTCGGCATTGCAATTTTTATCTTTTCATATATGATATCATACAATTTTTCTAATTTAGTCAGCTCATGGAGGGAAATTAAGTAACATTTAGAATTACTGACTCCTGTCCCTGCTAGAAATTGTATTTGTATGAGGAAAAAAATACATGGGCATAATCTTTTTCTTCACACACACATACCTTCATAGTTTATTGTCTCAACTTCAATGACTGGCAACTCTGCCTACCTATTGCTGACAATGTTGCCAGTGCTGTTACGTTCACTGATGTAGTTGGTTTTATAGCTGCCGTAGTTGCTGCTACGTTGTTCATATTGCTGTTGTTAGTGTTGCTATTATTATTATCGAACAACCTCAACATTGTTAATAATAATGTTCAAAAGGCATTGCCGTGTTTGTGGGTTAGTATTTCCATGGATACATATGGAAATATGTGTGTCCTATACACGTGACACTATATGTTTGCAATGGTATTAGTGTTGTTGGCGTATCGGTAAACCTACACAGGAACTCTCTCAAACACACACTCATGTCGCACATATACCAATGCATACAACCCACCTATTAATGTGTTTATGTTTTGTGACGAAAAGGGAACATATTATAAACTTTTGCAATTAACATAGTTGAGAACATAACATTGTACAAGCGCGTGTATGTGGTTATGAGTGTGTTTATGTTTAAATGTCCCAAGTCCTTTCACTTTGACTCGCTTGTCACACACACACTCGTGTAGATACCACTACCCCACCACTCACCCATAGCTTCAGTGCAGTCGGTGGTGTTAAAGGGATACCATTGAATAATTCACACAAGAAAAGGTGTTGAAATCACGTCGTTCACATCTTAGAGATTCACAAGGGAGATTATAATTTTAGAAAATGGTAATTATGTACGTCGTAATTTCATTGCTGTAGGGGTGCGGGGGGAGGTTAGAACATTGTTTGAAAGTTTTGCTAAATATAAAGGATTTCAGAGTAGTTTTTAGAAATGTAAAATAGTTTGAAAACTCGGTTAATGGCTTTTGGTGGTAATTTCAAGCGAGGTGAATTGAAAGTATTAAAGTGAAATAGTTGGCGAAATTGTTGTATGTAAATGTAGGGGGTCGTACATTGACATTAAATGTTAGGCTTAGTGTTGAGATGTGAATGTGTATTACCCATAGGACTAAGTCACATCCCCTAACACAGTACAACACATGATTATGGGACTCAATTCTGAGAATTGCACGTGAAAGTAGCCCCAAAAAGATGAAGTTCTGCATCATTCGTTTTGTTAAGTTACAAGCCATAATCATTTAATATCGATTTGAAGTATAGGGGAATTTGTAACGTTTTATACTCTATACCAACCAGATGCCTCTATTCAACTGGCGGATGTCCACGAAGGACAGGAAATCCGCAGAACAGGATATGGATGCTCGCGAATGGGGTGTGTGACGTTTACTACAGCTGCCACGCGGATAATCATTAGTTTGGTTGTGGATTTGTGGTCGGCAAGAGACTACGACATCTGGTCTTTAGGTTTACTCCTGTCAGTGAACGAACCGCCACCATAAGATTGAAGGCAACAATTTTCTATATTACGCTGGTATATGCTCATGCGCCGACGGAGGAGAAAAGTGACGAGGTCAAAGACGAATTCTACGCTCGGCTAGAAGAATCATATGAACGTAGACCGGGACATGATGTTAAAATCGTGATGGGAGATTTTAATGCCAAAATAGTCGGACAGCCGGAAAATTGAGTCTGCATACTGACGCATCGCCACACGAAATCGGACTGATTGGTTTTTCTGCATCAAGGAACATGGAAATTATCAGCACACGTTTTGACCACAATCCAACCGTGGCATAATAGTTAAAACACGCGACTACCGCTCGGGAGATCCCGGGTTCGATTCCCTTCACCAGTCGTCTACATTTTTCTTTCATTGCCGGCCCCCTCGATGTTGTCGACAGCAACTTCGCAGTATAAGTATCAAGATAATTGGCATGTCTCGTAAAAGATTCTCAAACAGTTCGCATTCCTCGAAAAACAAGTAGATGCCGTTTGTTGCGCATTTAGGAAGCGTGTATATTCGCAAAAAGCGAGAAACATCCCATACCTCATTCATGGTTTGTAAAGGAAAATTAAGTTTTTTTTTTAAGATTTGACCACAAAAACATTCACAGGGCTACGCGGATATCTCCCGATCAAGTTAAGAGAAATCAAATAGATCACGTAGTAATCGATGGAAGGCCCGTGTCAATTGTCTCAGGCGAACGAGTGATTAGGAGTGCGAGCATCAACTTGGATCACCACCCCACCTCACTGCAGTGAAGATGCGAACTAGGCTAGCACCCTACGAAATCAGGCACAGATCCAGCTGGACTTCACTAAACTGCATACCACGGAGATAGCCGACACCTATTCCAACCAACTCACTCAACTTTTTCGTGATTCTCCAACTCTCGAAAATAATAGCGCGCAATGGCAATATATTGTCCACTCGATGGAAATGACTGCGCGGTCCGTACTGGGGTATGTAAAGTCCTTAAACAAAAATACCTGGTACGATAACGAATGCCACCACAAGATGCTGCTTACAGGGCCAAACTGTAGCCAATGCCATCGCCTTGCCATCTTGTCATCTGTACGTGAAAAGTTCAGGGAGAAGAGAGGGGAGACGACTCGACTCTTCAGGCGAAAAAAACGAGAGCTGAAGGAGCAAAATAATGTGTGCATTGAAGAATACAGGAATAGAGTTTAAGCCCGAAAATTCTACCAGAAGAAAAATGGTAGGGAACATGAAACAGGTCTTACCTCCTGTATAGACAAGGATGGTCATCTTCTTACTGACTCCGAGAGCGTACTGATAGTATAGAAAGATCACTTTTGCCGTCTATTAATGTTTGAAAGCACGGTTGCTGAAGACTCTGTATCAATCCAAGACGTTAACATCGAGCCAACCTGAGATAGCAACTGCCATATCCCACCTAAGGAACAACAAAGCCGCTGGGCTGAAGGTCTTCCAGCTGAGTTGTTTAAGGTGGGTGCAGATGAGCTTGTTTTAAGCATGCAACACTTACTTAATTAACTTACTTACTTAATTCCACACGCTTCGGTCTTCTACGTGCAGTCTCCAGTTAGTCCTAACAGATGGTGGCACGTCGCCAGCCATCCTTTCAACGAAGTTTGGGTCTCCCTACTTTGCGCCGTCCTTTAGGTTCGCCTTTCTGGCAGCATGTCCCAGCCATCTTAGTCGTTTAATTCTGATTTTCTTAGCTACGTCGATATCGTGGTAAAGCTGATACAGCTGATGGTTCATGCGATGGCTTAACTCGCCGTCGACACAGATAGGTTTTTTTTTTTCTCGAATACTCTAACGTTTTGTATGTCCGTTGTCGTATGTCCCAAATGCAAAATGCCCCAAAAAAAAGAAACGAAAAATGATCCAAAAAAATTTCCATACAAAATTGGGGAATTTTTCATATGAAAAGTCCCCCATAAATTTTGGGGTAACTTTTTATTTATTTTAGGTAAAATTTCGTTTTTAATTTTGGGTAATTTTTCATATGCAGAATGACCCAAATTTGCAGGTATGAAAAATACCCCAATTTTTTTTCCATATAATAAAAAATATATGGACGCACCGCCCCCCCCCCCCCCCACTTTATTTTTCGACTTATGAAATATGACAGAGATAGTTACGATACTGACTTCGACGTATGCCCCGTATTCTTTTAATAACGCTAGCTTTGTTTAGAAGAATATTTTTTTGGGGTATTTTTCATAATTTTTGGGGAAAATTTCGTTCTTGAGTTTTGGGTAATTTTCCATTTTGATCGCCCAATTATATTTTGGATATTTTTTCGTTTTTTTTGGGGCATTTTGCATTTGGGACATTTTTCATAGAGCCGTCGTAAGCACCCACGATTCGGCAGCATACAACAAAACGGGTAAAATTAACACCTGGTATATATTTTTCTAAGTAGTTCGAGATAAGGCGAGCACTATTCTCCGCTTGATATCTTGGCTGACATTATTTTTATTATTGAACGAAGATCCGAGATAGATAAACTCATCTTCTGTCTCAAAACAATAGTTTGCAACACTGACGGGGCGTCCCCATCGAGAGGACTACTTGTTTGTCGAAATCATTAATTTTTTTGTTGTCGTCGTTGGCCGCTAAACCTATATTGCTACCTCACTCTGACTCGAGAGTAAGATACGTATGGCAAGATCCCGCCTTAAAAATAACAAAGCGGTTGGATCCGACGATTCGTATGGTCCGTCACTAGCTGGCCATCGTTTTTCGGGCTTTCCCTCTACTTCGGAGCAACTCAGTGCACTCATCCTGCTTCTTCTTCAGCTGGGTTTGCCAAGTTATACCGATCAAAAGCTTTACTTTGCATCACACTCCCGACGCGCTTCATAACTCTATCTTACGCAAAATTTGAGAGAATTCAGTGCACTTACAAAAAAATATATGTATGTTAAACTATGGGGGTCAATTCGGTCATTTGTATGGAGGTACCAGTAGGGCTGTATGTGGCAAACGTTTCGGTTATCTTAGGGTTTGTCTACTTTTGCAAGATAAATAAACTGACCACAATTCAAAGATCCTCCGGTCGTCCGTTTGGAAGTTATGAAAGAAATTTTAGTTATCCAAATGTAGGTAATTTTGTGTAGGAGGTATCAGAAGGGGTGCGGCTATTCCGCCCATTTACAGTCCCATTATTAATACTGATAAATTTTCATCTCGATCCGTTAAGGTTAACTCGAGTTATCCTGCTCACCAGCCATCCAGCCAGCTAGCCAAACAGACGGACATAGCTCAATCGTCTTAAAAAGTCCTGAAAGCTTAATTTTGAAAACAATTGGTATTTCTTAGTTTCTGTAGCCGCAGCCAATAGCGAGATAGTTTTTTAAAATACTAGTTGCTGACTTCAATATTTGTTGCCATGGAATAGCACTTTGAGGCGTATACGTTATATATATGAGTTGTTCGTTACTCATACGTTAAAAACTTGAATAGCTAGTACAGCACTGCTCATGCAGTGGCGACTTTTCGCCCTAGGGAAACATTGTCGTCTTTGTCCGAAGATTGAAAAATGATTAATTTATCCTTCTTCTTCATCATATTTGGGAGCAGCAACCAAAGAAAATAATTCCAAGCGCTTCGGTCTTTTGCGCACCGTAGACAGTTCGTCACACCAAGTTTAGATAACAGCCTTTCCACCTGGTTTATATGCCCACTTGTTTTTATTTATCAGAGGAGAAAACGATGAAAAGTGGTTTGGCGTTAGGATTGAATTAAATCAATTTGGATGGAGCCAGAAAATCTTTTTTGCTTTGAATATAAAATATGCGTTGTGAATTTTAACAAATGTTCCATAAAAATACACAAAAATTTTTATATTCACAATTTTCCATTACTATGTTTTTGATATTATCTTGATCTCTTAAGTTATATAGTACAAAAGCGGTCAAATAAAAGGTCAAGTTGAAAAAAAATCGCTTAAAACTTTCTTTGGCAAGCAAATATATTTGAAAATATGTTTGCTCCCTACTAAGCTAACTCTATATTTTGGCATTACCTACCATGTGGCATATAATTTAAACTAAGCATATGCCACAGCACGTGTCATGTCCTTGTAACTCTTGTCATGACTCCTTGTGGTCTGTCCAATAATCGTATAACAAAATTTTGGATATAAATTTGTCTTTCAAATCTTCAAAATCCTTACGTCTATTCATCACGACGCCAATCTCAGTTACACTTGCGGTTGGTCGTTTAAAGTTAATTTCCTTTTTTTTTACAAAATAAACAAAAATCTCCATAATTAACCAATAAATTGTAGTGTCGCTCGTGTTTTCCTCTTTTCAATTAAGCCTCCTTTGGATGGGACCATTTGGAACCGTACGTATCACTGCTAAATGACATCAACAAAACAAACGCTAACCCAAAATTGCAGAAGGACCTTTTCGACCTACACACAAGTCACGCGTTTACGGCGTTGACATTGAGTAATGTTTCTTAGAATGTGGTTTATTTCCACTCACTCTCTTTCTCTCCCTGTGTCTGTGTTGGTTGGTTTGCTTATTTTCATTTTCATTTAGTTCTTCGTTTATGTATTAGGGATGCCAAAATTATATTTACTTCGCCTATTCGTGTGGCTGTAAAAGTCCAAACCAATAAGGGATTTGCCACAAGTGACAATTTCACTCCTTGATACTCATCCTCAGCCAGGTCACAACATCAGCACTATGTGAGTGTGAAGAGTAGGGGGAGGGAAAGTTTTGACAACAAAGCTTATTTAAGGATTTTCTACACATTTCTGGCTGCTGTTATTGTCGTAGTCATCATTGTCGTCGCTGTTGGTATCCCACAGGGTATTTGTCAGTTGAGACAGTGGACAGAAGGTGTATATTGAAAAACTATTTTCGTACAATATTTTGTTGACGTATTATAGTCCCACGATAGAAAATGTAGTCGAACATATAGTCGTTCTCCTGCAAAAAGTTATCAAGTCCACTTGCTTGTGAAATAGACCTTACGAGGCAAAAGTGTCCCAAAAGTCATAGTCTACGCCCCATGTCTATTTAAAGTAGTTTTGTAGTGATTGTATCAAAACACATGCGGCCATAAACTTTAAATCATCAATAACTCGAAACACATAAAAAGTGGACTTGAGACGTTTTTGCCTGATATCACCAATACGCGAGAGTATTTTAAACATTTTTTTCAAAAATTTCCATTTTTCGTAATATTCCATTTTAGAATTACCAACCACAAGGCCACTGTGCACACGTGAATCCCAACTGCCATTTAGTATTGCTGACTCCCAGCACGGGGATTCAGTTCAGTTTGGCAACATCTAACGGGACTTGATTGCCACACGTAAACTGAACGCAAGAGGCTTAAGACAACAACATCCTTACCGAATATTACACACACACACATACACAGCCACACTCAACAACTAAAACTGTCACAAAAAAAAAACAAACATAGCAGCGTAGAAAATATGAAAATGAAAGTACCGCAAGACCCAACTGTCGTCGACGACCGACTGTCTTAAGTATTGTAATTGCACTGTTGCTTTGTTGCCAAGGTCTACACAACATACACAAACCTACAGCAGAAAAAGTCGTTAATTGCCTCTTTAAGCCACAATTCATTTTAGTCTTTCCGCTGGAATCTGTAGCAGCAAAGCTAACTGAAACACACAAAATTCACTTGCAAAATGTTTTAGCGTTTACAATAAAGCAAAATTAGTTAAGATTACCTTACCTTTTGTGTGTGTGTGTGTGCGTGTGCTTTCCCTTCATTTTGAAAAATTACTTCCGTCAAATAGCTGCCTTGGAGACCCAGGGCCTACTCTGCCCCACAACATTATGGTAGGCCGTTGTTGGTGGGCTAAAAACCTGAAATGTTTAAAGATTTATTGTGGTTTAGTTGTTTTTTTAGTTCGGCCTCAAGTAAAGATAAGAGAAATGAAATATGATTTGGGAGATTTTAAGTGAATATTTTAACAGCTAAACGAGTTTCACGTGTTTGTTTTAGTTATCTAAGGGAAATTAAATTTGATGATGCCCTAACATAGGTAGAGGGGAGGCCTGCGATGACTTGATGTTGGAAAATTGTTTCGGAAATGTTAATAAAGGTAAAGACTTTCATTTCAATTTGTAGTATTTCGTTGACGTTTCTTGTGTTGCATAATATTAGGCGCAGGGGCAGGTTATGATTTATTGCATACAAATTGTTGAAACATGTGGGAATTTTGTAGAGTTGTTTAAAAAAAATTCTTATAAATGTGACGCAATTTATTGCTTTTAAAATAGTTAAAAACTACTAAAGGTTTCTTTGGCTGAGACCTTAGATTGGATTGCGATAGGTTATAGTTAATGTAAACTTAGATAAACATTTTTAAATATTGCAATGTGGAAAAAATTATATTTTTTGTAGCAAATAAAGTACAAAATTTTTCCTATAACCGGTAAAAATAGGAATAGTTATTTGTAAACTTAATTATACCCTTCATCACGCGCTTGAACTGAGTAAAGGGTATATTCATTTTGTTCTTTCATTTGTAACGCCCATAAGGAGGCGTGGTAGGTATGACAATACATATACATGTCATATATCAGCATCAAAATCTGAGTCGATTTAAAGGTGACCGTCTGTCTGGCTGTCCATCCCCGCGATTACAGCCGTAGTTTAAGAGACATAGAGCTGAAATTTGGAATAAAAGCTTATATCATGAAAGCGTAGGTTAAGTTCTAAGATGAACAAGATCGGACAAAAAGAGCTATGGAGCTGAAATTTGATATACAAACTTATATCCTCTAAGCGGAGGTTATGTTCTGAATTTAGTAAAATCGAACAAAATCCACTCCCATACAAACTCCCCTTATTATCTGTGTATCACTGTGATTACAACTTTTATTTAAGATCCATCAAGCTGAAATTTGGCATACAAGCTTCCATTCCTCTAAGCATAGTTTAAATTATAAGATGGGCGGAGGAGGAGCTGATTAGGAGCATGCATCAGCTCATGGAGAACATCTGGCAAGAGGAAAGCATGCCCGGGGATTGGAGTCTCAGTCGGTTATGTCCCATATACAAGAAAGGAGATCGTAGTGAATGTAAGAACTATCGTGGAATAAGCCTATTACCAATTGCGTACAAGGTCCTTTCAAGCATATTGTGTGAACGTCTAAAGCCAATTGTAGAAAAACTAATTGGACCATATCAGTGCGGCTTTAGACCTGGCAAATCTACGGCGGATCAAATATTCACCTTACGACAGATCCTGGAAAAAACCCATGAAAAACAGATCGACACCTACCACCTCTTTGTCGACTACAAAGCTGCCTTCGACTCTCCGATAAGGAATAGGCTTTATGAGACCATGTCTGAGTTTGGTATTCCTGCAAAGCTGATTCGACTTTGCAAATGTACCTTAGACAACACCAAATCCTCTGTTAAGATTGGTAAGGATCAGTCTGAACCATTTAGCACGGAAAGAGGTCTCAGGCAGGGCGATAGCCTGTCCTGTACACTATTTAATATAGTTATGGAGAAGGTGATGAGAAAGGCTGGTGTCAACATGTCTGGCACCATATTCCACAAGAGCCACATGCCACTAGCCTATGCCGATGATATAGACATCATTGGTCGAAATCTGCGGGATGTTACTACAGTTTTCTCATCACTAGAAAAGGAGTCAGCAAAAATGGGTTTAGCGGTCAACGACGACAAAACAAAAATAATGATTTCGACGAACAAAGAGTCCTCTCGTTGGGGACGCACCGTGAACGTTGACAATTATTGTTTTGAGGTAGTCGACGAGTTTACCTACCTCGGATCTTCCGTCAACAAGAAAAATAATGTCAGCCAAGAAATTAAACGGAGAATAGTGCTAGCCAATAGATGTTTTTACGGACTTCGGCAGCACTTTAGTAACACCACCTTATCTCGGAATACTAAGAAACAGCTTTACCAGGTGCTAATCTTACCCGTTCTTTTGTATGCTGCCGAATCATGGGTGCTTACGACAACGGACATACTAAACCTGGGAGTATTCGAGAGGATGAACCATGAGCTGTATGAGCTTTACCACGACATCGACGTAGCTAAAAGAGTCAGAATGCAACGACTACGATGGCTGGGTCATGTTGCCAGGATGGATGTAAATGCTCCAGCGAGAAAGGTGTTTGAAGGCGAACCTGAAGGACGGCGCAGAGCAGGGAGACCCAAAATCCGTTGGAAGGACCAAGTGGTAGGCGACGTGCCACCATCTGGTAGGACTAACTGGAGAACACATGCACAAGACCGAAGCGTGTGGACTTCTTTCGTACTTCAGGGCTCAAACTTATGAAACATGTTCGTAAGTTGTAATGGGCCACTTAAGAAGAAGGTGGGCGGTACCAGATTTGTATGGGAGTTACCAGATGGGGCGTGGCTAGACTTCCAGTTTTATTTTTCTCACAAACTATATCCTGCCATAGCTTTACTAAATAAAGAATATGAGTACGATCGCGTTGGATGTATTGATATTATTACTGCATCTCTAAAGTGGGCGGAAAAGTACATTTGTATGGGAAGTATCAGAAGGGGCGTGTCTAGACTCCCAATTTTTTCTCAAAAACTTTATCCTGTTACAACTTAACAAAATGCAGAATTTGGGCACGATCGCGTTAGGTCTGTTAACCATATTAATCGATTTCTAAAGTGGGCGGTACCAGATTTGTATGGGAGTTACCAGATGGGGCGTGTCTAGACTTCCAGATTTTTTCTACAAAACTTTGTACTGTTATAGCTTTACTAAATACAGAATTTGGACACCATCGCGTTTATTACTCCATCTCTAAAGTGAGCGGAGTGGTACATTTGTATGGAGGTACCAGAAAGGGCGTGTCTAGACTCCCAATTTTTTCTCCAAAACTTTATCCTGTTACAACTTAACAAAATACAGAATTTGGGCACGATCGCGTTAGGTCTATTAATAATATTAATCGCTTTCTAAAATGGGCGGTACCAGATGTGTATGGGATGTACCAGATGGGGCGTGGCTAGACTTCCAGTTTTTTTTTCTCAAAAACTGTATCCTGTTATAGCTTTACTAAATAAAGAATATGGGTACGATCGCGTTGGGTGTATTGATATTATTACTCCATCTCTAAAGTGGGCGGAAAAGTACATTTGTATGGGAAGTATCAGAAGGGGCGTGTCTAGACTCCCAATTTTTTCTCCAAAACTTTAACCTGTTACAACTTAACAAAATACAGAATTTGGGCACGATCGCGTTAGGTCTATTAACCATATTAATCGATGTCTAAAGTGGGCGGTACCAGATTTGTATGGTAGTTACCAGATGGGGCGTGTCTAGACTTCCAGATTTTTTCTACAAAACTTTGTCCTGTTATAGCTTTACTAAATACAGAATTTGGACACCATCGCGTTTATTACTCCATCTCTAAAGTGGGCGGAGTGGTACATTTGTATGGTACCAGAAAGGGCGTGTCTAGACTCCCAATTTTTTCTCCAAAACTTTATCCTGTTACAACTTAACAAAATACAGAATTTGGGCACGATCGCGTTAGGTCTATTAATAATATTAATCGCTTTCTAAAATGGGCGGTACCAGATGTGTATGGGATGTACCAGATGGGGCGTGGCTAGACTTCCAGTTTTTTTTCTCAAAAACTGTATCCTGTTATAGCTTTACTAAATAAAGAATATGGGTACGATCGATATATGAGGTACCAGATAGGGGCGTGGCTAGACTTTCAATTTATTTCTAAAACTTTTTCCTGTTATAGCTTTGCTAAATACAGAATTTGTGTACGATCCTGTTGGGCGTATTGATTTTATTACTCGATTTCTAATGTTGGCGAAATGATGTATTTGTATGGAAGGTACCAGAAGGGGCGGGGCCATGTAGCCCATTTACAATACTGTAAGTAGTTTTGGGGAAATATTAACTCGTGCAAAACAATTTCAAAACATTTGGTTGCGTCTTTCGAAAGTTATCATGCGCACCAGCCGGACAGCCAGACTGACAAACAGACAGACGGACATTGCTCAAACGACTTAAAAAGTCATGAATCAAATTTGGTTTAAAGAAATCTAGGGTCTAATGTGACTCCATTTATGTGTTACACTTTTGGGTCGTATCAAATGATATATACCCTCATCCCTTTGGGTGATGGTATTAAAATGGATGCGAGGGGCTAAAAGTAACGTCCACTTCTCATACAAAAATACCCCTTTTCTTGCGGTACAAAATTTAATAAAATATAGTTGTAAGGTAAATAACCAGTTTTATCGTAAGTTTTACAAATGGAGAAGGGCATCTGAACTTTGACATAGCCCTAAGTATTGTATAGGGGAATTTGTTACGTTTTAGGTTCTTTTGTTTGACATAACATAAATACTATATGGTGGCGTATGATTGTCATAAGTAATATTCCACGTAAATCACACACCACGGAGTACAAAAGTTTTATTGTATCTGTGTGACGGTGTATGCTTACACCGTGTGACTGTCTGGCTGTGAGATTTGGTTATGTGACTGTGTATTTCGTTTGTGAAAAACATTAATACTGATTCATATTCATAATGATCATTTATCTCGAGTTATCCTGCACACCAGTAATCCACCTAATCAGCCAGACAAATGGACATGGCACAATCGTCTTAAAAAGTTCCGAAACGAATTTGATCTTCAGGTATTTGGGGTCTAACACATCTCCTTCAATGCGTTACATTAATATGACAAATAAGAAATAACACTTTGACACAATTTGAGGTGCATTGTCCCGGGGTTGAACCAAACTAATATCAAACGATAGCGTTTGACCTCAGCAATAAAACCTTAAACTTTAATTTGTTCCACTACGTCACAATTTCTTTTCAACAGTGATTTGAAGTTTATTTTTTTTTTGGTAAAAAGTCGAATCAAATAATATGAGTAATCATGTGTAAATATACGTTTGGAATAGTTCATTTCTACGGAGACATACATTAAAATTTCCAGAGAAATATTTCATCAGAACATCTGAACCCTCTAGCTTCCACCCGTATGGGACAACTTAGGATGAATTTTGAAAAACAGCTTAAATGTCAAATTTCTCAAAATGTTAAAAAAAAAATTCACGGAGTTGTGTCGGATATAAACACCGGTGCACTGTGGCTAAAATTTTGATTTCATTGGCCAAAAGAAAAATTTTTTTGTCACCTATTTTTAACCTTTTTACACCGTTTTGTAGCTACTATATCCAGATTAACGTAGCCAAAAAATTAGGTTAAACAATTGATAAATGTGGGCGTGGCATGCTGTCAAACTCTACTGTTTTTTTAATTTCAGAAAAAGGTGTTTTTTTTGTGTGTTTTCCTCCAAAATAAATTATTACTACTCGCAAGCTATCATCGATAATTGCCTGAGGTCTCTATTATAATGTTGGTAGGATTATAGTATTTAGTTGTTGTAAGTGTTCACAGCTCTAGCGTTTAGTATTAGGGGCGTTATGAAATTTTTATGAAACTACTATATTATTTTCAAATTTAAACTTTAGTGGAATTGAACTTCTAGGGAACAAGGAACGTATACCACCCAGAGAAAGGTTAAAGGTTAAACTTTTGTACCCGCCACGGGCCGCCGTTAGAACACTTTTTTCATTTTAATGAAATTACTCTAACGCCCTATAAGTAGCCCAATAAGTATTCGTATATGCAATTCGAGTAAACCTTAACGGATCGGTATGAAAATTTACCAGTATAAATATACTTCAAAATGAACTTATGCGATTGTAAATGAGCAGAATAGCCCCACCCCTTCTGGTACCTCCCATACAAAATAACCTATTTTTGTACAGTTAATATTTCTCCCATAACTTCCAAACGGACACTTGAGGGGTAATGAAAATTGTTTGGTTCATTTATATTGTGATAGGAGGCCATGAGAGAAGTCCGGTGGCGAGGAGTTGATAACGAGCATGCACCAGCTCCTGCGCACGGTTTGGCTTAAAGAGTGCATGCCCGACGATTGGAATGTAAGCGTACTATGTCCTGTGCTGAAAAAAGGTGATCCAAGTGTGTGCTCCAACTACCGCGGGATCAGCCTTTTACCCATCGCATATAAGATCCTGTCGAGTGTGCTATGTGAAAGACTAAAGCCAGTGTTATCCAACCTGATCGGGCCTTATCAGTATGGCTTTAGACCTGGAAAATCAACAACTGACCAGATTTTCACACTTCGGCAAATCCTGGAAGCTTTGTAGTTGACAAAGAGGTGGTAGGTGTCGATCTGCTTTTCATGGGGTTTTTTCAGGATTTGTCGTAAGGTGAATATTTGATCTGTCGTAGATTTGCCAGGTCTAAAGCCGCACTAATATGACACACAATTAGTTTTTCTACAATTGGCTTTAGACGTTTACACAATATGCTTGAAAGGACCGCAATTGGTAATAGGCTTATTCCACGGTAGATCTTACATTCACTACGATCTCCTTTCTTGTTTATGGGACATAACAGACTGAGACTCCAATCCCCGGGCATGCTCTCCTCTTGCCAGATGTTCTCCATAGCTGATGCAAGCTCTTAATCAGCTCATCCCCGCCAGCCTTAAACAATTCAGCAGGGAGAACATCGGCTCCAGCAGCTTTGTTGTTTTTAAGGCGGGAGATTGCCAGATTGAGTGTAAACAAATTTGTAAATTTGACAGCAAAAAATTTTGAATTTTTCTGTAATAATAGCAAAATCTTCAGTTGATTTTACTATTTTTTTTTTGAGTGTATAAATTTTTTTGAGTGTAACATTAAAAAAATTCCAATATTACAAAAATTTTTTATAATTGTTATTAAGTTCCAAATATAAAATTTGTTAAGGATTAAAAAAAATAATATACCCATATTTCACTCAAAAAGTTAAAAAAAAATCAAAAGTTCAACTTTGACCCAGAATTCCTTAAAAAGCCCTGAATCAATTTAAATGTAATTAAAAAGGAGTCAAGCTGAATTAAATATCTATCCATTAATAAAATTTTGATCGGTTCAAAAGTTACAGAATTTTGGCCAATGAAAAACGATTTTCAGCCACTGTGCGGTGGTGGTGTAATGACCGTTTGACGACCGGTCTTAAGCCCAATTATATCTTACATATACTCTGAACTTGCATTTCAGATTTCAATTATTGCCTCTCTCAAGCAAATCCCCATCTATGTACAATTTGGGTGACGTGCAATAAAGCCTTTCGATTGGAAATTAAAGCCATATGGCATTATTTCACGTTTGAACATTTTTTTTAATAATATGTATCTAGTATGTTTGTTTGGCGAGCACTTCGTCTCGCTACTCTGTCTCTCTGCAGCACAAGACGAATGCGGTGGGCAGGCACGCCCATTCGATTGAGAAATAAGGCCATATGGTTTTATTGCACGGCGTCTATAATTTGCCATTTAACTAGAAATTTGTTAATCTTTCTTGTGCAGGGTAATATGTATTTTGGAATTTACTTCATTATAATATATGTTACTTATAAACTATTTGCTGTCACTTTTATAAGCTATAAACTTTTGCAGCTATTACATGAGATTATGGAAAATGTTACATCATAATATTTTTAAAGAGTTATTCAGTTCTTATAAACTCATATATCTTTACCTAATTGCCCTAATAGTACTAAAATATATAATAGACTGACACTAAACTATTTTTCACTAATAAATAATGCATAGAACCTCTTCCATAACATAACTTATAACTCAACAAAAGGGTTAATTTGTGACATAACATTAAATTCTTATTGACATCATTACATTCTCTTGTATTAAAGAAGAAAATGTTCACATTTAATTTACATATTAAAACAGTTTTTCATAATTTTCTCATACAATTCACATCACAAACAACGTTTTAATGTATTCACTTTAACTCATATGTGAAAATTAAATATGTTTGTCGTGTAGGTAAAGGGAGAATTCTCTGTTTTTTTACACATTTATTAAAACGAACGTATTAAAAATGTATAAAAAAAGTATATGTATCCTTGTAGACCTTAAGCTTACTTTCATGTGTGTGTGTGTGTGTGTGTAGATAAGTGGGGGTTGTGATTTGCCACATCCGTTTCCTGTCACACTTTTGTGTAAGTCCATAAGAAAGTGTAAAAAAAATATGCTGTTGCAAACTGTCACACACACAACGCCATAAGATTCAGTTGCCAAAGTGAAATGAAAACGTTTATGTCTGTATATGTAGAGGTAGAAACGGTATGACAACTTATAAGATAATCATTTGTTTTTAATTACAACCCCAATGACACAAAAAAAAGATGTAATCATCTTTTTATAATGAACTTTTCCATATAAACGCCACGACATATGCGTCTGGGGTTTATTTGTGTGGGTGTGTGTGGGTGAGGTTGCTAGGTTTTGTTTTTAGTTGTTGTTGTTTGGAGATGTCTGACATATTATTTATCCTTAATTAAAGCATGACACTGCAAGGGTATTAAATAAAAATGATGAATTTATTTCAAGTCATGGTATGAAGATTTCGGAGAAGGGGTAACTGTCTTTTTGTCACCTTTTTATGATATGCAGTCAAGTTTAATGAAGATTCGCATGAAGGCAAGACAAATTTCCTGGTAGCTGATACTCATTAGCTGCCGATGATCTAATTTTTAATCCAATACAAACTGTGAAATACATTAACAAAAATAGTTCTTGAAATAGTATCGGAGATCTGTGAGAATAAGTATTGGTCTATGCAATTCACAATTTTATTTTTTGATTATCAATATCTTAATTGTTTTTGACGCCCTATGCTCCAATAGAGTTAAAGGAATACTCACACATATGTATATAATATCGTAATTCCATTGGCTTCTGTAATTTATGTATTTATTTTTCTATTTTTTTTTTACTTTTTTTAAAAAGTTTATTTCCATCCTCTTTCCTTCGAAAAAAAACTTTATGCAATGACAATATTTTTAATATCTTTACTGACTACCAACAAAACATTAACCCATACTCGTTATCTCTGATGCAAATGATTAAAGTCATTCTGTGTCCCTGTATACATTATCCCTTTATTTCCCTAACCGTAAATGTAATAGCGTCAACATATGGAAATGTAGCTTTTAAAGTCTTTGATGTCATCATAAAAAGTAGTGTCATGCATAATAAAGAAACAAATACTATTTGTGGATACAGCTGGTTGCTTGTGTTGTGCTTAAGCAATGACATCAACATTAATACCCAGCATCCATCTACACCTCCTCTTAGGTTCTCACTTACACACACACACACAAAGGACATTATTGACACTTTCCATGACTTTACTTTGAAAAGTGATGATGGCGATGATGACAATAGAAAACGACACGTCGCTCAATGTGATAAAAAGTCTAATGCTATTACTATAAATTGGTTTCAAACGGGCTTAATGGGTTATAGAGACATTCATCAGTTTTTTTTTTTGTTTATACGGATAAATTGCAGTGTAACAGAGGGGTATGCCGAGGAAATAGAGCTATAAAATTCTAAATTTATTATCAATTACAATATTGAGGTTATGGTGTGCAAAAGGGGTTAACGTTTTGCAAAGATAAAGCGTTATTAATTTTTTATTATTGGGAAGAGGTACTGATATTGGAAAAGTTGTGTCAATGCTTTTTACACATTATAAATTGTTGGTATCCTTACCATGCACAAATCTGCGGATTTCAGTAAAATTAATATGACTTTTACCAATTTTAATAGTTAGTGATAGCTTAATAGTTAGTTATCCAGAAGGATCTAATCTAGGCAAGTGCACTTACACAGTACTACATTTTTCAGCTCATTGATTAGGGATTCAGTTCTTAGAAATCCACGTGGAAGTAGCCCCAAAAAGGAAGAAGTTCTGCATCACTCGTTTTGTCAAGTTACATGTCATACAAATTTAATATCGATATGAAGTTAATAAGTATCGTATGAAGGAATTTGTCACGTTTTAGGCTCGTTTGTTTGACATAACTCGAGAACCACTAGTACGATTTAGCTGAAACAAATTTAAAAAAATTAAGAATTACATTTCCTTTAATCTGTTCATATAACGTTGCCCTTCATAAGCAACAGATTTACTTCTCTATTCATCAAATGATTTTGAACTGGGTTTATTTTGTAGCAGTTACAATAAACCTGTTGTACTCCGTGGCGTATGATTTACGTGGAATATTATTTATGATTATCATACGCCACGATATAACAAAATAACAAAAGAGCCTAAAACGTCACAAATTCCCTTATACGATACTTACTAACTTCGAAGCGATATTAAATTATTATGGCATGTAACTTTACAAAACGAATGATGCAGAACTTCTTTTTTTTGGGGCTACTTTCACGAGCAGTTCTTAGTATTGAGTCCCAAAATAATGTGTTGTACTGTGTTAGGAATTTGTGGTATTGTAATGATGTTGTGGCACAGAAAAAGTAGTCATCATATTGGAGCAATGGATCAATTCCATATGTATGAATTATATTTTAAATAACATACGTGAAATTCGTATGGCAGGATATGTTCGTTGGAAAAAGGCGCACTAAACAGTTTCCAAGATTTTGGTCAAAATGGATAAGATTAGATATAAGGCCGAGGGCACATACTGAGCGGCAACAAATTATAAGGTACCATTGAAGTGGCCACGCAATGAGAGGCTGGGCGGCACCGATCAATATCTGGCCTTGGCCTAATGATTCACAGTCCAGAAGAGAGATAACATTTACCGCAATCTATGCCATAGTTATTAAATTGCAACTTCTTCTTACGAAGATGTATTTTTTTAATTTGATTTATAAGACTAACAGAAGGTACGCAAGCGATTAAGCAGTGCTAAAAGCGCTCGTAACCAAATGCAAAGGAAGCTAGACATCACGAAGCTGCATACCACCGGGATAACCAATGCCTACTCCAACCTACACTCTTAATTACTTCGAGACTACTCCCCTAATTAGGATGTTCCCAAAACCCAGTGGCAGCATATTGCGATTTCTATGACCACTGCTGCAACGAACGTACCGGGTTATGAAAGACCACGCTCAGACAATCTCTGGTACGATGAGGAATGTCGCGAGATGTCTAAAAAAAGGATGCTGCATACAGGAAAAAACTGCAGCCAATAGCAACGCGTGCCGGAGCATTATAATGAGAAGAGCTGAAAGTTTTACCAAAATGTAAAATGAGAAGGTTTTGGATCACCTGTAAGAACGGAGAAGGAAATCTGGTCTGCTGCCAACAAAGAGGGAAAACTTACGTTCTCTGCTCGTTACCGAAGGCAAGCCAATCATCGACGATGGAGTAGAATGTCCACCACCGAGCCAACACGAGAACATCACGGCAATTGCATGGCTTAAAAATAATAAAGCTGCGGGAGCAGATAGATTGTCGGCAGAGCTTTTTAAACCCGGCGGCAATCAGCTGGCAGTGTTCCTGCACCAGCTCATAAACACGATTTGACTCAAGGAATGCATGCCCGATGATTGGTATCTGAGTGTACGTGAGTACGACAGAAACTGTTAGATGCTATGGCAGAGTTTGGTATCCCCGCTAAGCTGTTACGACTTTGCGGGATGACACTGACTGACACGAATTTTTCAGTGAAAATAAGCACAAATCTAACAGATCAGTTTTCTACCAAGCGAAGCTTTAGACAAGGCGACAGTATGTCATGCGATCTCTTTAACATCATAATGAAGATAATCATGCGGAAGGCTACAGTAAACTGGACTGGTACCATCTTTAAAAAAAGTCACATGCTATCATAGACATAGATAGATAGATATCATTGGCCGTGGACTGCGGGAGAAGTGGGTCTGGTGATAAATGAGGACAAAACAAACTTATTTGTTTCAACAAACAAGGAGCCTACTATTTTGGAACGCTGTGTGAACGTTAAGAACTATAACTTTGAAGTATTAGATGATTTTGTCTAACTTGGCTCCGCCGTAAACAAAAATAATAACGTCAGTCTGGAAGTCAAGAGACGAGTATTGATCGCAAACCGCTGCTGCTATGCACTAAGCAAGCGATTTAATGACAGAGCACTCTCTGAAAGAACAAATATCCAACTCTACCAGACTCTGATCCTACGTGTCTTGATCTACAGAGCAGATTCCAGGGTAGTGACGAAAGCGGATCAATCTATTCTGGGAGTTTCTGAGAGAAGAATACTTTGCATAATATTTGGACCCATCATCGTTAACGGCGAGTACCGTCGTCGAATGAACCATGAGCTGCACAACGACATCGTCGTAATCAAGCGTGGTGAAATAGACCGAGCTGTTATCAAAGCTTGGTGTGATAAACTATCTACGGAGCGCAAAAACCGAAGCGCTTGGAATTTTTTTTACAGGCGACTACTAATGGTTGAAATTCTGTTGCTGCTGCCAATTAAGAAGAAGAAGAAAAATATTATTTGGAACAATAAAAGTACTTTTTGCTACAATCAAAATATTTGCTGGTATAATAAAAGTACTTTGTGATACAATAAAAGTACTTTTAAGTGCAATAAAGGTACCTTGTTTTTTCTGCAATAAAAACACTATGCAATATAAGTAGATGCCTTTGAATTTGTCGCGCAAAAGAGCCATTGTTTCGTTAGCTGTGTGGCAAGTGGCACCGTTCTGTTGAAACCACATATCGTCTACAGTAACTGCCTGACCTGCTTCATTTTGGGAAAAATACGGCCCGATGATGCCGTATTTTTGAAACTTTATATGAATTAATATTTTGCCAAAACTACTTACGGGATTGCTTAATTCTGATACTATGTCCGGTCACAAAAACAAAATTGTACTAGAAACCGCATACACCCTTAATGTAATTGTGTAATAAAAACATCATCCATGGCTAAAAACAATGGTAGCGCTATGTAATTGTTTAATTTGCCGTTATTAATATCTGCATATAACAGGTTTCCAATTAAATTTTAATTAATTTTACCAATTTATTAATAAAATATAACAGATTTGATATGCCGTGATTGTGTTGAATGTCGATGACAGGCTTAAAATTCAACCTTCATATTTCTTTACACCGTTTCCATACAATCAAATGCACTTTATCACAAATCCACCATCGAGGCCATAGGATTGCAATTTCGGAGAATAATCATCAATTGAAACTCAAACACCAATGCCAACCGTTTTTGAATAAATTTCCATTTCATTTACTTTTAATGCATTATCGCTGCCATAGAAAGGCGATGGTAATCAACAACAATGCCACCACCTATCAGTTTCCGCTGATAGATTTCCGTTGCCACACAACATCATATGTCATGGACAACATTCTAACGGATGTAGCTCATATTAATTTGGATTGTTTACTATCTGAAACTCATTGTATAATTTTGAAACAGAATAATTTAACATTAATTAAATGCTTCCTTGATTGTTGCTCTTCTTTTGGCCAAACTAGAAATAAAACTTTACCGGAATCCTCATTCACCTTTGTTGAGAATTAGTGAAGTTTAAAGCAACTAAACAGAAACGGCAAAACAGGAAAGACAACAGAAAGGAAACGGAAATTGAAATACAGAATTAATTTACAAGCATACAAGTACAAGAACGGGCCATCACCACCTTTACAGCCTCTGAACATGACCCTGAACTGAGTGAAGAACTCCCACGCAAGCGGACCAACAACAACCGTCGATACACAAAAGTAAATAAAACTCATTTAAATTTAAACAAAACAAAAAAAGCACAAAGTTTATCAAAAGGCATCCCAGGCTAAGGCCACGGTAGACTACATCGCTCTCGTTGTCGTCGTCATCGTCGACTCGACTCTATTTGCTGATTAAAAGCAAAAGAAAAAAACGACTAAAACCCTGAAACTGTCTGGACTGTGGCAAAAGAGTTGAAAATTAAAATGCCCTGAAACAAAACAGAAACAACAGAGAGAGCGCAGCAAAAAAAAACTAATGTAAATGTTTAAATAAAGATCAAAAGTTGTAATTAAACATCATGTGCAATTAACCCTGTAAGGACTAAAAGAGATCGAAAAACATAAGCTGAGGCAGGGAGGTACAGCCACCGCAACACTTTGCTATCATCATTTCCTGCTTGTGGACCCAGTCTGCCTTCCCTACCATTAACATTCATTGCCAATAATGAATGTTAGCAGATGGTTTCATGTTGATTGGAATTATTTAAGATTTCATGTGAAATTCCTGCTGGTTATGGACATTGTTTTCTCTGTATAAGTGTGTATGTATGAGTGTGTTAGTAAGTATTTATATAAATTTTATGGCTTAACATTACGGAACCATACGGTACTTATTTACCCATACCATGGGGCAAATGTATTGGTAATGCAAACGAGTGAATGTTAAAGTGTTTTTTTTTCTGTTTAACGCAATATTTTATAAGAGTTTGTGTAAACTTATAATATTTTACTTAAGTTTGTTTTTCAATTATGCTTTATGGGCTACAAGATGTGTGAGGAAACCTCTTTGTGCTATTATGTTGATGGCAACAATATGGCTGTTTTCCAACTTGTCCAGGGGTATAGTGAGAAATTTATTGTGTGCTGTGGTCGAAAGTAAGTCTCAATTTGTCTGGGATGATGGTAGGATGTTAGGTGCGCAATATGTAACATTGGATAAGTTAAAAGTGAACATTTGAAAATTAGAAAATGGTCGTAACTTTACTTTCTAAAGTAAATTCATAAACTAGTTTAAATTATTTCCTTGCAATTCTTATTTAAGTTGCCAGAGTAAATAATATTTGATTTTTAATGACGTTTTATATTATGTGGTATTACGTGAGAAATGATTTTCTTGCACTTCGCACACCATATGGTGCGCATTATTGACCACCCGAACCCACTGTTTCCAATACCATCCGTAAATTTCAGTCTCAGTCCATTTAAGTATATTTTACCTGACCGAATATACCCCCCTCATTCTGCTGTGAGGACTATATTCCAGACAGTGTACAGCCTTTGCCCATTGGTATGCAACAACTTGAGAAATTGTACGAAAGGGTCTTCGTTAAAAGCAGGCATGCACAAAAGATCGCACATGTGCACTGATTTCTCTGCTTGCGCGATCGTTCAACGAGTGTTCACTCTTTTTATGAAAATGGGCGTTCAAATCAAAGTTCATATCATGCACTTCGTGATATTTTTGGTCAATTCAATCGTCCAAATGTGCGCACAATCGGCAAAAACGTGGACAATTTTGAGCAAACCGGGTCTGTAGGAGATGTGAAAACACCAGTGCATGCGCGTACAGCTCGTACTGCGGAAAATATTGCTGCTGTTCGCAATAGTGTGGCTGAAGAGCCGTCCACCTCAAAAAACTTGCATTTACACGCTTACAAGATGCAATTGACTCAAGAACTAAAGCCTCTTGACCATTCCAAACGTCATCAATGGTCAAAATGGTGGCAAGAAATGGCAAAGGTGGATGATCAATATTCGAAGAATATCATCTTCAGTGAAGAGGCACATTTTCACCTCAGTGGATTAGTCAATAAGCAGAATTGCGCGACAAATTCAATGGCCGAGTTATCTCACGTAGTGGCGATGTTAGTTGGCCGCCAAGATCATGTAATTTGACACCGTTGGACTTCTTTCTTTGGGGTTATTTGAAAGAAAAAGTGTACGCCGATAAGCCAGCAAAAATTCAAGAGCTATAGGATGAGACAATTCGGCACATTAACGACGTAGAAGCTGAATTATGCCTCAGCGTCATTGAACATTCGGACTATCGGATGGAGGGTGTCGCAGAGGTCGCCGCGGCCATTTGGCCGATATTTTGTTCCATACATAATTGAAACATACCAATATTATCATAATAAGAAGAAATGACAATAATTTTCTAAATAATTGGAGTTTTATTCAAAATCAATATCGGCCCTTAAAATTTAACCACCCTTTAGATGTATAGATATACGGTTTACCAAATCCAAGACCAGAGTGGTATGATTAATCTTGAATTTGTTGATCATACGTCATATATATATTCATTTTGCTTCTATTTCAATTCGCAAAGGTATTATCAGACCCGCAAGAAAATGAAGAGTACAAGCGGTTGTCGACAACCACAATTTTAGTGAGCAAGAGAGAGAAAACTGCACTTGAAGAAAGTTGAACAAAGTAGAAAAATTAAGTTTACAAATTTATTAAGCTTCTTAATATGTATGCGCATTTCATAGCACAATTGTGCTTTTACTGTCCAAAAAAGTACATGTATTGTACCAAAAAGTAACTTAATTGTATTACTAACTACTTTTGATGTACCAAATAGTACTATTATTGTATCGAGAAGTAATTTTTATTGTACCGCGAAGTGCTTTTGTTTTAGCAAAAATTACATTTGTTATACCGCGAAGTACTTTTGTTGTATCAAAAAGTACTTTAAATTTGCCATAAAGTAATTTTATTGTGCCAAACAGTACTTTTATTGTACCAAAAAGTACAATTCATGGTATCATAAATTAATTTTGTTATAACTAAAAGTACTTTTATTGCACCAAAAAGTACTTTTATTGTACCAAAACTTATTTTCTTGTACTTTTGCGTTACCAAAAAGTACTTTTACAGTGTCATAAAGTAGTTTAAATGTACCAGAAAGTACAATTCAGTATAGCTTAAAGTAGTTTTGTTGTACCTACAAGTACTTTAATTGCACAAAAATTAATTTTTTTGTACTAAAAATCACTTTCATTGTACGGAATTTTGTTTTATCAGAAAGTACATTTATTGTGCCTGAACCAAAAATTATTGAACCACAAAGTACTTTTATTGTACTAAAAAGTACTTTTATTATACTAAAAAGTACTTTTATTGTACCGCATAGTGGTTTTGTTTTACCAAAAATTACATTTATTTTTCCAAAAATATTTTATTGTACCAACAAGTACCTTTATTGCACCGGTCGTGGCATAGTGGTTAGAACACGCGACTACCATGCGGGAGATCACAGGTTCAACTCCTGGCTCCAGCCATCTTAAAAGAAAAAAATAAATACATTTTTCTTTCATTGTCGGCTCCCCTCGAATGTTGTCGACAGCAACTTCGCAGTATTAGTGTCGAGTCAATCGGCGTGTCTAGTAAGAGCTTCCAAACAGTGATGTTTGCATTCGTCGATAAACAAGTTGATGCCGTTAGTTGTGAATCTAAAAATAGAAAGCGTGTTAATTCACAACGACGCGAGAAGCTGTCCCATACTCATTCATGGGGTGTAAAGGGAAATTAAGTTTTTTAGTTATGTACATTTATTGTACCGCAAAGAAATTAAAATTTACGTTAAAGTGTATCAAATGATACATCAAATTCGGCTTACGATCAGAAAAGTGTTTTTTATTGTTTGATATTTTTGGTCAAATTCAGTGTGTCACGCACTAGGATGACGCGTTTCGAACTCCATGACGAGTTCATCTTCAGACCCCTTTGTGACGAACTTATGCACAGTGGTACATCATTTTTTTACACCAACAAATAATTTTTTTTGTCACAAAAAGTACTTTCATTGCATCAAAAAGTTCTTTTATTGTACCCCTAGGTACTTTTGTTACACTAAAAAGTGCTTTTATAGTACAATAAACAACATGTGTTGTACTGCAAATTATTATAAAGTACATTTATTGTACTTACAAGCATTTTTATTGTATAAAAAGTACTTTCATTGTACCAAAAAGTACTTTTATTGTTCCAATTAAACACTTTTGTTGCAATAAAAACTATTTTTAATATTCCAAAAATTAGTTTCATTGTACCGAAAAGTACGTTTATTGTACCGCAAAGTAATATTGTCGTACCAAAAAGTTATTTTATTCGGCCATACAGTTATTCTACCGAATAGTACTTTTTTTTCTTCCTCAAAGTACTTTTATTGTACCAATAAGTAACTCATGGCGTCAGTTTTTTTAATAAAAAAATTTTGGCAAAAATTCATCAGAAAGTACTTAATTAAATTCTGACAAAGCAACCTCATTAATGCGATGCTGACACATTTTGAAGGAAGATAGAGATAGTGAGATAGTAGTGTAAATAAGTTCTAAATATGTGGGGGCAAAACAACCCTTTGGTACATTCCATACAGAAAATCTCATCTCCTTGTGAATAGGCCATGAAAACTTTAAGGTTTTGGGATCGCTTAAACCGAATCTGAAGTCTATTTCAAGCTTTTGACATAACCTCAAAAATCACAAACTTTAGGATGAATTGTTCTTAGAGGTTAAGTCCGAAACATGACGTGATGGGGTTAAATAGATTTCAGATTCGGTTTCAGCGACCCCAAAAACATAAAGTAGTCATGGTCTGACCTCGAGCTCAGAACATACATTATTTCCGTGTACAGGGTTCGGTGACTGTACTCAGCCCACAAAAAAATTCACATTCTGAACTCGAGATTAGACCATGACTGCTTTATGTTTTTAAGGGCCACTAAAACCGTATCTGAAGTCTACTGTACCGTATCACACCAGCGACAGAAAAAACATAAAGTAGTCATGGTTGATATTGAGCTCAGAACATCAATTTACATTTTTGTGCCTGTGTAATTTTTTTCCAAGCTCTGTGATTCTTTCGGCAGTGGCATGATGGTTATAAGACCCAAGTAGTATGCGGGTAACATGGATGCAGACTGTTTGTAATAGTACTAATGTGTGGAAACGTCTTGAATTTGAATTAATTGTTTTACTTTTATTACTTTAAGTTATTTACTTTTGAATACAACACTGCCCATTTTACTGAATTGCCTTCAACTACTTAAGAATGCGACATTGAATACTTACTATAAAAATGCATTCCTGTTTAGCTTAACGAACGTTGTTGTTCCGAAATAGTCTCATTAATTACAAGAAATTTGTCAACAAGAGCGCTCACAAACTGAAATAATAAAATAAGCTTTTACGAAAAGAATTGTGTTTGATTTATTTGTGTGAAAGAACAAGAAAAAAGACACACCGAAACATTTGGTCCTTTCGAGGCGGATAGAAGCGTTATCAAATTGTAATAGTGAAGAGAACATAGAGACGAAAACGAATGAAAACTAAACCTACAATTTCAACAAAATTTCACAACTTACTACACAAGTATATACGTGCATTGTATCAAGCTAAAGTGGTTGACATACTCCTAGCAACACATTACGAAAACAAAACATTGGTTATAGATCATTATTATCATATCGGAAATCTTGGTGCTCTAATGCTAGTTTGTGCTGTGCAATGGTCAATGGAGTTCTTATACATTGTCTTCTGAATGTCTTCGTGTCAGCTACTCATTGTTATCTTAACAGTCGCTAGAAGTGAGAGCATTTTTGATTGCTGAATTGTTCTGCAAAGTGTTGCATCAATCAACCACCACCAACCAAGGGTACAGACGGGGATCGTCATCATAGAAGGAGTTTCATTATTACAAGGCAGTTCATCTATATAATCAATTCATCAACCAGGAGTACAGACGGGGATCGTCATCATATAAGAAGTTTCATCATTACAAAGCAGTTCATCTTTATTATCAATTCATCAACCAGGTAAAGACGGGGATCGTCATCATACAAGGAAGTTCATCATTATAATCAAAGAATAGTTATAAGGGTTAAACGTATATATGTATGTGCATCAACAAACACAAAGAGCTTTGGATTGTTATTGAAGTTAGCAACAATATTTGTGCTTTGTCTCGGCAGATCGTTATTTTAAATACTGCAAAGCTTTTTGTTCTCGTACAGTCCAACTGAAGTTTAGTCGATTGTTAAACCATTACAGCTTTTTATTTTTTACAGTCCAATTGGAGTTTAGTCGATTTTTAAACCATTGCAGCTTTTTTATTATATAGGTATATCAAAGCATACTTTAAGGCAATTCTTGAATAATACTTCGTTGTAAGAATCATATTGATTATTGTATAACAGTTCGATTTCCATATGTATGGATATTATAAAATAGGTAGATCAAAGCATACTTTAAGGCAATTCTTGAATAATACTTCGTTGTAAGAATTATATTGATTATTGTATAACAGTTCGATTCTCATATGTATGGATAATATTATTAGAATATTCGTCGAAGATTATTTATTTTTTTTTACTTGAAATTTTGAACAGTATAACATTAAATCTTATACGAGTATTATAAGTACTACAGAATTGTAATACAAACACTCCGTCGGTATGGATGAGCTTAAGAACAGAAGACAGATACTGAAAGGTTCTATCACTCGAATATATAACACATGCTCTAATCCAAATACTTCTATTGATTCCATTAAAGTACGGGTAACAAAATTAGATGAATTGTATTCGCATTTTGAATCGGTGCAGAATGATATCGACGCATTGACCATTGATGAGGCTGAGCAACGCGTCGAAGACCAGTATCGCAGCGAAATCGAAGAGAAATATTTTGCAGTAAGGGAAATATATTCAATTCGTTCACGAGAAGAGGATGGTGACCGAACAGTAGTTGAGAATAATGCTGATAATGTCGGGCAGGTTTTGCAGGCAATTTCTGAAACGCAACATAGTTTTACATCCTTACTTAATCGGCTAACGAACGAACGTGTTCCACATTCAACACCAGTTAATACAACTCAAGGCGGCCAAGTACAGGAACCGAGACTGCCCACTATAAATATACCGGACTTTGATGGGACATATTCAGAATGGATAAGGTTTAGAGACTTATTTGAGGCATTAGTTCATAAAAGAACTTCATTATCAAACGTGGAGAAACTGGAATATCTTCAGACGAAGTTAAAGGGTGAAGCATTGACAATTATAAAACATTTAAAGCCTACCAATGACAATTATAACATTGCTTGGGATTTACTGCTGCGGAAATTTAATGAATCGGAACATGTGAAACTATCGTATTTTAGACTATTGCTTGACCAATCACCTATTAAATCGCTTTCTCTGGGTGAAATTAAAAGGGTTTATAACAACATAAGTGAAGGTGTCAACGCTCTTAAGGTGCTAAAGGAGCCGGTGGAACATTGGGATTCAATTTTGCTCTTTTTGTTGGAACGCAAGTTGGACTCCGAGACTAATCAACTTTGGTGTCGACTTAAGTCTGGGGATCGGAAGATTTCTTTTGACAAATTTTTGAAATTTTTAGAGGGTAGAATTTTTGAGTTGGAATGTATTGAGACACCCCCATATAAGGTTTTGAATAAAACGCGTAATCAGGCTAATGCTTACGTCGCATCGGTGCAAAGTTGTGTCTGTTGTAATGACCAACATCTTTTATATCAATGCCAAAAATTTAAGGAATTATCTGTACCTCAACGCATACAGGTAATTTATGATAACAAATTATGTCTTAACTGTCTTCGCCATTCACATTTTGCGGCAAACTGCAAGGGATCTTCTTGTAAGATATGCAATTTACGACACAACACACTGTTGCACCATTCAAAGGACCCAGATCAGCAGGAGACACAGAATATACACATGGTTCAAGGACAAATTTTAGCAACACAATGCACAACCGGTAATGGGGGCAAGAACAAAGGGAACATTCAAGGCTCTGGTTGTGTGACATTGCTGCCAACGGCGATTGTTATGATTCGTAATGGATTTGGTCAGCTGCAGCCATGTCGTGCCTTGTTGGATTCTGGTGCACAGGCGACATTAATATCTGAAGCATGTATACAGAGTTTGAAATTGCGGCGAAGTTATGACCGAACTCTATTATTTGGTGTTGGTCCAAATCGGGGTAATTGCACAAACGGTAAGGTTGTCATTGATTTAGCTTCACAACACGGATCCATCAAGTTGAGCACTCAAGCGTATATTTTGTCGAAACTGACTCAGAATCTTCCTAATTGTGACATTTCGAGTGAGAAAGTCGAATATTTTCGGAATCTTCAACTGGCAGACGGATCGTTCAATAAATCTAAGAAAATAGATTTAATTATAGGAGCGGACATTTTTAGTGAGTGCATCTTGACGGGAAAGTTTAGTCATCCTAGTGGTTCACCTATAGCGATTAATACGATATTTGGATGGGTGATAATGGGAAAAATTGACAATGCCAAATCGAATGAAATTTTTGCTGCACATGTTTCAATGGATACAGATCAACTTCTACAAAGATTTTGGGCCGTTGAAGAATTGCCAAATTTACCGAAGATATTATCTGAAGAGGAAACAGAGGCCGAACTGCACTATCAACAAAATGTTACCAGATTGGACAACGGTCGATACATGGTGCGATTACCTTTTAGAGCCGATGTCGAATTGGGAGAATCAAGATCTTCTGCGGACAAGAGACTGGTGTCCATGGAGAGACGACTGGTACAACGACCAAAGTTAAAGGAAGATTACGCGCAATTTATAAATGAATATATTGAATTAAATCACATGGAACTACACACCGCGAGTCCTAATGACGTGTTTCTCCCACATCACGCAGTGTTGAAACCGAACAGTTCAACAACAAAGTTACGCGTCGTTTTTGACGGTTCATGCAAGACGGACACTGGTTACTCACTAAATGACAAATTGTTAGTAGGCCCAACAATACAGAATGAGATTTTTACAATTATTTTAAATTTTCGGAAGTACAGAATCGGTTTTTGTTCGGACATCGAGAAAATGTACCGTCAGGTGGTGATTCATCCTCATGACAGAAAGTATCAATGCATACTGTGGAGAACTTCTCCCGACGAAGCTGTGAAAATATACCATCTAAATACGGTCACATATGGAACGTCATCTGCCCCATTCCTTGCCACTCGAACACTTCATCAAGTAGCCGTCGACAATGCGGACAAACCGGAAGTTGCTCAGGCTATAGACCAAAATTTTTATGTGGACGACTTTATGAGCTGTGCGAGTGATCTGTCTTCAGCAATAACTTTGAAGGATAATTTATGTGAAACATTGTCACAGGCGGGCTTTAGATTGCGAAAGTGGTCATCTAACTGCAGAGAATTTATGGACACAGTTGATTCTGCCGATAGGGAAAGCAACAAGGAGACGAAGATCAATATGTCGGATACGGTTAAAACCCTTGGATTGTCTTGGGACACTGCAACGGATCTTTTCATATTCTCCTTTAACTTGGAACCACCAATAGAGAAAATTACAAAGCGATCTATTTTGTCGATTATTGCAAGAATATTTGACCCCATTGGCTGGATATCGCCGGTTATTGTATCAATGAAAATTTTTATGCAAACGCTGTGGTTACATGGGATAGACTGGGACCAGGAACTACCTCAGAACTTACGAAAAAGGTGGATTGAACTTAAGCATGACTTGGCAAATATTCATGAACTTAAGGTTCCACGATGGATAGGATTAGAAAATAATTCTTATACTGAACTTCATGGATTTGCTGATTCATCTGAATCTGCTTATGCTGCTGTGATTTATTTGAAGATAATTCACCCAAACGGAACAGTCACAGTCAATTTAGTGACTTCGAAGACCCGCGTAGCTCCAATAAAACAGATTTCACTTCCCAGGTTGGAGCTATGCGCAGCTTATCTTTTGGTAAAGCTAATGATTACAGTCCAAAATGCTCTGGGAATAGCTAAAAACAACGTGTATGGTTGGTCAGATTCAATGATAGTTCTAACATGGATTTCGGATCATCCAAGAAGGTGGAAAAATTACGTGGCAAATAGGACATCCTTTATCATTGAACACATTCCCCCTCAACATTGGCGTCATATACCTGGAAAAAGTAATCCAGCTGATTTGGCTACGCGTGGTATTTTAACTTGTGAGCTAAAGGACAACGATCTTTGGTGGTGTGGACCTAGCATAATTAAAAATGTTGAACTTCCACAACTGCACCTATCTCCCCTACCAACTGATGTGGAAATTGAGGAAAGAAAAGAGTTAAATGTATGCGTAACAGTTGGGGAAGAAGTGAACATTTTTACTCGATACTCTGATTATGTAAAACTTCTTCGAATTACGGCATTGGTTAAGCGATTCATATACAACTGTCGGAGCAAAGGGCATGAAAAACTCATTGGAAACATCACTTCTGCGGAGCTACAACAGGCAGAATTAACTTTGGTAAAAAAAGCGCAACATGAGCTGTATAGAGAGGAAATACGTACATTATCATCAGGGGGACAATTACCTAATAGTAACAAACTCAGTTTGCTCGTTCCATTTTTGGATGACGGGGGCATAATAAGAGTCGGCGGTAGACTGGAAAACGCTCGAATTAGTTATGATCAAAAACACCCTATAATTTTAAGTAAGGACCATTATCTAACGGAGCTTATAGTTAAGCATATTCACCAGAAATATTTACATGCTGGACGTCGGCAGACCTTGTATTTAATCGGTTTAAAATATTGGATCCCAAATGCAACTCACATTGTAAGGCGCACTGTGTATAAGTGTACTCGTTGCATGAGAGAAAGGGGAATTCCGTATCAGCAGCAAATGGCAACCCTTCCATACCATCGTTTAGAACAGTGTGCACCCTTTGTAAATACGGGGGTTGACTATGCTGGACCATTGTATGTTCGTTCTTGGAAAGGCCGCGGGTCCAGGCAATATAAAACATGGTTAGCCGTATTTGTATGTCTTGGGACAAAGGCAGTGCATTTGGAATTAGTTTCTGAATTGTCCACGGCAGCATTTATGGCAGCATTGCGTAGATTTGTAGCACGACGTGGGAGGCCAACTCATATGTTTTCGGACAACGGCACAAATTTTGTCGGATGTGATAAGGAGCTTCGGGACTTATACCAATTTTTGAATCAAGCGGATGTTCAATTTGGATTGCAAAAGGAAATGACGGAAAATCGGATCACATGGCATTTCAACCCACCATCTGCTCCGCATTTTGGAGGCATGTGGGAGGCGACCGTTAAATCGGCTAAATTTCATTTAAAACGTGTGCTGACTAATGCTTCAGTTACCTTTGAGGAAATGTACACTATAGTTTGTCAAATAGAGGGATGTCTTAATTCCCGCCCATTGTGTATAAGGTTTGAAGGTGACACGGATCCGTTAACACCGTCACACTTTCTCATTTTAAGGTCGATGGCCACATTACCTGACGATACTTCAAATACCGGGAAAATTAATTATAATGATAGATGGAAATATGTACAAAGATTGGTACACGAGTTTTGGGGAAAATGGTCACTGGAATATTTGGGTCAACTACAAAAGCGCCCTAAATGGTCTCAGAAATTGGATAATTTGAATATCGGTGACGTTGTTGTGGTTAAGGACGACAATTTGCCTCCTTCTCAATGGTCAATAGCGAGAATTATTCAGACTCATCCTGGTAAAGATTTACTGGTGAGAGTGGTGTCAATAAAAACTTCAAAGGGCGTTTACAAACGACCCATTACGAAATTATGTCCTTTGTTTTTAGATATTTGAAAGTGTGAACCTTTCAAAGGGCGGCGGAATGTTTGTAATAGTACTAATGTGTGGAAACGTCTTGAATTTGAATTAATTGTTTTACTTTTATTACTTTAAGTTATTTACTTTTGAATACAACACTGCCCATTTTACTGAATTGCCTTCAACTACTTAAGAATGCGACATTGAATACTTACTATAAAAATGCATTCCTGTTTAGCTTAACGAACGTTGTTGTTCCGAAATAGTCTTATTAATTACAAGAAATTTGTCAACAAGAGCGCTCACAAACTGAAATAATAAAATAAGCTTTTACGAAAAGAATTGTGTTTGATTTATTTGTGTGAAAGAACAAGAAAAAAGACACACCGAAACACAGACACCTTTTTTATTTCTATGATCCGCCTATGGTATTAACTTTATAATTGAAATTGGTTTATATTGCTTAAAATGTACTTCGTTAAAATTTTTTGGTTTTATATAAAGAAGATGTCAGCTTATCCTATAATATGTCATAGGTATTATCTAATATGATTTTTAAGAATTTAAGGAAATGATTGTTTAATGATTGTTCGTGATCTAGACCCACTAAATGCGCCCTTTTAGATCAAAAACACTTAAGACGTCATCGCATACACGTAGAACACGATAGCGAGTTAACAGTTTCCCAGGAATACGTTTTACACCTTAACCTGAACTCTGATATTTCTCACCGACTAACTACTTTCATTCATTGTTATAACATCAAGGGCCACACTATTGTGAATACCTTATAACTGTATATGCAGACTATTCATAGCTTATATGAAACTATAAGTTTACACACCAACACATGCACCAACAATTGTCGACAAGACCAGTCGTCTTAGAAACATGCAATTGTGTTGTTGCCGCTACCGTTAACGTTGCTGTTGTCGTTCCTGTCATCGTTGTCGCTGTCGTTGGTGATGTTGCTATTACGAGTATTATTGCATGAGAGAGTGCCTCTTTGCATGAATAACACAAAACAACGCTGTCTACCAGCTTCCGCTTCCGTTTTTCACCGAGTATCGCATGTTTCCTACATGTGCTTATGTGTGCATACATACACGTGCGCGAGTGTATATGTTTATGTTAAGAGGATGTGTTTATGGAGATCCTGCCATGGTCTACGTCAGATTTTTTCTCACTTTTACATAAAGTCGAAATAATAGTAGTAATGACAGTACAGCTGTAGTTTTCATACATAAGTTTCTAAGCAATTTAGCATATTTAATTGCAGTACCCGAAGAAGCTTTAAAGAACTCGTGTAGCATCTTTCCACGGTTGTAAGTTGTTATATGTGTGAGTGCATGTGAGAGAGTGTGTCTACGTGTTTAGAAGGAGTGGGTGCTTATAAGTGATATGTTTTATATATGTATTTTCATATATGTATGCATATAGTAATATATAAGTAACATATAATATATGCAAAGATTTCCCTTGTATATGATTATGCAATGGGATCCATTTTCGTTGTAGTAAGACGATGATGAAGTTGAAATGGGTTTGTTGTGCTAAACTGTTTTCTCACAAATCCTGTTTTTTTTAAACAGGAAACAGTTTCGTTTTTTTTTATTATTCTGGAGAGTCTGTTACGTTTCCTGTTTCTCGTTAATTGTGTTTTATTTGTTCTTGTCCTTATGAATACGAGCAGGTCACAGGTTTATTGTGCTAACTTCTATTTCATTTTAAGTGGTTTCAGTTAGAGAGGGCATCTTAAGGAAACGGTTAAGCTGTGAAAGGAGTGATGGTATGTATAAAAGATGTTGCAAACTGTCTTGAATTTTATTTAATTGCAGTAATCTGTTGTGGAACTGTTTTTCGGAAAAACATGGTCTTAGTGCATCTGCCTCCGATTTGTATCACTACAATCCATCAAGTGAGAAATTGATAGCCTAAAAAAAATGTCCTTAAGCCATAAAAGAGCTCACAGTTTCCCGGTGTCTAATTTCAGCCACAAGCTATCAACCAACTTCCAAGATTTTAAACAATTTCTTAAAATACACCAACAAAAACTTCCAACATTTTATCAGTACGCAATGATTAAGTTGTAAATTTCCATCTTCCGGAAGAGTCAAACGTTGCCAAACAGAGTTTTGCCATAAAACGAAGCAAATTAACTTTGTTGTTCATTGACTATGTAATATGTGTGTCCAAATGTGCCAGGAGGAGATACGATTAAAAGGCTACTACCTACTCGTTCGCATTTGTATAGGATCTAAAACTTAAGAGCTCCTTCACCAGCACAGAGATACTCTAAAACAGTGTGTGTATTAGGTAACAGTTTACCTTTGGGCTGAGGAGATCAAAATGAGTCTTAACTCAAAATTTGTTTGTTTTCCTTGGTATTTGAAATTTGCAAATGCTTGGCAAACAACAATCATTGGCAAAATGAGGTTTTCATTTCATGCCATGTGCGAGGTGGTGACGATGGAAGAGGAGAGCTCAATGCTACGGGAATTAAGCAAATGGAATTTTAAATTAAGGGAAGTAATTAAAGATAGTTACAAGGAAGGTATGTGGTTGTAAGGGACACTCAATTTCGTAAAAGGTTGTATGGCGCGGTAAAGGGAATGGTTCTTAATGGAAAAACATTAATAAGATTTTGTTAATGAAAACTCTGCTATCAATTTCTGACTGACAGTTGTACTAAGTGATGCTATTGGATATATTTTGGCATAGAAATTTGTACATACTATCTTGTTAGACACAAAAATTGGGAAGATTTAGAACAATTTTTGTATAGATATGCACTATCAAATGCTTATACATAAATACATTGTTACAAAATGGGAAAAATTTAAGGTACTTGGGAAGTGACCTAGTGCATGGTGTTAGTCTGGTCGAAAATAACATGGATCTGGGTCTTTGAACACTTAAGAGCGAATAACTCAGTCAGTTCTGAACCAGTTATAAATTAATTTATGAAACAACAAAAATAAAAAATTTGCCTAAAAAATTCAAATTAAATTTTTTTGATACATTTATTTTTAACTGCGAAACTATTGATAATGTAGAGAAATGGTATATTAACAGTTTAAAACAATTTCTTAATTTCCGATTTTTGTTTCATCAATATTGTACTAGTCGTTCTTGAGTTATGCCCCCCCCAAACTTGGCTGTAGGAGCTTTAAACCTTAAGCCCACAGCGGCACGGGTTAGCATACTCCAATCGTGCTCAAACTTTAGCTATCCCAAAATTTGCAAAGACTAACCTTTTTTGGGGGGTTAGACCGACAAAAATCGAATATCGATTTTTTGCGATCACCCTAGTGCAAATACACACCATTCTCTATGAGATAGCAACAAAACCAACGAAAGAGAAGAACTACATGTGGAATACCTGTCGAGCACTCTAGTCCAGACAAAGGATCTTAAATATCACCCTTGCAACGGAGGACATGATCGGCATTTCTTCATTGAACGCGGTGAAGTCTAAAACAAATAGCCGTAATATGAGGAGAACTGATTGGTCTCTCCACAAAAAGACATTCAAACGTATCCTGCAGACGGAACTATCATCTGATATAAGGTGCATAGGTGAAATAGACAACGCAATGCTCAGAGTAAGAGATATTCCCTATAAATCACTGCAAGTGTCATGTCCCAGAAACAAACGCAGAGAGAAAATATAGCCAGCCTGATGGTGGAATGGAGATCTTTTGAATATAAGGAAATATTGCCGAAAACGTTACAAAAGTGCCAAGTCTTCAAGAGCAAAGGAGGTCTGGGATATGTACAAGATAGAGGTAAGACTATTAAATATGCGCTTAGACCAGTACAGAATATGGAAACCTCCGTATACTGGACGATAAGCAGTGCGGATATCCTTTATGTACTTATTAATACACACTTCTGGGCAGTTTACTGTTTGAGGGAATCTTTGTAGATCACACACTCATGGTTTTCAAGAAAACTGTCACATAACCGAGGATTATAAATTATATATTCCAAAACATAAATTAAAGCTACAATACATTTAAGTCCCCGAACCCGCTAAGGTATCATCAGTAGAACATCAGGATGTGCCAAACATACGAATATTGGCTGGTTAAGATACACACCGGAACATACATAAACGATAGAGGGCTATAAGAGTGATATTTAAGTCTAAAATGAGAAAGTCATAAAACACAACTCCAAATACTATAGACCTATAAGTACGTCACATTCTAGATATAGACTGTGGTAGATGAAATTTAAAAGGGACCGGCCGTGGCATAGTGGTTAGAACACGCGACTACCATGCGGGAGATCGCAGGTTCAAACCTGGCTCCAGTCATCTTAAAAAAATTGTTCTTTCATTGTCGGCTCCCCTCGAATGTTGTTGACAGCAACTTCACAGTATTAAGTGTCGATTCAATCGGCGTGTCTAGTAAGAGCTTCTCAAACAGTGACGTTCGCATTCGTCGATAAACAAGTAGGTGCCGTTAGTTGTGAATCTAAAAATAGAAAGCGTATTAATTCACAGCAACGCGAGAAGCTATCCCATACCTCATTCATGGGGTGCAAAGGGAAATTACGTTTTTTTTTTAATATGAAATTAAAAACTGATGTATTCAGCACAGCATAATTATTGCGATGGAAGGAACTCGAAAACAGGGGGGATTTTGTCAGGCCCAGTAAGGACTCGTCCAGCTTGTTCAATAACATACTAGTTCAAAAGTATGGAATTCTAAACTAGTTTCGAACTATCGAATTTAAAACCAGGAGCGAGTTTGTCATTAGGCTAGCTAGGGATAGCTTCTCGCGTTGTTGTGAATTAACACGCTTTCTATTTTTAGATCCACAACTAACGGCACCTACTTGTTTATCGACGAATGCGAAATAATTTCAGAAGTCATATTTTAAAATTTGACCCAGAGCAACAACTATATTAAACTTTTATCTCAAATTTTCTAAAATAGAACTAGTTCCAATGCATAAGTTTTGGTCTTATTAAACTTTTCTCAAGTGGTTCCAAACTAGTTCAAAGGAGACAGTCAACTTAAGTTCGACTACTGACTACTGGTTTCGCCCTCGAGCCTAGATCATCTACGAGCTAAATAAGATAGTTCTTTGTGTAGAAGGTGAACTTGTTCACTGTCTATGCAGAACAAGTATGGAAGTAGTTCCGAACTAGTATTTTTCCCTACTATGATACTTCGCAATGACGATTCTTATTTACTGTTGAGTTTCGAACATGCGGATGGAAAGAATGTCTTTATGTGGAATAAGTGAATGGAAAATATCCGAATACTCTGAGGAATATCCTACAGAGTAACCAATTAATTTTAAATAAATGGTCTGTAAAATACCAGTATAGCTAAATCCTATAGTTTTAGAGGGGTCTGAATTTTAGATTACAGAAAGTGTAAAAAATTTGGGGGTTGTTTTAGACAACAAAATTAGTTTCAGACTGAACATAGTGTCCATTTGTGGCGTGCGCGTATTAACGCAAAATCATCAGTCATAACTGACGCCGTTCACTTGTATACCGGCGACAAGCAAGCGCAAACAATCGTCAAGCCGTTTGACAGTGTAAAAGCGACCACATACAGAAATGCATTTTTATCCACTGCACAATTTGAGACCTATGTCAACAATCGGAACGGGAGGAATTGAAATTACAATGGTTCGAGGAGCTTCCGCGAACTTAAAACCTTCCTTTCTATTGACGACCGACCAAGGAGCAAGACCTATTCAGGAGACAACCTAATCAGGAGAAAGTAAGATAAAGTGTATCAAGTGTTAAGAAAAAGTAATCCAGTGAAATCGACAAACATCGGCGAAATAAGCGGTGCAATTTTGCAAATAATTGCATTTATAAACAAAGCACCAACAGCAGCAGCAAACCGAGGAAGGATTTTTGAGAAAAAGTGCAGATTTTGTGCAATTTGCCAGTGCTCCCACCTGAAGCACGTTTCACGCGAGACGCCGGCACATAACCCCCAGAAATTGCACAAACGCAGCAGGTTTTCATCAAGAAGCCACTAAAGTCATCCAGCAGCAACAGCGGTGCGCAGACATTATCCACACGACCACCTGTCGCCACCAAAGTTGTGAAACCCAAAAGTTACGCAGCAGCACATACAAATTACCACATTACCATCCGAGTGTAGGGATTGGCCCTCCTCGAGAACCAGACTACAATCAACATACTATCCATACGAGTGTAGGGATTGGCCCTCCTCGTCAGCCTAGAAGAAGTCACCAGAGTGTAGGAGACGACCCTCCTCAACTACAACAACAACAACATCATACAGTCACCTGAGTGTAGGGGACGACCCTCCTCAGCCACCTAAAGAAGACATCAGGAACAATTTAACCATCACCATCAGTAAGCCATATAGAATCTTAAACAACATGTCCGTCCGTAAGTGGAAAAGATCACCACAGTCCGTCCGTCCGAGTCATGGTATGTAAGTCTTTTATATATTCCATATAAAAACCCAGAAGTGCCTACAAAAAGAACAACGATATGAACGAAGACAAAACCTACGAAATTACCGCTAAGAAGAAGATAAATCTGTTCCAAAGTTCCTACGAAATCGTCGAAATCTTTAACATCTACGATATTATATATATTTACATGATACGACCGCATGCAAAAACCATAGGGTTTTCTACAACCGTTAACAAATTAGTCAAATACCTGAAAAGAAGTTAAAATACAACCACGAAAATAGTAAATTGCCAATAGAAAAGTTAAAAACCTGAAAGAAAAGAGATTTAAATACCTGAAAAAGAAAGTAATTAATATGTCTAATGAGAATTTGCATACAACAATTTAGCCCGCGTGGAAACGCAGGAGCTTATCGTCATTTAAATGTCCAAAATTAAAGATTTTTAGAATATAATCTCTTCGAACAGAAACATAAGATTCAACCAAAGTCGTCAATAACAAAATTTGTTAAATTCCTTAACAAAAAGATTGAAATTTGAAAGTAAACAAATTACCATCGAAAACATTAAACAAAAGAACAAAATAATCATCGAAAATCTCTATGCCTAAAAGTATGCTAAGACGATATTAAAATTGAACATCAACATGAAAAGATAGCATAGACACCAATCATTTACCATAAGTTAATGAACTATTATATGTATTACACATACTCATACTTACCGTATTAACATTTTCATTTATTATATTTAATTTCATTTACAATTTAATTTCATACTTACCATTTTACCTTATACTTACCATTTTATTATCTTTTTGAACCATTTTGATATACTCACCAATTTTAGAACATTCTTAAGTTACATTTCTGTTATACAATATTAATCGCAGAGCGATTTAAGCGAATTCATGTTAAAGTTTTAAAGTTTTGAACATTTAGTTAGTTAGTTTGTACATATGAATATTTTGTGTTGAATAACATTCTCGAGTAAGAGAAGTCATATGCATTCCATTCGCAAATCATTATTTCATTGCGAAATTTCACCACGGAATGACCGAGCGCTCCGAAACCTTAGGGAAAGCTAGGAATACATAGGGCCAAACTTTTTGCGAGGATGAGATTCTCAAACTTTTGTAAATATTCATAATCATTAACTCATTTCGTTAAGACATTTCATATCTAGCCGATAGATATTTTAAGAAATATTTGTTGTTATGATTCATTTTCAATTGTAATGCAATTTAATGAACGAATACCTAAGAGTATTATTAATTCTGAGAATCTTGATGTAAAATAAAGTAGCCATAAGTTTCATTGAAGAAATTTGAAGATTATCATTAACAATGTTTGAGTAGACAAACGTTAATATGTGGTAACGAAAGCAAAGCGAAAGAGTAAGTAAAGATCCGCAAAGGATCATTTTAGGGGCGTTATCTAAAAACATGCCAACAGGTAATGCCATGGCGAAGTATTTATATACTTTGAGTGGGAGGGAATAGGCATCGGCATATCATCTACAGCCGACCTCAAACAAGAACGCGAATGAAAACAAAGCAACCGTTGTAAGTATTAGGTACATGTACAGGTATGAAGCAGTGGAACGTCAACTTGGGCCTCGAATTCTATTCTTTTCAAATGTATCAATATCTGGTTGGTGGGGTCACCAACTGGAAGCTGGCATGAGTGAAGACTTATCGTAACGATTTATTATAGCGACTGGTAGCATCGACAAGATCCCCCCCGTCCGGCGAGCTATAGCTGCGCAATACGCCAGCATGTCAGCGCTGTCGATGTACTAGTAAAGGCGAACATCAACGAATCTACTCTGGAAGTTTAAACCCTCATCGAACAGTGACTGGCGAACTGTCAAAATATATAAACGCCCCAAGAGTGATACACTTGCGAACAGTCACTAGAACAGGAGCAGAAACGGAGATGCGAGCGAGTGTTCAACCGAACCTAGGCTAACCGTGTGGACCAATAGTAAGTAAATGACCGCATTATATGTGATTGCGAGTGAACAGAGGTTATCTACCATAATGATAAACAAGCTACTATAGGGATACAGGTATAAATTGGGATATAAAGTAAAGGCATTGTTCGATAGCTGTCAGATCAGCATGGCGTTCGGTGTAGGTAATTTAGGTACTCTATAGGGATATTATGGTAAGATGGCCGAGACCTTCATCCGTTGCTGATTAATCGAGTTTCATTTTATAATATATCTCCGAGCGTTACATAATGACGCCGAAGAGCCTTACAAAGGGATGCCAATAGCAATTACGACGTCAATCGAACCACACCTTTATATATATCCCCGAGCGTTACACATTACTTACTTTCTTAACTTCCCGATACGACTTCTGTAGTAGCTGTCATGATAAGTAAGAAGAAAAATACGCAGAACGTCTTTTCTGTAAATAACCAGCACTATCCAGCTGTAGAGTGACAACAAGTGTAACCAAATACATTTTAGGAAGGTACCAAAAGGTGCGTGGCTGGCCTTCCATATTTTCTCTGTTTCAGTTATAGCTTAACAAAATATAGAATTTGGGCACGATCGCGTTTGGTGTATTTGGTTGTATGAGAGATACCAGAAGAGGCGTGGCTAGAATTCCAATATTTTTCGAAAACTTTATCCAGTTATAGGTTTACTAAATAAAGAATTTCGCGATGCTTGTATTGATATTATTACTCGATTTCTAAAGTAGTCGGAATGATACTTAGGTATGGGGGTACCAGAAGGGGCGAGGCTTGACCTCCAATTTTTCCTCCAAACCTTTATTATGTTATACATTACCTAAAAAATGGAATGCGGGCACGATCGTGTTGGGTATATTGATATTATTAAAAGTGGGCGGAATGGTACATTTTTGTGGAAGGTACCAGAAGGGGCGTGTCTAGACTTCCATTTTTTCTTGCAAACTTTATTCAGTTATAGCTTTGCTAAATACACAATTTGGGCTAGATCGCTTTGTGGTTATTGATATTATAACTCAATTTCCAAAGTAGACGGAATGGTACATTTGTATGGCAGGTACAAGAAGGGGCGTGGCCTTGTAGCCCAATCCCGTAAGTCTTCTTCTTCTTTAATGGCAGCAACAACAGAAATTTTTCTTATCAGTAGCCGCGCGTAGAAAAGTATTCCAAGCACTTCGGTCTTTTGCGCTCCGTTGATAGTTCTTCACACCAAGCTTAGTTAACAGCTCTTTCACCATCCATCAAAGTTTTGGTCGCCCCCTCTTGCGCCGCCCACCAAGATTATTGCCGAAGACTTTACGAGCCGGAGCGTTTTCGTCCATTCGTACAACGTGTCCAAGCCAGCGCATTCGGTCTATTTGAACGCGCTTGACTACGTCGATGTCATTGTACAGCTCTTGATTCATTCGACGACGGTGCTTGCCGCCCAAATGTTTTGCATAGTAGTTTTCTCCCGAAGACTCCCAGAATAAATTGATCCGCTTGTGTCATTACCCAGGATTCTGCGCTGTAGAGCAAGACAGGTAGAATCAGAGTCTGCTGAGCTGGATCTTTGTTCTTCGAGGGAGCGCTTTTTCGTTTAATCGCTTGCTTAGCGCATAATAACAGCGGTTTGCTATTAATACTCGTTTTTTGATTTCCAGGCTGACATTATAATTTTTGTTTATGGCGGAACCAAGGTAGACAAAATCATCTACCACATCAAAGTTATAGTTGTCAACGTACACGCAGCGTCCCAAACGAGTGGACACTTTGTTCGTTGAAACAAAAAAACTTGGTTTTGTCCTCGTTTATCACCAGACCCACTCCCGCCGACTGTTTTTCAATGCTCGAAAAAGCCGCAGTAACATCTCACAATCCACGTCCAATGATATATATATCATCGGCAGACGCGAGCAACAAAAGAGTCGAATTAGCTTCGCGGGGACACCAAACTCAGCCATAGCATCCAACAATTTCTGTCGAATCGAACTGTCGAATGCAGCTTTGTAATCGATCAACCGATAGTAGGTGTCGATCTGCATTTCTTGGGTCTTCTCCAGGATTTGTCGTATCGTGAATATCTGGTCGGTGGTGGATTTACCAGGTCTAAAGCCACACTGATAAGGTCCAATCAGGTTCGCCAGAATGGGGTTTAGTCTTTCACATAACACATTAGACAGGACCTTATACGCGATGGGTAAAAGGTTAATTCCGCGATAGTTGGTACACACACTTGGATCGCCTTTCTTAAGCACAGGCATGGAATTCTCAGATTCCAATCCTCGGGCATGCATTCCTTGAGCCAAATCGTGTTTATGAGCTGGTGCGTGCATGTTAAATGACTTGATAAGTTACAATTAATTTTTAACAGTTTTCTATATGATATTCTTAATAAATGTGTGAAAATCTTACTTATACTTTCTTAACAACAAACATAGCCAGAGTTTTTCTTACAACATACTTGGGTTTAAGGCATAACTCCTACAATAAAAAAAATCCAATAATCACCAATAGATTTTGGAAATTGTTTGTTTTATTACTATTTCTGTGTATAGCTTTCTCCTTTTCTATTTAAAAATAAATTGTATAGAGTAAGTGTTATGTGAAACCTAAAGAGTATTTACTATTTAACTTTCTTAAAACAAAAGTCATATTGTTTGTTTTACCTTATTAAATTACTTTCTCAACAAGAACTCTTATAAGGATGTCATCCATGCAATACCTCTTAAGTTATGACATACGAAATTTCCATATAGTTTATTTTCTCTGTCCTTCAATTGAAGCACTCGCCTATGCATTTTTAAGCTATTAAAGAAATTAAATCAAATGATTATGGTATATTTGCAAAACCCTTAGAATTTACAGATATTCCTGTGCACCGCCATCTTTACCACACCCCCGACCACTGCCATCATTAAGGACACTTAACATTTCCATTGTGTTTTTGCAGCAGATGACGTTTTAAATTTTCCCCGTATTATTTTTTTTTACTGCCGTAGTTGTAAAGCAACGAATTGCATTAATTATGTTAATGCTTTAGACAACTTCAGTTCCATTTCGTTTGGTAGGATGGCGAGGAGGCAGCGACGGATTCTATTTGCTGCACAAGCACTTGAAAGCTGCGGATCGTTTCTATGCTCCACGGAACTCTTTGTGGAAATTTATTGTGAGTCTTTACAAAAACAAAAAATTGTGATTTGGCCCAAAAAACAAAAGAAGTGGTTGCGATAGCTATTCCGCCTTAGCTGTGTGTGTATCACTGCAGATGATGATGCTGATGATGGAGTTGGCAGAGACGAATGGAAAGTACTTTATGCCAGCATTAGAAGTTAAGGACAAATTGAAGTCATTATGTTGTACAGGTAGAGAAGCGATAGGGATGTAAAGGAGTATTCTGGGGTGAGAGGAGAATGAAGTGTATGTTAGAAATCAATGGAAGTGGCAGGCGGGCAACAGCATGTTTAAGAAAAATAAATATATGTGGAAGTCTGAAGTGATAATTAGATTTTTATTAAAGTTTATGTATTTCATCAACTAATACGTTATTTATATTTAATGTTTCACAGGAAGGGAGAGAAGTTTAACTTGACAACAAGGACGATTTTTCAAAACGTGCTATTTGTAGTACTGAAAATAGCGCAAATATCACGATTTGAAAAATCGTCCTCGAAATATTATATTTTGAAGGCACAGTAGGTTGGCTCGACAGCAAATCCTATACCAGAAATGAAATAATCGTCTTGATTTGCCCTAAAAGCTGTCTACTGGTCGTTATAAGTTTTTGTATACAAATTTGTAGTAAAGCCAGAAACTATAGTCAGAACTTCTAGTCAGATGAACTACAAGTTTATTAAACTGACCAAATTCAAATATATGCTAGTTGTCAGTTTAGATGAGATGATAGGAAAAAAATACAATAATATAAAAATATGTAATTTTGTATGGGAGTTATCAGAAGGGCTCGGCCGATATAGTCCATATTTATTCTATAGGCGTACATCGTACGTAATATGTGACTGAATATGTATGTATAACTATGGGAGTGAATTCGGTAATTTGTATGGAAGGTCCCAGTAGGAATATGCCAAATGTTGTCCATTCGGAAGTTTTGGGTGAAATATAAATTTTGCAAAACTTGGTATTTTTTATTAGGAACAAGGATGGAAATCTGATTACAGAAACGCAGAGTGTCGACGACGGCTTAGATTGCCCACCACCAAGTCTAGGTATGAGCAATATCGCGACTGAAAAATAATAAAGCAGCTGGTGCCGACGGACCTTCTGCAGAGCTCTGCAAGTCCGGAGGCGAGGAGCTGATAACGAGCATAAACCAGCTCCTACGCACGGTTTGGCATAATGAGTGCATGCCCGATGATTGGAATCTAAGTGTGTTATGTTCTGTTAGTGATGGAAATGATAATGAGGAAAGCTGCAGTAAATACGAGTGGCACGATGTATTTAGCAAAAGCAACATGCTACTCGCGTACGCTGATGACGTACACATCATCGGTCGAAAACTACGGGCTGTGACTGCAAGTCAAGTATACAGAAGGAGTTTGTGAAAATGGGTTTAATAATGAACGAGGACAAAATTAAGTTATTAGTTTCAACGAACAAAAAATCTGCTCGTTTGGGAAACTGCGTGAATGTTGACAGCTATAATTTCGAGGTGGTAGATAATTTTATCTACGTAGGCTCTTCCATCAACAAAACAAATAATGTCAGCCTCGAAAACCGGAGAAGATTCCTGCTTGCCAATAAATGCTACTGCGGACTAACAAAGCAATTTAATGTTAGAGCCCTCTCTCGATGAACAAAAATCCAGCTATACCAGATATTGGTTTTGCCTGTCTTGATTTATGGTTCAGAATCTTGGGTTATGGCACAAGCGGAAGAATCAGTTCTGGCAGTATTCGAATGAAAAATTCTCCGTAAAATATATGGGCCCATCATCGTTAACAGGTATCGACGTCGAATGAATCATGGACTGTACGAGCTGTACACTAACATTGACGTGATCAGACGCATGAAGGTGCAGCGGTTACGTTGGCTAGGTTATGTTGTACGCATATACGAAATTGCTCTAGCTCAAATAGTCTTCGACAATGAACTCGATGGATGGCGCAGAAGCGGGCAACCAAACTCCGTTGGAAAGACCAGGGTACTAAGAACTTTGCGGAACTTGGTGTGACTAACTGGAGAAGAAGCGCAGAAGATCGAAGCGCTTATAATATTTTTCTATTTGAGGTATGTAATCAAATAGGATTGCGAAGAAGTGGCAGCTTAGTAAGTAGGGGTAATTTTTTATGGGAAATACAAGAAAAGAAAGTTATTTTGCCTATTTACAATAACTTACTTAATTTCCCTTTGCACCCCATGAATGAGGTATGGGATAGCTTCTCGCGTTGTTGTGAATTAACACGCTTTCTATTTTTAGATTCACAACTAACGGCACCTACTTTGTTTATCGACGAATGCGAACGTCACTGTTTGAGAAGTTCTTACTAGACACGACGATTGAATCGACGCTTCATACTGCGAAGTTGCTGTCAACAACATTCAAGGGGAGCCGACAATGAAAGAAAATTTTATTTATTTTTTTTCCTTTAAAATTGATAGTCGCGTGTTCTAACCACTATGCCACGGCCGGTAATGTAAAATATATAAGACGGAAATTTGAGTAAGATCGGACGACTATTTCCTGTGCTCCAAAGAGGTCAAAGGTCAGGTTCTTAGTAAATTCTTAGTATATCCTATGTTTATACCCTCACACTACGGGTAGGAGGGTATATATCATTTGATACGACCCAAAAGTGTAACACACAGAAGGAGTCATTGAACAAAATTCGATTCATGAGCCATGTTTATATAGAATCGAATACTACAACACTTATTGTTCCGACATCTAATGCTATCACCAATATAACTTCCCTCAGCTAAAGTCTTCCCGAATACTACGACCTATACGGACTATCACCATTTAATATAATTTTTCCGTTCCCCAAAAATATGGTGCTGCTATTAAATATTTACACAATCCTCCAAGTATACTTTATATTTTATAATTTACATTATTAAGCTTACGTTTTACTCCTTCTCGCTTTCGTTTACCTTTCTTTGTAAGCTTTGAACTTTTATTTATTGTTTTAGCAAATATTTGCATTCCATTGTTGTCTCTGCTTTTAGGGATTTTTAGCCCGATGACGTAGGGGCGTATGGCCTTTGTTGGTTGGTGGTCGTCATCGTTAACCACTGGAACAGCAGCATTAATGCATTCATCTAAACCCTAAAACAAATAGTCCGTACGTAAGCCGGCGAACGTTGACAACAATGGCAGCAACAACGTCGAAATTGCTTTCTATGTACAAGAACGATTGTTTATTTTAATTTCTTGCTTTATTTTGTGCTCTTGCAAATACTTTGCATATCTTTAGGCTTTAAAAAAGCCTTTACTAATACAATAACAATGAAAGCAACGGCAATAGGACATGCAAAGTGACAAGCATAGTGTACAGTAGCGGGACTAGGGGATATGAAGGCAAAGTGTATAAGAATCACTGAAGTGGGGGGTGTTTGAATATTCTTCGCTACCACAGATGGTTTAATGACTCTAAGTAAGTTTGAAGATATGATTTTGATTGTTGATTTTATTGAATTTAAAAAACCATACAATTTTTTTAGTTAATATATCATATTTTTTAATCATCTACCCCTTACATTACTTTTTGTCGCACTAAGTTTAAGTTAAGTTTTTAAGCCACACAATGTTTAAATCTTACTTTTGAAAGTTATTTTTTTCAATTCCGAAGATTTTGTTTTTTTTTTGTTTTATATGATTTTAAATAATGTTTCATAGTTCCAATTTCGAGTCCCCTCACTGTATTGCCAACATTTTCACCAAATTTTTACGTTGTAAATGCAAACGAAAACTATTCAGGTTTAGCTACATTTTTCTAGTTTTTATGTCGCTTTTCGGTTAGGGCGAAAAATGCAAACACCAGTGTACATTGTCACAAACACTCATACGCACGTACACACACGCCCAGCAGCATACTATGTGCTGAAAAATCTGTTACCGTTAGGTCACTGGCTTTTATTTTCATACCATTCTTTAGTAATTCCTGTGTTTTTTTTCGTTGATTCTTTTTTCGGAGTATCTTTGGTTTGCTGCCGCCGACCCTTTCGTTCTGCATCAGCCAGAATGTGGTATTTTTGGTTACAAATTGTTTTCACTTCATGTGATTTTTTTTGGTCGTCGTGCATGAATGCGCATGTACGGTTACATTTCCGGGATTTGTCTTTGCCTGGGATACGATATAGAATAAATTCGTGTAGAACAGAATATTTGTATGTGCATTACTTCTTTACCTCTTGTATGTGTGTGTGTGTGTGTGCGTGTATCTCTGGCTAAACTTAAGCTTTACAAATTGTGTAGGGATAATGTGTGTGCATGGAATTCTACGTAGAGAATAGAAAAAAGATTTTAAATGTTCACAAGAGAGAAAGCGAATAACACAGAAAAAACAACAAAATACATCACCTCATATGTTTGTTGCTGACATTTGAGGATTGTGTTCGGGATTTCCCTAATAGTCAGCAGAATTTGACAATAGTTTTGCAGTAAATCCAAATTGGATGTATGCAAAATTCATAACAATCGATTTGAATAGAATTTGTAAAATTATCGTAGAGCAATATTGGTTATTACGTTGGCATGCGAAATTTTGTTATGATGTGAGACTACTTCCTTGTTGTACTATGTTTAAACATTAGCATTCACCCTAATGTGAATTGAGCCCAGTATGACTTTGCAATGGACAATTTTAACTTTTATTTAGATCGTCGCTATATTATTAATGGTTACGGTACTCGAACTTTGATCGGGGGTTTCCTCGATACTGTATATAGCAACTTTATAGTATTCGAGACAACCTGCACTTGAATGGTAAATACTCCAAAAAAAAAAAAACTGATTAGAAGTGTGTTAACTCACTAGGCACTGACCGGGGCAATATCATGCGAGTAGTAGCGAATTCGTATTGTCAAGACAATCGACACTTGTCAAATTAAATTTTTAAAGCTGACGTTCGGAATAGTGTGTGAGTTAAGAAATATCGAGTTTTTTTTTTCGAATACCTGGCTGGCTGATGACAATTTTTTAGTATTAATATTTAGAAACCGAAGTAATGGGATTGAAAATGGGCAAAATAGCCCCACCCCTACAGGTACTTTCCATACACAAATATCTTTTTATAAAAAATTAATATTTTTTCCATTAATTTTAAACAGACATCTGCAAAAAATTTAAATTTGGCCAGTTTAATAAGCTTGTAATAAAAGACAAGCGCTTAGACAACTAAAACTTTTGCAAGACCCCTTCTGGTATATCCCATAAAATTACTGAACTGACCATCAAAGTTTTACATACATATCTTTTTTGTAAGTACACTAAATTTAGTAAAAAACGCATTCAGCATGTAAAACGCATTAAACATTGATTTTTTTTGGGATGTAATGGAGTATCATGAGGATTGTGTTCTCTCCAAATACGCAAAGTCTGCGTGTTTGCATATCCTTTAAGATAGATTATTTAAGGATCAAAATCGGATTGAACTCAAAATAACGAAACTAACCGAAAACACGACACAATTGATAATCTGCATGCTATAATTCTTGCACAACTGAGATCTGGATGTAGGCCTAGATCTTTCCTCAACATTTTTCCAGCAGTGGACGGACAGAGACCAAGTTGCTTAGAACGGCGATGGATCTATAAATTCGAGTCCTCTGTTACATTCACGTTTTCAGCGACTATGACTATTTCTATATGCACAGTAATTACTCGATTTGAATGAGCATTATCCAAAAGAGCCAATGTGGTCTATGAATCTATCATAGTATTGTGTATTAACTGCTTAGATGGACGATTATTCGCAAAGTTAATTTGAGAAGTGCTCTATAAGATAAGCAAACACAGTGCGAATTTTTGCATGGCAATTTGCCTAAGTATACTGAAAAAAAGGCGAACACACTTCATTAGTAAGAAAGCTAGTTTCGCAATTAACCCTATCGGCAGTTCTATTCGACTAAAATATAAAAAAGGATCTGTAAACACCATAACTTTAATTCATATAATATTAGCTGACCTAACAGACTTCGTCCTACTTCCAATGTTATTCATAAAGAAGTTTTGTAATGCAACTATTTAATGACGATTGGTATATTACTTTATAAGGGGCCACGCCTACTATCCGCTCGTTCCCATCGTTCGACAAATAACGCACATTAGTGTGCAATATGTACCTATACAAAGTTCTAAGAGTTTTACTGTTATATATCTCTTGATAACTGATATGAAACATTTGTTTGATAAAGGAAGTGCCACGCCTATCAGTTTCTCATTTTTCGTCAAAAATGTCTAATAAGCTAAATGATTAACCATAAATAACGATATGCGGCTCCTAAAATCAATAAAAAAATTTTTTCGTCATGTCGACCAACCCTATAGTGTTGTATGGAGATCCTTAATAACAGCATTTCGATACGCACCACCCTCTAATTAAATGACAGGGCATTGTGGTCAAATTTGGGGAAAAAAGGGGAAAAAATTCACAGCAAGCCACGTAACTGCCCCAGAGTCCCCCCTAGGGTGAAATGTATAACCGACCCCCAGTCAATTTTTTCTCCTAACATTTTTCGCAAACATATCTACCCGCCATCTTGACCCCATAAGGGGGCTCTCATACAAAAATATATTTTTTATAAATTTTGCTCTCACCGCTCTAACTGCCCTCACCGTGCCCCTAGAGGAGTCAAATGTATGACCGGCACCCATTGTTTCTGCAACCCCAATAGTTTCTATCACCTTTCTTCTACCCTTAAGGTGATCCCCATACAATTTTTTTTATTTTTTATAATTTGTTTTTAAGAAATCAGCTCCTGCCGCTTCCATTTTGCTTCCTAGAGGGGTAAAATGTATGACCGACCACCTGACATTTACCCCATCTTCACCACATAAGATGGTTACCATCTATCTTTATATATAAAATTCTACTGTTCGTGTGTTGTGACTTAACTCCTCCTAAACGGCTGGACTGATATGCATAATTTTTTTTGTATGCGTTTGGGTGGCGCCCCGGGTGGTTTAGATTTACAATTCGGTCCAATTGGACAAAGGGGCGTGGCACCGCCCATACAAATTGAAAATCAAAACGGCTGTATCTCATGAACTATCAGAGGTATGAAAATGAGATTTGGTATATATGTTCTTGGAGCAGTATTAATTACAGCCCAGGTGCAAGTGGGCGGTGCCCCGCCCCCTTTTCAAAAATCGCTCTAACGGCTTTTTCAATAGACCGATTCATACGAAAATTTTACCAAGTTGTACTGTTGACCTGTTGATAGTCCTTGGCTATATTTGGTTGTGATTGAATAAAGGGGCGTGGCACCGCCCATACAACTTGAAAGTAAAAAAGCTATATCTCATGAACTATCAGAGGTATGAAGATGTAATTTATTACATATGTTATTTTTGCAGTATGAATTACAGTAAGGGTGGAAGTAGGCTTTTAAAATAAGTAGTTATAACTGTCAAAATTCCACAGTATATTACAGTTCGCCCAGAGATATGAATAGTAAGGTGGGCCAATTTTTTTATTCGCAATAATCGTAAGCAAAATCGGAATCTACGATAAATTGTTAGAAAATTTCACCAATAAAATTTGTGTCTAAAATCAATTCCTAGCTCGCGCTGGAATGCAGGAAGATTTCAGATAGTGATTTTTTGTTTTTAAATGAGCACAAACCGAAAACATCTGCGTAAAACTGACTTCCCAACAAACTAAATAAAGTATTACAGAAGCAAATCTATGTATTGGTTAAAAGGCCTCTGAGTGTTGGTATACAGAAAACAATGTCAATAATATAACATTCTTTTCTCTTGGTCTCCAAGCACGGAATAGTAGGTAAAAATTAGAGCCGGAGCCCATAGGTATGATGGCTTCAATAGTTGGTCATTATTAAAAAATATGGCTACCTGAAATCTTCATGCTTCTCAGCGCGAACTAGGAACTGATTTTATTCATATTGATTCTTAGTGAAATTTTCTAAGAATTCATCGAAGATTCCGATATTGGTATACGACTACCACGTTTTTTCGACGCAAAAAAAATTATCCGCTCTAATGAACAGGCTATTTGGAACTTAATAAGTAAAAAGTGCAGAGGCTCTGCCCACGCACTTCAATATTTAACTTTTTAACTGAATCAAATAATGGTCCGTACGCCAGGCAATTTAGGACACATGGCAGCTGCGCAGACTAAAACAGTGATTTGTTTTTATTTTACTTTACAGATATGTATTTTTAAATTACTTTCTGTTCGCCAAACTTATGAAGCCCTTTGTGAAGTTTAGGGTGCATATAATCATCCATCTGAGCAGCTAATATAAGTCATCGACGCTGTGGATGTAAGTGTGACAGGGGACTCGAATTTATCGAACCGATGCCATTCTCAGCAACTCGGTCTCTGCAAATGCTGAGGAAAGATCTTGGTCTACATTCATATAAAATCCAACTGATAGAAGAACTAGAGCAAGTGGACGATCAATTGATTTGTTTGTATTTATCATTTCATTGCACATTATTTGAAGGAGAAATGGTTCCAACACGACGGCGTAATATGCCATGCAGCGCGTGATATCATCACTTTGTTAAGCCCGACGTTGGTGACCGAATTATCTAAAAAAATGGTAATACGAGTTCAATATATACAAAGTATTCGGGTATATTCTTGGTCCGTATAAGAAGAAGATATGGCAAAGGAGGTTTTTATGGCTAAAGGCATGGAGCTTCAAACGAAATTTTCATTTGCGTTCAATAGGAGGAGAAGGAATAACAAAAGTGATTTTTATGCCCAAAGACATAGTTAGTATACAGACTGTTCCCGCTACTACAGATAAATATAAAAATGTAATTCTGATCTTTAGGGGAATTGTGAAAGAAGTGTTTTTTCTCCCTACATACAGACAAAACTTAATCTACATGTCGAAACTATAGATATGACTTTGATGATGAACTTTTTACTTTTTATTTAGAATTTAAAGCAATAAAACTTGATTAGTTAACTTCCATGTTAAGGAGTTACTTGAAATTAGTTACATACGTTAATAAACTCAACATATTATTGTCGAGCTTAAGTACCGTTTTAACGTATTTTGTAGACCTAAATGTGATATATATATTCAAGTTAATATGCAATTTCGAAGCATTGCCGGGCCCACTAGTACAAAAATAAAATTTTTATAAATTTTGCTCCCATTGCTATAACTTCCTCCAAAGTACCCCTAGAGGAGTCAAATGTATGACCGACCCCCAATATTTTTGCAACGCCAACATATATATTTACCCCCTAAAGGGGCTTCCCATGCAATGAATTCAGTCATAATTGGTATAACGTATAAAAATTTGATTCAGGAATGAATATGGACTATATCGGCTGATCCCTTCTGGTACCTCCGCTACAAATGAACCCTTTTAAAATAATTATATCACCCACAGCTTCCGAAATGAAAGCTGTAGGATATTTGAATTAGGTAAGTTTGATTATCTTGCAACGTTAGGCAAAACCGATACCTTTCCAACACCTTTTCTGTTATCTCCCATACAAAGGACTAAATTCATCCTCATTGTTCTTTATACATAACTTTTTTGTAAGTACACTGAATGTAGTCAAATTTTGCACAAGCGTCTATTTTGCAAGTGGCTGCTGTACAAATTAGTCAATTTCCCGAAAATTAATTTTTTACAATAATTTCTAAAAAAACTCCTTATGGCGTCGAAAAAATTTCGGTGAAACGTAAAAAACTGGGAGGTTTACCTCAAGCATTAGCAATGATGATTTCTTTTGAGAATTTTGAGTTAGTTAGGGACATTTTTCAAGATTCGCTTTCGGCACTGCCATACAAGATGACCATATTCCCTGAAATATTGAATTTAACTTCTTTACATTTGCTGTCTGTAACCTTTTTTTTTGCAGTTTTACTACATATATGTATGTCTCGTCTGGCCATACGAAATGAAATTGAACCAACAACATCTTTTGTTTATTCAAAAATTGATTTTGTGGTTTAATTGTTGAAATTGCTGTATTTAATAATATTTGTATAGTGTATAATTAATATTAGGATAATTTTATTTAAAAATCGATATTTAGAGTATTTATCAGTCAGTTAACCAGATATAAATTTCAGTTCGTTTTAAACCTTTAAGTCTATTTTTCCAGCTTTTCGCCTCCAGATCCCTTTTGCCAGCAAACACAACGATTTCATAAAGCCTTAGTAATGCCCTTGAATTGACAATTGATGAAATGCAATTATAATTGCACCATCTGTATAAGCTGTCCTTGAAAATCCAGCAACCAACACAAAGAAACGCCACAAAGTAAGTATTAAGTAAACACTCGCATCTCAACCGTTGAGTAATACAGGGAAAAGAAAAGAAGAAAAGCGCAGCGCCCTCCTGACACCCCGATAACAATGGTTACCATCAACGATATGTCAAAATCATTATACAAAATCTTTCAAAATGCGGTTGTATTCTTCTGTTGCGTATGTCTGCACAACAGATTGCTGGCTGTCGCTCTGTCATATTCTATGGAAAGCAATGAAAAATCACTTTGGATCATCAAGAAAAGAAAAGAATAAATGGCAAAGTACTTACTTGAACACATTAGACAAGAGACCAACAGAAGTTTGTTTTCAATTTCCTTTGTTAGAGCAGCTATGTTTGCGGCGCGTAAGGACACGCTCACGCAACTAAGGAGTCGTTGGTGTAGTTGCTACTACCGAAGCTGTTGTGTGTTGTATTAAAACACGTAATAGAAGGGATTCCTTTTACTTTTGTCAATTGCGGCGGAGAACAGTTGTGGTTGAGATTGTAGCAAATGTGTTGGTTAAATACCGATAGAGATTTGGGTGCATCGTTAGTCTGAAATGTATGAAAAAAATGATTGTGGATATACAAGATGAACATTTATTACAAAAATATGGTTGTTTTTAGCTGTGGGATTTTATTATAAAGTCGATTTGTTGATGTCTTTAACACAGTTGCTTTGAATGTTGATAGCTATTTTAAATTTATCTTACACAGTACAACATTTTTCAGCTCATTGATTTTGGACTCAATTCTGAGAACTGCACGTGAAAGTAGCCCCAAAAAGAAGAAGTTCTGCATCATTCGTATTGTCAATTTACATGCCATAATAATTTGATGTTGATTTAAAGTATCGTATAGGGGAATTTGTCACGTTTTAGACTCTTTTGTTTGACATGACTAGAGAACCACTAGTCCGATTTAGCTGAAACAAATTAAAAAAAAAATAAGAAATACAATTCCTTTACTTTCGTTTCCCTACATAAGCAACAGATTCACTTTTCCATTGATCAACTGATTTTGAACTGGCTTTATTTTGTAGCAGTTACAATAAAACTGTTGTACTCTGTGGCGTATGATAATGATAATCATACGCCACTATGTAATAATACAACAAAAGAGCCTAAAACGTGAAAAATTCATCTATACGATACTTACTAACTTCAAATCGATATAAAATTATTTTGGCATGTAACTGGACAAAACGAATGATGGAGAACTTCTTCTTTTTGGAGCTACTTTCACATGCAGTTCTCAGAATTGAGTCCCAAAATCATGTGTTGTACTGTGTAAGGGAAAACATAGGAGATTTTCGAGTTATGATATTGTCCTGATCATCTAAACCAACATAAAAACATTTAAAAATTATATTTACCAGTCTCCTACACAAATAGGCAACAATTTATATTATATTATATCTAAGTTACAAGTTTAAAACCTTTGTAACTCAAAGTTTGTGCTACTTTAAATAAAACAACTGTAGTTACATTCCTTTTCCCCTTCCTTTCCTTTCCCCTCCCTTCCAACAGCAGAGCTAATGCATTACTACTGAAGCTGTGACTCTTGCTTGTGTTTTACAATCCTTTGTTTGTTCAATGTCCACACAGTGGTAGTGGAGAAGTTGTCACTGTAGTTGTAGTTTTCTTTTTTAGCTTACAACACTTTCGCTCGTGCCACTCATTCACACATTTCTTCTAGTTCACAGAGACACAGAAAGCAAAACACAATGCAAACAAACACACACACTTGTACCCGGATGTTGTCGCAATTCCCATTCTTTTAGTTCATACTTTTTGTAATGGTGTCGTTTATTTCTGGTATTGCTGTTGCTGTTGTTGTTGCAGCCGCGTCACATCGTAGCATCATGTTGCTCATATTTCACATAAATCACTTTAGTAAATATTTGTCATTGATTTCGTTATGCCACATTCACAACTGCTCCCACCAACTTCCAGCACACACACACAGATAACAATGGCTGAGGCAACACAATGCCAACGGACGGAAATGACACAGTCATCTTAAGAGGGCGAACGAATGAATGTAAGATGTGAAATCGAATGACAGTACAAACAAACGGACAAACGGAATGTGTATACAAAGTAAAGGAGTTGCAGTGGCAGTGTGTCCTGCAATTTGATTCTATTTACTCTTTTTTGTATTATTTTGTATTATTTATTTGTTTTTGTATTTTGTGATTTTGATTCTGTGACAAAGAAATTTTCAGCCAAACGCTTAGTGACAGTTATGAGTCGGAAATCTTTGGCAATTTCTTGTGCGATTGCACAATTTATTGTTGTTCATAATGATGATGGTGTTTAAAAAAAGTCATGAAATGAATACTCGTATATATTATATGTATATATATTATAGGATTTGAAGGAAGAGAGTATAGCTATAGAACATTGAAGTCATTGGATATAGGACATGTTATGTAATTTAAAGTCAATGAATGAATTACCGATATTTTGCGGTGTGAGAAAATTTGAATGAAATGAAAAATAGTTTTAGATTTGACTGTTGAAGTACATGGACATATGAGGGAGCAATTTTTTAGAGAATATATTTTTTTGAAGGGCGACCGGGCGTGATGGTAAGAAAACGCGACTACCATGCGGAAGATCCGTGGTTCGACTCCTGGCTCCAATCATCTACATTTTCGGCCGTTAGTTGTGAATCTAAAAATAGAAATCGTGATAATTCACAACAATGCGAGAAGCTATCCCATACCTCATTCATGTGGTGTAAAGGGAAATTAAGTTTTTTTAAGTTATATATATAGTATTTTGGTAAAATAGTGTGAAATCGGTCAATATCTTCTGTTTGCGCATCGTGGTAATTTTTTTCTCCTAACATTTTTCTCAAACATACCTACCCCCCATCTTCACCTACTATGGGGAACCCATACAAAAATCAAATTTTTATAAATTTTATTCCCACCGCTCTAACTGCCCCAAACATGCCTCTAGAGGAGTCAAATGTATGACCCGCCCCAAATATTTTTGCATCCTTAGTATCTACTCTCCTTCTTTAACTCTTACGGTGTGGTCCTCAAAAATCAGTTTCTGACGCTCCCATTGTGCGTCTTAAAGGTGTAAAATGTTTGATCCGCCTTCAATCGTTCTTCTTCCTGAACATTTTCCGTAAGCATACTTATTTTCACCCCCAGAGCTGTTACTGCCCCTAAAATGCGTCTAGATGTGTCAAATATATGGCCCATCCCCAATATTTTTGCAACCCCATAAGTTCTACCTGTCTTCAATCCTCAATTCATACCCTGGTTTCATAGCAAATTTTCCGCACTATTAGAATGTGATCTGAATAACTTGTTGGAATTACTCTAATGTACACGACAATGGTGTTGTTGTGCTAAAAGAAACAAAACAAAAGCAAGAGAGGAGCCAAAGAGTGTGAGATTTGGTCCAAATTGAGTTTTGTAAAAAAAATCCAACTTATTTAAGTAGTACGATAGTAAATGATTTAAAACAAAATTATTGCACCAAATAGTAAAATTTATTGTTCCAAAAATTGAATTTTTGTGCCTAAAAGTACAATTTATTGTACCAAATAGTACAATCTACAGTACCAAAAAGTATTTTTAACAAACATCACTAACAACTATTTTACAAAACTTTCATGCGAAAATACTAAATTTACTGATAATGCAAAAACACGAAATAAGGAAAACAAACGACATTGCTCTGAAAAAACTGAAAACCAAAATAGATCTACAACTAACAACAGAAGAACAAGAACAATTTTGGCATTGCGAAGATGAACTTACAAATAAACGGAACATAATTATTAAAAACAAACACAAAAATAAGTTTGAAAAGCTGAGAGAGATACAAAGAAGAGAACTAAACATTGTACAAAACAAACCATGGTTCGTAAACAAAACAAACGTTGACATTCCAGAAGACATACAATGGCTTCTCTCGTTGGGACAAAAACACACATTACCAACTACAAAACAACAATTTCCTCTGTTTAAAATCATCGCTGATGGAGAGGATTGCATACAGACGTTGCAAGAAAGAGAAGATCAAGAGATAGCAAGAACAAAATTTACAACAATGTTAGAAAACCATAACAACAAAAGAAGCTTAAGCTTAAGAGATAGATTTACACTCAGCACAGTGGAACAGACGAAAACTTTTTTAAACAAAAATAAAAATATATTAATATTAAATGCCGATAAAGGAAATGTCACAGTAGCTATGGAGAAAAACGAGTATGACAGCCGTATGGGAAATATTGTTAATGATATAACCACATACAAAAGGCTAAATAAAGATCCCACCTCATCACTACAAAAGAAAAACAAAAATTTTGTAGACGAACTACACTCGTGCAATATAATAACTGTGATAGAGAAAAGACGTCTCAAAACTGACACGGCACTAGCACCAAGAATTTATGGACTACCTAAAATTCATAAAGAAGGATATCCTCTCAGACCAATATGTTCATCAATTAACTCACCGGCAGGCGAACTGAGCAAATATTTAACCAATATTTTAAAAAATCTTACAACAGAATCGAAGTTTAATGTAAGGGATGCAGTGCAATTTAAAAATAAGATCAACAACAGTGCAATATGTGATGACGAAAAGTTAATTTCCTTTGACGTAATATCTTTATTTCCAAGTATACCAGTTGACTTCGCTTTTGACGTAATCATTAAGAAATGGGAAGAGATTAAAAAACATACTGCGATGCCAAAGGAACTCTTTTTTAAGATATTAAAATTTTGTATTAAGGAAAACCGATATTTTAAATTCAAAGATAAAATATATGCGCAAACGAAAGGACTACCAATGGGATCTCCAGCTTCACCTATTATAGCTGACTTAGTCATGGAAGAGTTATTACACCATTGTGTGCAAAAACTAAAAATCAAACCCAGATTACTTACCAAGTACGTAGACGACCTGTTTGGAATAATTAAAGTTGATGCGATAAACGAGACGTTAAAAGAATTCAATAGCTTTCATGGACAAATAAAATTTACTGTAGAAGAGGAGCAAAACGGTAGACTCCCATATTTGGATTGTGTTATTATACGAAGAGGAAATATAATTAAGACTGACTGGTATCAAAAACCAACTTCCTCGGGCCGTATTATTAACTATTATTCGTGCCAACCAAAGACAATAATTATAAATACGGCTAAAAATCTAGTCAACCGAGTGCTCAATATAAGCGACCGACAATTTCATAAAGACAATAAGAGGAAAATTATGGACATCTTAAAGAAAAATGCATTCCCAGAAAAACTTATTAGGAAACTGATATGGGAAAATAAAAGAAAATGCACACCCGAAGAAAAACCGGAAAGAATATATAAAACAATGACATATGTACCAGGAATAACGGAGAGATTAATACACTCGGACATATATGACAAAACAAAATACGTAATAGCATCAACAACATCAAATAATTTGCGCAAACTATTCACAAACACAAAAAGTAAAGTTGACAGAATGGAAAAGTCCAACCTTATATATAAGATTGATTGCACTGGTGACGGGAACAACATATGCGACAAATCATATGTTGGAACGACAAAAAACAAACTTAAGACAAGAATATCAGGACACAGATCAGATCTAAGAAATAGGAGTAATTTACCAACCCAAAAAACTGCACTAGCCTCCCACTGTGCAGAGAGAGGGCACACACCGAACTTAGAAAACGTTAGGATATTACAGACAGAGAAAAACTACAACAAACGCTTTACTCTAGAGATGCTCCACATCATAAGCTTACCGCAAGAGAAGAGAATAAATTACAAAAACGATGTTGACAATATAGCGCAAAACTACAGACACATAATAAACAAACAAAAATCATATGTGTAACTAGTTCAATATAAAATGTATTTGTAGCAAGACGTTTGATTATTGTTACTGTGTAAGAATTTGTTGTTTGTTAAGTGAAAAATGTATGTATGCAAAAATTTGTTGTTTTTTGTTTTAGATATAAAAATTCCTGAAGATGCCATCCAAAGGAAGGCGAAATATCGAATAAAATAAATAAAAATAAAAATTTAGAAAAACAGACCTAGAGCTTGAAAAATCATTTATAAGGATTATAAAATAAGGTCGAAAAATCACAACACAAAAAAATATTTTTAACAAAGCTAAATGTACTTGTACAAAAAAGTACTTTTATTGTATCATTGTACCGAAAAGTACATATAGTACAAAACAGTACAACTTGTTGTACCAAAAATTACTTTTATTTTGCCAAAAAGTACAATATTGCACCACAAGGTACATTTATTGTAGTAAAACAACTTTTATTGTACAAGAATTACTTTTTAAGTGTCAAAAGTACTTTTAATAAACGAAATAGTAAAATAGTTTATTTATTTAATAGTTTATTTCACAAAAAAGTAAAATTATTTGCACCAAAAAGTATTTTTATTGTACCAAAAATTACTTTCATTGTCGTTGAAAGTGCATTAACAATATCAAAAAGTACAATTTATAGTACCAGGAAGTACTTGTATTGTAGAAAATAGTACAATTTATTGCACAAAATAGTACAATTAATTTTACCAAAATTTGCTTTTATTGTACTTAAAAGTACATTTGTTGTACCAAATAGTACAAATGATTGTATCAAAAGTACATCTTATTGTACTAAAATGTATTTTCATTGTTCCAAAAAGCAAAATTTATTGTACCGAAAAAGGAATTTTATTGTACTAGCTATTAGTAGCATCAAAAAAAACTTTTATCGTAAAATTTGTACAATTTGTTGTTCTTAAAAGAACATTTATTGAACCAAAAAGTACAATTAATTGTACCAAACAGAAAATTATTGGGAACTACAAAGTACTTATGTTTTATTGAAAAGTTACCTTTTTGTACCAAATAGTAAAATATATTAAACCAGAAAGTATATTAACAGTCCCAAAAAGTACTTTCAATGTACCAACAATTACTTTTTTGAACTAAATAGTAAAATTTGTTGTACTAAATAGTAAAAGTATTGTACCAAAAAGTACTTTAATTTTACCAAATGGTACAATTTATTGTTCCAAAAAGTACTTCCATTTCACGAAAAAAGTACTTTTATTGTACCAAATAGTAAAATTTATTGCAGCAAAAAGTATGTACTTTTATTGTACCAAAAAGTACGTTTATTGTACCAAAAAGTACTTTTAATGTACCAAAAAATACTTTTATTGTTCCAAATAGTAAATTTTTGATAGTACAATATATTGTACCAGAAAGTATATTTGTAGTCCCAACAAAAATTTTTTTAATGTACAAAATATTACTTTTATTGTAGCAAATACTAAAATTTGTTGTACCAAATAGTACAATTATTGTGGTCGTCAGCGTGTGCATAAGCAACTTCTTTGGAGGTCTTACAAGTTTGTGAAGCCCAATGATAAAGGTCTTTCTCCGTTTGAAGGAGTCACTTTAAACCCTAGGTTTATTTGAACCAAATTCGATTCATGACTTTTTAAATCGTTTTGAGTCATGTCTGTCTGGCTGTCCGGCTGGTGCGCACGATTACTTTCGAAAGACGCAACCAAATATTTTGAAATTTTGCACGAGTTAATATTTCCCTAAAACTACTTACGGTATTGCAAATGGGCTATATGTCCCCGCTCCTTCTGGTACCTCCCATACAAATACATCATTCCTCCCACTTTTGAAATCGAGTAATAATTTCAATACACCCAACGTGGTCGTACCCAAACTCTGTATTTAGTAAAGCTATAACAGGAAGGCTTTTTGGAGAAAAAAATTAGAAGTCTAGACACACCCTTTCTGGTACCTCCCATACAAATGTACCACTCCGCCCACTTTAGAAATCGAGTCATAATATCAATATAATAGAAAATGGTATGATTTACTGAGGGTGAAGGTATATGTAAGTCGGCTTGCCCGACTGAAACTTTCTTACTGCTTTTTGTCAGGAAATTTGTAGAACACATGAATAAGCTGGTGAGGTGCATTTACTTAAAATTTTTTTTAAAAAAAAAATAAGAAAAACCCCATTGTAGTTTTTAGATATGTTATATATATTAACTAGGCCTATCTAAAAATATTTTTTGTGGAAGAAAAAGACTTGATCTTCGAAAAGTTTAAACTTTTATTTTTGACAAAAAATTTTTGTTGAGTCATTCCAAAGTAATCGCAGCTTAAAAGTACCAATTACCGTAACTTTTCAAATATTTCGGTAGCTTTCCACGCCCACATATTTTCAAAAATGTTATTTCTAAAAATGAGGCTGTGTTTCTGTAGGTAAAATGTAGCTGTATGCAAAATTTCATTAAAATCTGGGTTCAAAATTTCCTTTTTTATAGGTTTTGTTATGAAATTCATCATAACTATGTATGTATGAAAACATAATACACCGCAAGATTGCCAAGTGTGTGGAAACTTATTTTGTTTTCATATTAATTTTTAATATTAACACAACTTTTCTATGTATTTTAATATATATTTAACATATACAAGTGGCAATCCATTAAAAATGCTTTGAAGTTGTAATTTGCTACCAAACGACCGACCGACCGACCGAGTCGTTTGATTATATGTTATCTACAAATGTTGCGCTTTTAGTGTTTTATTATTCCACTCCTCTATGCCTGATTGCGGTCAAGTTTTCTCTTTTGTCCTGCCGCAGGAAACACACAAAGGCTTTAAACTATAACAAATAGGGTTTTGTTGGCCAAAACCATAAACAATTTATAGGATGGCGTAACCATTATTATTATGACCACTGGCAGCAAAACAACGAAAGATGAATCGAATCGAAAGCAAAAAAACACAAAAACAAAAAATACTAAATGTATTGAAACAAATGTAAATCCTCATGCAGGCACACAAGCACTCACACACACACACATACACTCTGGGCAGATTGCATATAAAAATCCATTTACCATAACAACACAATGCTGTAAATATAACATGATGTACGAGTATAAGTGAACTAAATGTCCAGATATATATACATATGTATGTGTGCACGTGTGTGGGTAAAGTTAGGTAGGATTTATGCGGGTGAGGTAGTATGTAATATTTATTGTAAAATGCTTTGCTAATTTGCTTCTGCTAAGTAAAATGAGAAAAACCACATATATGTATAAAATGCAGACATTTACAGTTTGTATACAGGCAAATAAACATATACATGGACACATGGATACATGTATGGCAAAAACCACATAGTTGCACACTCACACACACCCACCCATGTAATTACAGTCCTGACTACAATCGAATAAAATGTTGATGTTTATTCATGAATGGCTTCGACTTCACGGTAAATGATTTACAATTGATGGAAATAATTTACACTCGTATGGTCATAGCAACAAGAGAAACCAAAATAATAATTTCTCCGTTGGTTGAAGCGGCCAACAAAAATAAAAAAAATAAACTGAAATAAAATTGGTTATAATAATATATAATAATAAATACGAGCAAATAGGAGAAACAATTTTGGTTGCCGCAATAACTAGATAAATTGTTTAAAATATAACACAGAACAACTCATGATTTTGGGACTCAATTCTGAGAACTGCACGTGAAAGTAGCCCCAAAAAGAAGAAGTTTTGCATCATTCGTTTTGCCAAGTTACATGTCATAATAATTGTATATCGATTTGAAGTTAGTAAGTATCGTATTGGGGAATTTGTCACGTTTTAGGCTCTTTTGTTATATTGATATATGGTGGCGTATGATTATCGTGATTATCGTGACAAATTCCCCTATACGATACTGACTAACTTCAAATCGATATTAAATTATTATTGCATGTAACTTGACAAAACGAATGATGTAAAACTTCTTTTTTTGGAGCTACTTTCACGTGCAGTTTTCAGAATTGAATCCTAAATCAATGAGCTGAAAATTGTTGTACTGTGAAATTGTTAAATAAGAATTTGTGTACAATGTTGTCTTATTGTATTTCAAAGACATTAGGCCAAAACCGCATATCATAACATTGTGAGTGCGTGCATACTAGATATTTCAATTTATTTCATTCAAATTTAAGTACACGCAGCATACTCAACGTCTCATTTCTTAATTTTCAAAGTTTAAAGTATACTTACTTCCAATTACATCTACTTTCACAATTAAGACTGTAAATTGTAATTTAAAAAATTAAATTATTCTCTTACATATGTGAGGACCGACACTCCACTCCACTCCACCCACACAATATCCTATCTCATTTTACATGATTAATGTTGGTAAGCCAAACGTTTCAACCACATTGAGAGCAAAAAAGATAATGATGTTATTTTGAACTTCACATATCGTCCTTTGATTTCCCCCAGGAACACAGACGCTCCGCTCATTACCACCCTTTGTACAATGTGTATAATTTATCTTTAAGTACTTACATGAGTATTTACGTTCATACGCCCGTTTGTAATATTAAAAAAAGGTTTTAACCATATTCGAAAGCAATTTCCCTGCTTCTCAACTCTATGCCCTGGCTACAGATTGTTGCTGTTGTGTCGCTGTTGCTGCTGTTGTTATGTTCTGTTTTTAGGAATGTAAACAATGTTTATTACTTATGCCTATAAATATGGTTTTATTATAAGCCAATAATGTTGATGTTGCGTTATGTGTATGAGTTGTTTTCGTAGTCGTATGTGTGTGTGATACCCTTACATTGTATGCTCTATGCACATTGGTTTGCGAGGGCAAGTTTGGAATTTATTCTGTATATAGGTACAATAAAATTCTGTTTTGTTAATTGCACAATACAACATTTTCCAGCTCATTGATTTGGGACTAAATTCTGAGAACTGCACGTGATAGTAGCCCCAAATAGAAGAAGTTCTGCATCATTCGTTTTGCCAAGTTACATGCCATAATAATTTGAAGTTAGTAAGTATCGTTTAAGGGGATTTGTCACGTTTTAGACTCTCTTATCTGACATAACTCGAGAACCCCTAGGCCTATTTGGCTGAAACAAATTTAAAAAAAGTTTTGAATTTCAATTCCTTTAATCTGTTCATATAACGTTTCCCGACAAAAGCAACGGTTTCACTTTTTCATGCATCGAATGATTTTGAACTGGTTTTATTTTGTAGCGGTTACAATAAAACTGCTGTACTCCGTGGCGTATGATTTCCGTGGAATATTACTTATGATAATCATACGCCACCATATATCAATATAACAAAAGAGCCTAAAACTTGACAAATTTCCCTATACGATACTTACTAACTTCAAATCAATATAAAATTATTTTGGCATGTAACTTAACAAAGCGAATGATGCAGAACTTTTTCTTTTTGGGGCTACTTTCACGTGCAGTTGTCAGAATTGAGTCCCAAAATCAGTGTGATGCAAGGTAAAGCTACCAAGCGGTTTAATTTGAATTCTTGTCAATTACACTTCAAGTCTACTTACAGATCTCCGCCTGGAAACGTGCCTTTGACACCCGTCAGAGCACGGCTAACTTTGAGAGGCAAAACCTAAAACCCAGGCATCTCGGCTCAGAGCGGCTGTAATAAAATCCTAGCAGGAAAAGAAAACTGCGACGTGATACGCTGGACTTGCAACCCACCACCGACGTTTGAAATATTGCAATGAAAAGAAGTAAGAAAAGTAAAATGAACCCTCCAAAATGTTAATGACCATCGTAAACGAATTAAGGACCATGATTTAAGGATATGCACCTGGAATGTTAGAACACTGTATAGACCAGGCGCCTCCATCCATGGAAGAATGTAAGGCTGCCATAACCGCTTTACAGGAAATCCGGTTGACCGGACAGCGGTGCTCGCACATGAAGACGTGCGACATCTACTATAGTGGCCATGCGGACAAGCACGAGTTTGGATGTGGATTTCTGCGTGGCAAAAGACTGCGACACCTAGTTTTAACCCGGTGTGTGAATATATAGCCACCATAAGAATCAAAACAAAGATATATGTGCCCATGCTCCGACAGAAGAGAAAAGCGATGAGGACAAATAACATCAAAATTGTACCAGGCGATTTTAATGCTAAAATAGGCAGGAAGACAGAATTCGAGCCTACAATCGGAATATTCAGTCTGCCGAAACGTCAAACAATGGCATCAGACTGATTGATTTCTTTGCGGCAAGAAATATGGTAGTTAGCAGTACTAGATTGGACCACAGAAATATTCATAAGGCCACATAGTTATCATTCTGAAGATATGTAGAGAACATTTCAGAAATCTATTGGATACGTACACCACACCAGAAGACCCCTCTCCAATCTATGACGATGGTATTAACTGTCCACCTCCGAGCGATAGCGAGATACGTGTGACAATATCCAGCAATGAAAATAGCAAAGCGTCTAGAGCCGATGGTCTTCCGGCTAAATTGTGTAAGGCAGGTGCGATGGAGTTGACTTGGAGCAGACATCAGCTCATGGAGAACATCTGGCTGGAGGAGAGCATGCCCGGGGGTTGGAGTGTCAAATAGTTATGTCCCATATACAAGAAAAGAGATCGTAGTGAATGTAAGAACTACCGTGGAATAAGCCTATTACCAATTGCGTACAAGGTCCTTTCAAGCATTGCAGAAAAACTAATTGGACGACGGATCAAATATTCACTTTACGACAAATTCTAGAAAAAAACTAATGAAAAGCAGATCGACACCTACCACCTCTTTGTCGACTTCAAAGCTGCCTTCGACTCCCGATAAGGAATATACTATACGAGGACATGTCTGAGTTTGGTATTTCTGCAAAGCTGATTGGACTTTGCAGATGTACCTTGGACAATACCAAATCCTCGGTTAAAATTGGTAAAGATCAGTCTGAACCTGTCAGTTTTCTCATCACTAGAAAAGGAGTCAGCAAAAATGAGTTTAGCGGTCAACAAGAACAAAACAAAAATAATGATTTAGACGAACAAAAAGTTCTTCCGGTGGGGACGTACCCTCAACGTTGCAGATTATTGTTTTGAGGTAGGGAGTTCCAAACTTCTTTGGAAGGACCAAGTGGTAGGCGACGTACCACCATCTGGTTGGACTAGGTGAAGAACGCAAGCAGAAGACCGAAGTGTGTGGAGTTCTTTATTGCTTCAGGCTTTTAATTTATGAACCACTTTTGTATGTTATAAAGTGTGACTTTTTGGTAAGCAAGTATATTTTTTGCCACAAAAAAATAATATTTAGTATAATGAAAATAATATTTGTTATACTTACAGTATTTTTACATATGATAAAATTACTTGTTATACAATACAATTGGAAATATATGCTTTATTTTTATTGCAATTTGACTGCTCCGCTCTTTCACATAATTTTTTTTCTATTATAGTTTACTCTTGCAGAACTTTTTCTTGTAACCGATACCGCCTCGCAATCACAGTGCATACCCACACACTGTACCTTCAAATTTTTTACGATGTAAACTCTTTACATAATTTTTTATTGCTGAGGTTTAAGGCAATTGTTGTTGCAATTGGTCACGTTGTTGCCGTCGTCGTTGTTGTTGTTGTGCCAATGTAGTCCCTATTATTACTTTTAACCTCCACTTTCTCCCAAGCACAAGGGAATGTTCTCAAATTACACTGGCACACACACCCAAACATACACGTTTTCACATATAAACGATTGCATGAAGATATGAAAACAATGTATAGACGGAATGTTCTGATATTTATGTTTGTATTACACAAAAAACGGATGTAATACAATACACTGTTATACACACACACAGATATGCTTTTACATACATATCAATATATTGCATCGTGTATGTGTGTACACGAATATCTGAAATTTTCATTTAGATTGAAATGCCCGTAGCGGCAATAAAGTACAAAATATCCTCTTTAGATTACCATAGAGCAGACCAATGGTCAATAGTTAATGGTCAGCTATGCCAGGGCAAATATCAATGACAGTGGCAGTGGCAGAGAAATTGTTCATGGAAGGTTTGCATATGGGTGAATTGGATAGGAGATTGTCGAGAAAATATGAAAAATGTATATATGAAATGGCGTCGAAGATTTTTAAAGTCAAAGAGATTTTTCAATGTAAAAGTCAAACTTTTAGAAGCGCCTTAAGATCCTGAAATGAATTGATGAAATTATCCCTCAAAAGTAAAAGAAACACATTGTTCTTTCGGGTCATTATAAAGATTTCGACATCCAATTCTACAAAAAGTTTTTTTTTTTTTAAATAAAAGTAAAAGCTCTAAATGAATCACTCTTTACAAATGCAATGAACGAAATTTTGGGTCATCTCTCCGAATTTGACGAAATTTTGCTCACATGTAAAATATGAAAATATAGGGATTTTTTTTTTAAAAATTCTAACTTTGGGTATGGATTAAGGATATGTGTCCCCCAGAAAGATTCACGATGCCGTCTATTCAACTTCTAGAGAAAAAAATTATATGGATGACAAAAAATGAAGGAAAAACCATTTTTTGGATTTTTTGCAACATCAATATCATCGATATTGATATTGCTATTGCTATTGATATTGATATTGCTATTGCTATTGCTATTGCTATTGCTATTGCTATTGCTATTGCTATTGCTATTGCTCTTTAGATTACCATAGAGCAGACCAATGGTCAATAGTTAATGGTCAGCTATGCCAGTGGCAGTGGCAGAGAAATTGTCCATGGAAGGTTTACATATAGGTGTATTGGAAAGGAGATTGTCGAGGAAATATGAAAAATGTATATATAAAATGGCATCGAAGATTTTTAAAGTCAAAGAGATTTTTCAATGTAAAAGTCAAACTTTATTGCTATTGCTATTGCTATTGCTATTGCTATTGCTATTGCTATTGCTATTGCTATTGCTATTGCTATTGCTATTGCTATTGCTATTGCTATTGCTATTGCTATTGCTATTGCTATTGCTATTGCTATTGCTATTGCTATTGCTATTGCTATTGCTATTGCTATTGCTATTGCTATTGCTATTGCTATTGCTATTGCTATTGCTATTGCTATTGCTATTGCTATTGCTATTGCTATTGCTATTGCTATTGCTATTGCTATTGCTATTGCTATTGCTATTGCTATTGCTATTGCTATTGCTATTGCTATTGCTATTGCTATTGCTATTGCTATTGATATTGCTATTGCTATTGCTATTGCTATTGCTATTGCTATTGCTATTGCTATTGCTATTGCTATTGATATTGCTATTGCTATTGCTATTGCTATTGCTATTGCTATTGCTATTGCTATTGCTATTGCTATTGCTATTGCTATTGCTATTGCTATTGCTATTGCTATTGCTATTGCTATTGCTATTGCTATTGCTATTGCTATTGCTATTGCTATTGCTATTGCTATTGCTATTGCTATTGCTATTGCTATTGCTATTGCTATTGCTATTGCTATTGCTATTGCTATTGCTATTGCTATTGCTATTGCTATTGCTATTGCTATTGCTATTGCTATTGCTATTGCTATTGCTATTGCTATTGCTATTGCTATTGCTATTGCTATTGCTATTGCTATTGCTATTGCTATTGCTATTGCTATTGCTATTGCTATTGCTATTGCTATTGCTATTGCTATTGCTATTGCTATTGCTATTGCTATTGCTATTGCTATTGCTATTGCTATTGCTATTGCTATTGCTATTGCTATTGCTATTGCTATTGCTATTGCTATTGCTATTGCTATTGCTATTGCTATTGCTATTGCTATTGCTATTGCTATTGCTATTGCTATTGCTATTGCTATTGCTATTGCTATTGCTATTGCTATTGCTATTGCTATTGCTATTGCTATTGCTATTGCTATTGCTATTGCTATTGCTATTGCTATTGCTATTGCTATTGCTATTGCTATTGCTATTGCTATTGCTATTGCTATTGCTATTGCTATTGCTATTGCTATTGCTATTGCTATTGCTATTGATATTGATATTGATATTGATATTGATATTGATATTGATATTGATATTGATATTGATATTGATATTGATATTGATATTGATATTGATATTGATATTGATATTGATATTGATATTGATATTGATATTGATATTGATATTGATATTGATATTGATATTGATATTGATATTGATATTGATATTGATATTGATATTGATATTGATATTGATATTGATATTGATATTGATATTGATATTGATATTGATATTGATATTGATATTGATATTGATATTGATATTGATATTGATATTGATATTGATATTGATATTGATATTGATATTGATATTGATATTGATATTGATATTGATATTGATATTGATATTGATATTGATATTGATATTGATATTGATATTGATATTGATATTGATATTGATATTGATATTGATATTGATATTGATATTGATATTGATATTGATATTGATATTGATATTGATATTGATATTGATATTGATATTGATATTGATATTGATATTGATATTGATATTGATATTGATATTGATATTGATATTGATATTGATATTGATATTGATATTGATATTGATATTGATATTGATATTGATATTGATATTGATATTGATATTGATATTGATATTGATATTGATATTGATATTGATATTGATATTGATATTGATATTGATATTGATATTGATATTGATATTGATATTGATATTGATATTGATATTGATATTGATATTGATATTGATATTGATATTGATATTGATATTGATATTGATATTGATATTGATATTGATATTGATATTGATATTGATATTGATATTGATATTGATATTGATATTGATATTGATATTGATATTGATATTGATATTGATATTGATATTGATATTGATATTGATATTGATATTGATATTGATATTGATATTGATATTGATATTGATATTGATATTGATATTGATATTGATATTGATATTGATATTGATATTGATATTGATATTGATATTGATATTGATATTGATATTGATATTGATATTGATATTGATATTGATATTGATATTGATATTGATATTGATATTGATATTGATATTGATATTGATATTGATATTGATATTGATATTGATATTGATATTGATATTGATATTGATATTGATATTGATATTGATATTGATATTGATATTGATATTGATATTGATATAAATATTTTATGAAATTTTTATTGAATTTTAGTTGTCAGCCAGAGTTCAAAAATCACCAACTTCAAACGCGTAAAAAAATGTGGCACTAACATTCAAAACCACCTTGAGGGTTTTGTTAAACAAAATGTCAACCTTCATTTGCTTTTGGTTTCATCCCATTCCGATTCGGAAAGTTCAATTTTGTGTCACAGTGTTATATTTCTGCACATTTTAAGGTACATGTTAGCAAAATTTCATCAAATTCGGAGTGATGACCCAAAATTTCTGTAATTGCTTCACATGGAATTGCTCAGCTGTAAGATTTTCTTATTATTAGGAAAGAATAATGTAATGTAAGAGTCTAAGGAAATGTACTATTTTACTTACTTCTATGAAAACGTTAATGTATTTGATCGCGATATTTGATAAAAACTCAGGTTTTTCCTATTTCGACTTAGATTAATATGGTTAGTTACCACAAATATTACCATTTTTGAGAAGCCGTTTCCAGACAATTGCCGATTGACTACTCTCTCTACTTCTGTTAGTACTTTAATGGCTCTCATTTTCCAGTATAAACTTCTCTCTTTTCCCCCTTCACACGTACGCACCTGATGCTCTCGCTTAACGTTATACTTAAACCAAAACCGGTCATAATGTCCTCATGGAATAAATATATCGCAGCAATGTCTAAAAATTCCTATAAAATAACAACAGAAACAGCACACAACTATAAAAAATACACATCTACAACAACAAGTAAATGATTGAAACAATTCATGTTTGCTTCAAATCCTCCTAGAGTCAAAGTTTAATAGGAAAATTGGCAGCAGTGTTTTCAGCTCATAACCATTACCACCATAACCCCAATCGTTGCCACAATCCGGCACGCAGCATCCATCTATCCATCGGTTGGTGGTGAAATGAAATGAAACTCAATACAGTGCAAAAGTGGCCATCAAATTAACAATTTATGGAAAAATGCCTCAAGTTGCAGCAAGCGATAATAATTGAATGCTTACAAAATTGGGCTGGATTTTGTTCGGTGTTGTTGTTCTTTTTGTAGTGTTATATAACCCAAAATCGAAAAAGATTGAATACGCATGAAAATATTACATAGTCTCCCTGTAACAAACAAATTCACATAAAAAAGTAATAAGTGGCAATGGGGTCATGCCACTAGAGGTGGTATTATTACCTATTTGTAGAAAATAATTGTGAATGCTTGCTTAGCTGCAGGGTAGGGTACAGTCAATATTGAGGGAGTTGTAATTTCGGCAAAATAGGTTCCACTCTGTATTCACCATGATTTATATTGATGTAGGAATCGATTAACTTTGTAGGTGGCAAAATCAAAGCATCACCATGGAATGTTCGCATACTGACAATTGTTCCCATTTAGATTATGCATTGGTTTGGCAATAGCTCCGAAGATTGTATAAATGCTGTTAAACTCTGGACTTGGAATTGTTTCTGTAAAACTGACCTATAAGATGAAATTTTTTAAAAATATGCCACATATTTCATATGTTGCAGTAATACAGTTTTATCAGACGCTACATTCTGAATGACACAAGCCAGTCGTGTTAAAATTTCTATGAATGCAAATTTGGAGCCAGCCGTGCATGATGGTTAGAATACGCGTTTATCATGCCAAAGATCTTTTGTGAAGATCCGAATTCACAACAAAGCGAGAAGCTATCCCATACCATAAAGAACATTAATTTGTTTTTAAGTACCACCTTTGATAGAAATCCCTAAGTCCAATGCAGTTTCCAACATATGCAGTACCATTTGTTTTCCTTTAACGTTTTGTTGAAGCTTTCACAAAATAATTTTCATTTACGTCCTCATTAAAGGAAAAACTTCAACACAAACAATGAAAAATTCATCACACTCCTATTACGATTTTTATTGCACTTGATGCAAACAATACTGAATTCAATTGAGCGCACAAACCGTAGCAACCTATGCTTGAGATGCTGAGCTTATTCAGAGAGGGTAAAAGGTGTACGTGTATGAAAGACAGAGGACGCCACATCAGCCGCATCAACCATATCACCATAGTGACCTTTTTGTCTACCTCGCGTACACACCACCATTGCCATGTACAAATTTCCTCAAATCCTCACTGCTACGTCAGCCACAAACACACACACTGGCATTGAATATACTACACAGATGATATTTCCCTCGATTAAGTCATTTAAAGGACGTCAATGAAATGTTATCCACATTTCAGTTTATTTGCCCAATAATTGTGCACTGTGTTGTGACTCATCTTCGTAGTGCTGTTAAATTTATAACATGAAATGGCAAAAAATTGGCATTTTCCTTGAGATATGTGTCAGGACAAAATGAGGATTTGAGCTGTGTGTGTGTGTGTTTTTTTTGCCGGATAACACTACAATCACAAACAAGAAATACGAAAATGTATTAATTTCAGTCTGATAATTCGTTGGATGTGGAACGTGTCGGTTGCTGCTGCCACCCACGTTTCGTGAAATGATGTACGATATATATGTATGTGAGTGTGTGTTTTGGCCTCTGTGCAATTGCGATGGCCATGACATCCATGACCAATTTTCAGTCATTGACAGAGAGCTGCACGATTTGTGCAAAGGAAATTGAAATCTATACAAATATTATCAAAGGGCTGGGAAACGGAGGGAGGGACGTTATAAATGTTACCATGTTGTTGATATGAAATGTGCGTTTTGTAGCAAATGGATAATGGTACTGGTTCGGTGATGTCGAGTAACAATTGTTTGGCATTTTTTTTTCTCTGGAAAATGTAAATGTATATTTCAGTTTATTTCCTTTGCTTTCCGTTCTTGCCCATGATGATTTTTTCGTTGTTATTATTGGCATTCTCCTCCTCTTTGCTTACTAGGAACGCCCTTATAATCATCATTACCAGCAGCAAACCTGAACAGATGTAATAACAACACCGAGAGAAAGCTGCGAAACAGTGGTTTGATAGAGCTTTGGCAGGGCAGTGTTTGAACAAAAGTAAAATTATTACAATTGTTTCAAGTTTTTAAATATGTTCTTCATACTTATAAGCAAAGATTTATATATAACTGTTTTATTTCAAAATAAACATTTAAACACTTTAAGTAAAATAGTATGTCGGTATTTTTATTTGAAGGTACAACCTTTGACATTTACATTTCTAAAATATGTAAAGTATACGTAAGCAGACTCATTGCATGATGATTCATTTAGAAGTTCGTTTTTTAACTGTAAATAAATTACTTAAAAACGACTTTGATGTCCAAATGATTTATATTTTACGGAACAACACATTTAGGCATTTAAAGATAATATCATTCAAATATATCATTAAATTACCTTTGACACCCGTCAGAGCACGGCTAACTGTGAGGGGCGAAACTTAAAACTATGGCACGTCGCCTAAGAGTGAGGGTACCCTGGGCAGCGTCTGACCCAGAATGGGCGGCTATAATAAAATCCTGGCAAAAGGAGAAAACTGCGACGTGGTGTGTTGGGCTTGCAACCCGCCACCGACGTTTGAAGTATTGTAATTAAAAGAAGTAAGAAAATCATAAAAAGGACCCCTCAAAATGTTGACGACCACCGCAAACGAATTACGAAACATTAGGGCGACTCATTTTGTATGGGGCCAAAAAATGTATCTTGGCGGAAGTCCTCGAAGAATTCATGGCTGATATAACTGATTGATTTCTCAGCGGCACGAAATGTGGTAGTTAACAACTGCTAAAAAATGCTCCAACCCCTCATAATAGCCTACTCCATAGAACAGACTGCAAGAAGCGTACTTGGGTACTCAAAGCCGTCTCAAGAAGATGCCTGGTACGATGATGAATGTCGCAATGTCCCGAGAGAGACGTATGATGCATACAGGGCAAAACTGCAGCCAATGGCAACGCGAGCTGCTCGTGAACGGCACAGGGGGAAGAGACGAGAGACAACTTGTCCCTTTAGACGGAAAAAGAAGGAGCTGAAGAAAAGACATGAGTGCACAGAGTTGCTACGAAGTAAAGGTGAAGCCCGAAATTTCTACCAGAGAGTTAAGGAGAGAATGCGTGGAACAGAGTTGCCCTTCTGCAAGGACAGCGATGGCCAGCAAGTGACGGATCCGAATAACATTCTGATGATATGCATAGAACAAAGGCAACTGTAGAAAAGCTAATTGGACTTTGTTCGAACAGGTAAATCTACAACGGATCAAATATTCTCTTTACGACAAATCCTGGTAAAAAACTCATGAAAATAAGATCGACACCTACCACCTCTTTGCCGACTACAAAGCTGGCTTTGACTCTCCGATAAGGAATGGGCTATATGAGGCTATGTCTGAGTTTGGTATTCCTGCAAAACAACATACGACATTGAAGATGTACTTTGGAAAACACCAAATCCTCTATTAAGATTGGTAAGGATCACTCTGAACCATTCAGCTCGGAATGAGGTATCAGGGAAGGTGATAGTTTGTCCTGTACACTATTTAATATAGATATGGAGAAGATGATGAGAAAGGCGGGTGTCAACATGTCTGGCACCATATTCCACAAGAGCCACATGCCACTAGCCACCACCACCACTTTATACCGGGATACTAAAAATCTGCTGTACCAGGTATAAATTTTACCCGTTCTGTTGTATGCCAACGAATCGTGGATGCTTACAACAACGGACATACAAAACCTGGGAGTATTCGAGAAAAAAGTACTCCGAAAAATATATGGACCTATCTGTGTTGACGGCGAGTTTCGCCTTCCAATGAACCATGAGTTGTATGAGATTTACCACGACATCAACGTAACTAAAAGAGACAGAAACTTACGACTTTGATGGCTGGGACATGTTGCCAGGATGGATGTAAATGCTCCAGCGAGAAAAATGTTTGAAGGCGAGCCTGAAGGGCGACGCAGGGCAGGTAGACCCAAATTTCGTTGGAAGGATCAAGTGGGAGGCGACGTGCCACCATCTGGTAGGACTAACTTAAGAACGCACGCAGAAGACCGAAGCGTGTGAAATTCTTTAAAACTTCAGACCTCTAATTTATGAACCACGTTCGTAAGTTGTAATGGGCCACTGAAATTAGTACGTAAGATAAACTAAGCGATAGACTGCTGATAAGGATAAAGTACATTAAACCTGCCTTCTTATAATTGCCTACGTATTTCAGATGCAGCAGCTTTGAAAGACTTTTTGATCAAGAGATTTTATTTACCCATGTCTTTCCCAACCACTGTCCACATCGTCATAACCCAGAAAAATCTCATTGAATTTGTATGGGCTGCATATCGTACAATCATAACAATTCATTTGTACCAACGTTCGCCATTGTACAATTCACATTCCGGCCATTGAACATTCAGTTCCGTGCCATTTACTCCAAAAACCGTTTACAGTTTAGTCATTCCATCAGGCCCCCATTTCACTCTGTCATTTCATTATACGTTTCTCGTTTTCCATATCCGTGCCAGTGCTATTATTGTTGTTGTTGTTCTACGCCGCAGTTATATTAAATATTTTACCTTTTTGGCAGAGCTACTCCGAATCGTCCTTTGTATTCTGGATATCCATTTGTAATATTACCTGCTAAATGATTGAGGCATCTGGGCAGTGTTGATGGTGGTGGTGGTGGTCGTGGTTGGTTGTGAAATCATTATTGTTGTCGTAATATTTTCTGTTTGTTTCCCGGATTTCTGTTTGAATTTATTGAAGGAACAATACTTTCAGCGTTTTTTGCTGCTGTTGTTGTTGTTATGCTTTCGATTGTGTTGTATTATTGTTTCTTATCACACAAATTCAATTAACTTTTTCAACTAATAATAATTTCTCATAATTTTTATGGCTAACTCCCTGTTGTTAATGATAATCTTCAATTAGCCTATAAATAATAATAATATTAATTGAAATGAGAAATTGTAATTGGTCTATATTGTTGGTGACGAGAGAAAAGAGGAGGGGAGGTGAGGTGCTGCTGAAAGGAAACTGTTTTCTCATTATTATTGTCAAATGAGGCGACATTGGCACCATTCCATTTAATTAGCACATGACCATTAGGATGTAACTCAATTAGCCGCTTGAGTTAAATGATGTAGTAATTAAAGTGAAACGTGTCACACGAGGGGTGATAAGGAAATATGAATATGAACCGTAATTTTTTTTCTTATGCCTTTCCAACGCAAACGTAGAAGAACACTTCAATGATTCATTTCATAGACTAAAACTATGAATTTTGTAATTCCTGTCTGGCTGCATCATGTAGACACTACATGCATCCACCCTTTTGCTAGAGTGTTTCCGCTATATCTCACTTCCTGTTTGGCATAGCCCTAACAACAACAATAAGAAAACAAAAGCGGAAACCAAGCAAAATATGTTGCCAATTCGCATTTGAAAAATAGACTTTTGCACACGATAGAGAAAAAAAAGTAACTCTAGCATATTTAAGGGTGTTTCTGCAATTTCATGTCTATTTGTCTATGTTTACACAGATACAGACTCCTCTTTTATCGTGTAAATTTTTATAGTTTTTACAGTTTATTTACAAGACAACATTAGTGTTGTTTTTCAAGTATATATTGGGTGTGATTGGTTTCGTATCGCATATGTGGCTACGAATAACTTTTGTTTATATGTCTGGCGACTCCCCTTTGAAGTATGCAGTAGTTTTTTTATGTCTGTGTGCAGTTTGTGTTTTTGCTTTTTCTGTTGTGCTATTGCTATTCTGTTGATTTAAAAGTTTTTCGTTTGTTTTTGTTGGTTTACTATAAGTTGTCAATTTTATATCTTTTCGAAATGGTCAAAATGGACAAGCAAGGCGGTCATTACTTTAGAGCTGATAATTTTTTGCTGATTGTTTAAAAACTCTTGGCAGTAACGATGTCGGAAAGTAACATAAATCATTGTGATAAGTAATAAGCTTTACTAATTTGGGAGGTGGCTATCGTTACTGTGAAATATTGGCTGTTCAAAGAAATGAAAATAACAAAGTGTAAGATTATTGTTATATCTAGTTTCAGTTGTTACTCATGAAGATGAATTTGTTATATTAAATTATATCAGAAATATAAACATTTCCCAGTACAACACATGATTTTGGGACTTAATTCTGAGAACTGCACGTGAAGGTAGCCCCAAAAGAAGATGTTCTGCATCATTCGTTTTGTCAAGTTACATGCTGTAATAATTATATATCGATTCCAAGTTAGTAAGTATCGTATAGGGGAATTTGTCATGTTTTAGGCTCTTGTGTGTGACATAACATGAATACTATATGGTGGCGTATGATTATCATAAGTAATATTTCACGTAAATCATACGTCACGGAGTACAATAGTTTTATTATAACTGCTACAAAATAAACCCAGTTCAAAATCATTTGATAAATGGAAAAGTGAAACTGTTGCTTATGTAGGGAAACGTTATATGAACAGATTAACGGAATTGTAATTCATAATATTTTTAAATTCAGCTAAATCGAACTAGTAGTTCTCGACTTATATCAAACAAAAGACCCTAAAACGTGAGAAATTCCCCTATACGATACTTACTAACTTCAAATCGATATTAAATTATTATTGCATGTTACTTGACAAAACGAATGCTGCAGAGCTTGATTTTTTGGGACTATTTTCACGTGCAGTTCTCAGAATTGAGTCCCAAGTCAGAGATCTAAAAAATGTTGTACTGTGTAATATTTTAGTTCAACAATTTGGGAAATACTAATAAAATTGGTTTCCTTCTAGTATATAGACTTACTTACACTACTGACATTTTGGTCAGTATTTCCCTTAGAAACACATTGTCGATATACTGAAAAAGTTTCATTAAATAAATCAGTACATAAAATTGAAGTTCTTTTATCAGAAAACCTACATTTTGGTACTATAAATTAACTTTATTTTATATGATAAAAAAACTTTTTAGTACGATAAAATCTTCTGATACAGCAAACCTACTTTTTGGTACTTTAGTACTTTTTGGTCCAACAAACACAGTATTTGATACAATATATTGTACTATTTTGTACAATTAACTTACATTTTGGTACAATATATTTGTGGTTTATAAAGTTTTGATTTAATACAATAAAAGTACTTTTGGATGCAAAAAGAGTGCTTTTTGAATAACACTATGCAACAAATGAAGATTTTTTGTAAAATACAACAACTAGACAGTATAGGTTCGATTATTCTATCGAAGGGTAATAAAACTCTATACTCAGTTTGGCGAGATTGGTGACCTATTTTTTATTTATTGACCCCAAAAGATTCTCAAAATCAGTGAGCCCCTCGAAAAAAGGTATCATCAGTTTTTGTCCAACAGCTAACTCACACTTAGTGATAGCGCTAAACTATATTCGGCAATATTGTAGCTGGGAGTTTTGCGCTATAACTTTGTTAACAATTAATGTCAAAAAGGTTGGTTATCCCTGCACTATTTCAAAAAAAATTTTAATTTTTTACTTTTTTGGGCATTATTTTGAGGGAGTCAAAATTTTTCACTAACATTGTTAGCCAAAAATGTAGCCATGGTCAAGTTGAATAACTTTCGTGAACATACCAATACAATCTAAACAGCTCAAAATGACCACTAGGACACCGGTTTGTTGTACCTTTACGCACTTAAAAGCCAGTAACGTGGTTAAATATCAACCAATTTGAAGTTTCTCAGCCGTTTTATAAAGAAGAGACTACGACATTTCCAACGATATACATCGTTATATTGATAACTTGTCATATCTGTTTGTTTTTTGCCTCGAAATTTCAAACTTTTGTGACTTTTTCACTATTTTTTAAGTTTGACGAAGTTTGTACCCACTATTTTATAAGGACACCCTAATGTTTACTATTTTATTCAGAAAGTGCACGCTATCACGAGTTAAAATTCAACTTTGATTTTAGCATAGTTGCACTCGAGAAGACGCCTTTAAGACTCGACTTAAGGGTTAGAAGACGCGACGGTGCAAGACTCGACTAAAGACTGACGAAGGCACTTCAGAAGAATCGAGAAGACGCAATGACGACTCGACTAAAGGGTCAGAAGACGCGACGGAAGACTCGGGTTTGTGTCTAGGGAAGACTCGATGCAAGACTCGACTGAAGTCTGACGAAAGCACTGCAGAAGAATCAAGAAGACGCGTTTAAAACTTGACTAAAGGGATGGAAGACGCGACGGTGCAAGACTCGACTGAAGACTGACGAAAGCACTCCAGAAGAATCGAGAAGACGCGTTGAAGACTCGACTAAAGGATCAGAAGACGCGACGGAAGACTCGGGTTTATGTCTAGTGAAGACTCCGTGCAAGACTCGACTGAAGACTGACGGAATCAATCCAAAACGCGGTTCTACTGGCTGTGGAGACTGTTGAGCACTCCACGTAAAGGCAATACAAATTCCAGAGGCTTGGTTAAGCACTCTACCACTTACCTCTGACTGGCGACCTTCCTTTGTTGACCTAGTTCTCTGACTCCCTCTAAGTGCGCGTTGCTTCCCTTTTATACTACCACCAGCCTGTGATGTTTTCTACCGTCTGCCAGTGATCATCACCAACAAGTAACGGTACTCTGTTTACCAAATAAGTTTAAAACAACTTTTGGTTAACAACTCCACTGAAAGGGAAAATTGCCTAAGTCATATTTTCAGCTTCGCCGAATAAAACCAATTTTGTTAATTTTGTTTTATAAATTTGTATCCGAAGCTGTAGTGTTGGCGAAAACGACCCGTAGGGAACTTTTGATACTTTTGGTACAAAAATTTTTTGCTTTTTATATAATAAAAGTACTTCTTGGTACAATACAATTATTTTTGGTACAAAAAAATGCATTTTGGTACATTGAAAGTTCTTTGAGGTACAAAAAATATACTATTGGTATACAATAAAATTACTTTTTGGTACAATAGATTGTACTTTTTGGTAAAACGAACGTTTTGTTAGGTAAAATAAACGTACTTTTTGTATTTATGTGTACAATAAAAATACTTTTCGATATAATAAAAGTACTTTTGGATGCAAAAAAGTACTTTTTGGTACAATATATAGTACGTTTTTACAATAAAAGTATTTTTGTGGCAAAATATGTACACTTTGTCACAATAAATTGTGTTTTTCTGGCACAATAAAGGTACTTTTGGTAAAATAAATAGTACGTTTTTGCAATGAAAGTACTTTTGTTGCAAAATATGTACCTTAAAAGTACCATTGTTGCAATAAAAGTAAATTTTTTGTACAATAAATGTCAATTTTTTGTACAATAAATGTACTTTTTAATACACTAAATGTATTTTTTGCTGAAATAGATTGTACTTTTAAAAATGTACTTTGTGATACTATAAAAATACTTTGAGATGCAATAAAAGTACTTTGGGGTACAATAAACGTAGTTTTTGTACAATTTAAGTACTGTATGGTATAAAACATTTACTTTCTGATACAAAAAAGTACTTATGATGGATTAAAAGTACTTTTTTGTACAATAAATGATTGTTTTGGTACAATAAATAGTACTTTTTGGTACTATAAAAGTACTAAATGATACAATAAAAGTACTTGTAGATGCAACAAAAGTACGTTTTTGTACAATAAATGTACTATTAGTACAATAAATTTTAGTTTTAGTGCAATAAATTGTATTTTTTGGGACAATGAAGTGTACTTAGCCGTACAATAAAAGTACTTTTGTATGCAATAAAATTAAAAGATTGTATTTTTTGGTATAATAAAAGTACTTTGGATATAGAAAATTTAAATTTTTGGTATAATAAAAGTACTTTTGGGCACAATAAATTGTACTTTTTGGTACAATAAAAGTAAGAACAGCTTATCACATTTTATCTCTCAACTCCAAATCAAGTTTATTGTTGAAAGTGCTTTCAAAAGTATAGCAGGTGAAAATGAGTTATAAGTTCGTCATTAAAAGCTAATGCATCAAAAGGCTTTTAAAAAGGCTTCTCCAACATAATTTTACAGATATGTATATAGAAGCTATGTAATTTTTTGTCACAGTTATCGATGGGTTACATAACGTAAATTCCAAGAAAAATTTTCAGCTTTAGGGATAATATCAATAATTAAGTCTGCAATTTTGGGATACTCAGTGTAGTAAATTTTTTGATTGATTACTAATTTAATCATTACCACAAAACTCCACAAAGACTTATGCTATATAATAATTAAATTTTTAATATCCCTTCTTCTTTTTCTCTAAACAATATTAAACCCCTTACTTTAAAATGCATACAAACACAAATCTTTCATGTATTATGTGACATCACTCAAAAACCACTGCAATAATGTAATATCTGTTTGACGGCCAACACTTCCTTGGCTGGCTGGCATTCCCTTGTGATCTGTCATGCTTGACTAGCAGCCCCATCACTCATAGCCGCCACATTGTCGTAACTTCACAAAGACTTTCTGCTTGAGTTAACCAAGTTTCCTCAATTTCTTTTACTGTATATTCCCGTTTGCTGTTGTCATTATTCCCTTGTTGACAACAACAGACCTTCTTCCACTTCAATATTGCTTGCCAAACTAAACAAAGGACATGGAAAGGGGGAAGGGGAAATCAAAACAAAGGCAGAGCTACAAAAAACGGCCTCAAAAGAATAAGACGACCAGTGACAAGAAACAGGCAGAAGAACTCATAGGAACCAACAAGTAAATAACAGGTGATATAAAGTTGTCAGTTGTGAGGCAATTTTGGAATGCCAATAGTCTCAGTAGAACTGTACAGGAAACTACAAGGCAAACAGACACACAAGGGTCCTGGCAAAGATAAACAAAAACTTAACATGACAGTCGAAGTTGGTGCCGCCCTGCTCTCCTCGTGTCCAAAGCTTTGTTACGGGGGCGTTTTATCGAAAGAATGCCCAAAGAGAAAAGAACTGCACAAGATTATTCTTTAGGTATAGAAAAAAAAACACAACAAGTAATATAAATGCGATGAAATCTACTAAAAATTCATGCAGCATCAAAGCGACTACAGGACTATTGTACTATCAGGCTGCTGTTGTTGTTGTAGTTGAGATCATCCTGTGGCACGTTTGTTTTCCTAGCATCAGGAATAAAGCACTAGACAACCTCAACCAGCCGTAGGATATTCAAAAGGACATTCATTCACACAGGACGATAGCGAGCTAGGCAACACAAAAAAAGAGACCTACAGACAGACAGATAAATAGACCAACTAACATTTATCCTTCCGTTCATGGACTAACTACAACATGAGTCCACATGGATGACATGAAAAGCATAAAGATTGATGTACGCCCACTTTGATAACAACGAACTTATTTTAGTTGCAACACAACTAAGCCATGACATTTTGTGACATCGTCCCACACTCAACGCCCCTTAATGCAAAATAGATTCCCCTCTATGGGATATGACACGAATGCCGACATGTTTTTCTGTTGCCATTATTATGGCGACGGTGAGTGAGGGGGGATAACAGTTCCTTTGCAAACAATGATGGCAAATTCATTTGGCAATGTATGTGTTTGCATAAATGTTTAATTTTCTGGAAATTAAAGCATACTTTAGAGCGTTTCAACAAATACTCAATTTCAAAGCACACTTTTAGCCGAGTCTTTATCTCGGTGTGTGTGTGTGTGTGTTTCTGTGTGCGTTTGTATGCTCGCGTGTGACAGAGATTTTTTCATTGTTTTCCATGAACAGAAGTGAAAAATGCAAATCACTTTGCTATTGTTCAGTTTTGCTTGTTGATATTTATCAAAACTTTTAGAATGTTTTTTTTTGCGATGTGCTCATACACAATTCTGTGTTAAATTTTTGAATTTAAAATAGAGATAAAATTGTTTGGATTTTTTTTTATTTAATGGTAAATGTGGGGTGTTGGGGACTGGGAAATAAAATGCATTAAGGATTTTTTTAACGTTTATGCTAACTTTTGAAAATTTGAGATTTTTTAAGTTCGTTGGTGCTAAAGTTCTTTGTGGGTAAATGAGAACCGAGGAAGTTAATATGCAAAAAACAATGGGATTGAAGCAAACGACTTGGTAAGTATAGGCAGTACATAGTATTAAACACAATTGCGTTACCACAAATAACACTATGTCACAAAATTTCAAAAGTTTCTGTATCCGGGACATTTAATAATACATTTTAATGTAAAATTTCACGCTGAATTCAAATCTGCTCTCAGATATGTGGAAAGTAGAACAGATTTTGAGATATGGTCAAATTTCCATTTTAAGTGTTTTGAAAAAAGGAAGGTCTACTAAAATGCCATTTTCTCTGGCTTTAATTCACCGATTTTACTGAACCGTGACAAAAATAAAAGTAATTGAAATAATTAAAAAAAAAATTATATCAAAAAGTACTTTTATTATATAATCAATTATTATCAATTATTTTTATAGTAGCAAATAGTACTTTTATTATTTGAAAAAGCACTTTTCCTGTACAAGAATATATTTTATTTTAATTTTATTTTTTTATTTTACGAAAAAGTACTTTTCTTGTACCAAAAATAAACTCCAGTGTACCAAAAAGAGTACCGAAAAGTATTTTTATTGTACCAAATTGTACTTTTATTGTACCAAACAATATTTTTATTGCACCAAAAAGTTATTTTTACAGTACCAGTGTTATACCCAAAAATACAGTACTTTTATTTTTTCTACTAAACATTTATTCTATTGTGCCCAAAAGTACTTTTATTGCTCCACAAAGAACATTTAATGTATTTTTGTCGTACCCAAACGATATTTTTTTGTGCCGCAAAGAACTATTATTGTACTAAAAACAAATTTTATTGTACCAAAAAGTACTTCTTCTCTACTAAAACTTATAGTACGTTTCTTATATCATATCTTAACTAACTTAAAAACTTAATTTCCCTTTACACCCCATGAATGAGGTATGGAATAGCTTCTCGCGTTGTTGTGAATTAGCACGTCTTCTATTTTTAGATTCACAACTAACGGCATCTACTTGTTTATCGACGAATGCAAACGTCACTGTCTGAGAAGCTCTTACTATTTCACCAAGTACTACACTTTCATTGAAATTAAAGGTACTTTTATTGTACGAATAAAAGTACTTCTTATTGTTAATAACTACCTTATCCAACCCAATAGTACGTTCAAAAAAAGTTATAAATTGTTAAAATGTACTTTTATTTTACAAAAAGTACAACTAATTGTACCATAAGGTACTTATATTGGATTAAAAAGCTTTTTTATTGTATCAAAGAGGACATTCATTGTACAAAATAGTACTTTTATTGTACCAAAAAGTACGTTTATTGTACACAAAAAGTACAATTTATTGAAAAAAAGTAATTTTATTGTACCAAAACGATCCTTTATTGTACCATGAAACTTCTTTATTGCTCCAAAAAGCACTTTTATTTCAACAAAATGCACTCTTATTGTACACAAAAAGTACAATTTCTTATTATTATAAAAATAAAGTACTTAATTGTACATAAAAGTATGTCTTTTATACCAAAAAGTACCTTTATTGCATCCACAGGTACTTTTATTGTAAAATGAAGTAAATTTATTGTACCCACAAGTTCATTTGTTGCATCCAAAAGTTCATTAATTGCATCAGTAGGGAAAGGGAAAATTTACAGTTCCAAATAATTTTTAGTACTTCAATTAAACATATATATCTATTGAAGTAAAAAGTACTTTTGCTGTATCCATAAGTTCTTTTATTGTACCGAAAGGTTCTTCTATTTTACCAAAATGCACATTTATTGTACAAAATAGTACTTTTTGTATCAAAAAGTACTTTTATTGTAGCCAAAAGTACTTTTATTATCCCAAAATGTACTTCTATTGTATCAAATTTGCATTTAGTAACAAATATTCTTGTACCAAAGTGTACAACAAAATTTTTACTAATTTTTGTTTGAATAAATTACTTTTATGGTATTTTTATGGAACAAAAGACACTTTTAGGGTACCATAGAGTACATTTTTAGTACCAAATAGTATTTTGGTATATAGTACATTTACTGTACAAAAAAGTAAATTTATAGTACCATATAGAATTTTTACTGTACCAAAAATATTTTTTGTATCCCAAAAGTACTTTTATTGTGCAATGTTAGGCTAGGTTAATACGGAAGCCGCGCCCAACACAGCTTACATGGGTCCTAGTATAAGTCCCGTTGTGTTGCAATTTTCAAATTTCGCATAAAATATTCCTATTCTAATTGGTCATCGTCGCTATCAAACCATTTCGTTGCTTTGATGAAGGCATTTATGTTCCGCAAATCTCCTACTGACAGACAGGTATTGTCCATAATTGTCCGATGACCAAGCTTTTCATATCTCAGGTCAATAAAAGAAGGGCATTGATATAGAAGATGTTCCGTGGTCTCATATTCTACCTCATCATTGCAGCTTATACAGAAGTCGTTATAGCGAAGTTATTGACCGATTATTATAGCTATGATGTTCCTCAGGTGGACTCTGGACAGGTTCAGTACAAATCGTGTCCTTTGTATATCCATTGTAAGCCAAATTTGTTTGGTCGCCGCGCAAGTGGTTTCTTTCATCCATCTTACCTTTGAAATGAGGTTCAGTTTCCCAGCAATTAGCTGTTTCACTCTTGTGAGAGGAACACCAATAAGAACCTAAACTTCGCATGAGTTCACGATTGTGGCGGCCCTATCGGTTCTTTGGTTACCATATATGGCATCATGTCCTGCTATCCATGTAAGGGTAACCGTCGAATGTCTCGCTAAGTAATAATGATAAATGTGCACAACAACAAACATTTTTTCATACCTCGAAGGGGCACAAATAACTTTACTTTGAAACCCCTTTTTTTTGTCAAGTTTAGCACTTATTTTGATACCCTCACCCTACGTGTAGGAGGGTATATATCATTTGATACGACCCAAGAGTGTAACTCATAGAACGAGTCACTTTAGACCCTAAGACTCTTTGAACCAAATTCGATTTATGACTTTTTAAGTCGTTTGAGCCATGTCCGTCTGTCTGTATGTCTAGCTATCCGGCTGGTACGCACGATAACTTTCGAATGACGAAACCAAATGTTTTGAAACTTTGCACAAGTTATTGTTTTCCCTAAACTACAAACGGTATTGAAAATGAGTTACCTTCTGGTAACTCCCATACAAATGTACCATACCGCTCACTTTAGAAATCGAGTAATATGTAATATCAAAATACTTAAAGCGATCGTGTCCCAATTCTGTACTTAGTAATACTAAGTGAGGATAACATTTTGGAGAAAAAAGTGGAAGTCTAGCCACGCCCCTTCTGGTACCTCCTTAACAAACCCACTTTAGAGATGGAGTAATAATATCAATACACCCAGCGCGATCGTGCCCAAATTCTACACTTAGTAAAGCTAAAGCAAAAAAAAGTTTTGGAGAAAATAAAATCTGAAGGTCAAGCCACGCCCCTTCTTTTAGCTCCCATAAAAATGTACCACTCCGCCCACTTCAACAATTTAGAAAAATTTGTCTACTTTGAAATTCAAATGAAAAATCATCTACTTGTTCATTTGGAAAGCTAGAGTTAAACTCATTGGTGATATACTCAAATCCAACATACTTCTGTATCAGAACTTTTTTTAACTACTTCCAAGTAAGTTCTTTTTGCGATGGGGATATGGGGATATTGAAATTCATGAGTGCCCGATTTTTACCCGCAAATATGTAGTAAAGGCTATAGGCTTTATGAAGACAACCGTTGTAGTAAATTACATCCAAAATAAAATTACATACCGCTCTTAAGACTGTCCCAATTCTCATGAGGACTGTGGTGAATCATAGTGTAATATTATTCCGATTATTCGTTAGCCCATATCGTATTTTATTTTCATATATATTTCATTGCACTTTACAAAACATTGCATGTAAATGTATACTAATAAAATATCCGGCATCATAAATTTGCCACATTTAACGGAAATTACATTATTTTTATTTGCCAACAATTTAGTTAATATTGATTACATATATTTGTACATATGTAAAAGTTGTTTTTATACGACTTTTAGACATAAATATTTAGTTATTATTTAGTTTTCACTTCATTTATTTAACAAATACTTCAACCGATGCTATATCGCCTTTGGCTGCTAATATAATTTTTCATTTAAATTTTACTATTTTTGTTTAAGCTCAATAGTAAACATATTTATATTTTCATATTAAATTGACCTAAATTTAACGTACATACCAGTGTCTAGGTAGATGTGGCTGCATATACGTATTGATACGTCTCAGCAGCGGAAAAGACGAGGCATTGTAAAAATATGCCTGCAAACATGCCTTTAGAGGCATTTTGTTGACATTCAAATACGCCTTCCTTTTCTAGGCATGTATATAGGCTATAATAAGTCCTTCACTAAGCCTTATAAAAAATTCCATACCCATGCACATTTCGCTTCTCAAATGAGACCTGCAATGAGGCCTCTTACTAGGATGAGAATAGATCCCGCAGACATGCCTCTTTCCCTTCTTAAAACCATAGATGTTCTCAAAGGGCATGCAAACTTTCTTGCCTTAAACAGGCCTGTTGACAGTCCTATTAGTAGAAGGCAGAATTTACGTTCATAGCCATGCACTTGTCACTTCTCCGATTAGGCATGTTGGCAGGCCTCTTAAGGGAAGGTAAGACAGATGCTGTTGTTTATGAAAACCACATGTATGTTATTTATCGTACAACAACTATATCACGTGATAGCCGAGTATGTAGCATGCCCAACTATGAGTACTGAAGTCGCGAGTTCGATTCCCGCAGCTGGAGTTTAACAAAACTAGTTATTACAAATTGTAATAAATATTGTATTAAAAATTTATAAAAAGTAGAAAATCATTTAATATGGAAATAATTCTCATATTTTTTTTATTTAAGTCCTTCTATAAATGCTCTTTTGCAGGCCTGCAAGCTGGTCTGCAGTAGCAATGCCTCATAGAAGGCCCTTGTTATTAGGACTCCAAGCAGGACATACTAGGCATGCCTACTGAAACGCCTTCAATGAGAAAGGGAATGTGCAGGCCTTGCCTGCCTATGACACCCTATGTTAATTTGAAATGAAGACTGCATTTGAAGGGTAGGGCTTCTGACTGCCATTGCAGGCCTGTAAGAAGGCATGCAAAGCCCCATTTTATGCTGCTGGGGTGTATTTATATACATATGTATGTGTATGTTAGCATATCAACATTTCCGATAAATGTGTTATACTGTTGATACTTTTATTTATTGCATTTGCATCGATTTATCTCGATGTTAGTATAAATAAAAACAATTTTCGGTGTTATCGTCACATATGGGTCACTCAGATGACAAAACTTTCAATTATATATGAAATTTTTGTTTGGAATTGAAAAACACTTTGATAACTTGTTGTGTTAATACAATTTGAAAGTTTTTATGTTGATCGATGATTTATCATAATTATGTGAAAGTAATACTAGTTTAGGTAAAAAAGGGAGCCATGATTTCAGTTTCGACAGTGGAGTATCGTTTTAAATGTGCCCAGGACATCTTTAAATCGCATTCTTTACAAGTTGCAGGTATTGGAAAGACATTAACCCTAAACCCCCAGCATGTAACTGAAGTTACTATATGGGCAACTTTATCATTAAATGTCATTAGTGGTCAATGCTTTTGTGAAGATCAAAGAGGCCATTGCGTTATAGCAAATACGAATCTGTAAATTGCCGTGTTACTCGCAACTTTTGAATAAAAATTTTCACATATGGTTGAAGTAGCTTTAAAAATGCAAAATCCCTATTTATGTACTTTAGTTATAAATAAGAAGTTTTTTATCTTTGTTATCTATTATGTTTGGAACATCATTTGAAAAGTAAATTTACTTTTGGTCCATCCTACACAATATAATGTAAAACCGATCTTTGCAGTTGAATAGCTGATATGTTGTATGTTGTTGCATTAGAAAACCAATTTAATTACATACGAATGATTACAAATCAATGCTATAAAAACTTGAGCTTTGTGGCAATTGTTGCATATTTTAGGCCATATCAAACATTATCAAATTAACTGAAGCATGTTCTTCAGATAATGATACAAGTTGAAACAATAGGCAAATTGTTGTGGTAATTGACATCAATACGCAATTGTGAAATTTTGTAAAGTTATCTATTTATTTCCTTAATATAAGTTACTAATAAATTCTTCATGCAATAGGACAGCATGTAATGAGTGTATCATATGAAATATGAAACTCAAATCCAAACTGTCAGACCAGGCTGTCACAAGAAGATAATCAATATAAGATAATGTAGTAGACAAAAGAAGGTATTAAATAAAGACAATTTTTATAAGGATACGTAGGCATTCTTTAAATTCATTACTATTATTATAAATACTGCAAACATTATATGGCTTTTACAATAAATTTAAATGAAAAGATTATATCATATTCTTTTAATTTGTCAGATTTTTTGTGTATTTATTTCACAATAATAATTTTTTTTTTGTAAATTATAATATTACTTAATAAGTTTTCTTATGGCATAATTTACTTTTCAAATTTAAATTCCAAAACAAAATGTTAATTAGTGTCAGTAAAATTGCATTTGGTTGTGATAAAAAGTATAAAACAATAAGTTTGTGATGATTTGATGGATTCTATTGAAAACAAAGAATAAACTTTACAATTTGGTAGAGCAAAAAGTTGATGTCATTTATATTTTTAAGTTGTGAATTGAAATTGTTGTTTCAAGAACTTAAACATAATAAGTTTGGCCACAAGTTATTTGTATTGTTTTAATAAAATTCATAAATTACACAGTACAATATTTTTCAGCTCATTGATTTTGGGACTCAATTGTGAGAACTGCACTTGAAAGTAGCCCCAAAAAGAAGAAGTTCTGCATCATTCGTTTTATCAAGTTACATACCATAATAATTTAATACCGATTTGAAGTTAGTCAGTATCGTATAGGGGAATTTGTCACGTTTTAAGCTCTTTTATTTGACATGTCTCGAGAACCACTAGTTCGATATAGCTGAAATTGACAAGCTTTCAATCTTTATATTTACAACAAACGGCACCTACTTTTTTTTATCGAAGAATGCGAACATCACTGTTTGAGAAGCTTTTACTAGACATGCCGATTGACTCGACACTCGTGGAGCCGGCAATAAAAGAAAAATTTATTTTGTATTTTTTAGATGACTGGACTGGAACACATGGTAGTCATGTGTTCTAACCATCATGCCACGGCCCACAGTGGCATTTCGGCAGAAAAAATAGGGGTTTTCAACTTTCCAATTTGAAAATTTTAATGATTTGGTTTTGTAAAGAAATATTTGGATAAGAAAAATTCAACAAGGTTTTTTATGAAAGGTGACATTTTGTAGTTAAAAAAACTAACAGAAGTCAACGGAAATTTATTCAATGATATTAGATTAAAATTATTGTCCAAATAAAGAACTTTTTGTGGGTATACGTTTATAGCTACGGCTTTTGTTTTATTTTTTAGTGAAAATATAGCACTTACTCTTTTATAAGAAAAAAAATTTATTGAAATTGGAAAAGTAAACTAATTATTAAAATTTTTAAAAAATTATACTAAAAAACATCAACTTTTCACTTCTTGATGGAAAAAAACTTTATGTGCTTTGCCTAGCTTAGCCCTCTAACTATTAAAAAATGAAAGGTCCGAGCCAAATACCGTCCCTTTTTAGTAACATAGATTTTAATGCATGCATTTGTGCGATATTTTCGGTGTATTTGAAAACTAACATCTTTCGCGGAGGGTTGTTGGGGATATTCTCTTCTTTTATATGGAGACAACTCATGTTTAACTTTTGAATAAAAAGTAAAATTTTTTAACTTATATGAAATTTTTAAATGATTCTAGACAGGGAAGCAAAACACCTAAAATCAACAACTTTCGATAGGCGTAAAATCTAAAGTAGGCGTGACATTCCCAATATGTTTAATTTTTTTTCATAAGGAGAACTCAATTAAGAAGTGTCCCGAATTTCGAGTCTCTAGGCCCAAAAATAAAAATTTTGGCAAGTGCAGTTATATGGGAGGTGGGTGTGGCAGTAGGCGGTTTTCCAACATTTTTTTAAAATTTATTAATCTAGGCCAGAGAAGTGTTTCCGCAAAATTTCATTGCTGTACGACCACTCCTTCTATTTTTTTCCAAGAAACGTATGGGGCGGTGCCACTGCGCGGCCGGTCTCTATTCCAATTTACTTTTTCAAAATAGGTAGACAATTATATGGCTGGAAGATCGAAACCCATTCAAGAACGTATGATCTATGCGAATCTTAAAAACTCGTTTAAAAACAGCAGTGATCGAAGAGAGTTATACCACAACAATTTTTAGACTCATACAACGGGACGTGCAGTTAAGCGACTATTCTTAATGTTGCCTGTTTAAAAAGAATTTGCTAGGCAAATGCTGATTGCCTCGACTACTCAGAAGAGAGAGAGAGAGATCGGAAAATGATAGGGCTCAAAAACAGGTCACCCGCATTATAGTCACTTTTTCTAACCATCATCCTACAGTCGGGGCTGAGTTGAACTATGGTCTTATGAAGTTTTAGAACTTAATTCTATTCCAAATGCTGCCCACATTAATTCTAACTCTAAATTCACAACCTTCACAACAGCGATTTTGAAATTTTTTAAAGCTTAATTTTTGGTCGCTGATATGTCTAACTTGCTCTTCCAATGGCTGCGTGACCTTAAAACAATAAAAAGATACATATTGAGCGTTTTTTTTTATTTTGTTCTTTATAAGTATGCCAATCAAGGTTTCATTTCACTTTTCCCCACCCCCCCTCGGCTGCTTACCTTTGTGTGGCATTTCCTTTTATCTTAAAATAAACTTCAAAAATCTTTTTTGTTCACCTTAAAAATTGTAGCTGGGAGCACGTGTCTGAACACGGCCGACAAAACATAAATGAGCCAACAATGGCAGCAAATGATGTTGATGGTTATAAATTCACAGCAGAGACCTGTTCGCGCATAAAATATACGAGTTTAATTCACCTTTTCTTTCATTTGGATCCTTTATGCATATCTACAACACTACGGTCCCCCATCCCATCTGCCTTGACCTGACTGCACACATACATACACAAACATTTACACAGTCAGCCCAAGATACGATACGAAATCTTATGGCGGCCAGTACAAGGTTCTTTTTGTTGCTGTCATTTTTTATTTCGTTTTGCTGGGCATAAGATCCCAAATGATCCGTTCTTACTTTGCGGTTTGAGTGTTTTTGTGTGTGTGTGTTCTCTGTCTGTTAGGGAGGTGTGAGTGCGTTTTTATCTTAGTGCTTTTCCACTTCTTTGATACACTTGCACCAATGTGAAGTTCATCTCGTTGTTGAAACGTGACTTGTTTGGCGAAACGAACTTGGGCTAGAAAAGAAAACCCAAAAAATGATTGCCAAAGGTAGTATCAAAAAAATATATAAAAAGGCAACGGAAAACAACCTAAATCTGTTAAGATTTGTCTTTGGCCTTTGGTGTTTGCTATCTCGCTACCTCGCTGTACCCAACAGCTTCAGCGGTAGCCCAGCATTAAGATAGCACAGTGAATTTAGATATTGTCGTCCCTTCTTTTTGAAGGTGTTTGCATTTTGATTGCCGGATTTTGTAAATGATGCTAATACGAATAATTTTCATATCATTGAGCCAGGTAGGAATATGATCCCTTATAGTATACATTGAATTTTGTAAATAAGTGAAACGACGTAGTAGAAAGACTTTATATTTTCCTTTTGAATAGATTAAATTAAAGGGAACCCTTTGAACGCTTACTCGGAGATCTTAGCTGTATTGTTTAAAAGTTAAATTGAATGGGGGATGTATGATGTTCTTTTAGTTGCTATAAATATTAACTACTTGAAATTTCTTACACGTTTTTCAATTCATAGTAATTTCTATATAGTTTTTAATTTCATATTCTCCCCAATGTGGCAAGAGAGTATCGTCGTAAAATGATGTCATTAATAATAAAATGGATATGAAATTTCATGCTGTTAAATATTTAATGGCGTAAAATTGTGGCTAAGTTACAAAATATATCGCATGTCTGACATGCGTGTGTATATAGTTTAAGCGATATATACGTAGATAACGCCGTTGATGTAGATAAATGTAGTAGCAGTTGGCGCTATGTTTTCGCTTATGCAATAGCTGCATCCTTTGATTCAAGGAATCAACATCCATCTATAGATTGCGATTTTAATCTGCAATTGAAGGCCCCACACAAATCGTACGAAGTTTTATCAAACAAAATACTACTTTCATTATACCAAATAGTGGGTTATATTGTACCAAAAAGTACATTTATTGTACTAAAAAGGAAAGTTCTTTTATTGTGCCAAAAATTTAATTCATTGTATTAAAAAGTATTTTTTTTTACTTAAAAGTACTTTTATTGTGCAAATGTATATTTATTGTACTAAAAATAGTACATTATTGCATACAAGGATCTTTTATTGTAAGAAAAGTACATTTATTTTAATAAAAAGTACTTTTATAGCATCCAAAAGAAATTTTATTGAACAAAAAGTATATTTAAGTCAACAAATAGTTATTTTATTGAATCAGAAAGTACTTTCATAGCACTAGTGTTCTTTTATTACATCCAAAAGTACTTTAATTGTATAAGAAGGTACTTTATTGTAAAAAAGTACTTTTACTGTAGAAAAAAGGACATTAATTGTACTAAAACCATTTCTTGTAAAAAGTAAATTTACTGCACCAATACAAATTATTGCTCCAAAAAGGACGTTTGTTGTAATAAAAAATACTTTAAATGCATAGAAAAGTACTTTTATTCTATCAAAAAGTACTCTTATTGTGGAAAAATTAGCAATTAATGTAACATAAACGTATTGCTAAATCTTCAAATTATTTCACAAAATTTATATTAATAGTACCAAAAAGTACCGTGCGGGAGATCACAAGTTCAACAACTGGCTCCAGTCACCTTAAAAAAAAAAGAAAACTTTTCTTTCATTGTCGGCTCCCCTCGAATGTTGTTGACAGCAACTTCGTAGTATAAGTGTCGAGTCAATCGGCATGTCTAGTAAGAGATTCTCAAACAGTGACGTTCGCATACGTCGATAAACAAGTAGGTGCCGTTTGTTGTGAATCTAAAAATAGAAAGAGTGTTAATTCACAACAACACGAGAAGCTATCCCATACCTCATTCATGGGGTGTAAAGGGAAATTAAGTAAGTAAAAAGTACTTTTGTTGTACCAAAAAGTGCAATCCGCTATATCAAAAGTACGTTTTTTGTACTTTTATTGTACCAAAAAGTACGTATGTTGTACCGAAAGCGAAAAAGCACTTTTGTTGTACCGAAGCTTTTGTAAAAAGTACTTTTTTTGTACAAAAATGTACAAATTATTGTACCAATAAGTACGTTTATATATACCAAAATGCTTTTTATTGTACAATTTTTATACCAATAAGAACTTGTATTGCACTAAAACCAAATTTTATCGTACAATATAGTACATTTACTGTACCAAAAAGTACTAAATATTAAAAGCAATGGATTTCGATATGCTTTTCTTGTACGAAAAAGTACTTTTATAATAACAAAAAGATTTGTACCAAAAAGTACTGTTATTGCATCCAGATGTAATTTTATTGTAGTCAAAAGTACTTTTTTGTATCAAAAAGGACATTTAGTGCACCAAAAAATACTTTTGTTGTAGCAATAACTACAATTTATTGGAGAAAATTTACCTTTATTGTACAAAAAAAGTACATTTACTGTAGTACTATTATTGTATCAATAAGTACATTTATTGTACCAAACATCACTTTAGTACTTTTATTGCATCAATAGGTACAATTTATTGTAGCAAAAAGCCTTTTCAGAGTTCTGAATACTAATTTTATTGTTCCAAAAAGTACTTCAATTGTGCTAACAAATAGTACTTTTGTTGTACAAAAAGGCACTTTAAATGTACAAAAAGTATTTTGTTCATGCAAAAAGTACTTTTATTGTACCATAAAGTACATTTATTGTACCAAAATGTACATTTATTGTACCAAAAAGTACATTTATAGTACCCAAAAGTACATTTATTGTAATTAAAAGTACTATTATTGTACCAAAAACTCTTTCAGACTACAAAAACTAATTTTATTATAACAAAAAGTTCTTTAATTGTGTCAAAAATTATGTTGATTGTGTGAAAAGTACTTTTATCTTATCTAAAATCAAGAGATATATATTTTATCTCCTGAAATTTTTTTAAATTTTTTTTACTGATTTGTTTAGTGACACGATCGCCAGAATTAGCGTGTTTTTTTTTATCAAAAATGTTGATATGAATTCGTCAGAAAATAGTATGTCAGGAAGTTCTGACTAAACTACATAATTTAAACGATGCCTACACATAGGAAGCGAAATACTGACAAAGATGTCAGTAGTGTAAATAAACCATTAGTTCTCAAAAGCTCATTTCAAACCGAAAATTATTTCTATTTTAACTTTTAATTTAAATCTAAACTTTTCCTGCATGATTTCACACTATTTAACTGTTCTATGCACAAACGAATGGCAATCGAATAACTCTCTATCTTTGGCCTACATAGGCATAACATAAATATCTCACACACATACACACGCTAAACGCAGCCTTTTTGCGCCAAGTTAACATTTAATGCAGTCACTTTCCAATCCATGGGTGTGTGTATGTGGGCTTAATACTGTCTCTTTGAGCCTGATTAGCCAATGGGAGTAGAAGTGTTTTATGGCCACAATGCATTGGAGTGTATGTGATATATGAACAGATGCCGCTCACGCATACACATTTAAACAATGTGGTGTGAGTTGGCACATAAATGACACATAGGTCGCCTTTGAGGCACACAAACACATTGCTTTAGGTTGAGGAGGAAGAGAGGAAAGAAAGAGAGAGGGACAGGAAGGCAGCAAACGGAAATGCGACAAACACAGTGACACGGATGTGGGTACACACACACATGCATGCATTCTTGCATTGATAGCGCTCTTTGGTTATATTTCAAAGAGGAAAAAGCGCATTTGTGCCTATTTTATATCAAGCTTAACTCGAACAGAAACCACCTACCTCTATGGCGGAATTTATTGGTTTAGTATAGAGACAGAGAGAGGGACAAAGCACATCTTTATGTTCGATTTATGAATCAAAAGCAAAAAATTAATGGCATCGATTCAATTCGCTTTAGTGCCACATATGGTGAATCAGTGATGTTGAATTTTTGTTGCTCTCTTAGTTTCTTGTCTGTTGCACCAGTACTGTTTGACTGTATGCCGGCTATCATGCGATATGCTGTGAATTACTCCATAGCCATTTTCAGCAATTTCTCATGTGATTTCATTCGTTTACTCTTTGGTGAATTCAACAGAAATTTTATCAATTTCAAATATAACTAGTGGCCTGATGTTGTGGTGGGGTGTGGGTGGGGAAATGCAGATACATATAGAACGAATTTAGTTCTTGTGGGAACTGAATGTTAGAGATGTTTTTTTCTGATTTGGGTAGCTTTTGTTTCATAGAGGTACAGGAACACACATACACGTTATAAGTTGAATTGATATGGTTTCGCATGATAGCCGGAAAACTGTCATGGAAATATGAAATGAATTTAATCATAAACTAAGATTTTGGCAGCACAGAAATTGCAATATTCATTTACATCATGCATGAATGATGTCGGTTTTAGGTAAGGTAACCGTACATTTCCTACATCGAATATGATAAGCAGTGGGAGTTGTGGTTAGTTGTGATATGGGAGGAGTTTTTTGTTTCGATCTTGCTAATTCTTAGAACTTATGCTGACTACTGCTTATCATCACATGAAATTTTTATAATATTCTTTAGTTTAAAGTATGCAATTTTTCAAATGAAAAAAATTGTCATATTCGTTTTGCTTATAATGTAATACAATGTTGGCCATAAATAAATTAAGAATTAGATTTCTGGTATACATCCTAATATTTTTGCCACTGACAGTTATAATATGTACCTATAAATCGTTGTGCGTTGCTAACACATCTTAATGGACTTACACTTATTTAAACGACATCTTTAAACAATTCAATTGTGATTTTATTGCGAATTCTTACCCACACTATAGTTTTGCCAGCCTCTACAGTATTAGTACTATACATTTCCACAGAAACTTTTGCTCAAACTTTACACAATAACTGAAATTTCTTAATGTTTCATTGTACATATTACAATCATATTCATATCCACACACATATATCCACCTAGCACGTGGAAATTCTCTTTCATACACTCCATTACATTTACGAAAGTTTTGCATCATTTCAAATCACTTCGCACACCTACACACATACACTCTGACGTACACACCTCTGTTCCGTCTGCTCATTGAGAATTCATACCTTTTAAGGAAATTAACTTTTCAACAAAATATCAGAGAATCACAACAAAAGTGAAAAGTTTTTACCTCATAACCAATGCTTTATGGACTACAAAACGACTGAACGTTGCTCATTTCAACAGCTAAGAAAGTTTCTTCTTTATTACTACATATTATTACCAATGGTTGGAACAGTTGCTTGTATTCCTTTACCTTCATCATATATCCATTGCCGACGACATGGCCGACTCCTACCAATTGAGCGTTGGGTTGGCATTCTATAAAACGAAAATTGAAATTTTCACAGTTTTGTCACGCATTTCGCATTGAAAAGAAACTCTATTTGTGATTTTGTTGTCCTTTACAAATTCACTTCATTCTGCCAGACCATTGTGATGGTGTGTGTATTAGTGTGCCACTCAAGGGGTTGAAGACATTTTTGTTAGTGTATCAATCGGTCAAGCTAAAAATCAGAAGTTTTTATTGATAATTTTGTAATTTTGTAATTTCGTAATTTCGTAATTTTGTAATTTTGTAATTTTGTAATTTTGTAATTTTGTAATTTTGTAATTTTGTAATTTTGTAATTTTGTAATTTTGTAATTTTGTAATTTTGTAATTTTGTAATTTTGTAATTTTGTAATTTTGTAATTTTGTAATTTTGTAATTTTGTAATTTTGTAATTTTGTAATTTTGTAATTTTGTAATTTTGTAATTTTGTAATTTTGTAATTTTGTAATTTTGTAATTTTGTAATTTTGTAATTTTGTAATTTTGTAATTTTGTAATTTTGTAATTTTGTAATTTTGTAATTTTGTAATTTTGTAATTTTGTAATTTTGTAATTTTGTAATTTTGTAATTTTGTAATTTTGTAATTTTGTAATTTTGTAATTTTGTAATTTTGTAATTTTGTAATTTTGTAATTTTGTAATTTTGTAATTTTGTAATTTTGTAATTTTGTAATTTTGTAATTTTGTAATTTTGTAATTTTGTAATTTTGTAATTTTGTAATTTTGTAATTTTGTAATTTTGTAATTTTGTAATTTTGTAATTTTGTAATTTTGTAATTTTGTAATTTTGTAATTTTGTAATTTTGTAATTTTGTAATTTTGTAATTTTGTAATTTTGTAATTTTGTAATTTTGTAATTTTGTAATTTTGTAATTTTGTAATTTTGTAATTTTGTAATTTTGTAATTTTGTAATTTTGTAATTTTGTAATTTTGTAATTTTGTAATTTTGTAATTTTGTAATTTTGTAATTTTGTAATTTTGTAATTTTGTAATTTTGTAATTTTGTAATTTTGTAATTTTGTAATTTTGTAATTTTGTAATTTTGTAATTTTGTAATTTAGTAATTAAGTAATTTTGTAATTTTGTAATTTTGTAATTTTGTAATTTTGTAATTTTGTAATTTTGTAATTTTGTAATTTTGTAATTTTGTAATTTTGTAATTTTGTAATTTTGTAATTTTGTAATTTTGTAATTTAGTAATTTAGTAATTTAGTAATTTAGTAATTTTGTAATTTTGTAATTTTGTAATTTTGTAATTTTGTAATTTTGTAATTTTGTAATTTTGTAATTTTGTAATTTTGTAATTTTGTAATTTTGTAATTTTGTAATTTTGTAATTTTGTAATTTTGTAATTTTGTAATTTTGTAATTTTGTAATTTTGTAATTTTGTAATTTTGTAATTTTGTAATTTTGTAATTTTGTAATTTTGTAATTTTGTAATTTTGTAATTTTGTAATTTTGTAATTTTGTAATTTTGTAATTTTGTAATTTTGTAATTTTGTAATTTTGTAATTTTGTAATTTTGTAATTTTGTAATTTTGTAATTTTGTAATTTTGTAATTTTGTAATTTTGTAATTTTGTAATTTTGTAATTTTGTAATTTTGTAATTTTGTAATTTTGTAATTTTGTAATTTTGTAATTTTGTAATTTTGTAATTTTGTAATTTTGTAATTTTGTAATTTTGTAATTTTGTAATTTTGTAATTTTGTAATTTTGTAATTTTGTAATTTTGTAATTTTGTAATTTTGTAATTTTGTAATTTTGTAATTTTGTAATTTTGTAATTTTGTAATTTTGTAATTTTGTAATTTTGTAATTTTGTAATTTTGTAATTTTGTAATTTTGTAATTTTGTAATTTTGTAATTTTGTAATTTTGTAATTTTGTAATTTTGTAATTTTGTAATTTTGTAATTTTGTAATTTTGTAGTTTTTTTATGATTTAAAAGCTTTTCACGATTTCGAAGTTTTAATTATTTCTAATGCAGCCACCCTATAGCGTATGTATCACTGTAGTGAGTCCTTTTCCAGTATTCATTTTCTACTTAACTCTGTTGGGATCCCTTTAACGTTGTGTCCATCGTTCCCTTCTCTGTCTCCCCTCCCATCGTTTGTATTTGTTGCTCCTTTTTAATCCATTCGGTTACATTTTGAAGTGCAAATATTGTTCCGAAATATGGAGTATGAATTTCGTTAATGGCTTTTAAATGGGTTTTTGGTCTTTAAGCACTCGTGCAATGTACGTTGACACTTCTGTTCATGGGGTTATTATAGAGCATAGGGCAAAAAATTGGAAAGCAAATAGTTTCAAGATTTGCCATTTGCTTTCTTTCATTTTTGTTGTTGTTAGCTTGATATGTGAATATTAAATGTAAAGTTAAAAATTTTAAAAAAGTTAAGCTCAAATAATTTAAGTGAAATTAAAAAGCTCATGACAAATTAAAATTCAAATAAATTAAATAAAATTTCATTTCTGATCGTAAGCTGAATTTGATGTATCATTTGATACCACTTAACGTAAATTTAATTTCATTTAATATTTAATTTCCATCCACAAGTTCGCCTTGCCAACCTTTAGTACTTCCTTGAGCTGTCATTATAAGGGTAATACACTCTCTTTCTCTACTAGTATTAGATGTCACTGTCACGCTCCCTTTTGAGAAAACACAAATATTCCAAAAGTCAAGACCATTTTGCAAAGAGTTCTCATGTGCGCGTTAAATGTTTTTGTTTGCCCCCCTCTAAGTTGCGGTAGGCAACAACTTTGACATGAAGGCTTCAAGTTAATAGGCTGCCAAGAAAATAGATTTTAAATGTGCAAACCTATTAAAATTGTTATGGTATTGGTATTTCATTTCAATTTCTTTCTGAATCTGATGTGATTTTATTTCTCTTACATCACGAATTCTAAACCTACGGTTTAATTAGATATATAAAATTGTTTGCCAAATTCTGTCCTAGGGGCTTGTGAGAGCGCGCAGGGGAGGGGGAAGAGCTTTTTATTTTATGCTCCATAAGAACGTGTGGCATTTTAAGGAAATTTATGATTTTCATTTGCCAGTACTGAGTGCGTGCCAATTTTAAGAACTACGTTAAAGGTTATAAAGTCAATTGTTATTATGCTATCGATGGGCTGGCGGCCATTGAGTTGGTGAGGTGGTGGTCTGATAAGCGTGGGAGGGTATAGGAAAATTTTAAAATTTTGTTGAATTGTAATTGGAAGAAATCTATCTATAAACAGTAAAAAAAGCATGAACTCTAAATGAATCATATTCTATAGAAATGGGTCAATTAGATCGACATGTTGTCGCACTATAACTCCATATTCGATAGCCTTATTATTCGATAGCCTTATAGTAGTTATGCCTTGAATGTGAAATTTGGAAGAAATATATATTCACTGTCAGGGAATTTCAATTTTAAACTGCTCAATATTATGTAAATTCCTAAAGAATAAGCTCTCCAAACAACAAATTATAAAAGAAGTTTGGAAGAACATGATCCTAAATAATAAGGTAATTTAAGGACTACCAATAGTACAGTAAAAATTCTGGGAAAAATCCTTTTGGGAAATACCAGAAGTGGGCTGGCTTTTACGTATATTAACAATCACGACGTAACAAAATATTTGTTTCATAGTAATAGATCGAACTAGTTGTTCTCGAGATATGTCAAATTCCCCTATACGATACATACTAACTTCAAATCGATATTAAGTTACACAACACGAATGATGCAGAACTTTTTCTTTTTGGAGCTACTTTCACGTGCATTTCTCAGAATTGAGTCCCAAATCAATAAACTGAAAAATGTTGTACTGTGTTATGGTCCATTGCTATTATCCAGATTATAAGATTATTCAGAAAGTGTGTGTGTGTGCCTTACTTTTACTTTATATAGATAAAGTAATAAGGTAACGTGGGGCCACTATGGTCTACTGTCCTCAAGGCAGATCAAACCATAAGTGAACTTCATCAGGTTCTTGATGCAATTCATTCAGACTATCAAAAAAACACTTCCCAAGGAATTGCTTGTTTTTTCTGTGAAGAGCTAGGCAATAGCATAGCAGATGATCATTGTCACAAAGTCTGCAATAGTCCTCCTGTTGGATATCTCCCAGTTGAAGATAAAGGCTCTAACGTCAGAGTGTCCTGTAATTATGTCGATTAATCGTCTGACAGAATTCCTTTGCAACTCCAAGAGTGATCGCCTTCCATTTAGTCTTGGCCAAATATCCTGCGATACTAAACAGTCGGTGCGGTGTGACGGTTCGTTGTGAAGGTTCAAAATTCCGAATATATGACACATTGGCGCTCGCACTGATCCAACTGATTGGCCGGGTCCTAGGCATGAGCCTTACCACGCCAATTCATCCGCTATCTCGTCCACTAGTATATCACTATCTACGGGGACCCATTAGAGTCGAACGCTATTTTCTGGCAGCGTTGACAGCGCCACCCTACATCTTTGCTACAATCTCGACTTTATAATCTTTGATGCCAAAGCCTGTAAGGCCGCTTGACTGTCCATATAGTTTCCTCCAAAGTCATTGCCAATATTGCCTTAGCAGATTTTATAGGAAAAACTGCAACCTTCGTCCAATCGGAAGTGTTAGCTGCAATTGAGATCCTCGCAGAAGACACCTGATACTTTTCCCATGTCCATTTTTGAGGTATCAGTAAAATTCATCAATGTAACCATATAGTCTATTCCGATTTGGAGTCCTCCGTAGTATCCATGTCTGCCGAACTATAACAGTATTGATGCGTAACATGACTCCGATTGCTACCAAAGGTCAGCTTTTTGTATTCTTATCGCACTTCTAGCCGCTACGGATTTTTTAGGGAAATATGATGAAACGTGGACCTTTTCGTCCGAAGAATACTTTGGAATATTCTAAGACACTCACTTTCCCAACAATAACTTGAACACTTGTCATCAGCCAGAAATGACTGGTGAAAGTCTGCCTGACTTATATATACATAGTTCGACCAATAGCGAGCAGTAAGACTCTGATATGGGCTTTCATATGTTTGAAACTATATAAATCAGCCGGTCTGAAAGAAATAATTTCTGCGTTATAACAGGAGACCTCATGCTGGAGGATATTCCTAGCAGTTGGTAGTCGATGAATTGGTTGCCTCTGCATCTCCGATGAGAATCAAAGAATGCGGCGTTAAGCTATCGAATCATTCTGGACATGCTAAACTTCTACAACGGATCAACTCAAGCTACAAGGCTAAACTCTACACCGGATCAACCTACAACAAAACCAATTTGACGATTAAAACTCACAACAACAACACCTTACAATCTTTTACACAAACCTTGTTATATACAAAGGAACGAAACAGAGTTGCAAACAATGATCGTATGATAATCGGATTATATTACACGCTAAAAAACCTCAAATGTCTCCCAATCCCAGCGGTACAACCGCTGAAGTATTTCTTCATCGGGATTGGTAGGTTAGTCAACTTCCACTATGACAGTCTAAGCTCAACCGAGTTCTAGGAGAACGCGCTCGACATAGTTTGCGATATGTCCCCAACTTGTACGTGAATCCATCATTAACTGTATAATATTCCCTACTGCTATTTCAGGACTATACCTACTGCTTGCAGATACATATTCTCTTTTGGAACTGAATCTCGGGCATATGAGGAAAACGTGTTCAGCATCTTCAATAACATCTTGACAACACGAACACAAAAGTGTATCGACAAGTCTAAAACGATGAAGGTACTATCTAAAGGCATCATGTTCGCTCAGGAACTGGCCCATGAAGTACTCAATGTCTCCAAGTTTCCTCTCCGACTAAGTATTTAGGAGAGTAATAAGTTTATGGGTCCATCTTCCTTTTGTGGTAACAGCCCATCTTCTTTATCAGGTTTACATAGTTAGACCTCTAGTCCACTGGTACCATTCTAGTTATAACGTACCCAGCTTCATCAGACACCGTTCTGTAAGCATTTCATAATCTCAGTGGTGTCATTCTATATACCGAGATAAGTTTTGTCGCAGTATGACTTAAGCCTCATGCAGTCAGTCCATATAGCTGAGACATGAAACTACAATTCTAACATCTCCCTTCTATAATATTTAGTTCATCTCCTAGAATCTGCATTAACACAGACTTCCAGGCTTTCATTAAATTCCTGGAACTTATGTTTGCTACATCCATGACGGTTAAGGTATGCCATTCATCACTAAGAGTCATGTCTGAGTATTTTGACATCAGGCTTATCTGGGTAACGAAAAATTTCTTAGCGGATGTGCTTGATATACAGGGTACTACGACACAGATTCTTTCGGCAAATACAAGTATTGGTTTGCCGATCCCTACTTGCCGTCTGCACATCAAGCCATCGGCTGTTAATATATTCAATTATTAATGCAGACTTAAACTTGTAAGCAAGCTAAGGTTCGCAAAAAGGGTACTTAGCAACTACATCATTAGCCGACAGACACTGTTGGAAAACACTCGCTTACATTAGGGCATAGAAACTCCACTACGAGTAAATGCTGCGTGGAGGAAGAGGAATTAACAGTCTAGCATGAAAATACAGCCTAGTTAAGAACTATACTTTTCCGGGACCATATAGTAAACACCGAAGCTGGAAACAAATATAGGACTGATCAGCAAATTCATAAAAAAGGAGAATTGGCTAAAATGTTGGTCAGTATTTGCCGGTATCACAATGGAATTCATTGACATAAGTGTGATAGAAAGTGTATTGACTTGAGCTACGCAGTATAGTGCGGAGTCAATCGGCATGACTAGTAAAAACTTCTCAAACAGTGACGTTCGCATTCGTCGATAAACAAGTAGGTGCCGTATGCTGTGAATCAACAACACGAGAGGGTATCGCATACCTCATTCATAGGGTGCAAAGGGAAATTAAATAAGTAAGTAACCTAACCTTACGATCGCTTTCTGAACACCGTTGTCATGCAATAGAATACAATGTTTCCAAAAATGAATTGCACCCATTTCTGCGGCAAGTCCTTTGCCAATTCAGTGCGTCTGATCTTAATTGGCTATACCTTCGTATGCCAAAAAATACATATTATCCTTTATTTAGTCGTCTTTTTTATCCTTACACACAAGGTTATATCCACAACTTTATGTACTACCCATTAACATACCACTATTACAGTTTTACAATTTTATCAATTTTGTTTAAACTTGACTTGTTATTTCTTGAAATTTTTTCTTTCTTTTACGTCTTTTTACTGGTGATAGTGCCATTTTGTGTAACCATTTTAAAATGAGTATATCTGTTTCATGCCATCTTGCACATTATAGCTACATCTACATACACATACGAGTATATACTTTGACTTGCGGCCGCATGGAACTACTCGGACTTATCGCACGGACTACTACGTAGTTCTCGTGCCAGTGAGTGTATCCTTTGGCTGTGGCACAGTCATTACACACAATTCAGAGTACATTCGATCACGTTGTAAGGTAATTTACTAACACACTTCGTTGCCATTTCATCTGAGGGTTTTAGGGTTAGACTATTTTCATCTCTCTTTGCAATTTTATGTTATTTTTGTTGCACCTTGTGCGCCTGCAATGGCTTTGGAAGGCTGGTGCAGCTATGGGGAGGTAGGTTACGACATTTAATTGAGTCATATTTGTTGCTTACCGCCTGGCCGGGTCATGTTGCAACAAATGTTATTTGCTTTGGTGAAGGAGCAAATGCAATTGCATCTAGTAGAATGCCTGTTGGTCGTTCAGTGCCAATAAAAAGTTGTTTTATTTTTTGGTCGTGTGAGAAGCCATAAAAAAGCATAAGGTAGTAGGTGTACCTAGAATATGGTTTAGATCGAATACTTTAAAGATATTTATGACTGTTTGTGAGGTTGTTGAAATGTAGTAAAATTGCGGAGTTTTTCAATTAGCACAGGATGGTTAAATTCTAAACTACTTGGAGTTTTAGGGCGATCCTTAAAATGTTTAGAACTTAAACGAAAATAGTCGTTGGGTTTGGAATAGTTTGTACATTATTTTGGTTCTGAATCTTTGCATTGTCAAGTCATTAAAAATATAAACTTTTCAGTATCTGTTCATTGGTTTTGGTTGGGTCAAGAATGTGTTCTTTTTTGTTATGCGGCTGCGAATACAAAATATTTATAATGGGATACATATTTCATGCAACTTGAAGTGGTTTGTTATCCAAAGGAGGACCATAATTCTTTTGATTCTACTCTCTCTAATCCTGATTTGTGACATTTTCGCATATACAGCGACGCGGGTCACCTCTTTCTTAAAACTGTCCCCACAAAATTTGGAAATTCATGTCAAACTAATGAAATGACATATGTGTTTTAATATAATATTAACATAAAATTTACGCTGTAAAAGCTATTAAAAATTACAACTATAACACCTGCGCAACTAAACTCAAATACATAAACACACGCTCAATGGCATTTCTGCAAAACTAATATAGTGTGTTGCATAATTAAAGGCGTCTGTATTATTTATTTATAACATGACATACTTTTAAGTAACGACAACAAAACGTAATTAGTTTTATGGTGAACATGACCAAAAATACGCTATGTTGCTGTCAGCATTTAATTAAGGAAAGGGTGTCGATGAAGATGGACATGCAACATAACTGTCACCAGAATCTGGGACAAAGGGAAATTCATTATTTTAAATAAGTGAAAACTTAGTTTCAATCTTCACATCTTAGTAAACTATTAGAATTGTTTGATAAGATAAAATTTAAAAGAAATATATCTGTTTTTGATGTTAAAACAATCTTAAAGTGCCTCTTTTAAAGCTACTATGTTCCTTTTTGTCATATTACATTATTCCATTGCCTATTGTTGGGCGCATTCTTTCCCCTAGCCGTGCACACATTTGCGACACTTTTCTATTATGTTACACAGGATTACTGGTCATTTCGACTTAATTACATTTGCATTATTAAATTTTATGACATTTGTTGGTTGAATGGAGCAAATGAATAGAGTTCATCAAAAGTTTTACACCGAAGAGTTTGTAGCGGAGTGACAGAAATTAAAAGAACTGGTAAAATACTTATCTTCATCTATGCCGAAACTCAAAGAGCCTTTACCATTTGTAAAATGATTATAAAACTAGTGAAATGTGATGTCCTGATCTTACATTGATTACATGAGTTAAGGATAATTTTCTGAATTTTTCAACCCCCCAAAAAGGGGAGTTTGCATGAGAAGTGGATGTAGTTTTTGGCCGATCTTATTCATCATAGAACTTAACCCCCGCTTATAGGATAGAAAGTTGCATACCAAATTTAAGAAACAATAGCTCTTAAACTACGGAAGTACTTGGGTGGACAGACAAATGGGCACCCCCAAATAAAGGTGAAGTTTGTACGAAAAGTGGGAGTAGTTTTATCCAAACTTGCACATCTAATCTTCGCTTGGAGGATCGACGGATTCATACCTAATTTAAGCACGATATCTTTTGAACTACTGCTGTAATTGAGAGGAGAGATAGGATAGAAGTATGCATACCAAACTTCAACTTGATAGCTTTTAATCTACGGCTGTAATTGGGGGGACAGACAGACGGACACCCTAAGAAGGTGGGAGATTGTATGAAAAGTGGAATAAGTTTTTGGCCGAGGATATAAGCTTGAGCATCAACTCTCAGCTCGATAGATCTTAAACTACGGTGAGGCAACCGACGGAGGATCGAAAGTTTCATACCTTATTTCAGCTCGGTATCAGACGGACACCAACACAAATGGGGAGTTTATATGGGAATTGGGGGTTGTTTTGTATGATACTGCTTATTTTAGAACTTAGCCTCCGCTTAGAGGATAGAAGGTAGCATACCAAATTTCAGCCCGATAGATCTTAAACTTTGGCGGGGACAGACCGACAGAGAAGTGCAATTAGTTTCTGTACGATATTGCTCATCTTAGATCCTAACCTCTGCTTAGAGGATCAATTTGGTATGAAATACCGATAGCTCTTAAGCTACTATTGTAATTAGGAGGACATACATACGGACACCCCCAAAACGCCAAGAGACTTTTGTTTGAAAATAATACGAAAAAATAATTTATTTTATTTTTATGTTTTTTTTATGTTTTTTTTATGTTTTTATATTTTTATATTTTAATATTTTAATATTTTAATATTTTTATATTTTTATATTTTTATATTTTTATATTTTTATATTTTTATATTTTTATATTTTTATATTTTTATATTTTTATATTTTTATATTTTTATATTTTTATATTTTTATATTTTTATATTTTTATATTTTTATATTTTTATATTTTTATATTTTTATATTTTTATATTTTTATATTTTTATATTTTTATATTTTTATATTTTTATATTTTTATATTTTTATATTTTTATATTTTTATATTTTTATATTTTTATATTTTTATATTTTTATATTTTTATATTTTTATATTTTTATATTTTTATATTTTTATATTTTTATATTTTTATATTTTTATATTTTTATATTTTTATATTTTTATATTTTTATATTTTTATATTTTTATATTTTTATATTTTTATATTTTTATATTTTTATATTTTTATATTTTTATATTTTTATATTTTTATATTTTTATATTTTTATATTTTTATATTTTTATATTTTTATATTTTTATATTTTTATATTTTTATATTTTTATATTTTTATATTTTTATATTTTTATATTTTTATATTTTTATATTTTTATATTTTTATATTTTTATATTTTTGTATTTTCATATTTTTATATTTTATAATATTATTTTGTTGATTTTCTTTCCTTAGAAAACGACACTATCATTAAAGTAACATTTTTTTCAAGTAAAATTTCTCTCCAAAGACTCATCACTCCATCCAAAACTATCACCCATTTGTCTTAACTCAACACCAACGTAGGGGACAAAAACCCATAAAATGTTGCAGTTACAACTACCACAAACTTTGTTGCACAATTGCTGCAGTTGAATTGCACCAGTGAATGCTACCCCATATATACAAAGGTACATAATACATGTGAGTGCCTGTAAGTGACCATACAAACAATCATATGCATTTATACGGGCGGTGGAGTGACGACAATGCATTTACACAGAGTACATGCAGGTGTTACATGTATGATTTCATTAACTTAATACCAATAAAAATCCATGCATGATACCATATCTTGACGCAAGTAGATATATATGTGCGAGTGTGTGTTTGCTGGCCACCATAGTAAATGTAAATGTGAATGACTTTGCCGTGGGAGTTGTAATAATTAAATTCACTTTATTAACTTATACAGATCTGCACACACACACACACAATGTCACCTCTGCATTCATTTACATTGTCACGTATTCTGTTAGGATACTTTTCATTCAAAGGACATTTGGTTCATTGTGACGTAGAGGGTGTGGAATGGGTGTGAGATTTTAATGCTTCACTCTCAGGTAATAAAAATTAATTGTTGTTGTTTTTTCATTAATGTTATTGTTATTATTCATATAAAATGTTTCGCTAATTAGTCGTCTATGGTCGATTTAATATACAAAAATCACTGATGGTTTAGAATTTTGCTGTGATGGCGCATTGACAACAACACTCCGTGATTGTGTGGCGGAGTTTGATGGGGGAAATGTCAAAATTGGTTGCTTGTTGTATTTAACGAAATAGCTTAACACCTTGTGGCGTATTAGAATTTATGGACCGCTAATTTCAATGTGGATTTGCACATTTATATTGGTTGTGTGCGCATAAATATTGTGTCATTAATTTATTTAATGATTTTGTTAGAAAATTAATTAAATTTTTCATGGTTTAGCAATAATGGTTTTTGATTTTATGATATGAATGTTCGACATGTGTTTTCGAATTTAGTTGGGGTGGCAGTTGGAAGAGTGGATGTGTTCTTCCCGCAGAGAGAGGTGTTAACAGAAAATGTTATTAAACGATTATGCCTCAACAGTTGTTGTTGCGTATTGGTAAAAAAAGTTAAAAATTGCATATAGGAAATCAGTATTTTTAAAAAATAGTATGTTTGAGAGCTTAAAAAACTGAAAATGTGCTATAGATGAGGAGATCTTTAACTATTTAGGTTTCTCACATATGAGAAAAATGGTGGTATTTGAAAATATCGCTCTATAGATAATTTTCATGGAAAATTTCACCTGAAGTTCTAAATTCTGACTACCTCACGTTGTAGTCAAAAACGGCTTAACCGGATTCATATGCAATTTTGTACTATTATTTGGTAGGTATAAGAATAGTGCTTGGGAAATGGGGTTAACTTAAGTTGAGTTTGCTTCACTTGGAATAACAAGAATCTCTCTCTGGAAGTCCCCAAGCAGTTCACACCTCCCATAGATCACGTGTTTCCCGGGCCATGCTACCAAACATCCGTTCAGTGATAGCAAATGTGAGAAGGCGCAATGATGAGCAACCTAATCGGCATGCTATCACCGAAGCGTAGTAGGAATCAAACAACAGAAGTTACTGAAACTCAACACAAAGCCTACCTTAGTGGCATTACCAGGAACAACATTAACTATAATTATAGTGTTCAAATACTTGAATTTTTCAGAAACCCGGTTTCCGGTTAATTCGAAAAATGCCTTTTCCCAACAATTCGGTTTTCGAATACATGATTTACTAAAAAACCGAGTTAACCGGTTTCGTTCGGTTTTTCGGAAATTGTAAAATAATTGCCAACTTGCCTCTATAATGTCATTATGACGCCGAGGCCTTTAATAGTATTGAATTGTGTACTTTTATTATATTATTTAATTACAAATTTATTTTATTTATATCTTTGTATTATTTTTTTATAATGAAGTACTTACCTAAATTGAAATAAACAATAAAAAAAAAAAAAAACCTAATATGCAATTTGTTATGGAAATATATGAATATCGTAATCCATTCAATTTATATCCTGTTCATCCAAACAGAATTTATTAGGAAATTATAACTTTGTATATCAGCCATGTTCTGGAAAACAATTCAGTTTAAAAACAGAGCAAAATCGGTAAAAAGGTAATACTTTTTAATACATTTCTACCGAATTTGCTCTGTTTACAAAACGAATTGTATATTACTCAAGTGGAATATATATTACTCACAAACTTTCAATACATTTCCTTTCCATGGATTAGGATTAAGGTATCAATTTGACCACAAATTGATCTCCCTTCTACCATTGGGCTCTTAGGTTAGGAAATAAAGGCACAAAGGTTTTCATATGAATATCGACGGCTTCGCACTCATTTCGAGGGGAGATCCCAATCTATTTAAAAATAAGATCTCAGCTGTAACTGGGTGATTTCCAAACTATTGTATGGAAATCACAACTTAAGCTCCTTTTTGCGAGTTTAGTTAAGGATATAACTGCATTTAAACTTGGACGGCTTCCTAGCCATTACAAAACATAGTCATAGTGACATAGTCCTTTTTCGCGATTGGTTGCTTAGTTTTGGAGATAGCGACAATTGAAAGTTTTTTATATGAATACGGAAGTCATCCCACCCATTTAAAGATGAGAGGAAACAGTCGTCTAACAGCATTTTCGTATTGCATAAGGAAATTTTAATGAAAGCATTCTTTGAGATTTTCCTGAAGAATGTAGGATAAGCATAAACAACCTTCTTTACCGATTTACCTATAATTGACTTAGCAATGTTCTGTGAAATACTGCTTTTTGGAAAACCGGTTAACCGACATAAAAAACCGGTTAAACCGGGTATTCGAAATTGGCATTTTTTAAGAAACCGGCATACGGTTTCGGAGAAAAAAACCGGTTAGACGGTTTTCGGTTTCGGTTTTGAACACTCTAACTATAATGAAAACAAGAAGAAAAGATAAACCAAAAACGCCCAATTGTTGTCAACCCCCGCAAACTTTATGATGATCACGATTTAAGTATATGCACCAAATTAGAACATTCGAACTCTTTTCAGAGATGGTGCCTCTATCCGACAAATTCAAGGCTGACATCACCGCCATACAGGGATACACACGAAGAAAGAACTACGATTTCCACAGCTAGACTCGCGGTTTAACCCTGTAAGTGACTATTCCCATCAAAGGAAAATATTTTTAGATCACGCTTATTTGTGTACACGCCCCGACGGAAGAGAAAGATGAGAACATTAAGTATGCATTCAATGAACCCATGTAGGAAATATATGACCGCTGTTCGGCACATGACATTAAAATTACTGTGGTAGATTTTATTGCTAAAATAGGAAGTGAAGATAATTTTGGTTCAAGACGTCGATAGCGGATTCATACTAAACCAAAATCCCGATTAAACATATCCACAAGGCAAACCAGATCAGCACATAAATGCAGCCAAGGTACGATTATGTAGTGCAAAAAATGCTCGCAAGGGAAGCTAGACATCACAAAGTTACATATCACCGAGATAGCCAATGCCTACCAACCAACCAAGTCTCTTCAAAGAAACCCTCCAATTTTGATGATCCCTACACACAGTGGCAGCAACGACCATACTAGCTTACGAAAACCCACGCTCAGACAAGCCCTGTTGCGCAATGTCTGAGGTCAATGGTAACGCCTACGGTGACGGATATCAAAAACTGCAGGGATAGAGCTGAAGCCTGTTAGTTCTACCAAAAAGGTAAAGATCAAAGTTTTTGGAACAGGGATCCCCACCTGTAAGGATAGTAATAAAAATATGGTCACTGACATGCAGGATGTTCTGCATATATGGGAGGAACCCATTCCTGTTCTGCTCCTTCCCGAAGGCAGTATAAGTGAGGAAATCACGTCAACTATCGACGACAAAGTATAGATTGCCGATGGAATACCGGTAGACCTTTTTCATAAACTTAATTCGGCTAAAATAATGTATGCCGGATGATTGAAATCTGAGTGTTCTGTATCGTCTGCTTAGCAAGGCTAATGTGTGTAGCAACTGTCGCGGGATCAGTCTTTTACCCATCGCATACATGGTCCTGTCTAGTGTGTTATATGAAAGACTAAAGTGTGTCTTTAGAACTGGTAAAAGCACTACGACAAATACTGGAGATCGACACCTACCACTTCTTTATAGATTACCTACCACTTGTTTATCGATTACAGTCCGATATCGACAGTCCGATACGACAAAAACTATTAGATGTAATGGCTGAGTTTGTTATTCCCGCGTAACTTATGCCATTTTGTGGGATGACACTGACCAACACGAAATCTTCAGAGAAAATATGGTAGACACATTTCCTACCAAGCAAAGCTTTAGACAGGGAGATAGTCTGTCATGCGAACTCTTTAATATCATAATGGAGATGATGATGGGAAAGGCTGTAGTAGACGTGACTGGTACCATCTTTAACAAAAGTCATGCTGCTTGCATATGCAGATGACATAAATATCATTGGTCGTGGACTTCGTAATGTTACTGCGGTCTTTTCAAGCATTGAGAAGCAGTCAACTGATGTGGGTCTGGTGATAAATGAGGGCAAAACCAACTTATTTGTTTAAACTAACAAAGATTTGCCATTTATAATGACAATAAAAACATTTCTGATCGTTTTGCTAAATTTTACAACTTTAATAAAGTAATCACACACTCGTATTAACTCACATGAAAATTGTACTCAAGTCTACTCGTTTGGGACACTGCGGGAACGATAACAACTACAACTATGAAGTGGTGTATGATTTTGTCTACCTTGACTCCGCCGATATCAAAAATTCGAATGTCAGCAAGGAATTAAGAGATGAGTATTGATCGCAAAGCGCTGGTACTATGCGTTAAGCAAACGATCTAATGACAAAGCACTCCCACGACGAATTAAAATCTAACCCTACCAGACAAATATCTAACTCTACCCGTCTTGTTTTACATCGCAGAATCCTGGAAAATTATACAATCTATTTTGGGAGTCTTCGTGAAAAAATTCTTTGCAAAATATTTGCATCCATCATCGTTAACGGCGAATACTGGCTATTCCAAGCGAATTTTTTATTGAATTCCTAAGTGGGACACTTCTAGTAAACTAGAAAAAATTGCTATACTTATAAACTATTATGGTTTATTTATTTGTTTATAAAACGCAAAAATGTGCAATCAACAGTAATAAATGTTGTCGCATTCAATTTCGAAGAAAATTAAAATGAATTCTCTTTCCCCATAATTTGATGAAACAGAACTTTATAGTCTTTTTTATTTTATTTGTATAAGAAAATTTTAAAAGATTGTATTAATACCATATGCAAAGCGTTGTTGTTTGTAGATGTCATTCAAAGCAGTTGTGGCATAACCAACTATGATGTGGTTTTTGCAATTTCAAATCTTTGTTTCCGATGACAATTTCCATTCAACAGCGTTTTCCGAAAAATTGTCTATTACAATTCCTCCGCACAAAAAACTAAGTCGACAATATATGATTGGTGAATATGAAATTACCGTTTTTTTCTTTTGCATCGTATTTAATTCAAAATTTCTTTCCAAATAAAATGCAATACAAAGCACAAGAATGCAATGCAATTCACCGGATAACGACGAATGATAAATGAAATCTATGTAGAAACTATTTTCACCATTGCAGCAGTGGGTGTAACAGTGAGGGGGACCAGAGGGTTGCGTGCAGTTTTCCAAAAAATGATTGTGGATTTTTAGCAGGAAATTGTAATGGTTTCCTGTTGGCAAGAGTAAACTAGTCATGTGACGTACAAAAAATATTACTAGGACATAGTAAATGAAATCTTGAACAAAAAAAGTATGTGGAAAAATCACCATGCAACATCAGCAGCAGCACAAAAAGAGAAAGAACGAAGCGACGAGCAAACGAACCAGAAGGCTGTGACATTTGTCATCAAAGAGATGGTACGTACGTACCGTGGTAGCTAAGGGAATAGGGATGAAATGAAATGAATGTGAGTTTTGATGAAGTTGAAGGTGATTTCTGCAGTATAGCTTTAATAATATACACATTTTGCAGTTACAAGAAATGTTTCAAGGAATTTAAATGAGATTTTGTAATACATTAGAATGGGCTACCTTTGCCAACTTATTTAAACTAATTATTTTTTGAAGTAGAATATCTTTTTCTCTATCAATAGAAATTATTATGGATTTGTCTTCCCTGTTCCTTTTTCCCAGCACTGTACCATTTTCCACACGGAACACGTCAAAAGAAGCGGAAATAAACCAGAAATATACGAATGCCATGCAACAACGTTAGTCATGACATGCAATTCAACCAGGCATTTAACCAGGTGATCCTTTGGGTATTGCTCCACCAGCCAACGTATGATGCACTCGCTACCGGTGACACATTTTAGACATTTGATAAACGTTTCTGTAATGCTAGTTGCTTTAGGTTGGGGCGGATATCGTTTTAAATTGATACTCCAATGCTGCAATGCTGCAACGAGCAGCAACATCAACATGAATTTGTAGTTACCTGCCACATTTAGCTAACGTAATAATATATTTGCTTCCGTAACATTACGTTTACGTATCTATCGAAGTAAGTGTGCGAGAGTGTGTGTGCGTGTGTGTGTGTGCCAGAGTCAAATGTCGCATGGCTAAAGGCATTGCATTGATGGCTGGTCGTTGTCGTCGTCATCGTCGTCCTTTTGCTGCATTTGTTGATGATACATGATGATTGGCTTGATTCCGTTTACCGGGGCTAGTGTGGCATGGTGGCAGTGGCTATGGTGGTATAGGCGGCGGTTGTCCTGACTATATTGTGGTTGTATTTGATTACTGACACCACGATGGGAGTTATGATATTCACATTGAACTCCTAAATCGCAACTGAATATTGCTTTGATTCGTATCTACTGCTGCTGCTGCTGTTTTTATGTTGTTGTGGGTTTCCACTTTCCGTTAGTTGAATTGTATTTCCTGGAAATGTGCGAAAGCTCCATTACATTTTGTAAATGAATCAAATGTCATTTGTATTTGTGCGCTGTCGTTTATAACCTAATAAACATTTGAAATATTATCCTGGTACAGAGATATTTACACACATTCCAGCATTAAATTCAAATTTGTATATGCAAATATGGGTGCGGCTCTGATAGGCATGACAGTGTTAGTACAAGGAATTTTTGGTTATGTCGTGATGGGAAATTCGTAGTATTTGATTTATATATTTGCGTATTTCTAAGGAAATCGAAATGGGTGGGAGTAATTTAATAGGGTGAAGCTTAACACAAAGGCTCTTTTATTGGCTTTGACAGCCCCACGAAACTAAGATTTTGATTGGTGGCCAAATAAGCCACTCTCCTTAAATAACACAGTATGACATTTTCAGCTCATTGATTCGGTACTCAATTTTGAGAATAGCACGTGAAAGAAGCCATAAAAATAAGAACTTCTGCATCATTTGTTTTATCAAGTCGGCTGCATTAACAATTTAATAGCCATACGATTTTTTTTGCTCAAGTTTGAATTTTAGCACTTTTTCTCGTTAAACCGTACTGACTATCTGAAGCTTCTGAAGCTATGTTGAAGATATTGAATAGGAGAAATAAAATGCGGAACAAACCTACTCGAAAAAAATCGCAAATTGCCAGCTTTTACCATTAAAGTATAGGTTTTGAGGACATGAGCTCAGGTTTTCCTCCTAAAGAAAATTTTGTGTGTGAACGATTGTCGACAACTAGAACGTAACAGCAATTCCTTATCGATAACACTCCTGACAGACAAATTTTTCGACAGATACCTTATATGAAATATAATAAAGTTTTATTTGCAAAAGCCAAACCCCAACAACGAAATATAACCCTGTTAAAATATAGAAAAAGAACTTAAAATCCACCATGAGAAAAAAAATTCGTATGACCATTAATATATTAATGCAGCAAACTTGACAAAACGAATGATGCAGAAGTTCTTATTTCTGGGGCTACTTTCATGGGCAATTCTCAGAATTGAGTCCCAAAATCGTGCGTTGTTTTGCGCAAAAGAAAACTATTATAAAACAAAGAAGACCTTCAAATATATACGACCCCTGCAAACTTTATAAGTAGCATATGTTAAGGATATGCATCTGGAATATCACAGCTCTCTACAATGATGGTGTCTTTATCCAGTTGGCGAATATCCTCGGAAAAAACAAGGCAAACATCACTGCCATACAGGAAATGCAAAGGCAAAACAGGAATGCACACGACGAAAGAACTGTATCATCTTCAACAGGTGCCCTGCAGAAAACACGAATTTGGATGTGGATTCATAGTCGGCAAGAGACTTTGACATCTGGTTTTGCGCTTGAATCTTGTAAGAGACCAAATAGCCACTATCCGCATGAAGACGAAATGTTTTTACATCACGCTGATTTGTGTACATACCCCGACGGAAGACAAACACAAGAATATAAAACATGCATTCTATGAGCTCCGGCAGGAGATATATGATCACTGCCCTGCACATGACATTACAATTGTTCTGGGAGATTTTAATGCTAAAATAGGAAGGGAAGATGCTCCTGGTTCAGCAGTCGGAAAATTCAGTCTACACAACAACACCTCCAATAACTGATTCAGACTGGTTAGCTCTGCATCGGCAAAAAACGTGGTAGTGAGTGCAACCAAATCCCCGCATAATGATATCGACAAGGCAACCTGGATATCCCTTGATTAAAATACAAGAAACCATATTGAGCATATGGTAGTCGATGGAAGGCATGTCTCAAGCGTCATGAACGTGCGCATGATACGTGATTCGGATCAGCACCTAAGCTAAGGTACGCACGCGTTTAAGTAGTGCTTAAAACGCTCATACCCAAAGGCAAAGGATGCTAGACATCACAAAGCTGCATAACACCGAGATAGCCAATGCCTACTCCAACCAATTCTCTCAATTACTTCAAACAAAACCCTTAGTTCTAATGTTCCCGACACCCAGTGGCAGCATATTGCGAATTCTATGATCACTGCCGCAACCACCGTACTGGGCTATGAAAACGACGCTCAGACAACTTCTGGTATGATGAAGTATGTCCCGAAATGTGTGAGGAAAAGGATGCTTTATACAGGGCATAACTGCAGCCAGTGGCAACGCGTTCGGTGACGGAGCATTATAATGAGGAGGGAGATGACACTATGGAAGAAAAGAGACAGAGACAAGATATCGAAAATTACAGGGATAGAGCTGAAGGCCGTAAGTTCTACCAAAAGCTAAAAAGCAAAGGCTTTCGAACAGGGATCCCCCACCTGTAAGGACAGAAACGGAAATCTGGTTGGTCACGGTCATGCAGAGTGTGCTGCAAGTGTGTAGAGATCACTTTCGTTCTCTTCTCATTGCCGAAGGCAGCATAAGTGACGAAATCAAGCCAATCATCGGCGACGGAATAGGTTGTCCACCACAAAGCCAAAACGCGAACATCAGGGCAATTGCACGGCTTAAAATAATAAAGCGGCGGAAGGACCCGATGGACTGCCGGGAGAGCTTTCTAAGGCCGGCAGCGAAAAGCTGGCAACATGCATGCACTCGCACATAAACACGAGATCGTAGTGAATTTAAGAACTACTGTGGAATAAGCCTTTTGCCAATTGCGTACAAGGTCCTTTCGAGCATATTGAGTGAACGTCTGAAACCAATTGTAGAAAAACTAATTGCATTTTATCAGACCTGGTAAATCTACAACGGATCAAATATTCACCTTACGACAAATACTGGAAAAAACTCATGAAAAGCTCGACACCTACTACCTCTTTGTCGAATACAAAGCTGCCTTCGACTCTCCGATAAGGAATAGGCTTTATGATGCCATGTCTGAGTTTGGTATTCCTGCAAAGCTAATTTGCATATGTACCTTGGAAAACACTAAGGATCACTCTGAACCATTCAACCATTCCCAGGCAGGGTGATAGCTTGTCCTGTACACTGTTTAATATAGTTATGGAGAAGGTAATAAGAAAGGCTGGAGTCAACATGTCTGGCACCATATTCCACAAGAGCCACTTGCCACTAGCCTACCCCGATGATATAGATATCATTGGCCCTAAATCTGCAGGATGGTACTGCAGTTTTCTTATCACTAGAAAAAGAGTTATAAAAAAGTGGAGAATAGTTCTCGCCAATAGATGTTTTACGGACTTCGAAAGCACTTCAGTTACACCACCCTATCTCGGGATACTAAGAAACAGCTATACCAGGTGCTAATTTTACCCGTTCTGTTTTATGCTACCGAATAGGGGTTGCTTACGACAACGGACATATATAACCTGGGAGTATTCGAGACAAAAGTACGAAAAATATATGGACCTATCTGTGTCGATGGCGAGTTTCGCCATCGGACGAACCATGAGTTGTATGATGGTTATTTGATGGTAACCCTGAACTTTTACAAGGGGTACAAAGTTCAATTTATACGTCAGCTGTTTGTTTTCAAAAAACAGCAGAAAAAGTTAGCTCAGCTTTATAGTAACCGAAAGCGACTGCCGGCAAACAAAAAAAAATTGATAAATATGGAAAATAAAGATTAATGTATGTATATTATTAAAAACTAATAACAATTGCTTTTTATTTGTTTAATGTTTTTGTGAATTGCTTTTTGTGAAGTCCTAAGAAAGAGAAAAATTAACCGAAACACCAGTTTATAGTGGAGTAAAAACTAACTTTCGCCCAATTTTGGCCAAAATTTAATTATGCTAAAACATACTTGAAAGTGTACATTATAACGTGTTATTAACAGTTTTTGCCCAATTTTGCCCGTTTTCCATAAATTTTTGGATTTTTAGGTATATTCAATTTCAGTCATGCTACCCTGTTCAATGTGTGGCTAGACAACAATCGAAATGAAGATGAAATTTCAAACTGGATTTTTGAACAGCTTAACTCTAAAACTATGAGCATAGACACAAAAGGTTCTGTAAAGAAAAAAGTCAGCAATTTTAATAGCTTCATCCAGAAAAAATGCAATAGAACTGTCTCCAACTTTAAGGTAAAACACTCTAATTGGCTTTCATTGAACATGACGATTATTTGGATAGCAAAAAGGATATGGCAACCGGGCATAATAAAATGGGACGTCCACCTCTAACATATGCGGCAGCAGGACCACACCTTAAAAGAAAGTTAGTAACCGAACTGGCAGATACCAAATAAAACGACACAAGCCTTCTTATGCATGCATCAACTGTTTCAGCTAGGAAATCAAATGAAAAGGATACAGCATTTGTGTTTAAGAATTGCTTGGTCACTCCGTGCGTGGTATCCGATGTCGCCTACTTTACATAAAATCTTGATTCATGCATCTCATATAATGTCATTATCAGTAATGCCATTAGGTTGCATTGGCGAAACGCATCAGAAGCCCGCAACAAACTTTATAAATAAGACAGGAGATCGCATGCTCCAGATCCTATTCTTTCGAGCATTTCGTTCAAGAAAAGGTCAGCTCAACTTAAAAAAAAGGTGTTGCCCAAAGATGTTATTGAACTTTAAGAAGCACCAAATTTTGAAATTGAAAATAAAAATGAACCTAAGAATAAAGAGAGCGACTCTGATTCTGCAAATGATTCCGAATGCGAAAATGTAATCAATTATTTATTAGAATTAGACGTAGAGGATGACTATTTTTTTTATTAACGCATATATTACTTTAATAAAACTTTTGCAATTTAATAATATTACTTTCTCAAATAAAAACACATTAGTATTCGAAATTTCAACTGAAATTTTTCGTAATTTAGGAATTACAGGTCCAAAAATAGCCCGATTTTGACCAGCTTGGGCTTGGTGTTCAATAGGTATGTATTCCTGATCTCAAGAAGCCCTTAAATTTTGTACAAAACAATAATTTAGATGTTACGCATACTATAACTATCAAATGTACCAAGTTTCAATTCTCTAACTCTATTTTTAGACTTTATGCCAAAAATTTGGCGATATAGCCCAGTGTGCAAGCGAGGCTTCATACAAGGCAAGAGTCCGTCATGCGATCTCTTTAATATCATAATGGAGATGATCCTGCGGAAGGGTGCAGAAAACAGGACTGGTACCATTTTTAACAAAAGTCACAAGCTGCTGTCGTATGCCGGTGGCATAGTTATCATTGCCTGTCAGCCTGAATATCATGAGACGTTTATCGATCGGAAGCCGCTTCTAAAATCCAACTCTATCAGACAGTTATCCTACCTGTCTTGTCCTACAGCACAGAATCCTGGGTAATGACACGATCGGATCAATCTTTTCTGGTAGTCTTTGAAAGAAAAATACTGAGCAAAATATTTGAACCCATCATCGTTAACGGTGAGTACCGTTGTCGAATGAAGCATGAGCTTTATTACGACATCGACGTAGTCAAGCGCGTTTAAATAGACCGAATACGTTGTCTTTGACGAATGGAAGAAACTGCTCCAGTTTGAAAAGTGTTCGGCAACAAAATTGACAGGCGGCGCGAGAGTGTTCTAACTGCTGACTTATGACTTCGGCGACTGCTAGGTTCATCAGCATAGATCAGAGATTTGACGTTGTTTGGGCGGAAGTCTCTGTATGGTAATTTTCCAACAATTACCCAAAAAAATATTTCAAATCTGTCAAATGTCTGTGTTGTGTTCTCTATTTTTCGGCACTTATTAACATGCATGTTTTGATTTGCTCTTGTAATTGCTTTAAAATAAAGCCACATCCCTTTTGTGGCTAACCTGCCTGCTATGTTTGTTGTGGGCCAATCCAATATCTAGAACATTGCAGTATAATAATGATGGCAACGGGTGTGTGTGTGGTTTATGAATGAATGCATCTTGCCAAAATGACGAATATTGGAGAGATTAAATTACATAAATTAAATTGCACTAATTTAAATTTGATTACGCTCATTTAGAAAAGTGCAAATCAATTGCCCTAAAGCAAAGATTAAATGCAGGCGTGTGTGCGTGTGGGTGATAGACAGTACGAAACTTTAACGAATAACCTTGCAGCTTTGTGTATTCATCCAATGAATGGTTTAACGAAATTTAAATTTGTATTACTGAAGTTTCATCTCAGTCATCCTGTTCTGCGGTTTTCTTGTGACTTTTCTTTAATTTCCTTTTAAAGAAAATAAGAAAAAAACTATGTTAGTGGCATGAACACATGACAATAGTTGTACCAATCTGTCAGTTCGTACTAGAAAGGTAAACCCACAGAGGTCATATTACAATACCAACAAAGAAACTAACTTAACTGTATTCTTAAAACAAACAACATCAAGGCTAAAGGGTTACTTTTGATTTTTCGAACGAACAACTCCCACATACCGGCGTCAGAAAAGTGCAACGTGTCAATGTAATTAAAATTGATGTAGACACAAAGACTACCCACCCACACAAACACACACACGATGGTAAATCGCTAGTGCTGGTGATTGAGAATTATATATCACAGCAAATAAGATGTGTTGCTATACAAATAGAGAATATAGTAAAGCAAATACAAGAATATATATCTTTAAATTAACACCGGACCTAAGCGGAAATAGAATAAATGAAAACAAGGAGCAAACAACTACACAGGCACACATACACTCGAACTCACACACACACTTTCTTAAGACATGACAAAAGTGAGTGATTGATGGCCACTTGTGGCTAAAAAGGGAACAATGAACGATTACAGCCGTAACAATAGCATTAAAGGGGAACTATTTCCAGGGGGCGAGGGGAGAAAGTTAGTTCTTAAGGCTCATGCTGGTTGGTTGGTGTGAAAACAGATGTGCTCAACATACAATTTAATGGCAAAAGGACATGACAAAAGTCGACAAGAAATTTAACCACATGCTACCAAGAGAAAACACCGTGAGGCGAAATAATAAGACTAACGAAAGGTTAACATGAAAATCACATTAAAATAAAGGTTGTGTCTATTTTGGAAATTTTCGAGGTCGTTGTGCGTCATCAGTAGAAATTTAAAAGTAGAAAAATAAATGTCTGAATATATAAAAATAAGATAACGTATTATCTTTTTGCATCAAATTGTAATGTCTTAAGGTAATAGGTATTAACAAAAGTTGTAGAGTTTATAATTTTACCCGTTACAAACAAACAAGTTAATAAATAATATAGATTACCTATTTTGTGACTTTTCTAATTTTTAATTACCTTTAACTAAGTCCTGATGAAGAAAATTGACTGAACTTTTAACTCCTTCAAAATCCGTTTTAAGGCAATCTCCGATAATAACATGATCGTACGAAAGTCATCTACACGAAACATTTATTATATATTAGACATACCAAAAGGGAACATCGTCAGGAAAACTAAGATTCGCTGGAGTTATATATGTAAAGCACATTGGAAATATAATGTGCTTAATTTTGGTTTTCTGATAAACCCAGTGGTTGATCGTTATGTTCATCAGGACCGACCATGGTATGATGATTAGAACATGCGACTATCATGCGGAAGATACAGTCTCAGTCACCTACATTGCTTTTATCGGTGTCCCACTCAATTTTGTCGACAGTAACTTTGTCTAGTAAGAGCTCTTCAAAGACCTGACGTTCGAATTCGTCGATAAACTGGAGGCTATTGTGAGAGTCTTGAAATAGAATCGTGTTAACCACTTAAATGTGAAAAGCACTCCTATTTATGTTTCTTTCATTGGGTGTAAAGGGAAATAAGTTAATTAAATTAGTGTTTCTCCAAAGAGTCGAGTCCCGTCTTGTATTTTTTTTCGACTGTCGCAGTGTAATCTAAGGTACTCCTCTAACGTGGTCCTACTTTTGAGGTATTTTTGCTTGTACAATATTACGTTTCTGTACGAACCAGATTCGATGTCAGCTTATTTAAGTCTATAAAATACCCATCGCTCTGTTTATGTGTTATGGACAAAATTTCCATGTGCACTTATGACGACTTGTTGTGTCCCCCACCTAATGTTGCTGTAGTTAAAATAACCAGCGTCATGACACAATCCTTATTTAATGCGTATCCTTTGAAGGATTTTAAATAAAATTAGCAGCCCTGCCGAAACCAACACCATTTCTACACTTTATGAGTGCAATCACTGAACTTCATTTGAATCGCCATCGATTCGATGATGTTTCATTTATTAATTTTAAACTGAATTGAAAAGGGAAATAACTGTGACAGTAACAACTGTGATAAAATGTGACTCTAATCCCACTACATTGTGATATTATCCAAATTTTGGGAAATGGATTTATAGTGATGCCTGCGTTAAATGTCGATTTATGTATGCAATTTTATATGAAGTTGACTACCATCAATGTAGAAATTTTAGCGAATTGAACTTAGTGATTTTGAGTGATTTATATTGCAGCTTTTGTTATAGGTTGAAAGGTGGCATGTCACAAGGTCCATGGACCTTTTGCAATATTAATAAAATGTCAGAATCTGACTTAATATGAAAGTGAGATCTTCAAAACTGAGTTCGTTATCCACACACATTCATGGATTATGAATATTAGTCGAAAAATGGTTGAGATTGGGTTAGTACTCAGATCTGCTACTTTTTGTGCAAATGGGATATTAGGATGCAAGAAAAAATATGACCAATGCGTTACTCTCTAATTTCGGGCCAGAACAAGTAGTGCATTTACCTCGCTTGCTAATCTATTACTTCAGCCACTTGATAAAGGCGATGGATTTTCAATAAAAATAGGAAGACCTCTATATGAGTAATGAAGTTCAAAAATGGATTTTCAGGAAATTCACAAAATAACCGAAATTTCACGGGCATATTTTTGTAGGAATGCTTCGTTGGACTATTATTCATAAATTATTTAGGGATTATTTTAATGTTGTTGGTAAAATGTTCGTGCATGAATTATCGGGTAATTTTTAATATTTGTCATAAAATTTTATTTACGGGTTTCTTTTGGCATTTTTCATAAAGCCCACATTCTACTCTGACATAGTGTTCATTCGACCTTGTCGTGAAAAAAATTTCCTAATGTCGTGTGCATATTTTAATGATCACATGGTGGCAACTTAAAAAAACATGCTTTTTTCCTCCCCAATCGTTTTATACATTACTAGCTGACCCGGCAAACGTTGTTCTGCCATACAACTTTGAACCCGGCAAACTTCGTCTCGGTAACGCCTTTATATAATAGTAAAACACAGATATTTCAAGTTTTAATCTGATTTACTTGAATTTAATCGAAATCTGTGAAGATTGAACTGATATACAATGTTTTCCGATTTGTTTCCGGCGTAAAAACAAACAATGAAGACTGTTTGCCAACACGCAAACAAACAACGCACAGCTGACCCTGTAAAAAGCAGGGAAATTCGAGGTTGATTCCACAAATTTCCAATGATTGGCATTACGATTTATTGATTGTTATCGCAAAATCCAATCGAATGGGGAGTTAAATTGGAAGGGAAGATCGGTTGGAATAATAGATTCGAGGGATAAGGACTTCCTCTCCTTTGCATATGCCCTTGATGATCATCGCTTTAATTACAATTTCGGATGATTCAGTTTCCGTAAAATGATCATGATCGATCCCACCTTCAGCTGCAAATTATGCACAGCTGGCACATCTAGAGAGTTCAAAAATTCTGTCGAATAGTTGGTTGCCTAATTCTCGTTAAATTACCTTGAAAATATTTCATCGTTAGGTCATCTGCCTCCAATGCTCGTTCATGCACCATCGTGCATTAATTCCAAATAATGACTAAGCATTCTCGCAACAATTTCGCTTTCATCATTGAATCGTACACATTCGTTTGCTCGATAATTAAGAGCGCCACACTTGTTCGGACTCTTTCAGCCAGCTCAACTCGATCAAAGTCTTGTTCTTGTTGCAATTCGCGATTGAATGCATCATGCATTGAACGATTTTGCGCTGGTATTCCCAATTTCGACAGTAGACTGCCACACATTAGCACGCACATTGGTTTGATCAGAAGATAATTTCAAGATCGAAATTGGATGTTGTCATGCGAACTCTGTGCAAATGTCGTCAGCCATTTCGTCCAACTTGTCAACCATCCCGAAGGTTGAGAACAATTCCGTCTTCATTTATAGTGGGAGCATTGAATTGTCTTACATGGCATCCAAAGGGTCTCTTGTCTTCTCTGATAATGATTTTGTGGACGTCATAATGCATTGTATGCAATGTGGTTTTGAACAATCGGACCAATGCATTATGCTTATGCAAAAGATTTTAAAATTGTTCTACCATTTTGCATTTAATATTTTATCATAATAAATTTCACAATATTCCGAAATTTTTCAAGCATCATAACGAATTTTTCATCTTTACGTCGTCTAAAATCATCAAATCAAGCGATACAATGAAAAATTTCGTCGAAAAAATTAAAAAATTTCGATTTTTTCCGGAATTTTCCGAGGTTTCCACCAAGAATTTTCTAATTTTCCACTCGAAAAGTCATTTCGGAATAATTATCCGAATTTTTCACAATTATATCATTCAAAATTATCAAAACTTACAATAAAATGTAAAATTTCGTCAAACAAAAATTTAAATTTTTGGAATTTTTCCATAATTTTTCAACCAAAATATTCTATTTTTCCAACCGAAAAGCCACAACGAAACAATTACACACAAAATGTAATGCAAAAATTCAATTTGCGGTGCAAAATGTTTCTGAAAAAATCAAAATTTTTCGAGTTTTTCCCGAATTTTCCGAGTTTTCCACCGAGAATTTGTCTATTTTCCCATTCGGAAAGTCATTTCGGAATAATTATCCGAAATTTTTCACTGTTACATCGTCCAAAACTATAAAGTCACACGACAATATGCAAAATTTCGTCAAACAAAAATTTAAATTTTTGGAATTTTTCCATAATTTTTCAACCAAAATTTTCTATTTTTCCAACCGAAAAGCCACAACGAAACAATTACACACAAAATGAAATGCAAAAATTCAATTTTCGGTGAAAAATGTTTCTGAAAGAATCTAAATTTTTCGAATTTTTCCGGAATTTTCCGCATTTTTCAAAAAAAGATTTTCATTTTTCTATTCGAAAAGCCATTCTGTAACAATTGCACACAAAATTCCATACAAAATGGCAATTTTAGATTTTTCCAATTTTCCGACATTTCCGGAAGATTTTCCCAAAATTTTCTTTCACATAATTTCAGCCGAACAGGCATGTTGCTGATGTTGCCACCTGTTACTACTAAATTTTTCTGCATTAGTCTCCATACAAATTATTTTCAAATAACCAAAAAACTATGAACGATATTTTAATTTCTCATATCAAAAACCCTTAGAAACAAATAATGCAACACAAGAAATAAAAACGCTTGTCGAATAGTGTTATTGCTCATTTTTTAACGACATCGAAAAAAAAAAATTAAATATTTTTCTGAGACTACATGCGACTACAGTGAGGGAGATCCGTGTTCGATTCCCGGCTTCAAACATCAACATTTCTCTTTCATTGCCGGCCCCCTCGATTTGGCCGACAGCAACTTCACAGTATAAGTGCCGAGATGATCGGCATGTCTTGTAAAAGCTTCTCAAACAGTGACGTTCGCATTCGTCGATAAACAAGTTAATTCACAACAACTCGAGAAGCATCCCATACCTCATTCATGGGGTGCAAAGGGAAATTAAGTTAATTAATTTTATATTTAGTTACCATCGAAATATTGCTTTTTTTAACAAATAAAATAAAAAAAAAATTTTAACATATTTTATTATAGCAAATCTTGGCGCGACTCAAGTTGTGTCCCCGGTTCGCGGCATTCTAGTTTTGCTAAAATATACATCAGACACTTTTTATCAGTCACTACGAGCGCTAAATCACTCTTGCACACAACGTTCAGTGCTGCAAATGGCATAGAAAATATACAACAAAATATAGAAAATATCCAGCAAAATTTCTGCTATCTTTATAATTTCGATGTTAAAATATTGGTGATGTTGCATATCTTTATCCCCATGGAATCGTATACACTTTCGTGCTAAAAAGTATAAATAACTTGTATAAATTAGTAACTGTTACCAAGAATAGATCTTCGTTATATCTTTAAACTAGTGTTATTAGTATTGTTCATGGCGGTGCCGAGTTAGTTATGATCCCAGTCTCGTCGGTTCTCTGTTCGTTGATACCATTAACTTGGTTTTATTTTCATTTTCCTTTAGACATTCCTTTTCACTTTCACCTACTTCTTTTTCGAAACTTGAGAATGTTGTAGTTACATTTGACACAGCATGAGCTACAAGTAGCATGACTTTGCTGGTGTAAATTGTGGCTTTTATGTTAACTGAAGCATGAGATAGATTGTTTTCCAACAAGTTGTTGGATAGATCACAAGAGGCAGAAACTATGTATATGAAAATGAGTTAGTGTTTGTTTATTTGCATTTTTGCATTTTTGCATTTTATTTTAGGGACCGGCCGTGGCATAATGGTTAGAACACGCGACTACCATGCGGGAGATCGCAGGTTCAAAACTAGCTCCAGTCATCTTAAAAAAAATTGTTTCTTTCATTGTCGGCTCCCCTCGAATGTTGACAGCAACTTCGCAGTATTAAGTGTCGAGTCAATCGGCGTGTCTAGTAAGAGCTTCTCAAACAGTGACGTTCGCATTCGTCGATAAACAAGTAGGTGCCGTTAGTTGGGAATCTAAAAATAGAAAGCATGTTAACTCACAACAACGCGAGAAGCTATCCAATACCTCATTCATGGGGTGCAAAGGGAAACTAAGTTTTAAGTTTTTAGGCTAGAAAACGCTTGGTGGAGAAGATAGGGTATTTCAAATTTTGACCTTACTTTTGAAGCTGGTGGACTGTTTCTGAAATCGCCTTGAAAGTTTATGCTCGTGATCCAACAAAAAATGTGTGGGATCGGATCAGTGGGCGTGGTAAAAAACTTTAAACTTTATACGTAACAGTATAAATTACAGCCAGGGTGGAAGAGGGCTGTGGCACGCCCCAACCGTTATAACAGCCATATATATTAGTTTGACTGTTCTGAGAATTTCACAGAATAGTTGAAATATAACCAGACAATTTGAAACCAAGTATGATAATCGTATTGCATGCTCGATCGAGTGCCGATAAATTTTTCAAATTGGTTTAAAGAATTATTAACACAGCTACTTCCCCCAGTTATTACAACAACACACCAAGTTGGCAAAAAGGACCGAGGCCAATATTTGACACATCAATATTTGACTATTACATACTTGCGAGAAAAAAAAAACATCGAACATTGGTAAAAAAAAACCATAGGAGTTCCAAAGAACCTTTGACCTCTTTCAAGCACGGAAAATATCTGTCCGATCTTACTTAAATTTCCTTCATGTATTTTTTTTCATCAAGTGGCACAATATTCCTGTCGGACATTTTGAAATTAATAAGTATACTAAGCTAAGTCTTAGCTTTAAATACCATTGCAAGTCTAGCATTGTCAAATGCGACTTTATAATCGACTAGCAGTTGGTAGGTGTCACTTTGAGTCTTCTCCAGGATTTGACGTAATATTAATTTCTGGTCAGTGGTCAATTTAACAGGTATAAGCCGCGTTGATGGGGACCAATTATGGTGCAGACTTTAGTGTTAAATCATTCACATAGTTAGGTTGATGGCATTTCTTAGGAAATGGGAAGAAGACTTATACCAAAGTTCAAATTATCGTGTATGCTTTCTTTCAGCTAAATGGTAACATTTCGAAATACTGCCGGTAGTCCATTAGCTGCTGCAGCTTTGTTAATCTTCTACATTCTATTATATTATTATTATATTATTATTATTAGTATTAAGGTAATCACACCTAGTTTTACTCCATCCTGAGTTCAACAATTACTAGTTTTTACGTTCGTGTACATTTAAGAAAAAAATTCTTTACAAATTTTAAATCATTAAAACTAAAAACATATATTCAAATGTAAATAAAAATTTGACAATATTTGTTGTTGTTATGTATATAGAAACATTTCATTGCCACACCAGACACCTTCACGTCCACTGTACAACATCATACAAAACGCACACATCATCGGCAACCGCCACACTACGCTTTAAAACCTTATTGCATACGCAAAAAGGCAAACATACAAACGACGACAACTACTTAAGGATTTTCACAACGTAAAATAAACTTAAAATCTGAGGTAAAGTTGTACGAGTAGTCTCAATATAATATTGTTAAACCTTAACCACCATTCACTGCAGAGAGAGAGAGAGCCCACAAAACTCATAAAGAATTGACTACACACTCGTTCATCACTGCTGTCGTAGCTATCATTACTTCGGATTTACTTATATACGTTATGGTTTCTTTCTTTCGAAGTCAATCAACTTAACGGTATGTAATGATTTGCCAGTTGCTGCTGTTGCTGCTGCTACTGCTGTCTTGTTTCATGACTTGAGGTAACAGCGGTACAAGTTTCATGTTTTATAGCTATCTATCAATTTTATACGATTAATCACCAGCAATCTAAACTAAACACGCTTTTAATTGTGTTTTTGCTCTCATCTTTACGCATAAATAGAAAATATCGACGAAATTATTCCCAGTGCACAGTGTAAAAGCAGGGTTGGTTTTATAGAAACCAAAGGTAACAATTATTTATATTGATTTTTATTTCAATAATCGGCGATTAGATGCGGTGGTGTGGTCTATGGAAACCAAAGGAAACAATAATCTATATTGAGTTTAATTTCAATAATAAGCGATTAGATAAGGTGGTAACTGTATCCTGGCGTGTTATGCCATTAAATAAGGTTTAAGAAGGGGAAGTGGGGAACACACATTATTTTTCGAGATAAACAAAAGTAATTTATTCCTAATACTCATTAACATGTGTGAATCTAGCTTCCTAATATTATAATCGAATTTCATTTTATTCTCTAATCTTAGTGTTTGTTCATGTGTTAATACAATAATATTATCCTTTCACGTGTCTATATAATCTATAAATACCATTTTAAAAACAAAATTATGCCTGGGTTTTATCTACAAAATTTATGTATAACAAAAATAAGAAGATGAATTAATTGTAATTGTATTTCATTGTTGTTGTCTGTGTGTATGTGTATATGATGGCATTGCTTACTTTCACATGACATAATCTTCATAATCCTTTGGGGTAAATTTTATGTTTGTTTAATAACTTATTATTGCTTATTTACTTAAGTGTAATATATATGCATGTGTGTGTATGTGACAACAAATTATGTTGCTGTCGTTGTGGCCTTTGAACAACACCTTAAGCAGAAAAGTATTCTGTGTGTGTGTCTCTGTCTCTCTTTCCCACTGCAGCCTAAGGTAATTCATTGTAAAAATTAATGTTTGATGCCTTTAAAATATTTGCTTAAGGTGCGTAACGAGTTTTTTTTTCATTCTTTCTGATTTTCGTTTACACTTCAATGCATTTTTAATCATTATCTATCAACATCATCATCATCGTCGTCGTCAACATCTGAACATCGATAAATTTGGGGGCAAATGAGATTTTATTTTCAAACGGCAATTTGTTAAATTTGTGTATGCAAATTTAGCAATTTATTTTATAATGCAATTTAATGATAAAAACTTTTAGGAAAATTAAAAGATGTTTTATTACGCATGAAGCGTAGATGAAAGATTGTCCTTGCTGTACTTTTTGTAGGGTCGGCCAGGTTTCTTTTTAATTTACATTTGATTTTGACTTTGATTGCTGTTCTTTATTTCAAATATTGGCAGGAAGATGGTATCATATTTCTGTGGTTAAAATGATTACAATTGCACTAAATGAAGGTAAGGACATATAAAGGACTAATTGCCGAAGTAAGGTATTGGAAGTAAAAGTTTGACTGATATAGAGCTACAAAGAATGAAAAAGTCATATCATATTTCTGTGGTTTGAATAATTACATTTACTCTGATTGAGCCGTACGAACAATAAAGGACTTATTGACAAAGAAGGAAATCTATGGAGAAATTGGACATAAATGTTTGGTCGAAGTACAGCTCTAGTCGCATAAGCAAAGGATCTAACAAATACAGCTTATGTTTTTAAGGTTTATACTGAAAATATTGTCATTATATTAAGAAACTACCTTTGATGCAATTTAGATTTGTCTGTACGAAAACTAAAACGTTAGCTAGTACACACTAGGGTGGTCGTAAAAATAGATATTGGAATTTTTTATTGCCAACCGACATAACTCAAGAACGACTACTTTAATTCTGATTAAATAAAAATCCGAAATTAAAATAAATCATTTCTTTGCATAATCAGCAGTTTCGTAGTTATAAATAAATTTATGAAAAAATAAAAAAATTATCATACAAAAGGAGGCCAAAAATAAAAAAAGTAATCAGAAAAGGAATAAAATTAGTACACTATGCTTTTATAAAAAGGAAAGAAACAAAAAACGAAGTTTTGTGAAAATCGGCTCAAGGACTCGCCCAGCTCCCATATATCCTGAAATGGAAACAACCTTACAGATTTCCGAAATTGTTGTTGGTATTGAACCAAATTTTCCTCAATTTGTCTATGATATATTACTGACAACTATGTTGAATTATAACAAATAATCTCCAAGGACACGCCCACCTCCCCAGCATCCTGAAATGAAAAAAAATATATTTTCCAAATTTGTAGCTGGTATCAAACTAAATTTGTTTCAATTTGTCTCTGATATATTATTGACAACTGTGTTGAGTTATATCAAATCATCCCAAAGGACACGTCCACCTCCCATATATCCTTTGGTTGGTATTAAACCAAATTTGCCTCAATTCGTCTCTGATATATAACTGACGACTGTGTAAAATTATATCAAATTATCAGAAAGAACACACCAACCTGCCCAATATCCTGAAGTGGAAAAAATTTATATTTTTCAAATTTGTTGTTGGTATCAAACCAAATTTGCCTCAATTTGTCTCTGATATATAACTGATAACTGTGTTGAATTAAATTAAATTATTTCAAAGGACACGCCCTCCTCCCAAATATCCTGAAATGGAAATACTTAACATTTTTCAAAATGGTTGTTGGTATTGAACCAAGTTTGGCTCAATTTGTCTCTGGTATATTACTGACAACTGTGTTGATTTATATCAAATTATCTTAAATTACACGCCCACCTCTCATATATCCTGAAATTAAAAAAATATATGTTCCAAAATTGTTGTAAGTATTGAATCAAATTTGCCTCAATTTGTCTTTGTTGAATTATAGCAAATTATCTCAAAGGCCACGTCTTCCTCCCATATATCCTGTAAGGGAAAAAACTTTTATTTTGCAAAATTTTGGTTGGTATTAAACCAAATTTGCCTCAATTTATCTCTGATATATTGCTGCCAACTCTATTAAATTATAACAATTTATCTCAAAGGCCACGTTTTCCTACCATATATCCTGTAAGGGAAAAAACGTATATTTTGCAAAATTTTGGTTGGTATTAAACCAAATTATCTTCAAGGACACGTTTACCTCCCTTTAATCCTGAAATGGAATAAACCTTACATTTTCCAAAATTGTTAATAGTATTGAACCAAAAGGACACGCCCACATTAGACTGGCCATAGCGTTATATAGAAAAAATTCAAAATGTGAAATCCAAAAGTTTTCGCACTGAAAAATATGAGGTTGGGGATACAAATAATTATGCATTTTTTTTTTTGATTCCGAGTACCTCCGGGTTGAGCCCAAACTTTTATTATATTACCCATTTAGGCTGAAGTGCAGAATATGGGGCGGGAGCCCGATTAAAAACCAAAAATATGCCATTGTCTTCATCTTGGCCCCCAAACATCGGAATGGTAGGTCAAAGTTGGCGCTCAGGCCCATGGGGCCCGGGGGGTCAAAAAACGGGCCCATTTCGGTTCTATGATGAACCCCCAGGTGCGGGTACTCAAGTGAAAGATATTTTCGAGACGAATCCAACGATGTCATTTTTAGGTTCCTACGGGCAAGCAAAAATTTTTTTAAAATTTTTTAAATTTAGTTAAAAATAATTTTTTTTTCTTGGTATATCCCGGAAATGGCTCTAACTCGGTCCACGAGACCCGTAGGAACCTAAAAATGACATCGTTGGATTCGTCTCGAAAATATCTTTCACTTGAGTACCCGCACCTGGGGGTCATCATAGAACCGAAAGGGGCCCCTTTTTTGACCCCCCGGGCCCCATGGGCCTGAGCGCCAACTTTGACCTACCATTCCGATGTTTGGGGGCCAAGATGAAGACAATGGCATATTTTTGGTTTTTAATCGGGCTCCCGCCCCATATTCTGCACTTCAGCCTAAATGGGTAATGTAATAAAAGTTTGGGCTCAACCCGGAGGTACTCAGAATCAAAAAAAGAAAAAAAAAATATGCATAATTATTTTTATCCCCAACCTCATATTTTTCAGTGCGAAAAATTTAACTTTTCAAAAAAATTTCCACTATGGCCACTCTAGCCCACATCCCATATATCCTGAAATGGAAACAACCTTACAGTTTTCAAATTTGTAGTTCGAATCAAACCAAATTTTCCTCAATTTGTCTCTGATATATTACTGACAACTATGTTTAATTATATCAAAGTATCTCAAAGGATACTTTCACCTCCCATATATCCTGAAATGAAAAAAACTTATATAAAACTAAAACTTATATTGTTGTTGGTATTGAAGAAATTTTCCTTAATTTGTCTCTGATATATTACTGACAACTTTGTTGATTTATATCAAATTATCTTAAAGGACACGCCCACCTCCCATATATCCTGAAATAAAAAAAACTTATATTTTCCACAATGATATACATTCACTTAATTGTGAATGAAAGCGAAACGCGATAATCGATTTTCATGATTTATGTCTCATTTTGTTAACAGATTATGACTTTTTTCCATTTTGGTTTTGTTATTATTTTTCAAATAGAATTTTTTATGTAAATTTTTTATTTTTTTCATAAATTTATTTATAACTGCGAAACTGGTGATTATGCATAGAAATCATGTACGGTTAGATTAAAGATGGCTTAAATTTCGTATTTTTGTTTCATCAAAATTGGACAAGTCGTTCTTGAGTTTTGCCGCCCGAAGGTTTCTGTAGGAGCTTAAAAACTTTATGCTCAAAGCGGAATGGGTTAACGTACTCTAATCGTGTTCAAACTTTGGCTATATTAAAATCTGCAGACATCATTTTTGGGGCATGGCACCGACAAAATTCTGCAATCTTTTTTTTCATATAACTTCTGACCACCTTAGCACACACTGTCATTGTCGTCCACTCTATATTGTCGTACCTTTAGAGAAGAGTGGTTAATATTCCATTGTTCGTAAAGTATTAAACTCAACTCTATACAATATGGTATGTTATAAATTAACACATTTTCATATAATCCAACAATTGCATTCACATCTATACATATCTTGGAGCGTATACATACTAATACCTTATTTAATATAGCACAAACAAATACACATACATAACACATTTATAAATTTTTTATTATACAATCTACATTAACAATAGCCGGCCTATTGTTGCTGTTGTAGTTATCATCTAACTAAGGCCATAACAAATAACATAATATTACAATTACACTTACGCATACACACACGCTTATACAAATCATAGATGGCTATGCAATTAAATACTACGCATCCATACACACTCGCTTACACACAAGTGACGATGTACACATTTTGTGCGTATAAGAGGGTAAGAGTAAAAGTGATTGTTCCAAGGATATTAGAAGGCGTCTGAGTGTATGTACGTATGTGTGTGTGTATAAGTGGTCTTTGATGTAAGTGATAATTTAGTTCTTCAATTGTTAAGTAATATACTTACATAACTTCAATGCCGTTGTATGCAACAATATAAATGTGTATAATGAAACATGTGTGTGTGTGTGTGGATGGCAGTTGCATTTTATATGATTACACATATAGCATATGCAGAAATAAAATTCCTTTGATATTCATCTTTTTATTGTAAATTCCATTTTCATATCTGTTTAATACTATGTTGTAGAGAGCAACTAATGTAAATAGCTCTAGGAATATTTTAAATTTAAGGCTTACAACGTTGTTATATACTATGGACTATACATTTTTGAGATTTTATTTATTAATGTGTATCAGTATAGTTAAACATGAATTTATGCTTCATTTACTAGGCTAGAGTGTAGGTCATATTAAGGGGCCATAATCTGATATTTAAATAAACTCAATATGGGCTAGGTCTTGCATTAATTACTGTGATTTATTTATGTTAATCTTATTTTGATATTTATTACATTGCAATATAATTTAAAAAATACATTAGTATTACCACTATACTTTATCGTGAATTATAGACTTCCGATTACAAAATAGTCGAAATTATATTTTCTATGGCAAAGATTCGCTTGACAAAAATTTGTAGTAAAAATTTTCATATTAAAAATGTTGTTTTATAGATTTAAGCGCAACTCAAGAATCTTTTATCCATTTGTATCAGTAAATGGACCTAAAGTACTTATATTGTATTACTACAAAATTGGGGAATTGGGGATTTTCTAATTTAAGTATTTTGATTGTTATTCACCTGGGAATAACCAGAATCTCTCTTTGGAGGTCTCCAAGCAGTTCACATAGTTCGAGAGAGCACGTTTTCCCCGGGCAAATGTGAGAAGGCACAATGTTGAGTAACTCAATGGTATGTTACCACCGATGCTTTTTAGGAAGTTGCTAACCGAAGTTACTGAAGCTCAACACAATGGCAATATTAGTGGCTTTGGCAGCCCCAAGAAACTAGGATTAGGCTCGGTGGCCTAATAAGCCACTCTCCTTAAACAAAACCAATTATTATGAAAACACGAGAAAGAAAAAAACAAGAACCCCCTTAAATGTTGACGACCCCCCACAAACGATATAAGGACCATGATTTACGGATATGCACTTGGAATGTCCGAACTCTCTACAGAGAAGCTGCTCTATCCAACTAGCGGATGTCCTCGACAAACACAAGGCACACATCACTGCCATACAGGAAATGAGATGGACGGGACAGGGATGAACACGACGGAAGAACTGTAACATATTTTACAGCTGCCATGCAGAAAGACACGAATTTGGATGTGGATTCATAGTTGGCAAGAGACTACGACATTTGGTCTCGCGGTACAATCCTGTTAGTGATCGAATAGCCACTATTCGCACCAAGGCGCAATATTTCTACATCACGCTGATTTGTGCTCATACCCCGACGGAAGGTAAAGACGATGGGATTTAAGATGCATTCTATCAGCGCCTGGAGGAAATTTATGACCGCTGCCCCGGCCACAACATTTTAATGCAATAATAGGAATAGAAGATGTTCTTGGTTCTGATGCCGACACATCAGACAACGGGTTTAGGCTGGTTAGATTCGCAGTGGGAAGGAACATAGTAGTGAGTGGAACCAGATTCCTGTACAAACTATCTTCCGCTCAAAACACCAAAAATCAAATTGACCATGTGGTAATTGATGGCAGGCGTGCATCTAGTGTCATGGATGTGCTTGTGATTCGTGGTGTTTATATTGGCTCGGATCTTTACCTGGTTGCAGCCAAGGTGCGCACCAGAATGAGCAGAACGAAAAACTCACGTTACCAAACACACAGAAAGCTGGACATCACAAAGCTGCAAACCACAATGCCTACGCCAATCAACTCTCTCAATTGCTTCAATCCAACCCCCCTAATTTTGCTGTTCCCGAAACCCAGTGGCAGCATATTCCGAATTCTATGATCACTGCCGCAACGACCGTACTGGGTTATGCAGAACCATGCTCAGACAAGCCCTGGTACGATGAGGAATGTCGCAAAATGTCTGAAGATAAGGGGGCTGCATACAGGGTAAAACTGCAGCCAATGACAACGCCGGCAGTGACGGAGCGTTATAATGAGAACAAGAGGGAGATGACACGCCTCTTCAGGCGGAAAAGCGTAAATTAAAGGGATGAAGGTGAAACCCGAAAGTTCTACCAAAGCCTAAAAAGAAAAAGGTTTTGGAACAGGGAACCCTATCTGTAAATATGGAGACGGAAATCTGGTCACTGACATTCAAAGTATGCTGCAAATATGCAGCGAACACTTTCGATCTCTACTCGTTCCAGAAGACAGCATAAGTGACGAAATTACATCAATTTTCGCAATGGAGTAGACTGTCCACCACCGAGCCAAATCGAGATCGACACGGCAAAGCTTTTTAAAGCCGGCGGTGATGAGCTGGCAACGTGCATGTACCAGCTCATAAAGCCGATTTGGTTCAAGGAATGCATGCCCTATGATTGGAATCTGATTGTTTTATGTCCTGTGCTTAAAAAGGTGATCTAAGTGTGTGCACCAATTATCGCGGGATTAGCCTTTTACCCACCGCATACAAGGTCCTGTCTAGTGTGTTATGTGAAAGACTAAAGCCCATTCTGGCGAACCTGATTGGAACTTATCAGTGTGGTTTTAGACCTGGAAAATCAAAGACTGACCAGATACTCACACTACGACAAATCCTGGAGAAGACTTAAGAAATGCCAATCGACACCTACCATCTGTTCATCGACTACAAAGGTGCATTTGACAGTCCGATACGGCAGAAATTGTTGGATGCTATGACTGAGTTTGGTATCCCCGCGAAGTTGTTTGGACTTTGCGGGATGACACTGACTGACACGAAGTCTTCAGTGAAAATTGGCAAAAATCTGTCAGAGCCATTTTTTTACCAAGCGAGGCTTTAGACAAGGCAATAGTCTGTGCTGCGATCTCTTTAACATCGTAATGGAGATGATCATGCGGAAAGCAGCAGTAAACAGGAATGGTACCCTCTTCAACAAAAGTCACATGATGCTCGCGTATGCTGATGATATAGATATCATTGGCCGTGGATTGACGGATGTTTCTGCAGCCTTTTCTAGCATTGCGAAGCAGTCGGCAGATGTGGGTCGGGTGATAAATGAGGAGGAAAACAAGTTAATTGTATTAATGCACAAAGAGTTCACTCGTCTGGGACGCTGCGTGAATGTTGACAACTATAACTTTGAAGTGGTAGATGATTTTGTCTACCTTGGCTCCGCCATAAACAAAAAAAATGATGTCTGCCTGGAAATGAAAAGACGAGTATTGATCGCAAACCGCTCTGATTCTACCTCTCTTGCTCAACAGCGCAGAATCCTGGGTAATGACACAAGCGGATTAATCTGTTCTAGGAGTGTACGAGAGAAAAATACTACGCAAAATATTTGGGCCCATCATCGTAAACGGCGAGTACCGTCATCGAATGAATCATGAGCTGATTGAGCTGTACAACGACATCGACGTTGTCAAGCTAGACCGAATGCGCTGGCTTGGGCACGTTAGACGAATAGACGAAAAAGGTCCGGTCCGAAAAGTCTTCGGCAATAAACTCGATGGATGGCGCAGGAGGGGGCGACCAAAACTTCGATGGATGGACCAGGTGAAAGAGCTGTTAACTAAGCTTGGTGTGACAAACTATCTACGGAGCGCAAAGGACCGAAGCGCTAGAAATGCTTTTCTACGTACGGCTACTGATGGATAAATGTATGTTGTTGCTGCCATTAAATAAGAAGAAGAAGATAAGGTCAAAGTGTCATGGAATATTAAAAAGGTTAAACTGTCAGCTAAAATCTGATTTTTTTGTTAGAAAGAATGAAGTGGACGCTATATAATAAAATACAATGAATGCATCTGTTTAAAAGAATTGGAAAGTTTAAAAACCTCAAATTATCCATGTTGTCACATCGTTATTAAAAATTATATCAGGGCACTTTAAACACTTAGAACTATCGTAGAGATATTACTTTAAAAATATATTTGTTACAATTACCTGAAGCTTTAATATGGTAAGAAATCTTGCAATAACCGTAATTACTTTATGCATGAATCATAATACCCAGAACATTCAGACGCTTGCCATATTCTGTACGACAATACTCTTTAAACTCTCACTTGACAACGAATGGTTTACCCAACGATTGCTTCACTGGAATTATCCTTTATATAAAATTTCCTACATCCATTACCCAACATTGCTGCTAACTGTATTACTAGCATAAAACACTTTATAAAATTTACTTTGAGTCGACTTTAAAGTATACTGTGGCAATTTGTTAATTGACATCTGCAGGATTATAGACGGCCACACACATATGATGCCATACAGCACAATATGCTGCTTTCACCAAACAAATCCCCTCGTCAAATTGTATCTTTGTAATGTTGGCAGGGCAGGGCTGGGCGTGTGTATGTTATGATGCCAATTTAAGCCGAATGATGACAATAGACTTTGGCAATATCACTAGATACAATGCGATGAGCTCCCAGTTGCCGCCACTTCTTACAAATATGTATTAAGATATGAATGACGTAAATACTATAGTCGACCATATGGAGAATTGTTTTTCCTTTTAACAGAAACAATAAAAACATAACAAAGAATATGTTTGGTTATATCTATATAAAATAAGAAACCCTTAAGGACTTTTTTTTTATATTTTTCACAAAAATTTTGGGCAATATAAGCTTTAAATAGCTTGTGGTAAAATTTTAGTACAAAACGCAGATTCGTATTCAATCCGCCATCAAGCATATCAATGACTCATAAACCTAGAATTGTGATGCTTTGTTCCTGATGATTCACATTACCATTTTATCATTTTACACGGGAGGTTTGCTTTGATGCTATCACGCGTCATGGTAAAGGGGGGGGGAGAGAGGGGGCAAAGGATTGCCTACTGCCAACTGTATTGTCTGAACAATAACCAGCCACCATCGTATGGTCAGGATGTGTTTCGCATACGAAATTCAGTACGTCGTCGATAACCAGATTCGTTATACAATTTGAGTGAATTGAGAAATGAGTAAAAGCTCTTGGGATATGCCGGTTCAATGTGGCAAGCAAATGTAGATAACAAAAATCTATGAATTAATGGATACCAAAATATTCTACAACACTGTACGTTGTATTCTACAACACAATATGCTTTGTTTGAGGCATAACAACCTTGAGCGGAGAGCGTGCAACAGTATAAGAGTTATAAAACAGCTGTCTGGTGGAGAATTTTTCAACTTTCTACCACAACTATGTGGCAGCATAAGGATGTTTCTAGTTACTGCTCTCCTCTTTCGCTCTCTCTCTCTCTCTCTCTCTGTCCATATCCCAGCTTACACCAGTAGGTCTCCCTAAAAGTATGCTCGCTTTTCAACCCCCGTTTTAATGCTACACAAAAAGCTTTTTTGTTCATATGATTGCTTTTTGTAGCATAACCGGAAGATACGCAAAAAAGTTTGCTCATGATTCATGGTCTTTCTTCTGTGGCCGTGTCAGAGTTTGGATTCAGTTCATCTCGAACGTGTGACGTGTAAAGTTTATTAATTAAAAACGCCCCAGAAATACGCAGGAAAAATATATTCAAGAATAAAGTAAATCTTATCTTAAATAAAATCTATAAAAATCTCCTCAAAAAATAAAATTTGAAGAGATATCTTAACACAAGAAATCGAATTAAAATATTCCCTCAAAAATACTTAACAAAGCCAGTGTTCTATTATCAAAGTTAAATAACAACTACCGTATTTCGGTGAATATTTTGTCGAAACTAAAGTGTTTTCTAGGCTTTAAAGTCCTTTTTCGCATAAGCATATA